>CM053582.1:163721431-163824998 GCA_028627135.1 Pseudochirops cupreus | reverse complement strand
TCAAGGCTATTTACGTAGCAGAAGTGAATGGTGGTATCATAGACAGAAGAATTCAGCAGGAGTAAGTTTAGAGGAAAAGATAGCATTCTCTGTTTTAGGTAGCTTGAGTATTAGGTGCCAGTGGGACATGAAGGGAGCTGGAGATGTAGGTCTGGAGCTCAGAAGAGAATTGCTCAGCCATCTAATTTCTGCATTTCTGTTCCTGACCTTGCTTTGTGCATCATTCTAGAAAATCATGAAACTAAGTTGACTTCACTCACAACACATTTATATGGCCTGACCTTATCTGGGCCCTCTCAGCTGTTCAACATCCTTCTACTCCATGCTTATCAGCTCATGCTCCATGACTCCATCTCACCCACTCTAGCTGCTCACATAGCCGACGATGAAATCTCTTCCTTCCTTTAGCCAGGAAGAGTTCCCTCAACTATAATTTTCACAACTGCTCAGTATCATCCCCAATCTCCTTCTACCAAGTCCACAGAGGAAGAAGTATTCTGACTCCTTGCTAGTGTTAATCTCT
Organism: Pseudochirops cupreus; assembly: GCA_028627135.1. Lineage (NCBI taxonomy): Eukaryota > Metazoa > Chordata > Mammalia > Diprotodontia > Pseudocheiridae > Pseudochirops > Pseudochirops cupreus. The sequence goes on along the minus strand of CM053582.1, from coordinate 163,824,475 downwards.
TAACCTGTGCCTCAGATCTCAACACTTCCTAACACCTCTGGGCCTTGCTTCTATAATAGTCTTTTTCTTTTGTAGATTTTCTTTTCTTTTTTAAAAAATCAATTTTTTTTGGGAAAAAAGTTCATTTGTTTTTGTCAAAGATTTTCAGTTCTTTCCTCTCTGCTTCCTCATTCTATCTGCCTACAAAGAAGCTCAGTTTTCCGCAGTTCTAGAAAAAAGGGTCTTCCTTTGGTCTTCCAATCCCTTCTCACTGTAGTTCCCTCCAATTCACTGCTAATTTTCATGAAAAAGTTGTTTACCCTCAATGCCTCTGTTTTCTTGTCACACACCCTTTCCTCAACCTCTTGCAATCCAACATCTGTCCCAATCATACTGCTGAACCCACTCTGAGTTCAGTAGTGCTCTCCTAATCACTCAATTCAATGCCTTTTCACCCTAATCCTAATAACAGTAAGAGCTAGCATTTATATATTCCCTACTATGTGCCAGGCATTGCGTTAAGTGCTTTCCAAATATTACCTCATTTGGTCTTCACAACAACTGTGAGAGTTAGGTATTCCCATTTTACAGTTTAGAAGACTGAGGAGTATAGAGACTAAGTAACTTACCTAAGGTCACCCAGCAAGTAAGTGACTGAGGCTGGATTTCAGCTCAGGTCTTCCTGAGTCCAGGCTCAATGCTCTATCCACTGTCTCACCTAACTGCCCTTCTTCTCCTTGTCCTCATCCTATGTCACCTCTCTGAAGCCTTTGGTCATATGACTACCCTTCCTTTCTGGATATTCTCTCCTTCCTTGGAGAGAGGAGCACCCACTGATCCTATTTCTATCTCTCTACCATCTCTCCTTCGTTGGTCCCTCAACTTTTTCTCAGCATTTTAAGGTGATTGTTGCCTAAAGTCAGCCCTTTTCTGGTCTCACTGTAGAGAATCTTTGGCAATCTCATTTGCTCCCACAAGTGGACTAACTCTAAAATCCCCCTCTCCAGTCCTGACCTGTCTTCTCAGGTCCAGACCTACCTCGCCAGCCACATGGACATTTCTACCCATGTGTTCCCCTGGCACTTAAGACACAAGCTGCCTAAGACAGACAGCATTATGTTTTCCTTTAAACCTGCTCCTCCTTCTGAATTCACTATTTCTGTCTGTGGTAATGCCATTTGCCCACATCTGTAACCTTGGTCTTATCTTTGACCTTTGATCTCTCATATTCAATCAGGTCCCAAGTTGTTCCCGTTGTACTTTCCATAGCATGATCACAGGGAAAACTCAGCATTAGGGATTGAAAAAAAGAGAGTGGTCAGGGAATGGTTGAAACAAAGAACCCATCATAATGTTTCTCAATACTCTACTTCCTAGCATGTACCCTTATACTAAGACTTCCTATTCTAACCACAGTTACCACTCTTGAACCCACAACCTCACCACCTAACTCTGTTGGCTCCTTTAGCCAAATCCTAAGGCCATATTTTTTGGTAAATTTTAAAGTTTATTTTAAACTTAAATACAAAATAAAAAAAATTGCTACATACACAGTATAACATGAGAGGATTCAATGCAAAACAATGAATTTTCATTTCAAGAAAACCTATATAATACATACTACACATTGTTTTCAAAGCTGTCCAGCTGTTCTTTATTTCCTTGTAGGTTTTCTTTTGTTCTTGGCTGTGCACTTTTTGTTTTATTTTTCTCCCTTCCTCCACCTGCCAAAGAATGCTACAATTGAACACACACATGTATATATGCATATAAATATATGTATGCATACACACATGTATATATGTGTGAATATACGCATATGCATCCCTACCTATAAACTCACATATACACTCGTATAAATATAAGACCATACGATTATTTCTTTGATTTCATTGATTTTATTTGATTTATTTCTATGATTATTTCTTCTTGTCATCTGTTTCTCTGAAGGTGGATAACATCTTCCTTCATAAGTCCAAGTTTTTCTATGTTTTTTCTAAATCAACCAGCTCATCATTTCCTATACCACAGCAATATTCCAACCCAATCATATTCTATCTGAGGGACTGTCTATGAAAGTTTTCCACCAATTTTCTGCATTCTTTCTATTCTTGATGCATAGGTTTTATTTATATAAGAAAAATTTAATTTAAAATAATCAAAATTATTCCTAAAGCCATTTCTATTTAAGTGGAGTGGGATGGACTGATCCTCCAGTGTGAAATTAGCCTTGGGAGGTACATCTTTACTACCAAGTACTCTAGAGATGAGTGGACACTGTAATATGGCAGTGAGAATGCGTTAGACTTGTCTACAAATTCTATGGGGTGTAGCCATGGCCTGGAAGTGACGTTAATAATTGTGAAAGAAAGAGGGCATGTCTTTGGCTTAATGGTTCTGGGTCTGGATACCATTACTTCTCTGGTTTTAGTCCTGCCTAGTGGACAAAAGAAGAGAGGAAAGTTGGAGGGAGAAGAGGACAGGATAAGAGAGGGAAGAAAGAGAGGGGAGGAGAGAAGAGAATAGAGGAAAAAAGAAGTTTCCCAAACTTAAGGAAAGAAATGACTAGGCCTCTAACCCTTGGGTTTTCATTCCCCTAAGGGATCTGAGTGAGTGCTGTTCGTGCCTGCTGGCCTTTAGCTTCCTCCAGTTACCCAGAAAATGAGATTAAACCCAATTGCTACATGTACACAGTCTCACAGATGGAACTCCAAAAGCATTTGCCTGGGGTTGGGGGTGGTAAAGAAAATATATTTCCTGAGCCAAACACAATAAGCAAAGTACGCAAACCTTCTCAGGATTACTTATTAGCCAAGGGAAAAGGGAGCTATGGAGGGGGAAGGGAAGGAAGGGAGGGTAATTGGGTAGACAGAGAGGGCAGGGGAGGCCTAAAGTCATAGATTCTGAATAACGGTAGAGCCGAAGTCTTTTCTCTCTCATTTCAGGTAACAAGATGGAAAAGGCAAAACACTCCTTTTTATGAGAAAACAGCTCTCTGGGGTCTTCCACTCCCATTCAAAACCCACCACCTGTGAGGGCCACCTGTGCTCTAAGAGCTTGGTGCCAGGGACAGGGAGACTCGGCGAGAGGAGCAGAATTCACTGGGGTTTGTTTGGGTGCTATTGATCTTCCCCATCCTCTCCCCCCTTTAAATTAAAACAACCACAACCAGAACCCCCTACCCCCCTTTTTTGCTCCTTCATTTCTGAAGCTGCTGATCAACCCTTTTTGTTTTGTTTGGCTTTGTCTGTATGTGTGTTGTACAACCCTGGCAAGGGGCATTAGCAAAGAAATCGATACCAGTTTAAAATGTGAAATTTACAGGCAGGGCCTGGGGGAGGAGAGAAGATGAGGCAGATAACGGGAATGCTAGAGAGAAGGGTGGGGGTCATTCTTGGAGAAGGAATAGCCGACAGTCTGAGACAGGGCGAAGGGGGAGAGGGATGAGGCCTTGCTGGGGGAAGAGGCCCCTTTTCCAGCCAGAACTGAGTGAAATGTATTGAGACAAAGCTCTCTCTCTCTCTCCTTAGTTCCTTTCACCATTCCCTGACCAGGGGCAATCAGGTTTGGTGGAAGGAAGAGAGAGAGAGGGGGCAAATCTGTCTCTGTTCCCACTGTGGAGTGACAACTCCTAATTTGTATTGTTAAAAAAGTATTGAACTGGGAGTGAAGGCATGATTTTTAAAGTCCTTGCGCTACCCCTAACTATCTGCGGGACTTTGGGCAAATCAATTGGTCTTTCTCTGCCTCAGTTTACAGAACTGGGAAAGGAACCATTTAGTTTAATCTATTTATAGATGAGGAGCTGAGACTCAGAGATGTCTTGCTCAAGGTCACACAGCTAGTTGTGGGCTATGGATCTTTTGGTGGGTGGGAATCCCAGGGCTCTTTCCAGTCCTCTGTTATCTCTGTAAAGTGGGGAGAGCAGACCTTCCTTTCCTATCTCAGGGGGTTGTTGTGAGGATCAAAATCAGATCATAGACATGAAAACACTTTGAAAACTAGAAAGTGGTATGCAAATGCATGAGTCCTCTCTCCAACTAGCCAATGATGACCCCACTATTCCCAGAGAACCTAGAGCTGTGCTCTGGCCATTGGTAATGGGAAGCCTGGGATTCTGAATGTAGGAGAAAGGTTTCTATGTCTAGGTTTGGGCAGGGGTGTTGGTGGAGAGGGAAGGAGCCTATATCTACACATATACATACATGTTTGTATGCAAAATACACATACACACACACATATATATACACATATATACATCTATATATACGGGTAGAGTATATGTGTACATATATGTATGAGTCAATAGATAATACATATGAGTTTGTATGTATATATACATAAATGTTTATGTATGTGTATATGTGTGTATCTACATCCACATATGCACATGTTATATATTATATATAAACTGAGGCATATCAAGATCAATTGGTTTGCCCAAGGTCCTATAGATAGTGTCAGGACAAGGACTGTGTGTGTGTGTGTGTGTGTGTGTGTGTGTAAAGAGAGAGAGAAAGAGAGAAAGAACACATGCTTCGTTAAAAGCAAAAAGTGAATGAGGCAAGAGCACTTTTCTTTTTTTGGTGGGGGGAAGACAAGGCATTTGGGGTTAAGTGACTTGCCCAAGGTCACACAGCTAGTTAAGTGTCAAGTGTCTGAGGTGGGATTTGAACTCAGGTCCTTCTGACTTGAGGGCTGATGCCTTATTCACTGTACCACCTAGATGCCCCAGCAAGAATACTTTTCAAGCCCTCACTCTATCCAGGGAACTACCTGAGACATGGATAGACTTCAAGTCTTTCCAACTCAAGGGTCTGAAAGCTCAGTCTGAAAGCTCAGAGCTGTTTAGTGGCATGAATACTGACCTGAGAGTCAAGAGATGGTGAAAAGACTGTGGAATTTGGAATCAGAGGACCTGGATTCAAGCCCAGCCTCTGCCATTTACATTCTGTGTGACCTTAGACAAGTTCTTGAACCTTTCTCAGTCTCAGCATCCTCATCTGTGAAGGAGCTGAATTAGGTAGACTCTGGGGTCCCTTCCAGCCCCACATTTTATGAATCTATGAGTCTAGCTCTAGTTCCCATACACACTATCTGTGGGGCTCAGTTTTCACATCTATTAAAAAATATTTCTAGATCACTTGTGTTATTACTATGTAGAAATGTCTCATTCTCCACCTCCCATACCCCCAGATTTTAATTTCTAAAAAGGCAGAGACTTTGTTTTAAAACAGTGATAACAACAATAGTAACAGCTGACATTCTCGCAGACCTTTCAGGCTTGTAAAATGCTTACATACATTATCTCATTTGATCCTTACAATAACCCTGTGATCTAAATGCTACACAGCCATCACCCCCATTTTACAGATGAAACAAGAGAGGTTAAGTGTCTTACCCAGGGTCACAAGACTAGTATTTCAAATGGGATTAGAACTCAGGCCTTCCTTGCTAACTCTAACTCTACTTCCACTTGGTCCTGTCTTATCTAAACTTTATAATTTCTCACCAGCCCCCACTCAATGATCTATATTCAGTAAGCACTTAAAATGTTTATTGAACTGAAAGGTATAAAGCGCTTTCCATTTATAATCTCTTAACTACCTCAGCTATCCCTGGCACCTCACTCAGAGTCCCAGGACTAGGGCAGTTTTCTGAGGGACAATCCCATTCACTTAGCCCTGTCTAAAGAGGACAGGAGAGTTCTGGTCATAGGAGCAAGTGGCGTGTGCTCTGCCTGATGCCATCTCCCACCTGGATGTTGGGTGAGCCTGCCCCCTGGCACACCGGGGTATTCTATGACTTTTTCCTTTCTCCTTACAGTGTGGAGAAGAGGGGTCTTTTGGCTGGCAGTATATATAAAAGTTCCCTCTTTGCCACATAATAATCAGATAGAAAAACAGTCAAAGAATTCCTGTGCGTGCATACTTCAGAGGAGAGAACCAGGTGCTCTATTACATGTAACTAGAAGCAGGCTCACGTCTGCTTTTAGGGATTAGCCACCGGGCTCTCACTGGCCAATCTCCCTTTACCAGCTTGCAGGATTGTCCCTCGGGAAACTGTCCCAGGTTTGTGGTGGGAACACACATTTCTTTTCCTTTTTAGAGTTGAGGAAATCAAGGCTCTGAAAGAGTAACTGATTTGCACAGCTTCACACTGTTACCAAGTGGTAGGACCAGGACTCAAATCCAGGCCTTCTGATACAAGGTCAGTGTTCTCTCCCCTGTACCACATTGCCTATTATGTTAAATGAGGAGGTGAGACTGGATGATCTCTGAGGTCCAATTCCAGCTGTAACATTCCGTCATTTTAAGGCTGAGTATTTTGGCATACACCCTCCATAACAATTTCAGGTTGTCAAGGCTGTTTTGTTCCTCATGCAATTAATTAACCCTCCCCCTCATCCCCCACCCCCTTAGCCCTCTAGTCCACCTTCCTAGCTCCCGCTCTCCTACTCCCATCCCCAGGGGAAGCCCAGCCTGGAGATAGCAGCTGGTAGTCAGCAAAGTGCCTCCTTTTTTGACCTAATTATCAAGTTGGGCTTGACTGGGGCCCTAGGAGGTCAGGGGATTTATGGGAGGTCACACCGCAAGCCCTGATGGCTGCTGAGAGGAGCTAGCTCTGGCAGCCTCCCAGGACCTCAGCCTTCCCACAGGACACATGACTGCAAATCTGAGCCGGGCCAGGAGGAGGGAATAAAAACATGGGAGTCAGGTTAGAGTGTTGCCGATCCAACTGCAATAAGTAATGGGACAAGCGTCAGGTCACTATTGTTCAGTCATTTTAATGAAAACTCATGTCTATTTTTGAACTTGCTTCTACACGCAGTGTGTGTGTGTGTGTGTGTGTGTGTGTGTGTGTGTGAGATAGTCTGAAGCTTAGTCTATGGTTGGCATAGTTCCCTGATTTTTTTTTAAGTCATCTTTCTCTTCCTAATTGGAAGTCTCTATTCTTGTCACAACAGAGACAGGAGTCATTCTACAAGTGGCTTCCTGTCTTTTTCCTCTACCTGACCATGTGCTTCAGGGCGATAGAATCTTAGGGAGCGCAGGATCTGGCTTGGCACTGGGGAGGCTGGGTGGAGCAGAATTTGGAGAAGAAGATCTGAATTCTGGCAGAAGCTCAGGGAAAGTATGGGAAGTGATTTTTTTTTAAAAGGACTTAGGTAAGACAGACAACACTGGAATTCCATCTTGTCACTTGCAAGACACTTACTTAACACTTACTAGTTGCGTGACCTTGGGCAAGTCACTTAACCCCAATTGCCTTGCCTTCCCCCTCCAGAAAAAGAGGTCCCTAGAAAGGGTTAGCCAGGGTGTCTGCATTTTTGTTTTGTTTTTATTACTTACATTGGTATGAATTTGTTCAGCTGAAAGGCATTTTGGGTTCTCTGCTCTTCAATTCCATTAAGCAACTGTGGGGAAAGGGTACGGGGATATCATGGCACCTGGTTTAATCCGGGACCCCAACTGGGCTACTTAGCGCTTATCTGTTTTATCTCTCATCGCTGTTCAGCCCTGTTTCCTTATTTGTAGAATGACTAAGTAGGACTTAATGAGCTCTAAGGCCCTTTCAGCTTTAATTCCTATGATTCTAAGTATTTATTGAACACCTTCTTTGTGCGTAAGAGATGTCAGCCAACTAGTATTTAATAATGACCTAGGTACTGTGCTAAGAGCTAGTGACAAGCGAAGGTGAAAAACCAGCACCTGACCTCAAGCTCACAGTCTAACAGGGGTGATGACATGCAAACAACATATACAGAATAAATTGAGGGTAATCCTAGAAGAAGGACACAAAGATTTTAAAAAATATTTTATTTTTTCCCCAATTCTTATAGGATAATAGTATTTCATTGCAATTATATACCACAGCTTGTTTAGCCATTCCCCAACTGAAGGATATTCCTTCAATTTCCATTTCTTAGCCCAGTGGTTCTCCACCTTCCTAATGCAGCAACCCTTTAATACTCATATGTGGGCGTATCTGCATGTGGGCGGACCTGCCTGGAGACCAATAGAGGAGCGGTGTCTCAGTCTTTTCCATTGGTCTTAGGCAACCCCTGTAACCCCTGTGAAATGGTTGTTCAACCCCCAAAGGGGTCGGGACCCACAGGTTGACAACCACTGTCTTAGCCACCACAAAGAGTTAGGAAGGCACAAAAATTAAGGAAGACTAAGAAAGGCTTCTGGCAGAAAGTAAGACTTTAATTAAGACTTGAGGGAAACCAGAGAAGCCCGGAGGTGGTGATGAGGAAGGAGAGTGTTTCACAGGTGGATGATAGACAGGGAAATATGTAGAGTCAGGAGATGGCGTGCCACGTTTGAGGAAAAGAAATGTGGTGTAACCCATCATTCTTGTCCTCAAGATAAAACATACTCAGAGCAAACAGTTAAGTAAAAAGAAAGGTAGTACAATGGAATGTTCACTAACTCCAGAATCAGAGAACCTGAGTTCAAATTCTGACTGTCACTTACTCATCTCTCTGGACCTGAGTTTCTTTTCTTGTCTCTGGTGAAATGAGGGGGTTGGATTCAGCTGCTTCTTAACTTCCAACCCCAAATCTGTCTTCCTAAAACAAGATACCATTTAATTCATTCAAAAAATATATTGTGAGTTTCTATTGTGTGTCCAGGATTGTTCTAGTTGTGGTGTGGGATGCACTTCTCTTCAACAACAACATTTACTAAGTGTCTACTATGTGCAAGTTCCTCCTTTTCTGAGCTAAAGATACAAAAACAAAGATATTCCTAACATCGAAAGCCTACATTCTGCTGGGAGGAGGGTGTATGTATATAGCCCTGCATGTATCCGCATGGATAACAAGTGCACATGTATTTCAATGAATCTGAGATCTCATTTATGCTGATGCTGCATTCCTTCCTAGGGTGCGTATTGAAATATATTCACATTTTCTCCTCCTGGGTGATTCATGGAACAAGAGTTTCCAGCACTTTAAAGATTTTTCCCCAGGATAATATGGTAAGGTAGGCAGTATCACTGTTTTTAAAGTGAGGAGACATGCTCAGAAAGGTCGAGTGACTTGTCCACAGTCACATGGCCAGACTGTGTCAGAATTCAAACCCAGGTCTCCACATCTGCCATTCTTTCTATTTTGTAGGTGAGCACTTGAGGCTACGAGAAGTTAAGTGACTCATGAGCTTGATAAAATTCTAGAACAGATTATTAAGAGGAAATGGTGATGACAGAAAAACATCACGACTGCTTCTAAGGCAGGTCCTGCCCTTCAAATCACTGAGAAGGAGAGAAATGCGAATTAAAGGGGCTGTCAGGGTCTACCTCACACACAGCAGATTGGTAAAGATGACAGAAAGGAAAATGATTTTTGTTAGAGGGGCTATGGGATGACAGGAACACTGATGGTGGAGCTGTAAACTGGTCCATCCATTCTGGAAAGATATTTGGAATTATGCCTAAAAAGTTATTAAATTGCATGTACCCTCTGACCTGTTAATACCACTGCTAAGCCTATATCAAAAGAGACCATAGAAAGAACCTATAAGTACAAAAATATTTATAGTCGTTCTTTTTTTGTAATAGCAAAGAACCAAAACAAAGAGGGGTCACGCTGAACAAATTGTGGTACGTGAAGGTGATGGAATATTATTGTTCTATAAGAAATTATGAAAAGGATAGTTTCAGAGAAACCTGCGAAGACTTGTATGAGCTGATGAAGAATGAAGTGAGCAGAATGCCAGAGAACATTTTAGAATTTAGACAGTAATAAAATTGAAAGAAAACAGCTTTGAAAGACTCAAAAACTCTAAGCAATGCAAATTAACCATGACTCCAGAGGACAGATGAGGAAGCCTGCTACCTACCTTTAGACAAAGGGAGATGAATCCAAAGGGGAGAATTGGACATGCTTTTTTTTGATCTTCGAAATGTGCAGACTCACTTTGTTTTACTGTGCTCATGTAACAGTAGATACTCCAGCCCTCACTGCCTGAAGGCCATGTGTGTTACATCTCACTTGAAGTTCTCTGGTATCTTTAAGAGGATTGGAAAGTGTCTGGGTTCTAGACCCCACTGATATTGTTCCCTCAATTGTAGGGAGAGGTCCTATATGCTCTAGTTCCATTTAACCACTAACAGTGGTATTTATTTTAAAAGCAATATTTACTTCAAATAAGTAATTTTTTTTGATTACCTAAAAAATTTTGATTACGTAAAAAAATACACAATCATTGTCTATAAGACATGGGAGGCATAATTTCCTGTCTTCCCCTACTTTTCTCATCTCCCACAGCACTCCAGTCTCTGAAAAGGGGTGGGGATTTGGTTGATAGCTTAGTGCAGTTCCCATATAGCACAGTCCCAAAGCCAACTTCAAAATGCTGCTTAAGATTGAATCTCAGTCATCAACCATAATTCCAGAATGCTGATGATGAAGAATGCCAGCAGCCTTATGACAGAGAAGTGTTTTTAAAAAATAACATTTTATTTTTCCCCAATTACATATAAAGACAATTTTTAATATTCATTTAAAATTTCAGTTCCAAATTCTTTCCCTTCCTCCTCTCCCCTCTCCCTGAGATGGTAAGCAATTTGATATAGGTTATACATGTGCAGTCATGCAAAACATATTTCCATATTAGTCATGTTGTGAAAGAAAACACAGACCCAAAAAAGCCAAAAAACAAAAAACCAAAAAGTGAAAAGCAGTATGCTCTGATCTGCATTCAGAATCTATCAATTCTTTCTCTAGAGGCAGATAGCATTTTTCATCATAAGTCCTTTGGCACTATCTTGGATCTTTGTGTTGCTGAAAATAGCTAAGTCATTCCCAGTTGATCATCATACAACATTGCTATTACTGCATACCATGTTCTCCTGGTTGACAGAAAAGTTTTGGACTAATATGCACACATTGCCAGGTACAATCTATATGGGAATTAGTATTGTCTGACTATGAATATTTGTTACAATGAGGTTTGTTTTTGTTTTAGCGGAAAGGGGAAGTGAGAGGGAGCAAAAAATGCTTGATCATTGAAAAAAAGTTAATTAAAAAATGCACAGAAGCAAACTGAAGGAAGTTCAGAGGGAGACACAAACAAAGAGGACAGTTGTGAAAGTAACGTCGATTTTTTTAAAAAAGCAAGATGTACACAATGGGGATTTGTGTTTTCAAACATAGCCCTCTTTTTTCTGTTCTATTTCATAGATAGAACTTTTTTCTCTTTTTCGGTGTTCATTAAATTGAAGATAGGTAAAATGGAAACAAAAAGAAATGCAAATATGGATAACATTAAATAAAACACCAACAGGTCGTACCAGATGAACCTCTTTCCTCTTTTTGCTAGACTGATAGATGAGGAAAGCTATGGCTAGAGTTAATCTATATTTTCACCAAATCATTTGACGTCATCTCCCATGCTCTCCTGGAGGAAAAGAGAAAGAGATGCAGGAGAGAAAATAGTATCATTAGGTGGACTTGGAAGTGGTTGGATGGTCAGACACAAAGAGTATTTGTTAATGGTTCATTGTCATCTTGGAAAGAAGTCTCAGAGTAAGTGCCCCAGGGGTGTGTGTTTGGTGCTTTGCTGTTTAACATTTTTATTAATCACACAGATGTCACAAGGGTATAGATGATTATGCTTATCAAATTTGCAAAAAAAGCTGAGAGGGATGTTGTTAATACATTGGGTGACAGAGTTGGAATCTGAAAAGATTTTGACATACTAGAACATTAGGAAGAATCTAGTATGATGACATTTAACAGATATAAATGCAGGCTTATTTTTCAATTGATAAATAATAAAGGTATATAAATAGACAGTTTTCAGAGGAAGAAATCCAAGCTATCACTAAACCTATGAAAAAATGCTCCTGAATCACTAATAATAAGAAAAATGAAAATTAAAACAACTCTGAGGTATCACTTCATACCGATTAGATTAGCAAAGATGACAAAAATGGGAAAATGACAAATATTGCAGGGTCTGTGGGAAAACAGGTTTGTTAATGCACTGTTGGTTGAGCTGTGAACTAGTCCAACCATTCTGGAAAGCAATTTGGAACTATGTCCAAAAAGGTATTAAAGTGTGTATATCTGTTGACCTAGCAATACTGCCACTAGGTTTTTACCTCAAGGAGATCAAAGAAAGAAAGAAAGAAAGAAAAAGAACCTTATGTACAAAAATATTTATAGTAGCTCTTTTTTTGTAGCAGCAAAGTATTGGAAAGCAAGGAGGTAACCATCAATTTGGAAATGGTTGAAAAAGATACGGTGTAAGAATGTGATGGAATACTATTATGTTGTTAAAAAATGATGCAGGGGATAGTTTCAGAGACATCCGGGAAGACTTTGATGAAGTGATGCAAAATGAAGCAAGCACTAGAAAAACAGTTTGTACAATAACAATATTCTAATGCCTCTGACCAATACAATGACCAATCAGAATTCCAGAGGATTCATGATGAAATATGCTGCCCATCTCCAGAGAGAAAATGCAGATTGAAGCTTATCATTATTACTCGGAACACAGCCAAAACAAGGACTTATTTTACTTGACTGCACCTGTAACTGTGTTTTATTTTGTTTTGTTTTTACTTTCTCCATGGTGGGGGGGGGGGAGGTGAGGAAGATGTGGGAGAGAGAGAATTCAGATCTAAAAATAAAATAACAATTTTTAAAAAGTGTAGACAGACTTTAGTTTAAAAAAATCAAGCTTCATAAGGGTAAGATAAGAGAAGTACAATTAGACAGCGATTATCTGAAAAAAAAAAAAGATCAAAGGGTTTAGTAAATTTAAACAACAATATGAAATTTTAGCCTCAAGAGCAAATGCCATCTTTTTTTTGAGAAGGGGAGGCTACATTAAGAGACATAGTGTCCAGGACTAAGGGTTGATAGTTTCAGGTGTGGTCTGCCCTGGACAGACCACACCTGGAGTATTGTGTTCAATTCTGGCTGCTGCATTTTGTAAAACACACTGATAACCTACAGAGTACCCAGAGAAGGGCAATCAATATGGAGCAGGTTGAAGTAATGAATAATGATTGGTTGAAGGAATGGAGGATGAGACGACTTTGGTGGACTTGATAGCTGCCTTCAGATATCTGCAGGGACAATTATAGGGAAGAAGAGGGAGACTAAGGCTCTGGTTCTTGCTTCAACAGTATTTTGATAGAACAGATCTGAGGTCCTTCCCAGAACCCCTCTCTCTAATCTGCCGGTTCTTCTACCAGCCAATCCCCTGGGGAACGACCACCCCAAACTGCTTTTCTGCTGTCTCCTTCCGACACCAGCCACCTCCTTTATCACCATCCCTCTGCCTCTGGTGCCATGAGCTCCACCTACTTAACCCTCCCAAACTTCTCCCTCAAGCCAGAGATTGAGGTATCTTCAACTGCCTAGCCAACTTCTTTACCTTATGGCCCTCCTATTCCTACTGGGTATTTCATTTTACTAGTGATAAAGTAGACCTTTAGCATGACCCATTTTCCACGACCTAGTGAAGGAAAAGTGTGAGCTCCTTCTTCAGTTCCAAAACAGTGTGGGACCCTCATTTTCCTTCAGGCTTTGCAGTAACATGCCCAAGATGAGAGGGGCAGCAACCTGGATGCTCTGTAAAAGGGCCTGAACCAGGCCCTGCTATAACTGCATGTCCTAGGCTCCTACCAAGGGAACTCACATATCTTAGACTCCTTGGAAAGCCAAGGAGGAAAAGGTGGAGGAAAAGGTACTAAAGAATACTGAAGAATCTGGGCAACCACATGACTATTCTGAGACTAAATTCCAAGTGGGCCTCCAGACTACCTGTTAAAAAAGCTCAGCCTGAAACATGACTAGAAACTGGACCTTCCTGGTGGCCAGACCTGGGATCTTCCTGATACCCTGGTTTCATCCCTAATCCTGAAACTAAATTGAACATTAAAATAAAAAGCTAAATACAGGCAAATAACGATAAAGAACTAAACAAGAATAAACTTTATATTCTATTATGGGAGATGACTACATTTTTTCCCTCTAAAGTGTCATCAGGAATTATTGAATGAATCAAAATAGAAGGCCTTGGAGTGGTTCTGTTATGATGATCTTAAAAGAAGAATGGAAAGGGAGGAGAAGAGGAATCAACTGGATGGGGGTGGAGGGGAGAAGGGAGAGGAATGTTAAGGAAAATTATCTGACTCAATTGGAGTGTTTAAATAGAAGTCTTTACTAACCAGGAGGAAGGAGTTGACTCTTCGACAGCATTGTCATCTGAATTGGTCAAAGGAGGGAAAAATACACACACATAGTTGGTTACCTAAATGTATCTCATCATAAAGGGAACAAGGGCAGAGGGAGAAAGAAGACAGGAGAATAAGAGGGAGACTAGATTAATGGAGGGATTTGTTCTAAGCAAAGCAAACTCTAGGGATATACAAAAATATTTGTAGCAGCTCTTTGCAGTGGGAAAGAATTAGAAATGGAGAGGAATGACTGAACAAGTTATGGTCTATAAATGTGATGGAAAACTACTGTGCTATAAGAAATGATGAAGAGGATGATTTCATAGAAACCTTGGGAAGCCTTGTATGAATTGATACAAGTGAAGTGAGCAGAACCAGGAGAGTAATTTCTATAACAACAACAATGTTGTAAAGACAAACAACTTTGAAAGACTTAGGAACGTTGATCTGCATAATAATGAACCATGATTCCAGATGACTCATGATGAAAAACATGCCACCCACCTCCCCATAGAGAAGTGAAGGAATCAGAATGCAGAATAAGACTTTTTTTTTTTGACACGGCTAATTTGGAAATTTGTTTGGCTTGACTATGAATGTTTGTAAGATGATTTTTTTAAACCAATTTTTCTTGGGGGGGGATTGAGAGGGAAAGATGATGGATTTTCACTGATTGAAAAAGTTTAATTTCAAAAAGTTTTAAAAGAAAATAAAAAAAAGAAGTAACCTTGTTCCACTTGATCCCAAAAGACGGAACTAGGAGCAACAGCTGGAATTTGAAAAGAGGTTAAAATTAGGGTAAATAAAAGGAAAATCTTCCTAAAAATTAGAACTATCCAAAAGTAAGTTGTCTTAGGAGGAAGCTGATTTCCCATAACTGGAGGTCTTCAAGGTAAGACATCTGACTGACCACTTTTCAGATAAATTAAAGAAGATTTTTATTTAGTTATGGGTTGTATCAGATGGCTGCTGAACTCCTTTTAGTTCTGAGATTTTGCTATTCTTTGTGAAGCAAGTGACAGAACTGGAAAGACCCATATGTTCAGCTACTGAAGGACCTGCCACCTGGAGAAACCCCACCAGCACCTCAAACTCCAAATGTGTTGCCAAATGAGCTTATTGTTTTCCTCCTACAAACCTGCTCCTCCTTTGAATTTCTTTTTTCTTATCAGTGGTGCTACAAGGCACCCTCCATCCCAGGTTTGAAACCGTGGTGTTATCTTTAATGTTGCCATCTCTCTCCCCTCATAAGTCCAATCAGTTACCCAAAGGAAATTGTCTTTCATATCAATTCGACTTCTGAAATACCTCCTTCATCTGCCTCTTCTTCTCCATCCCACTTCCACTCCAGTACTGATATTGAGTGCCACCAGCCCAGACAATTACAACAGACTCCAAAAACAAACCTTCCTATACCCTCATACTCTAATGCAGTGGTTCTCAACCTTCCTAATGCCGCTGATATGTAGGCATATCTGCATGTGGGTGGACCCACCTGGTGACATATAGAGGAGCTGTGTCTTGGTTCCTAAGACCATCGGAAATATGTGTTTTCCAATGGTCTTAAGCAACCCTTGTGACCCCTGTGAAAGGGTTGTTCAACCCCCAAAGGAGTCGCAACCCACAGGTTGAGAACTGCTGCTCTAATGTCTTCCTCTCATTGCCCTTCAACTAGCCTTTTGTATGTTGCTGGATTTCTTTATGCATGGACCCAATCAATCAATAAACATTTATTTGAGGCTCACTATGTGCCAGACACCGTGCTAAACACTGGGGTTATAAAAGGAGTCAAAAGATAGTTCCTGCCCTCTAGGAGATTACAATCTAATTAGGGAGACACACAAATATACGCAGCAAGTTATATGCAGGATAAATAGAAAATAATTAACAAAAGGAAGGTGCTAGAATTAAGTGAGGTTGGGGAAGGCTTCTTGTAGGAGGTGGGATTTTAGTTGGGTCTTAAAGGAAGCCGGGGAGGTTAGTAGACAGAGAGGAGGAGGGAGAATGTTCCAGCCATGGGGACAGCCAGAGAGAATGCCCGGAGCTGAGAGATGGAGTATCTTGTTTGTGGAGACGCCAAGGGGACAGTGTCACTGGATCAAAGAATACCTGCCAGGGAAAAAGGGGTAAGAAGACTGACTGGAAAGGTAGGAGGGGGCTAGGCTGTGAAGGGCTTTGAATACCAAATGGAGCATTTTGTATTTGATCCTCGAGGCCATAGAAGCCACTGGAGTTTATTGAGAAGGCCAGTGATATGGTCAGACCTGCACTTTAGAAAAATCACTTTGGTGACTGAATGGAGGATGGATTAGAGTGGGGAGAGACCTCATACAGACAGACCCACAATCAGGTTGTTGCAATAGTCCAGGTGTGAGGTGATGAGGGCCTGCACCAGAGTGGGGGCTGTGCCAGAGGACGGAAGGGGGTGTATTCAAGGGAGGTTGCAAAGGTGCAATCTACAGGCCTTGGCAACAACTTGGATATGGGGAGGTGATGGGTGAGAGATACTTGGGAATCCAGGATGACTCCTAGGTTGTGAGCCTGAGGGGCTGGGAGGATCATGTTGCCTTCTATGGTAATAGGAAAGGTAAGAGGGGCTGAGGACTTAGGGGGGAAGATAATGAGGTCTATTTTGGACATATTGAGTTTAAGATGTCTACTGGACATGAGTTCGAGATGTCTGAAAGGCAGTTGGAGATGCAGGATTGGAGGTCAGCACAGAGACTGGGGCATGATGGGTAGATTTGAGAATGAGTCATATTTATTCCTTTGCTCAAACTCCCCAAATAATTCCATATTTCCTACTGAGTAGGAAAGCTGCCACTACTCAGACTTGCTTGCTTGGCATTCAAGGTCCTCCACAATCTTGTATTATTCTGCCTTTATAATTTGTGTCAGACTACTCATCTCTTTGTGATCTAGAAAAAAAAAAGGATTGCTTCCTCTTCCCCCCTGTCCTGTGGCTTCCTCCTTCAGAGTCTTTAGTCATATATATTGTGTTTCTGAAATATCTCTCCAGCCCTTACCAGTTTAATTTCTACTCATCCTTTAAAATAATTGAAATGATACCTCCCTGGAGGGCTAAGCAAGAAATTGTGAACCAAGGCCAGTAGCAAAAAGGTCCAAAGCTTGAGGGACATCTGGATGGTGCAAGGTCAAGAAATCACCATGGAATCAGCATAGTGGTGTGTGTATATAGACATGCATGTGTATGTGTGTATCACATGCATACATGTCCACATGTATGTTGTGCATATGTAGTCACACTACCACATATATTTGTGCATATGTGTATACACATATGCATCATGCACACTCATAGCATATGTGTATGCATGTAAGCCTATGTACATGCATGCATATGCATGTATTTATGTATGTAGGGGTGTATATATCTATGTACGTGAGGGTAATGGGAGAGGAGAGAAACTTAGGTGTCAGAGACTAAAACAGCCACTTAGGAATCACCTACACATTTATTTACTGACTGAGAGAATAGAAGAAAAGAAAAAGAGAAGAAGGTCTAATGATGGAGCCTTAGGGAATTCCTATGTGGTTATTTCCTTCTCTGAGGAAATTCCATTTCTCAATAGGCTGCTAATAGAGACCAGAACATAGCATCTTCAAGCCAGAAGAATGAATGGTGATACCATCGGCAAATGCTGAGAAGTCAGTACGGGGAGCCATGTTTGGTTGTTTCTACCGCTGCTGCTGCTGCAGTTGTTTGGAGGGATGGGGATGAGTGGGTGGGATACACAGTCAGTATGCAGTTAGGTGTGTTGAGTTTGAGACAGGGCAGAACCTCCAAGCGGGTAGCTGAAAATACAGGACTGGAGTTAAGGAAAGAGGTCAGGGCTGGGGAGATACAGGTTTGGGACTCATCCAGAGGGGAGTGATTATTGAAACTAAGGGCAAGTGAGTCCTCTGAGAGAGAGACTATGAAGAGAAAAGAGAAGAGGCTGTTTGTGTCAGGAGCTTGGGACACTTCGGGACTGACGTGGGGAGGGAGATAAAGACATTGCCTTGTTCAGGAACATTTCCTTTCTTTCTCGGTCATCACATTTCCACTTTAATTGCAATAGTTGGGCATCTACAATAATTGCAATTCCATGCTGAGTATTTAGGAGTATCAGGAAGTAACTTTAGGGTGGTGTATACTGTCTTAGCACAGTTGTTGTTGTTGTCGAGTTGTTTCAGTTGTGCTGACTCTTCAAGATCCCATTTGGCCCCTTAGCACAGTACCTAGAGTATTAATAAACATCTATTGAATGAATGAATGACTCAATTTCTGTGATTACCAGCTAGAAAAAGAGGCGGCATTTGTGGTAAGACTGAGCAGTGGATGGACATTCCTATAACATTAGGGATTGAGCAGAAGAGGTATGTAGAGTAAGAATGGTTATAATAAATGAATGTTAGGGAGTGACTTGAAAGAGAAAGTGACACTATAGAGGGTGTCTAGAAAGGCTTGCAACCTAACTATGACTTTTGGGACACCCTGTATCTTTTCGAGCATGCACGTATTGGATGTGACTTGATTTTGAGTGATGCCTCCTCTCCTCCTCCCCAAACAGCACTTACCCAAATATAGTGAGAAACAATGAAAAATAGTTACAGTTAATTTCTTCCCAGTACATTTTATCTGAATTTTGGGCATCTGAGCGTCTCCTTGGCTTGAGATTAGTGGGACACTACTTGACCTGACTGCATGGCATAGTAGAAAGAATACTGTGTTTAGAGACAAGACCTGGTTTTTTTGTTTTTTTGTTTAGAGAGAAGACACTTGCAGACATACCTGTAATACAAAATGCTGTAACACAAGACAAGCGTATAGGAGAGGTACAAATTGCTATAAGAACTCAGAGGAGGGAGAGATCAATTCTGCTAGAATCAGCAAAGAAAACATCACACAGGAGATAATATTTGTGCTGGACCTTGGATGAGGAATAGGATTTTGTTGAGGGAAAGGCATTCCAGGTGTAGGGAATGGTGTGAACCAAAGTACAGAGGCAGGAAAGCATGGGATATGAGCAGTTTGGCTAGAATATATAATACATGAGGAATTATAGTGTGATATAGGGCTTAAAATATATATTGCTCCCAGATTATGATGAGTCTTGAATACCACATTAAGTCGTCTAGACATTATTAGGCAGGCAATGGGGAGTCATGTAAGTTTTTTGACCAGAGGAGTGATATAATCAATACTGTACAAGAAGAAAATTAATTTAGTAGTGGAGTATTATGCAATTTGGAGTAAGGAGAAACTGGAGCTGGGGAGACTGATTAAAAGGTTATTACAAAGCCCAGGAAAGAAGTAATGAGTGCTTGGGGTGATGGCATTAGGAGAGAAAAAATGTGGAGGGAGGGAAGGTGCTAATTTGAGAAATATTGCTAAGCTAGAATGAGCAGGATTTGGCAAAGGATTACAAATAGCATGGGGGTATGGAAAGAGCCCTGGCTTTGGAGTCAGACTCAGGTTCAAATCTCACTTCTGCGTCTTATGAATTTATTTTGGGCAAGTCCCTTCATTTCCCTGGATGTTTCCTTATCTAAAAAATGAAAGGCTGGGGCTATGACTTTGAAATTCTCTTCTGGTACTAAAATCCTATAATCCTGTAGATGTGGTGGGTGAGGAAGAGGGATGAATCAACAATGACTGAGATGATGAGTGACTCATAGAATGGGGAGTACAGTGAAAAGCAGCATAGAAACCGATGAGGGGAGCAGGGTTTTTTTGGGAGGGAGCACGATAAATTCTGGTTTAGACATATTGAGTTGGGATCCTACAGCATTAGCACTTAGGGCCTGGTTCCATATGGTGCCTACAGCTGATTTAACAGATAATCTCTGCTGCACCCCAGTACTCAAATACATGCTTCCTGTTTGTTCCCTCTCACTCAGCCCTTCTCCTTTCTGGCTCAATACTGCATAAAACTTTTTTCTCTGAACACCACATTAATAGTACATCTGTCATTTCTGATGTCCCCTTGTCACTGCTGGGGTGCACAGATGAATGGATGGTCACTACTCACCAGGCCCCCATTACACTTCAGATTTTCCTGACTCCTCCTCAGTCAGATTCTTGACAGCAGGAAGCAAAGGACCTGTTGTCATCATTGTTGTTTGGTCATGTCTGACTCTTTGTGACCCCCTTTGGTGTTTTCTTGGCAGAGATACTGGAGTGGTTTGCCATTTCCTTCTCCAGTTCATTTTATAGATGAGGAAACTGAGGCAAACAGGGTTAAGTGACTTGCTCAGGTTCATACAGCTGTAAGTGTCTGAGGTCGAATTTGAACTCATGAAGATGAGCCTTCTTTATTTCAAGTCAGTATTCCATCCACTGTGCCAGCAAACTGCCCAAAGGGCCTGTAGGGATCATCTTTGCCTCACCTGGCTGGTCCTCCTCTCCCTCCCCTCTTAGAACTTGAGAGAGAACACAAATCCCAAATTAAGTCATTCATCTTAAGAAGTACCTGTAGGGTGCCAACTATAATTCAGCCCTTAAATAGAAAGTTTTGTGGAAGTTGGACTTCTGATTTCCAAAGGCAAGGCTAGGCATTTGTGTCAACAGTCTTACATTCTCCTGCTTTACCTTGGCTCCAAAACATCCTTTCACTCTGCTCCCCAAGGTAGGAGGAGGGGGGAGGGAAGAGCAGTGAGCCTGGCTAATGGTTATTATTGACTTTATGGGTATCTTGGCCTAATCACTTATCAACCTGCTGTGGAGGAGGTGAAAGTTCCTAGTAATGGAGCACTCATTATATTATTGAAGTTGTCTCTACTTTCTTCTCAAGAGGAAAATTGGAGCCCCTTTGGAGTCACTAGGGCAGTATTTCAGAGATGGGATAAGGGCTCCAGTGGATTTTTTTTTTGGTAGAGGGCTGAAGAGGCGCATTGTTAGAGAGTCTACAATTGGCTCAGACCTTATGGGTCAAAACTCTGCAGCTTTACTAGAGTCAGAGCTGAGAGGGACCATTGCTTTTGGAGTTGTGGACACTGGGGCCCAGAAAGGTTCTTATGCAGATTAGCAAAGAATTTATAATCCAACTCAAACCCCAAATCCAAGGTAGTTGATAAATATTTCCAGAACATACTTTCTAGTCTGAAAAACATAAGCTCCCTGAAGGCAGGGACTGTTTCACTTTAGTCTTTGTATCTCTAGGTCTGGTATACTGTAGGTGCTTAACCCATTTTTGGGACTGATTGTGTAACCCCCTTCACCTGCATTTTACACAATTGAGAATGAAAAGACATCAGATGCCAGGGAATAATTGGAGTTAAAACAGCTACTAAGTCTGGTTTGTGGGGAGGGGTTGCTAATTTTAATTTTTTTGGGGGGGGAAGGCAATTGGAGTTAAGTGACTTGCCCAAGGTCACATGGCTAGTAAGTATTAAATATCTGAGCTGGATTTGAACTCAGGTCCTCCTGGTTCCAGGGATGGTGCTCTATTCACAGTGCCACCTAGCTTCCCTGTTAATTTTACTTTTAATTCAAATTTTTGCTGGATACAAACCATTTTCTCCTAGGTTCTGGAGTCACAAACAGAGCAGTCACTGCCTCACTCCTCTAGATGAATTGGGTCACAGGATTTCTAAGTAGAATCATGGATGTCATCTAGGGCAACCCCATCACTTTACAATTGAAGAAACTGAGGTTCAGGGAGAAGTGACCTGCCCAAGATCACACAATTACTAAATATCACAGCCAGAATTCAAATCCAGACCCTCCAAAAAGACAAAAAATAAAAATTAAAAAAAAAGTGGGATGGCTAGGTGGTGCATGGAGCACCCACCCTGGAGTCAGGAGGATCTGAGTTCAAATCCAGCCTCAGGCACTTAACACTTACTAGCCGTGTGACTTTGGGCAAGTCATTTAACCCCAATTGACCTGCCTTCCTCCCCTCCAAAAAGCAAAAAAAGCAAAAAGCAAAAACAAACCCCCAAAACAAATCCAGGTCTTCTGATTACAAATCCAGGAGGAACCTTTACTGCTCCATTCCTCCTTTCTTCCTTTCTTCTGTGATTACTTTCCATTTCCATGTATATCTCTTTTATCTACATAATTATTTACATACTGTTTCCTGCATTCTAATGTGAATAGTTGGTTCGTTTTTTTTTTAAAGGGCTGGGATGCCACCCTTGCGTTTCTTTATATACACAGGGCACACAGCAAGGGCTTAATAAATATTTGCTGACTATTCTTTCCACTCTGCTGCATCTGCGAAATGGGTTCAAGATCGGGTAGGAGGATCTTGATGGATCAAAGTCGCTTCCCTGAATGCTATGGTGCGGGAGATTTCTGGATAAAAATGCTGTTATTCTTCTTGACAGCCCCTTCCCCACCTTGGAGCACTCAGGGAAAGCAGGGGTGGAAGAGGGTGCTAGCTGGTAAATGTTTTGTGTGCACATCTGTAAAATTCCGGTTGGATGAAATCACTGCTCTAGAAGCGCTTACAATTTTCCTCAATCTAAAGAACTCTCTCCTCAGCATTAATGGGTGGGTGGCAGGCATCACTAGCTCCGTCCTACTGGAGAGAAGCGGGAGTGGAAGAATAGGAAGGCTATTTTACAAGTGAGAATCTGGGGCTGGTGGGGTGGGGGGAGGGGCTGCTCCTGGATCTCTGCGGCTTTACCCCACCCTCCTGCATCAAAGGAACTCTTGCCTTCTGGACAAAAGAGAGACGAAAGTGCAGGTCAGAAAAGCCCCAAGTCTGTAAAAAGAAGCCACCCAGCAATGCAATAAAGTGTGTAAGACAAAGACTTCCCTTCAAAAGCAGGAGCTAGAAGGTGCAGGGGATCACAAAAATACCAAGGAAGCACTGCTTCTCTCCCAATTATTGTGCACTCTCAGCTGTATTTTGTTGACCTGGCTGATTTCAATCAGCTTTCAGCACATCCAGCCTTCACCTGCTATGAATCAAAACCTGGAGGGCTCTCTGTTCTTCGTGCTCAGAAAAAAACCCTTTGATAAGGTTGTTATGGATGCAAGGCAGAGCGGGCTGGGCTGGGTGCTTTTCTTAGGCTGGCATTACACATTTATGATGCAAACCAATGAAGGAGGATGGCTGTGCAGGGATTGTAGGGTTAGGAGAGGGAGCTGAGTCAGAGGGACTGGAGGGGCAGTGCTTGACTTGGGGGAAGCAGGAGGACTAGAACACCTAACCCCCGATTATCTGATAGCTTTGGGACCACAGGCTAAGGCTGAGGTGGGAAGAGCCCAGGACCCGTGTCTCTCAGCGGCCTATTCCCATGACCCTCCTTCTGTGTTGTTGGATGGTGTTTGTTTCATTTGAGGCAGGTGGACTGATTGTTCTGAGTGCTATGTCCGGCTGTCATATTGGGGATCCTTTTCCTTGATTACCCTGCAATGATTGGTGCTCAGAGCTCTGCTGAGGGTATCACAAATTGGTGATTGAACAAATTCTTTGGTTCAATGACTGCATGAATGGAAAATGACCAAAGATGCATCTAGTGGGTAGGAGATAGCCCAAAGCTTGTACTCTCAGTGTAGCATAGTGGAAAGAGCATTGACTTTGGAGTCAGAGACTCAGGTTCAGATCCCAGCTCTGACATTTAACATTTTTGTGGCCTTGGGTAAGTCACTTAACTGCTCTAGAACTTAGTTTCTTCATATGCAAGGTGAAAGGGTTGGATTAGATGATCTCTGGGGTCCCTTCCAACTCTAGAGTTATGATCCACCAGTAGTGACACTGATCAGTGAGGGGTCCAGTCCTCAGAGTATCCACAACATGCCTGGTCTGGTTCTAGGGAGGATTGGTGAACCTGCTTCTGGGTATGCGTAAGGGAGTGAGTGCCCTTCCATTCTCTTCAGAACACAGAGACACAAGCACGCGCACATACGCACAACACGCATGCATGCATCCTCTGTTTCCTATTGCCTTAGAGTGCTGCTGAATCAGAACTGAGTGCATACAAATGATTCAAATAGATGATGGCTCTCTTTTCCCTGGTGCCTTTCAAGTAAGGAAGAAGTGTTGTGGACCTCCAGGTTGGGGAGAGATATCAGGTCCCATGTCCCACCAAGCTGCTATGTATCCGGGAATGCATGGGGATTTAATTTCTTTTGTCTCTTTTGTTCCTTCTTTCCTCTCTTTTGTTTGTTCTTTCCTAATTTTAGGCAAATGAGTCGTCCAGAGATGGAACAGACTTGCAAACTCCCCAAAGTCAAAAGTATCATTGCGAGTTCAGCAACTGGAGTCCATAGCAAAGGATGCTAACAGCCATAGCATTTGAGTCTGATGAGAAGCCATTGCTGAGGAGTAATTGGCTTCACTAGCTCAGCTGACTAAGAAAATGACTCAGTCATCAGGTATGCCACCCCCCTTTATTGGAAACTGAGAAAAGGACCCCCTGGGAACAGCCACCCTCACTCTCCTGAGTGTGGAGGTGGGGGGTGGGGGGTGGGGGGGTTGTTTTATAGCAACTACTTTGAGATTTAGTCCACATCCTCAATGCCTGAATGGGTATGGAGAGGGAAGATATGACCCTGGTTTAGGGGAATGTTGAATTTCTTGGTATTCCTTCTAAATATGTATCTCTTTGTAAAAGCCAATTGATGTTAATTGGCAAGCTGATACTGGGAAGATGTCAACTTCCGACTTATATTGGCAGTGTGTTAAGTGACAATGGAGAAAACAACTGATGTAAATATATACACATATATACATGCATGTATATGTATGCATATATGTGTGTACATATATACACACATATATGTATATACATACATATCCTATTGTAGCATTCTCTGTGGGCTCATGCTCCTAACTTGCATTGTATAGTCCAGGGGTGGGAAACCTTCAGCCTTGAGATCACATGCAGCTCTCTAGGTCCTCAAGTGTGGCTCTTTGGCTGAATCCAAACTTCACAGAACCAATTCCCTTAATATAAGGATTTGTTCTGTAACACTTGGACTCCATCAAAAGACTGCACCCATGGACCTAGAAGGCCTCAAAGCCCCAGGTTCCCCACTCCAGTATAGTCAGATTGAGTCCCCAAAGCAATGACTACTACTCCTTTGCAGTTTTAATGGCAACTCTGAGGGGTTGAGTTTTCTAAGAATGTCACTCATGGGTCCCCATCAGTTTTCCCCAGTATCATTTAACAAGTTTCCAATATCAATTGGAAGTTGACATCTTCCCAATATCAGTTAATGCCAATTGGCTTTTGTATATATGTATATATAAATGATTCATATATATATATGTATATAATATCATATACCTGTATGTCCATTTATTACTTGGGAGAGGAAGAGGGAAGCAACAGGATAAGATTATTTCCCTCTGTTCTCTTTCAACTCTTTCTGTCTTAAGCTGTCCTTGGGCAACTTTGAGAGTCAGTATGGTATAATGTTTAAAATGAAGGATTTGGAGTCAAAAAGTCTGGGTTTGAATGCCCTCCCCTCCTCAATTAGCTGTGCAACTCTAGATAAGTTACTTGACCTTTCTGGGCCTCAGCTTCCTCATTTATAAAATGAGAGGGTTGGATTTGGTGACTTCCACTGTCCTATTTACCTCTAAATCTATGATCCTAGGCCTTTCCCCCTTCCTTTCAAGTCTGCCATTGATGTTCATTTTAACCGGATTTCCTTTTCTTTTTCAATTTTTGAAACATTTCTATTTAAAGTTTTGAGTTTCAAATTCTATTCCTTCCTCCTGACCCCTCTTCCTTCTGTTCCCCCTCCCTGAGATGGCAAGCAATCAGATATAGGCTATACATGTGCAATCACGTAAAACATTTCCATATTTTATACAAGATTTTTTATTTTTTATACAATTTAATACAAGAAGATTAAAATAAAAGAAAAAAATGAAAGAAAGTGGAAAGTAGCATGCTTCAGTCTGTATTCAGACAATATCACTTCTTTCTCTGGAGGCGGATAGCATGCTTCATCATAAGTCCTTTGGGATTGTCTGGGATCACTGTTGCTGAGAATAGCTACCTTATTCACAGTTCTTCATAGAATAATATTGTTGTTACTGTGTACAATGTTATCCCGGTTCTGTTTACCTCATTGTGGATCAGTTCATGTAAGTCTTTCTAGGTTTTTCTGAGATCATTCTGCTTGTCAATTCCAATAGGCCAATAATATTCCATCACAATCATATACCACAGCTTTTTTAGCCATTCCCCAATTGAAGGGCATCCCTTCAATTTCCAGTTCTTAGCCATCACAAAAAGAGGTGCTATAAATATTTTTGCACTAATAGATCCTTTCCCCTTTTTTTTGGATGTCTTTGGGTATAGACCTGGCAGTGGTATTGCTGGATCAAAGGGTATGCAGTTTTATAGCACTTTGGGCATAGTTCCAAATTGTTCTCCAGAATGTTAACCTGATCTCTTACATCAGTACTTCAGAAGACTTACCGTTGTGCCTGGGCCTCCCTTGGGAAGTTGTAGATCATCAGTGCTTCCTACCTCGGTAGATGGTGGTGAGTTGTAGGGGCCAGCTGTCTGTTGATGAGCCTCTCCTGCCCTTAGCATTTCTAACTTTTTGAGGATAAGCCCTCAGTTAGTCACCTTCCTCTTCCTTGGTCTTGTCAGACTTGTGATCCTACTTCCCATAACATAGCACCACTTCTACCTTGATCTCCTAGCATTAAAGTGGGACCTTAGTGGAGAAACCTGATTGCATTAAAATAAAAATATTTTGTGAAAGTAAGGGAGAAATACAACGTACATTGTAACTTCTTCTAGTGGGTTCTTTACTGAATCCCCTTAGGGATGGTCCTGGTGTAGTTAATTCTTGATGATTTACTAGCTGTGTGGCCATGGGAAAATCCTTTAGTTTCTCTGGGCCTCAGCTTCCCTCTCTGTAAAATGGGTATGACAATAACCTGGATGGGCTGGATTACTTCTAAGGACTCTTCGACCTCTGAAGTCTAGGATTCTATGACTTCTAACAGAACAAATTAGCTGCCCCTCTGCTCCTCTCAGAGCCACAAAGGCATGGAAAGGTTCCCATTCCTGGAGGGGTCCATCTTTAAAGGGAAGATTTTGCCTGTGGCTTCCATTGTCTAAGGAATCTATGCCAACTTATAGGTATGTCTCTGGTGATGGCCTTAAAGTCTCCAAGCAACCTTGCATTTTAAACACTTGTTCCTGGGGTTGGGGGAGAGAGGTACAATTTGTACAAAATGGATGGCACTTCCTTTAGTGTTTCTTGGGGGCAGTAATGATTAATATAAATATATGTGTTTTCATGCATATATACATATCTATTTATCCATCCACCATTTAAATATATAAGCTTTAATAACTTAAAACTGCACTAAAAATTTTGGGACTGTCTTTATATGTATACCCACATAGATGCACATATACATTCATACATGTATATTTATATGTGTATATGCATGTTTGTCACATATGCACACACATATTACACACATATGTTTCACCACCAAAATTGCAGACTAGGATGTTGCCGGCAATTGTACTATGGCTTCCCGAGTGTCTTTGGGGTTGATCCCTCCCTGAGCCCTGTCCTAGGTCCTAAAGCATGTAAGTGTGTTTGCCAGGGAGCCTTGAGTCCCCTTGGGTCTCCAGGGTCCTCTGGGAGGAGGTGAGTACAAGCAGCCTGCACAGCATTACATAATACCGTAAGTAAAACACAAACAAAGCAAAGGTTGTTCTGCTTGTCAGCCTCCTGGACCATATGGAGCTGAGACATGATTGTATTACCTCTGTTATACTGCAGTGGAGCTAAATAGAAAAGCCATAATAAACCATTCTGGGGGAGGTCCCTGGGCACTGCACATGGAGAAGCACAAACAGATAAACAAAAAGCACTGTAGCTGGCCCTGTTTTTTTAAAGGAAAGAGAGAAGAAAAAAAGAGAAAGGGCAAGGAAAAGAGAGAAGGAAGAAAAAAGAAAAGGGGAGAAAGGGTGAGGGGGAAAGAGAGAAAAAGGGAAGAGGAAAGGAAAAGAGAAGGAAGAGAGAGAAAAAAGCAGGGAAGAGAAGGATTAGATAAAAAGAAAGAAAAAGAGAGAGGAAGGAAGAAGGGAGAAGGCAGAGGGAGAGAAAAGGGAAGAAAAAGGTTCAGAGAGAGGATGATGGAGGGGACAAAGAAAGAAAAGGAGAGAGATGAAGAACAGAAAGGAGGGGAAGGAGGAGGGAGACAGAGATAAGGGAGAGAATGAAAGTGAGTCTGCCAATGAGTAGAAGTTGTACATTTCTGGGGCTCTGACTCACGTAGTAAGATTTCCACCCAGATAATCTGATTTTGGTTTTTGCCAAGTGATGTGTGTGTGTGTGTGTGTGTGTTCTGGGGGTGGGAGGCAGTGAAGAGATCTCTATTTTGATTGGTTGGTGGGAGACAGGTGGGGAGGTAGCTCATCCTGAGAGGTTTTTGGATCACCTCTCTAGTTTCTCTAGCCTTTCCCCTCCTTCCTTCAACCCTTTGCATTTTGCCCTGCTCCCAGTCCTCCAATGGGGAGCTCAGGAAATGGCACAAGCAGAAATGGGGACGTCATCAGAATGGATTGAACAGTGGTATAAGACAGAACCAACTTTCCTCTTCTCTTCTGAATCAGAGTGCTTTACACCTATCCCAGCCCTGTCCCTTGTGGTTTTCTTGAGGGATCAAGGAAGACCGTTCAGGGAGTGCTTCTAAGGACCTGGCTACATGTGCTGGAGGAAGGGAGCTCTGGGGTGGGAAGGAAGGGTGATGGGATGAGAATGGCCCCTGGGTAAATGCTCACTACAGCCATACCAGAGTTTGGACAGGTCACATGTCTGTGGGGACTTCCCCCTCCAACTCTCGTCTTATATAAATAAAGTAGCAAGGAAGAAACAATCCCAGATTTTGCCAGATGTTGAGTCTGAGCTGAGCCTTACAGGAGGGAGAGAGGATTTCCTAAAGTAGAAACTTCCTTGCTTGGAAATGTCTGAGAAAATGTCCCTTGTTTGCATCCTGTTTGTTCCAGGTGTGCAGAGGAAATGCATACATTCTGTGCACTTAAACCAGCTGTGGTTTGCCAAGTCCTTGGCAAGGTACAGAATTCTAGAACCATCAGGCTGGCATGATCATTTTGTTGGTTCTCTTGTGAGCCAGGACTACATCTTTACCATTGCATCATAGATTTAGAACTAGAAGGAACCTTAAGTATCATCTAGTCCAGAGGTGGGGAACCTTAAGGCCCTCATTTACAGATGAGGAAACTGAGGTCCAGAGAGGCTAGGTTATCCAGCATCATGCATGGTAATAGGCAGAACCTGGATTCAGACCCAGCTTTTCTGTAACTTCAACACTCTTTCCCCCGGACTCACTACTTCTAGTGACCTGGAATGGATGATCAGCCTCCCTCTGGCGCATATAGCCAGGTCCTCAGAAGCACTCCCTGAGCTGTCTTCTTTGGTCCCCTAACAAAACCACAAGGGAGGGAGCTGGGATAGGCATGTAGGGGTCTGCCTCGGAAGGGAGGAGGAAAGGTGGTGCTATTTTATATCACTGTTCAATCCATCCCGACAACTGGCCCATTTCTGCTGTGGGGGGTTGCGAGCAGGGCAAGGTGGAAAAGGTTGAAGGAAAGAGAAGGAGGGCTAGAGAGGTGATGATCCAAATGGATGATCAGTGGAGAACAGCAACAGAAATTTGGATAGGGCATAATAATCCTTCAAAGGAAGAGAGATTGCTAAGTGATGGTGGCAGAGGGAGGCTCTGAAAGTGGGAGGGAACAAGGAACATCTGACTCCTCCTGACTTTGAGTGTTGGGCATGGGAGTGACTGGCTACATGATTTTTTGGAGTTGAAGGAAAGTTCCTCCACTCCATTCATGGGCAATGAGGTGGCAAAGTGGATAGAGCACTGAACCTGGAATCAGGAAGACCTCAGTTCAAATCCAGCCTCAGATACTTATTAGGTGAGTGACCCTTGTCAAGTCATTTCACTGCTATTCACTTCAGTTTCCTCATCTGTAATGTGGGGATAATAATAGCATCTACCTCCCTGGATTATTGTGAAGCTCAAAGGAGATAATTGTAAAGCACTTAGCATCTAGTAAGATTTCCACCAAGATAATCCGATTTTGACTTTTCCCCAGAGACTGAGCTCATAGTAGGTACTATGTAAGTGTTAGCTATCATCATTGTTAATTACTCCCCCGCACCCCACTGCCCTATTGCTTTCACATCAATAAACAGATATGGAGAAGCTGAACAACACTGAACATTCGTGAAGGCATCAGGGAGAGTTGGTGGCAAGGCCTCTAAGGGGAAAGGCAAGTAGGGGAGCTGTTGACCATTCTGCAATATCGTCTTTGAATCACAGGCAAACGAATCTCTTCTTTTTAGGATGTCCCCAAAGAAGGAGATTGCACAGCTTTAATTGGAGGTGCTTAATAGTCCTTTCTATTAAGAAATTCCTGGTGTCTAATCCAAATTCCCCATGCTGGCATTTAAATGCTTGCCTCTTATCCTTAGTGGATTTTGAAAACAACTGGTCACCAGACTCTGAAACAGTACCTCCTATATTAGTCTTCTGTTAGCCATGTAATCCTGATGTCCTTACTTATCCTTTTCAGCTCTCTTTTCTACCTGCTCAAGGTGGGTCAGCTTAGTTGCTCATTTTTCCTCTTGGGCCCCCCCCCCCAATCCCAAAATAGAGAAGTCTATAGATATGGATGGAGGGGTGGCTAAGTGGTGCAGTGAATGGAGCACCAGACCTGGAGTCAGAAGGACCTGAGCTCAAATCCGGCCTCAGACACTTAACACAAAAACTGGCCATGTGACCTTGGGCAAGTCATTTAACCCCAATTGCCCTGCATTACCCCTCCAAAAAAAGAAAACAAAAACAACCAAATAAGAAGGATGGGATAGTAGACAGAATATTGTAATTAAAGTCAAGAGACCTGGGTTTGAATCTTGTCTTGGACTGTAGCTGTTTTATTATGGGCAAAATATCGTCTCCCGAAGATTCAGTTTCCTTATATGGAAAATGGGGGTAATGACACCACCTGCCTCACAGGGTTGTTGTAAGAAAATCACTTTGTAAACCTTAACTTTCTATATAAATGTGAGCTGTTGATAATTAAGTATAAATTTAGGAACTGTTAAAGAACTCCCCTGATCTCTCAGATGAAAGTTCTTAGGTGGAAAAGTCTCATCCAAGTCCTATGTAGTAATTGTTATCATCCCAACAACTCACATTTACAGATGGGGAAACTAAGGCTCAAATAGAACTAGAAAAATTACTTGTCCAAGATTGCACAGCTAGGATTCATCCTCCGTTCCTCAGATTCTATGTTCATAATTGTTTCCACAACCTCATGGCTTAGTTCATCTAGCTCATTCCCATCATTTTACAGATAGGCAACTCTGATCCAGAGAAATTACCTAAAATCACATGTTTGACTGGTGCTAGCCATGGCACTAGAACCCAGGTTTCCTTCCAACATCATTGGTAGGTTGATGGCTAAAACTCCATCAATTCTGGATGGCATCAGCCAACAAGAAAGGAGACAAGACAATTTTCACCACTCCTTCCAAGAGATTATAGAATTGAGAGCAGGCAGGAGCGCTAGTGATGTTTAGTCCTGCCCTCTCATTTTACAAATGAAGATAATGAGGCTCAAAGAAATTAGAAACCTGTACTACATAGCCACAAACAGCAAGTAACAGTGCTGAGATTCAAGCTTGGTCCAAACTTGACTTCAGATCTAGCCTTCTTTCTTCTTCTCCACCCACTCCTTCAATTCTTCCTGTTAGGGGTTAGAAGATGAGGGCCATCCCTAGGCTGGTCTAGGACAGTTTCTGATGTATAGTCTCGCCCCTGACGTTTAGATCCAGGTAAAAAGGCTGGGGTGTGTGTGTGTGTGTGTATGTGTGTGTGTGTGTGTGTGTGTGTGTGTGTGTGTGTGTGTGTGTGTGTAAAAGAGTACTTCTATTCTTTGCCTTGGGTGGTGGGGGCAAGAGAGGTGGATGATGAATGAGTGTTAAGGGGCTAGCAATCTGGCACTCAGAACACTGGCTTCAAGTCGTAGACTCTTTTCAACATGCCACACTGGCTCAACCTATGATACTTGATCAATAAATGATTAATTGAATATCAGTCCATAGACATTTTTACCAGACTTCTCACTGCTTCCCCATCGAGAAGAAGAAAAGAGGCTGAATCTTCAGTAATAGCATCACCATCTAAGAACTTCATTCAAATTGTACCAATTTATGTATGGCTATACGCCGATCATTGTAAAATGGTGATGACACACATTTTCATGGACCTTTATGATTACACAGCATTTTTATCTTCACAATGGTTCTGTGAAAGTAGATAGTGGGAGCATTATCATCCTGCCTTTCACTGGTAAGGAAACTGAGGCACAGGGAGAGAAAAAACTACCCAGAGTCAGAAATCTCCCCTTTCCCTCCCCATTGCAAAACTGAGACTAGAACACAACCCTTCTGACTCAGGCACTAGATTTGGTTATAGAGACCATGGGTTCATATATAAGTACTGCCACTTATTACCTTTATGACCTTGGACAATTCACTTCTCTGGGCCTCCTTGCCTCAATGAGAAGGTTGGACAAGATCAGAGGTGTCAAACACACTGAACTCGAGTTCAGCCTGAACTAAATTAAAATGTAAATGAGAAATATTTAACAACAACAACACAAATATAGGTACTGTTAATGTGTGACTTTCTAAGTCAATATGCTACCCACAGGAATCCTTGTATATGGTTTAACGGATCCTATTTCTATTTGAGTTTGATACCTCTAGACTAGATGATCAATCAGGTGCCCTTGAGCTCTAAAATTTTGATCCCATCCCTTATGTGTCCATCCCTGTGGGGTATGGGAGTTGGGAGATAGAACAAGTACAAGATGGGGCTCCTGTACTCTAGTAGCTTAGTAAGATCGGCTGGCCAACATGCCTAGTAAGCATAGATCAGACAGGAGACAGGAGAGCAGGAGACTGGGACATACAGAACCACACTGGAAAAGTGGGAGCATCGGCGGCTACCCCAAGGCTAAGAATACCATTCAGGCTAAGGGTATGGCGCGCAGCTCAGTCTCCTTGCCGGAACTAAATATGGCAAGCGACTTTTAGCCAGGCTCCTGGCCAGCCTGGGTGAGGAGTCCTGCCCTGAAGACTATGGGGGAGCAGGGAAAAAAGGACGGGGCCTAACACACATATCCCTAACCAGCCCAACCCTTGCCTTCCACCCCCAGCCCTGCATCCCCACTCCTCGGTCTCAATTGTCAATTAAAATAAACAACCTTGTATTCCAGCACCAGGCTCCAATCTATCTCGGCCGGGAGGATACGTACAGATTTGTGGCAGTGCCCGAAAGTCCTTGCTCAACCTTTTTAATATCTGAACAAAGCAATCAAACCCGATAAGATCTAGTGAAGGCGAGATCACTCTTCTGTCCCTGGGATGGAGCCTTATTAGTCTGTGGTCCACATCATCAGAGTTATTGTGCCATGTTAAATTTATTGGTACTATCTCACCTCATTAAATACTTAAATAGACCTGACAGGACAGAAAAACGGGGTCTTTTTTATTTTTTTTTTCCTCTTTCCAAACGGAGCTGGCGTTTCCCCGCGTCCCAATTCACCTCTGCAGCTGCCGCCGGCAAAGAAAGGAGAGGAAGGGCAAGGCTAGAGGAGCCGGGGCGGCAGCCGCTGCAGCCGCCGCTGCTGCCGCGGGGAGATTCCCCGGCTCCCTGCCACAGCCCTGGCTTTAGCCCTGAAGCTCAGAAGAGCGGACCTGTCCGCACGTGTAGGGGCGGCAGGGGGCCGAGGGATGAGCAAGAAGGGAGGCATTTGAGAATTTAGATCTGGAAAAGACCTTTGAGGTAGTCTAGGTCAACATTCTCATTTTACAAGGAAGGAAACTGAGGCCCACAGAGAGGAAGGGATTTGCCCAAGGTCATAGAGGCAGCGGAGGGATTTGAGCCCACGACCTCTGAATTCACCTCCAATGTTCTTGCCTTTGCACTGCGGGGATCAAGGTTGGGGGTGGGGAGGGTGAAGGGGGGGAGGAGAGGCCGAAGCATGTTCCCACATTTCTTGCCTTTGCTAAATTGCACGAAGTCTGACTTTTAAATTTTCCAAGAAGAGCCTTGTCAGTCACTCTACCCAGTACAGCTGCCAGAAATAAAGGTCAGGGTGACTGAGGAGCAAAGAAGAAAGAAAGGGAAAAAAACAAAACGAAACGCCAGAGTGCACTCAGTCCCTGCGTCGTGACTGGGACTTGTGCTCTTTATTTAGCAAATAGCGCTGG
Organism: Pseudochirops cupreus; assembly: GCA_028627135.1. Lineage (NCBI taxonomy): Eukaryota > Metazoa > Chordata > Mammalia > Diprotodontia > Pseudocheiridae > Pseudochirops > Pseudochirops cupreus. Next base: position 163,790,034 of record CM053582.1, on the reverse strand, counting down.
AACCGCAGTGTCAGATTCCAACTGGGCCCAGGATTCCCTGACCTTGGCAGTCTTAATGCAGATTGCAGAGAGCCACCAGCCTCTTGGCCCTGGGCAAGTAACAGCTGATAGCAGGTGAGTATCTAAAGATGCTAATGCCCCTTACGTTTTACCCCCTGCGACTCTACTGGGGGGCAGACACAGATTCTGGAGAGAGAGTGTGCTCTGCAGGAGGCCTAACGGGTGAAGGAGATGCGCTCTCGATATTTTGGCTAATTTCCTTCCTTGCTAAGGCAGTGATTTGGGACGTGTCTTCCCCGTGCTCCCTTGCACTCCTATCTGTGCCTGCTGAGATAGACTCTTTTCTCCAGCTGCTTTCCCTCCCCCATCCCAGGTCCTCGTTTGCACCTTGTTAATAAGGTGGGCAAGGGGCCAGGAGCTGGCAATTCAGAGCCAGCTCCCCAGTTCCTTCCATTCCTAATGCCCTAAATGGCTATGACACCACACTTAATTTCCGTTTTAGCGCAAAGGCTGGTAGGACATCAGCAGGCAAGGACAGGGTCCGGTGACAGTATCTTCAACAGGGGCCATCATCCTCTCTTTAATTAAATGCCACTTGGAGTTCAGTGTCCTGCGGAGCAGGAGCTCCATGGACTTATGTAACTCTCTCCCTCTTCAGAGCATAAAGCTCTTTACAAGCTCTATGACTCCCAGCGTTAAAACAGCTGTAATCCCTTCCCACCCCGGGAGAGAAGGCAGGCCATAACCAGGCACTATCTATGTTATCAGCTTAGAATACCATGGAGCACATAAAATCCGGAGACAGAACTGTTGAGGAGACGCAGAGATGGTTGACATTTGCCAACGTGGTAATTTACTCCCCATCTTTAATTATTATTATTTTAATATCCCAGAGGGCAGATTTGAGCAGGGGGATGGGCAGGAGACACTGTAACCCCACTGCCTCCTTCTGAACTCCCCCAAACAACTACAGTAAGTAGTGAGGAGGCTGAAAAATGAGAATTGGTGGAGGTAATTGCGTAATGTCGAGAAGGCGCCCCAGTGAGGGTTTTTGGGGAATTGGAAGGCGGCCTGTGTGCATGGAGATAAAAAGCCCAGTTTGTTCTGAACCGAATGCTGGTTTCCGGTACACGGGGAAAAGCAGTGATTAATTACCGCCCAGGCTGCTGTATGTCTTCATTTAGAAGCCGCAGCCTCAATTACGTTTAATTACTTCCCCCCGTGGCCTTAAATCAAGGGCGACTCCAGAGTCGGGGTGAGCTGCCGAGGTACGCTTCTCGGGTGGCCTGGCGAAAAAGCAGATTGTGGGATGGAGGAGGAAGAAGGAGCTGCTTGATCAGGTGTTGGGGCTAGGCTCCTAGGTTCTGACAAATGGGTGGGAAATGGGGGGAGGCAGAGGAAAAGGATGACACTACCAGGAGTCAGAGGAACTGGGCTCACATACGCCCTCCATTCTGACCTACCTATGTGACCTTGAGCAGATGATTCTACTGGTACAGGCCTCAGTTTCCTCTTTTGTAACATGAGGGACTTGACTAGATCAGATACTTTTAAGGTTTCTCCTAGCTCTGAATCTAGCAATGATTCTTCAGAGATATTGTAGTGAAACTCCTCTCAGCTCATCCCTCTTCCTCCCCTGGAGAGCTGAATAATAATGGCAATGCTGATAATTATAGCAAGGACTAATAACGCATCAGATATATTCTGAGGAGCTCAAAGTCCTTTCCTATCTATGATCCTGCTAGGCCTTTCAACATCTTCCTTATCAAAACAAGATTATTAACCCCATTTTAAAGGTGAGAAAACTGAGACCCGGGGGGTAAAGTGACCCCCACAAGGGCATCAAGCAAAGGAGAGGTCAAGCTGGTTCCAGCTGCCATCATCTTCTCTAGACTTTGCTCCCCTTTTAGTTTCCTGGGGAGGAAAGGACCAACCCTTCACAGCTCTATGCAATGATTGATTCTTCCCCCTTCCCCAAATCTTCCCCCAGCTTTTAGAATATGACAGGTTGGAGAATGTCTTTCAAAGATTAGGGTTAATGTGACAGGCCTCCCGATAGAAATCACTAAATTGAACCATAGTACAAATCCTTCTTTTTGTTGTTGAGTCATTTCAGTCATATCTGACTCTTCATGACCCCATTTGGGGTTTTCTTGGCAAAGATACTGAAGTGATTTGTCATTTCCTTCTCCAGTTCACTTGGCAGGTGAGGAAACTGAGGCAAACAGTGTTAAGTGAAATGACTTGCCCAGGGTCACAAGGCTAGTACATGTCTGAGGTCAGATTTGAACTCAGGATGATGAGACTTCCTGTCTCCAGGCCTGGCACCCTATCTACTGCATCACCTAACTTCCCCAAATCCTTCTTTATTCAGTTCAATTCTCTGAACTGGGGTCACAAACATTTTTAGTGTATACAAAATTTGGGAGGGTGTGCATCTCAGCTCCGTAGGGTTATTAATTCTCCTTATCCCTCCTGCCTTCCAAATACGTGATTTCCCACATATATCCCCAAGGACACTGGGAACTTATATAGAAATATTTTGGCAGGATGAGTCTTGGGCAGGCTGGAGCTTCACCTTGAGGAATTAAAAGGCCTCTGTTCTCCAATTCTCAAGCTGTATGCTTGTCTTCCTCTGTGTGGCCCAAGTGTTAGGAAAGGCAGAATATTTCTTCTAAAAGATATGAGCAAAGGACACCCAAACCTCTGGTTACCTTGGTGGTCAGGTAACCCTTTTGCAAATCTGGGTTGGAGGCTATCTAAAGAGTACTACTTTTATTCCTTTGTGGTCAAGTGCATGGAAATAGATGAAGAGGTCCTTTATCCCTTCCTTCTACTGTGAAAAGATAATATCATGGATTTAGAGCTGGAAATTTTAGAGGCCATTGAGTTCAATCCTCTCATTTTATAGATGAGGAAACTGAGTTTAAATGACTGGCCTAGGATCATACAAGTAGGGAAATGTTTGAGGCAGGATTTGAGCTTAGGTCTTCCTAACTCCAAGCCATGTAGAATTTAAGTAGATAGCCTCAGATCTTCATGATGAGGACCATATCACAGCTGTTTCAAGGTCATTGTCCCTTCCATCAGGGTCCAATCCAAGTGTCACCTCCTCCATGAGGCCTTTTCCATCTCTCCCTGGGAAGGACTACTTCCCAAAGTCAGAAGTGAGCTTTGAGTGTCATGTAATCTTTGAATCTCATCCTTAGTAGGATGGGATTCTTTCTACACACATGCCCTCTTCAGTCATCACATTCTAACTTGTACCATAGTTCTATGGATCACTATTTTATTCTTCTTACTAGATTGTAAGCCCCTAGAGAACTGCCTTATTTCTTATTTCGTCTTCACATTTCCAGCACTCAGTGGTACCTTGCATACAGTAGGTACCTTGCAAACAGTAGGTGCTTAATAAGTGTCTGTGGAAATGAAAGGACTTTTTTTTTTCAGTTATCTGATGTGATCAGTAGCAGTGATGTGGGGGAGACCCCAAGAGCATTGCCTGCCTAGGTTGGTAGTTCCTCCAAGTTTTGATGAGTAAAAAATTGGAAACTGGTATGGCTAATGCAGGTGCCAATGCTGGTAATCCTGGGGCCCCTGACAATGGTGGCATCAGAGTTCACAGACCACTTTCTAATGTTTGCTGTCCATCTTCCTAAGAAACTGCAGAAACTCTAGTCTTGTGTTCTCAGCCTGAAGATATGTACAAAGTGAGACCATAAAGTAAGATAGTCAATATTCAACAACCATGCCAGGGTGGACAAGTGGGACCTTTACAGAAGGTCTGCAAGTGCATGGGTATGAAAGACACAGAGTGAGAAAATGGGTGAACTGCCCTAGTTGAGATAGAACCCATGATAATGAAAGAAAAGTGCCAAAGAATTCCAGAGTATATATATCTAGGTGAATGCCATCCTTCAGAATGGATTTTTGAATCCTATGGAGGCTTTCCACTTGTCTCAGTGGTAGTGCCACTGAATTATTCCAGATACCCTTGGTGCTCCCCTTTATGAACTCTCTGTGGAGAGGGCTGAGGAGTCTTCCAAAGAAAATATGGCTAATATTATTAACTTTATTGTTCTCCTCTGTGTTACCCAGCTTGGTTCTCTACCTCTTGTCCACACTTGAATTCAGAGGCCTCTGGGCTATTTCTAAGAAATCAGATCTACCCTCCACAGAAGATTTGCCTTTACCAAGGAACCTGTCTTGCACTCTGAAGGCAGTTCCCAAATTGTAGTCTCCCAAAATGGCAGCACCATTGGAATCAGTGCATAGTTTCCCAAGATGGTTGTTTGGGAGAGAACAGTCATTCAGAGACATCACGGTGCAGTGGAAAGAGTGCCAAACTTGGCATCATGTTACTCTGCTACTTGTGGCCAGTGTCACCTGGAGCAAATGACTTAATCTCTGTTGTCCTCAGTCTCCTTCTCTGTAAAGTGAAGTGGCCAGACTACATGACCTGTAAATTTCCTTCCATCTCTAAATCTATGACCCTATGAATGTCTAAGTTCTAGCATTTTCCTTAAAGTTTGATTTCATTGGCTAGTAGATAGATATACCTGTTTAACTTAAAGGTGGCTGGTGGTCTTTGAGCATGGCATTGTGACTGACTAGCGAGGATGGTAGACTGAGAGTCCTACTAAAACAGACCCAGCAGAGAGGGAAGTAAATCATCCTCCTTCAAAATGGTGCCCTTACTGTATGGCATCTGCTTCATTCCTTTACCCATGATGGCTGCCTTTCAGATGTATCAGCAGCTTGGCAAGATGGGATCCCTAGCATCCTCTGTGGGCACTGATTCTACAGCCAGGCTGATTACCAAGGCCTGTGGTTCTCCTGATGCTGTCCATGCCATACGCACAGATAGATATTTAGTAATGTTCTCCCCGGGCTGTAAGAATGAAGAGGTTAGAAGAGTCAGAGGAGAGCATGTGTCATAGTACATTTGGGTTTAAATCCCAGGTCTACCGCTTGCCAAACAGATGATCTTGGACTAGTCCTGTCGCCTCTATGAAATGGGCACAGTAATACTTGCAATGTCTTTCTCATAGATCAGTTGTGAAGATTCCATGAGAGAATGGCTATGAAGAGCTTCCTAAGCACCCAGCTTTATCAAAGTCAGTTATGATTATGCTGTTTCCGGACCCTTGATCTTTATGCTTTTCTCCTGAAAGTGGAGAATCAGACTGAACATTTCCTCCTCCTCCCCTCTCTCCTTTCCTGATTTCTGTCCAAAGTAATTTTCAGGAGGAAGAAAACAATGGGGTGACAAGATGGCTAGTGAGACTTCTCAGAGACGTACACCCCAAAGCGATGCCAGTCTGCAGAACAACAAGCATGCCATCTGGAAGAAAAAGGCTTTGAGAGTAACATCTACTTGGTTTCTGATCTCCCCTCTTTCCCCCACTGGCCGCTAAATGTTTCTTCTTCTCTCCCTTTCCTCACTCAATTTCCTTTTGCCTTAGGGTGAGTGACCCAACAGGAACAGTTTCCTAGTCTGCACCTGCAAGTATCCCAGCTCTGTTTGCTCACCTTCCTTCTGTCACCTAGCAGTCCAGGGAGTTTGGGAGTGCTTCCCCCCCCTGTAGCATTTGATGTTCTTGCCCCCTGGGAGAATTTTTAATATTATTTCATTTCTTTGAACGTTTATTAAGACAAAGAGAAGAGAATATTTTGTGTTCCCACCAGAGACACTCTCCATTCTGATATTAAAAACAAAAACAAACACAACTCATAAAAAAAACCACTACCCAACCTGAGGCTAGGAGGAGAGAGAGAGAGAAAAAATATCCTAGAGATATTTTTACCTTCAAAGATCCATCACTCATTACTGCATATCACAGACACATCTACAATCTCATCTTCTTACAATTCTCCGTGAAATAAGTGTAAATGGAAAATAATACCCCATTTTGAAAGTTCAACAAAATGTCTTTATCCACCAAATGCAGCCCCAGCTGTCTCATTTTCAGAAACAAAGCACGATTTTAAATAGGAGCCCGCCACCCAAATAAACACTGGTGACTTTATCCAGGTCCATATGATTCCTCAAAGATGGCCAAACCATCCACTGAATCTCCAGTCCCCTCAGAACCTGCTCCAAGCCTCTTGCTGGTCAGCCAGCATTGGACGGCCTTAAAAGAGGAGTGGGGAAACGAGAAATGATACTGACTCATGGGGGCTCTGTCTCTGAGTCTGGGGAGCTGGAAGAACCTGGCCAATATCTCATATTCTCTTCTACCATGTCTTCCACCCTGGCACAGGAAAGGGGAAGTACAGAAAGGATGGCAGACTCATAGATTTAGTGCTGAAAGGGATCTTAGCGGTTAGTCCAACTTAGAGGGTTAGTCCAACCCTTTTACCTTATAGATGAATAAACTGAGGCCCAAAAGGGCTAAGTACTTTTACTATAGTTATGAGGCAGTAAATGACAGCTGGAATTTGAACCCCAATTCCCTGATTCTAAACCCACATCAGGTCATACTGTCTGTAAATCTTTCTACTAGCCCATATTGCCTATAGCTTATCAATTTGATTCCCATACTTAGTTTCTGTTTTCAGAGGTAAATGTCAATGAGATGTGTTTCTCCTTTTGAAATCAGGAGCTCCTGAGCATTAGTGGGAGGAAAAGCCATTATTACCTACTTGGTGTAATGGACAGGAACCTTACTTGGGACCAGATAAAAAGGCCTCAGCTTAAGACCCTTTTCAATAGCTGTGTGACCCTAGGCAAGTCAATTTACTTTGGTCCTTCATCTTTTAACACAAGAAAAATAATATTTGCCCTACGTACCTTCATAAGCCATCACGAAGAAACCCTTTTTTATAAATTGTAAATTGATGTCTGGTGGCTACTTACATTTCTCTACTGAAGTTGAGAAGTTTGTAAAGTGTTTTCCTTGTTATAGTCCTCTAAGTTAGAGTGCAAGTATTGTTGAGGACATAGAGAGTCATGGTTCTAGACCTAGTGTGCACTGAAGCCAAGATGTGAGCCTAGAGCGTCTGACTCTGCCATCAAAGTCCAAGTAATTCCGTCAGTCAGTAAACATTTGTTAAATGCTTACTATGTGCCAGACACTGTCTTAGATACTGAGGATACAAAGAAAAGCAAAAGATAGTTCCTACCTTCAGAGAACTTAAAACCTGATGAAAGAAACGATAAACCAAGCTATATACAGGATAAATCAGAAATAATTAACGGAGGGAAGGCACTGGAATTAAGAGGGCTTGGGGGTGATTTTCTGTAGCAGGTGGGGTTTTAGTTAAGATTTGAAGGAATCCAGGGCAGCCAAGAGGTATCGATGAGGAGAGACAACATTCCAGAAATGGGGAACAGCCAGAGGAAATGCATTTAGGCTTTCTGAGCCTCAGTTTACTCATCTATAAGATGAGAGAGTTGGACTAACCCTCTAAGTTGGACTTGACCGCTAAGATCCTTTTCAGCCCTAAATCTATGATTCTGTGAAACCTTTCTGGTAGAAGGCATGGTGGTAGATAACATTAGATATTGGCCAGGTTCTTTCAGCTCCCCAGACTCAAAGATGGAGCCCCCATAAATCAGAAAAAATGCCCGGAGCTGAGAGATGGAATGCCTTGTTAGTGGAAGGAAGCCAGTGTTGCTGGTTACATGCACAAAGGTACATGGGGGTGAGAGAGTAGAAGGCATACAAGGACTGAAGAGGTAGGGAGAGGTTAGTTTATGAAGGACTTTGGATGACAAACAGAAGGTTTTGTATTTGATCCTGGTGGTGAGAGGGAGCCACTGGAGTATATTGAGTGTGGGAGTGACATAGTCAAACCTACACTTTAAGAAAGTTCACTTTGACAGCTAAGTGAATGATAGACCAGAATGGGGAGAGACTTGTGGCAGGTAGACCACCAGTAGGCTAATGCAGTAGTTCAAGCGTGAGGCGAGGAGGGTGTGCAACAAGGTGGTGGTTGTGTCAGAGTAGAGAAGGGGGTCGTATTTGAAAGATGTCACAAAGGTGAAATTAATAGGCCTTGGCAACAGATTGGATATGGGGGAAGGGAGTTAGAGATAGTAAGGAATTGATGATGAAGCCCAGGGTGAGATTCTGAGTAACTGGGAGGTTAGTAGTCCCTTGGGAAGTTTGTAAAGGGGGAGGCTTTAGGGGGAAAGATGAGTTCAATTTTGGACTTGTTGAGTTTAAGAGGTGTCCTTTACATCCAATATAAGATGTCTGAAATGCAATTGGAGATGCAAGACATAACTTGTTGTCTCTATATAAATGTGAGTTATTAATAGTAATAGTGCTATTCTCCAATTACCAGAACTTAAGCCAGAGAGTTTAGAGGCTCTTCTTTCTGCTGACCAAAGCCATACTCAGCCTATGTCATGGCTAAGAGTTGAAATTTCTATATAAAACAAACAAACAAACAAAACAAAAAACTAAAGGAGTATGGGCAGTGGCAAATACTTCTTACTTCCCAGCTATTCTGAGTGGAATAATCAGAACTAATAGTCTTATCTTAGAATAGTTGAAAACTATTAGCTCTTAAAGCTTAAAACTGCATTGAGATCTTTGGAATACCTCATACAATCATCCATTCATCCTATAAAGCAATGGTTCTCAACCTGTGGGTCCCGACCCTTTTGGGGGTTGAACGACCCTTTCACAGGGGTCACAGGGGTCGCCTAAGACCATTGGAAAACACATATTTCCGATGGTCTTAGGAACCAAGACACTGCTCCTCTATCTGTCTCCAGGCGGGTCTGCCCACATGCAGATACGCCCACATATAAGTATTAAAGGGTCACGGCATTAGGAAGGTTGAGAACTACTGCTATAAAGCATAGTAGAATTAAAAACAATTCTGGGATGACCTGAAAAAGAAGGTGGCCTGGACAGGTGGTAAGGACAAGGGATAACCAATAGATAGTTATTGTGTTTCCATTGGCATTCATGACATAACAAGAGGAATAAAGGAAAGTTCCAAACAGGTTGGGTGGATCCCCTGTAGAGGATTTATGGGAGAACATGGACACAAGTTATCCAAAATGAGGAGGCATAGTTGGGTTGCAATTAACATCTTTGGAAAGAGTACCTACATCAGTGAGATTACAGATCCGCTGAAATATGAATCATAGATTTGTGGAACATAAGAGCTAGCAGAAATTTTAGAGGTAGTCATGTTTACCAGGAAAGCTCAGAGAAATTAATGGACTTTGTCAAGATTATTGAGCTAATTAATGGAAGAGCTAGTACTAAAATTCATGCCACCTGACACCCTTGAGTATTGACCTTAAGAATTCAACACAGGGAGGCTAGGTGGTGAAGTGAATAGAGCACCGGCCCTGAAGTAAGGAGGATCTGAGTTCAAATCCAACCTCAGACCCTTAACACTTTCTGGCCGTGTGACCTTGAGCAAGTCCCACTTCAAAAAGAAAAAAAAAAAGAATTCAACACATTCATTCTACCATCTGGCTCTCATGAGAACCAAAATGTGGAATGGATAGAGAGCTGACCTCAGGAGTTAGGAAAATTTGACTTCATGTCACTTCTGACCTGGAAGGACTAAGTGACCTTGGGCAATTTGCTTAACCTTTCATTTCCCCAGGTAATGCTTTAAGACCATTAGTTGTAGAGAAGATTCTGATTTGCTCCGGAAGAGAATGTTTCTCACTAGTAGTTGCCTAAACCATTGAAATTGCAGGTCTGATAAAACAAAACAAAATGAAATTAGCCCCCAAGGCAAGATAACATTTGTCCAGTAGGCTCTACATCTGCAGCGTGAGGATCCTTTGGGGGGACCTCCTCCACTAACTTGGGGTAGAGCATAGGTACCTCTTTAATGAGAAACATGACCAAAGGGAAAGAAAGGAGAAGACAGAGTTCCCCCACATGAACTCCAGATTCCCCCTTTTCAGCTCTAATCAAGAGAAACAATTCTTGTCAAGACTATAGAAAATCTTGAGGTGTCCTAGGAGTCTATGGCTCATGAGTCAGGAGTCACTTGAATCTTTGCAAGCCTGTGGTGTCCTTTTTGTTCATTGACTGGCCCCTAATTCCCTTGGTTCCACTTTCAATAAAGAACTCAGAGGAAGAGACACTTGGATACATCAGTCCCATCCTGAGACTCCCTTGACAGGCTTTCCAACTTCTGAATTATCAGGGATGATTCATGGTTCAACTGAAACACTAAGGAAGATTTCCATGTACCTAACTGGTCTCAAAGTCAGTCTCCAAATTGTCAGAGTAGATTCCAGGCTTCATTCTACAAAGAGTTGAATTGCTGACCTCTTCTACCTCCCACTTCCCCTCCGCACCCCCAAAAAAGTGGGGAAAGCCCTCAAATTGGCATGTAAACATACCCACCATTCTCAGGAAAACTAAGAATTGAAGCAGATTGCTGAGAATTGGACAGAGAAACAAAAGATCTGGGTTTTAGTGTGGGTCTTGCTGATGACTTGCTACGTAAATAGCTAAACCACTATGAATCTCAGTTTTCCCTATCTATAAAATGGGTTGAATAATGTGATCCATTCTCACTTTACAGATATAAAGATAAAATGAGGTAACAGACACAGAATAGAAGAGCTAGAAAAGAACTTGGAAACCAATCCTGCATCACCAACTTCTTGTTGGATAGTTTGAACCTGGTATCCAGTGGAATATCCAATAGTGGACAAACCCAGCAGATCCAAAGCAGAATCATTGTCTTTACCCCCAAATCTACCCTTTCCCTGAACTTCCTTATTATTGCCAAGGACTCTACAATCTTTCCAGTCACCCAGGTTCACAACTTTGGGTCATCCTCGACTCCTTGTTCTCTTGTCTTATAAATTTAGTCAGTTGCCAAATCTTGTGATTTCCTCTTTTCCACAACATCTTTCACATATATCTCCTTCTCCTCACCCACACAGCTACCACCTCAATTCAGGCCCTCATCTTAGAGTCATTATAACACTCTAATAATAGATTTTCCTGCCCCTGGTCTCTTTCTATTCACATTCATCCTCCATATTGCTACCAAAGTAATTTTTGCTAAAATGTAGGTTTGATGGGCAGCTGGGTGGCACAGTAGATAGAATGCTAGGCTTGGAGTTTGGAGGACCTGAGTTCAGATTTGGCTTCAGACACTTACTAGCTATGTGATCCTGGGCAAGTTACTTAACCCTGTTTGCTTCAGTTTCCTAATCTGTCAAATGAGCTAGAGAAAGAGAATGGCAAACCATTCTAATATCTTTGTCAAGAAAACCCCAAATGGGGTCACGGTGAGTTGGACACAACTGAAATGACTCAACAACAACAACAACAAGGTTTGACTATGTTCTTGAAACTCAACATTGGAAATCCAGACTTTGATAAAACCCATTGTGATTCAAATGGAGCTGCTTGACCATGCCTCAAAACCAAATTTCTCTGGTTTCACTGACTGGCAACAGTAGGTCCCAGCCTAAACCTCACTTGGTCATGGTTGGGGTTTTGATGGCTCAAAGTAATTGTAAATTCCTTCCATCCTTCCTTCCTTCCTTCCTTCCTTCCTTCTTTCCTTTCTTCCTTCCCTCCCTCCCTTACTGCTTCCCTCCTTCCCCTCCCTCCTCTCCCTCTATCCACATAGGGCAGTGGTTCTCAACTTCCTAATGCCACGACCCTTTAATACTCACATGTGGGCGGACCCGCCTGGAGACGGATAGAGGAGCGGTGTCTTGATTCCTAAGACCATCAGAAATATGTGTTTTCTGATAGTCTTAGGCGACCCCCAAAGGGGTCGCAACCCACAGGTTGAGAACTGCTGACATAGGGGAATACCCTTACCTGTTGGTGCTCTGCCCAAAGGAACATAAATTTTGATGGTGGGGTTTTATCACAAGATATCTTGGGGTTTACAGACTAGATTTCTTTTTTTCCCCCTTCTTTCCTACTTCTGTCATTAAACAACAACAAATTGACTCTTTTTCCCCATTCTTTTTATGATTTCTTGAAATACAGCCTTGGAAAACCAGGCTTTAATGAAACTCATTGGTATTCAATGAAGCCTAAACCCAGATCACTCTGGCTGTCACTGATTGGTCAACCATAGGTCCCAGATCTAGCCTCACTTGGTCATTATTTGGGTTTTGATGACTTGGTGAGTGGGTGAGTGTAAATAACACCTGTTTCTGTTTTGTCCAGAAACCCCGAGGGTTTCCCCTTCTGGATCCCAGATTTTTTTTTTTGATTAGATAAAAGAGACCATTTTTTAACCTTATTTCTTACCTAGCCTCTGACACTGAATGGGCATTGCCTCAGACATACTGAGACCTGAGAAAGACCTTATCTTAATATCTTGCCATTGGACCCAGATGACTGGGGAGTGAGGCTGGTGACTTTGCATAACCCTGCCTCACTTAAATCCAATTCACTTGAAAGTCAAGACATCATCTTCCTGATGTCAAAACAACACCTTCCATCTACTCTGTATATATCTTGTATGTACATAGTTACTTACATACTGTCTACCCAATATTAGAATTTAAACTTCTTGAGAGGAAGACTTTTTTTTTTTTACCTTTCTTTGTAATATCAGCCCTTAGCATAGTTTCTGGCACATAGTAAATAGTTAATTAATGCTTGTTGGTTGACGGATTGTTGGTCCACTAAGATCCAGAGAGGGGATTGATGTGTCTTGAGTCACACAAGTGAAAAGTGACTAAGTCATTGCCAGAACCCAGATCTCCTGACTAGAATTGGAAGGCATTTAAGAACATTGTAACTGACAGTCCAGTGTTCCAAGGAAGTCCTGGGTTTGAATCCCCCCACAGACATTTATAGTAGCTGATTGACCCGTGACGTCATTTAATTTTTCTGGGCTCTGGTTTTCTTAACTTAAAATGAGGAGGCTGGCCTTGATGAACTATATGGTCTCTTCCAGCTATAGAACTATGACTTCATGCTCTAGTCTAATTCTTGATACCTAGAGAAGCTAGAACTTTCCAAAAGTCCTAATCTGGTGAGTGGCATAGTCTGGACTCAAGAGTAGGTTTATTGACTCCAAATCCAGTGGTGTATGTTAAGTCTTCACAGAACGGGCTACGCCTACTATTTCTTTTCTACAGAACGCTGTGCTTGGGAGCTTAAAGAAATGCTCTAAATGATTGACTGATGGTTGTACCATCCCCCCTTCAACAGCCCAGGAGCCTCTTCTCTGGGAAATGGCATCTATAGAAAGCTTTGCTCACCCTGCCATGGGGTGAGGAGAAAGAAAAGAGTCTGGTGTATGGGGCCAGGCATTGAACCAAATGAGGTGAAGAAGGCAAGGGCACTAAATAATCGAGGGACCTTATGGCTTAGGGCCATGGCCTCTCTAGACCCCCTGCACTGTATAATGGGCCACAGGGCAGTTATGATTCATGCAGAAGCATGCTGGACTATTTCCAGTCTGGCCCATCAATACTCCGCATTTAGAACTCTAAAGGCCTGAAAATATGGTCTTTGGAGAAAAGCAAGCACTGTTAGGAGGCAAGTGAGGGCAGGGGACAGGCTGGTCTTGAGATTGCCTTAAGGATACCCATCTGCTGTCATTCTGTTCTGAACATGCCACTTGAACTCCTAACCTTTCCCTAGCTTAACAAGAAGAAATCTGTAGCCATCTCACCCAAGGACAGAACAAAAGGAACTAAAGTTTAAAGTTTAGCAGACATGGTAGGTTAGACAAAGGGAAGAGCTGTGTCCTCTTAGGAACCATTACCTTCCCCCAATGTCTTTGTTTCTGTTGAGGGCACCACCACCCTTCCAGCCTACATAGTTTACCACCTTGCTGTAATCTTCTGCTTTTCATTGTCCCTCACCCCACCATATTCATTGACTTGCCAAGTCGTATTGCTTCTCTATCTACTTCTATCTCACATCCTTTTCTCCACTCCCAACACTCCCAGTCTACTCCAGGCTTTTTATATATAGCTCCCAATTGAGCTATATGGTGGTCAATTGACATACCCTCTCTTAAAGCAATAGTATATTTGGTTATTAATTACTGTGACCATAGCAAAAAGAAAAAGGTGTGTGTGTGTGTGTGTGTGTGTGTGTGTGTGTAGGGAGAGACAAAGGGCAAAATGTCCTGCCTCTGTTATCAAATCTAATAATTATTGATTTACATCACATTGCATGCTGTCTTGGGGAGGGCTGAGGGGAAGAAAATTTAGAACTCAAAATCTTATGGAAGTGAATGTTGAAAACTAAAAATATAAATAAATATTTATAAGCTAACATTTTTATGGTGCCTACTATGTTCCAGGCCACGTGCATAACACTTTATAAATATTATTTCATTTGATATTCATGACAATTCTAGGAGGTAGATGTTATTATTATCTCCATTTGACAGTTGAGGAAGTTGAGGCAGAGGTTAAATGACTTGCCCAAGGTCACACAGATAGTGTCTGGGTTGTATTTGAATTCAGATCTTCTTGACTTCAAGCCCAGCGTTCTATCCACTGCAACAGCAGTTGTCCAAAGAGAGTGCATTCCAACAATACCTTCATTGTCAGAAACTTCACTATCAGAGGTGAAGAGAAGATACGGGGATGTATTCCAACAAACAGATTTTCTTCCAGCTATTCCTTATCAAAATATCCTTTCATTCCCTTCCTTTTCCATTGGGAAAGGCTGTGGTTTGGGGCAAAGGTGAGCATAGAAGTTGGATGGGGAGTGATGGCACACTGGGCCACAAGCTTTATGCATACCTGGGGGGGAAATGGGTATGGATCGTTCTTTGTCTTTATTGGAATGGTTTTTACCCAGTGATATGGCCCAGATGACAGGGGCCTAGAGAAGCCTGTCTCTAAGGTGGCTTCTCCGCTGCTCCTCTCCTTTTACTTACAAATGCCTCTGATTCACTGTTGAAGAAACTGGAACCTCCTCTAATCCCCTAATCACGGAAAAGATGATTTTTTTCCTAAATGGAGCTTTGTTCTAAGAGATATCACTACTCACTCTATTTGCCAAAGTGATGTCCTGCCTCTGAAGGCAGGAGTCTTCCTAACTCTTTCTTCCACTAACTCCTCCAATAACCATCTCTGACTACCTAGATCTTGGCTTGACACCAGGGGCTTCAAGACTCATTTGAAAATTGCTTTTTTAAAAATATATTTCCAGCAGGTCTTTTCTCCTTCATTTTTGGGGATCACCTTGATCCCCTGCCCCTGTCTCCAACCTTGAAAAAAGCCCAGTTCTAGGCTACAGGAAGGAGGGAGCTCTACATGTCAAATAATAATAGAAAGATATTATCAATGTAGGCCTGTGATTGTGTCATATAAAAAATAAAATACACACCAGTTAATCAAAGCGCTACAGACACTTTTAAGTAATCCCACTTTGGCTTTGCATAACTCCATATACCGCCGGCAGCGCTCTCTTCTACCACCAGAGACCATAATATACATCAAAAATTCTCCTTTAAATTTATTTTCAGTAAAGATTGGGCTTTTGAACTGCGGGAGAGGAGGCTTAAGGGTACAAAATCTCTCTTGCCTTTTTCTCTTTCTTTTTCTGTCTCCCCAGTCTGTCTGTCTCTGTTTCTCCCCCGCCCCCTTCTCTCTCTCCTTCTTTCTCTCTTTCTCTCTGTTGCTCCCACCCCTTTCTCTGTCCCTCCCTCCTTTCCTTCCTCTCTGTCTCCTCCCTCCCTCTCCTCCCTTCCCCCCTTCCAGTGAAGTAGCAGCTTGAGTGACAATGGGGACACTAAAGGAGCAGTGGGCGCTGCAAAGCTTCTTGGTCCTCCTGTCCTTTCCATGGATCAGTTCCTCTTATCTGCCACTTGATTAAGACATTAAGGCAGAAAGGTGAGGGAAGGTTGATTGGCAGTGAGAAGGAATGAGAAACAATTCCCTTCCTCCCTCTGTGGAGAAAGGCCCTGATGTCTGGACCTGTAGCCAGCTGGCTTTGGGCAACTCCAGTGGGGAGAAGTCCAGCCTCAGGGCCCCCCTGGGGTCTCAGTTTCTATGCAGCCTTCAACCCTGAGATCCCAGATGGATGCCTATGAATAATTCCTTACCCAGGTCTGAGTTCCACGTGACCCCAATAAAACATCATTCTGAGACTTCTTGATGCACACAAAAGAAGGGCTGGGACAATGTTAGTCTTAAACTGAAGGATATACAGAATTCCTTACCTGTGTCGATCTAATCCTACAACCTGCCCTCGGAAGAGAAATAGTTGATGCCAAACTTGTTAGGGAAAAATATGTTTGTTCATAGAATCATAGTACCTTAACATTGGAAGGCACCTTTTAGTCTGACTTCCTCTCCTGAGAAATAATCATCTCCCACATGTGTATAATGCCTTCTCTCCTTCAAGGTGGCATCACATCTGTCATCTCATCTGCTCATCTCAGCAGCCTTAGGAGATGAGTACGGCAGATATTATTATGTCCACTTTACCGATGAGGAAACTATAGCCCTCAGAGGGCCACAGAAAGAACCAGAATACTCGGTTCCTCGTTTGTGGGCCTTCCTCAGTCTACACCAGGACTTCTTAACCTTTTTGGTGCCATGACCTCACCTTTTGGCAGTCTGGTGAAACCTATGGATCCTTTATCAGAATCATGTTTTTAAATGTAGAAGATAAAAAATACATAGAATTAAAAAGGAAACTGATTACATTGGAGTAGTTATCAAAATATTAAAAAAAAAACAAGTACCCAGAAACTCTGCTCTCTACCATGCTATTTCCCAGATAATCTATCAGGGGTGGGGAACCTGTGGCCTGGCCTTCTGGTCCCAGGCTTCCCACCCCTGATCTAGGTTTGCAGCATTGAGGACATGCTTAGTTCGAATGTGTAAGGTTCCTTTAACTCTCTCCTACCTCCTGGAGCTAGTGGAAAGACAGGTTTCGTCACCATGGAAGACCTCCACTGCCCTTTGAACCACCTTGATCACCCTGCTGGAAAAAGGAAATGACTGAGGATCGGAGATGGCCAGCTCCTGGGGGCCATTGCAGCTCAAAAATCAAAGCCTCAGAGCAGAAGTTTCTCTAAATGAATGGCTGTCGTCTTTTTTTTTTTTTTGTATCTGACTGCCTTTTTCAGCCAGGAAAAATTTCCTAGTGAACACCATACCCCTCCCTCTGGAACACCACTTTGCTTTCTATCGTCTTGTACTGCTGTGGACAAAGGAAAGCTGTTCCCCGTGACTTATAAAATATCTCCAAATCCACTTGAGGGTGGTGAAGTTCCCACTTATCCTTTCCTTCTCTACATTTAATCATTCCAGTTTCTGGCACTTAGCAAGGAGAAAATCCTGGCTTCATCGTTTTAGAGATGGAATGGATTGAGAGACTTTTTAATGCAACTCCCCCTCAGTTTTTAGATGAGGAAACTGAGGTCCGAGGAACTTTCATAACTTGCCCAAATGTCTAGTAAGCGCAAGAGTCCAGATTTGAACCTGCTTCCCCTGACTCTAGAGTCAGTGCTTTGACCATATTTGGTCAGATCATGTTCTATGAACTAGTAGGAAGAGCACAGGCTTTGTAATCAGAAGACTGGAGTTCCGTACAGTGATACTGCTTGCCACCTTTGTGACCTTGGATGTGTCCACTAACTTCTTGGTGCTTTGGTGTCTTCTTCTGTAAATTAAGGGTGATCTTTAAGAACCCCTTGAGCTCTAGAGACTATGATCCAATTAGAAAAGAACATCTGGTCATCATTCCCCAGAAACATTAGTAGTTCCTATTAAATGACCTCATTGGCAACCCCAAAAGAAGTGTCTCTCCCCGTACTCCATACCAACCCTTCAATGAAATACAAGAGGAGCAAGCGAACCTCCATCTGCCAGTGCTGGGGTCATCCCAGATGGCTCCCAAAGGGCAGGGACAAAGGGCAGGATCTAAAACAGAACATCACAGAGGCTAATGAAGGAAAGGTCTATTATCTGCCCAGGTTCTTCCTTTGATGTCCTGAAAAGAACAAGACCCTCTAATAAATACCACGGGCTTAAATAAATAAGCAGAAGGCCTTCAGCTGCCTCTCTTTATCTGCAGCCGGCTTTCTTGGCTCATAGAAATGAAAACACAGGCATCTGCCCTCAAAGAGAAGGGAGGAGGGGGTGATCAGGCCTAGACAGACATCGCATTCCCCGACCTGTGGTGTTTGTGCACATGGAGTGGTGTTTATAGGAATCTGAAGGGCCTCTAGGAGTCATAGACCTGAGTCCTTTATCCAGCTGTGATACTGACTTTAGGACTATAGCTGCAAGGGTCCTCAGATACCATCTAATCCAGGAGATCTTAATTTCATCGGGTGCCATGAATCTCTTCAGCAGTCTCATGAAGCTTATGGACCCATTTCTCAGAATGATATTTTTAAATGTATAAAAGGAAATGCAAAGGATTATGAAGGAAACAAATTATATTGAAATAAAGGTGCTTTTTTCATCATCCGTGTTCACGGAACCCTCCCTCTCTCCCTTCCCCCCCCCCTCAGGTTAAGAACCTGCTGATCCAACCCAGCTTCAGTGTCTTCAAGTGTAAACTAAGAGGGTTGGACTATATGACCAGTAAGTTCTCATCTGGTTCCAGATTAGTGAGTCCAAGCAAATGCTGAATAACAGGAAAGATGCTGGTTTAGACACAGCTTTGAAGGAGGGTGAGCAATGAAATGATTTTAGTTAAGTCCCTACCAGCCTTTCTAAACTCTTTGGAAATTCAGTTCTGTGACTTGGAAGCCTTCCTTTCAGCTGCCCCAGCTGCACATTCCTGAAAAGCCAGAGTTTGTGCAAGGCATCTCACAGCTCAGACATGAGTCACACCAGCTTATTTTAAGTCCTGACCTCTTCCTGGGTAGGGAATTTGACAGGGAAAGCCACGTGCAGTGAAGCAACAGCTGAGCTGGCCAAGGGAGATGGAGAGTCCCCCTCCCTCCCTCCTCCCCCATGGCTCCCAGGCAATTTCTTTCCAATAGTTCCAGGGCCTCCCAAGGTGGACAACAGCTGGCAGCACTCACACCCTTGTGGGGTCACCCTGGGGACACACCCGCATGCACTAGCCTCTTTAGCCCAGCTGCTGAGGAGCAGAAAGAGGGAAGAGTCTGTACCACACTCCAAGTCCCATCCTCATTTTTCTTTTCCTCTATAGGCAACTCTGAATTTCCTGGGGGACATTTTTAGCCCTTCAGGGATAAGTGGACAGAAGGAGGGAGCAAGCTCAGGCTCACTCCGGCTGAATATATTTAAATCATTTAATAATTCATATCCCCATTTCCATACACAGCCTCACTTAAAGAGGGATCCCTGGGAAACCTAAAAGCCTTCCTGATTGCACAGGCTCATCTAACATCTTCATAAAAGGTTCTCAACTGGCCTCTCGGAATAGATGGCATCAACATTTAGGAAGTAAAACTAATAGTTCCAGCTGGTAGTCATTGAAAAGTCACTTAATATTTTGCAGTGCAAGGAACTGTGCTTAATGGGACACAATGTTTTTTCCCCAAGCAGTTGGAAAAACCCTTGACATCATATTAATAATGTCAAGTTTTATTGGCTCTCTCATTTGACATGATATTAAACTTTTCAGACTCCATCTCGACTGAGGTACAAGGTTGTTAAAATGCGGACAGATTGGAGCTTTGCAAGAGAGTGCCCTGGAATAGCTGGGAAGTGGGGGGGAGCGAGGACAGAGGGAGAAAGGAAAGCTGATGGACAATTCCCACTTTGTGGAGGAATCCGATTCTCCCACCCGGAAAGCGTCTTCTTCTAGAGAAGCAGGTAGTTGGGAGTCACAGGGGAGTTTGTGTGACAGGCCCAAACTCGGTGACAATCTCCCCCCAGATTGTCAACAGACAGTCTAGTTCCCTGGGATAAATTAAACTGAGAACATCAAAGGCAAGCCATATTGCATAGTCTGGAGGTGAAAGGCATGCTTTGACGGCTTGGCTCAGCAGCTCTAGCTACCTCAGAGGGAGAGAAAACTCCGTGCCTTATTTATACAATGGAAATAGCCGTGGAAATGCTTGTTAGTCACACCTACAGAGGGCCCTGCAGCAGCCTGACACTCAGACCTCTCCCCGCTCTTTACTCCCAGCTCCCCTGGGCTGCTTCCCCCCTGCCCCTCATTTTCAGTGTGAGTGCTGGACAGGGAACCAACCAGGTATGGGCGTGAGGAAGAGACATGTACTTGGCACTGACTTCTATTAGATGCAGAACCATAAAAATGATTTTTAAAAAATACCCCAGGAACCCAAAAATGCATGTTGAAAGTTGTTTTGATGTTGGAGAGATATAGTAATACTTTTATGCTTTGTTTAAAGAAATTGTTTCCATTGTATGTGTAGTCAAATCACTCCAAAGAGTTTATTTTGGATGATTGATTTATGGGAATCCTGTTCACACACCCAAAAGATGACACTTCAATCATATCCTCTTTTCATTTATAATAAGGAACAAAATGATCATATTTTGACAGGTCTGATCATTTCGGAGGTTGAGCAGGTTCCCTCAGTGGGCTCAGTCTATATGGCTTGTGGTACTGATAGAATATTATTACGTCTCATTAAAATCAGCTCTTCCCGCTCCGGTTGGATGCCCCCCAAAAAACAAAGCTCATGGCTCTTTATTCTGTTGTGCTCACTCGAGATACTGATTCTTAAGAAGGAGGCGCCTGGGAATACTTGCAATGGTGACTGTCAAAGCCTGTCTTCTCTAGGACTGAACTCAGAACAACCCTGTTAGCACCAGCCTCCCTCCACCCACCCCAAGGTCATGTTGGTGAAGTTTCAAGTTCTCTGTTATTTATTTCCTTTCTTCCCTTCATCTGACATCCTGACCCCACGGATGGACATCATCACATTCCTCCTCCCATCGCCCCTCGGGGCATCTTAATAGTCTCAGATAAAAATAATAGTTCAAATCAGTATTGTAATTTATAGTTCAATTATTGATTCATTTGAAAAATGCCTCTCAAGGACACAGTAGGTGCAAAGCCCTGTACTATACAATGAAGGAGGTGCAAAATTTGGAAAAGACAAAGTCCCTGTCAACGTAGAGTTAACAGTCCAGCACAGGAAGATGATTTATAACCACCATACACAATTTTACATGGTAGTGTATTAGAGTGGCACCAAAATGCTATGTGAAATCTGAAGGGAAAAGACCTTTACTAATGGAAATCAGGGAAGGCTTCATGGAGGTAGTGTCATTTGAGTTTGGTTTTAAAAGATGGTAGGAATTCAGCAGGTGAAGCAGGGAGAAAGTGAGCATTCTAGGCATAGAAAATAGAATACACAAAGGTGTAGGAGTTAGAAAATGTTGTTTGTGCTCTGGGAAAAGGGAATAGTACAATCTGACTGGAGTTTCGAGATCAGAGAGTAGAGAGTGGCATTTTAAAGAGCCTTGAATGTCAGGCACAACTATTCCACTTTGGTGAAATAGTGGCATTTCTTTATGTATAATAGCTTTTTTTTTTTTTTTGTGGTGGCTAAGAATTGGAAATAGAAGGGATGCCCATCAATTGGGGAAAGGCTAAGCAAGAGGTGATATATAACTGTAATGGAATATTATTATGCTGTAAGAAATGGCAAGCAGGATGATTTCAGAAAAACCTGGAAAGACTTACATAAACTGATGCATCGTGAAGTGAAAGAACCAGAAGTTGTACACAGTAACAACAATGTTTGATGAAGAACTGTGAATGACTTAGCTATTCCTAGCAATACAATGATCTAAGACAATCCCAAAGGATTAATGATGAAACATACTATCTGCCTGCAGAGAAAGAAGTGATAGTGATTGAATACAGATTGAAGCATGCTATTTTTTACTTTCTTTCTTTCATTTTTCTTTTATTCTAGTCTTCTTGTACAAAATGACTAATATGGAAAAGTTTTACATGATTGCACATGTATAAACATATCTGATTGCCTACCATCTCAGGGAGGGGGTAGAGGAGAGAAGGAGGGAAGGATAGAATTTGGAACTCGAAACTTTAAATAAAAATATTAAAAATTTTAAAAATAGTAGCATTTCTTCATTGTTGTTGTTTTAGTAGTTTCTTGCTGATATCTTTTGTTTTTATATCATACAAACTTCCTTCTTCTTCTCTGCCAGAGAACTATCCTTTAAAACAAAGGATTTTTTTTATAGAAAAAGAGGGAAAAAATCCACAAAATGGATCAGTACATTGGAAAAAAATCTGACATTATTTCAAATGTTTTATATCTAGGACAGTCCCTCCTCCCCTAAGCAATAGTGGGGGGAAGTAATCTTCTCATATCTCTTCTTTGAGGCTAAGCTTGTTCTCTGTGATTTTTGTAAGAAACATTTTCAATTGTTTTATGGTTGTTCTTTCCATTTCATTGTATATATTGTTTTCCTGGCTCTGTTTGTCTTACTTTGCATCAGTTCATCTGAGTCTTCCTATTCTTCTCTGTATTCATCATGTTCATCATTGCTTACAGCACAGTAATATTTCTGGTCTATTCAAGTGCCAAAATTTGTTTATTCATTCCCTATTCAATGGACATCTACTTTGTTTCCCTTTCTTTACCACCACAAAGATACCTACCTGTGCCTGATGCCTGTGCCCATCCTCTCACCTCAAACGAAGTAAGCTCCAGTGGTCGTGACAATATTTTTGAAGTCACACAGCTGGGCCGGAAGCTGCCTACACAACTGTACTTTGAAAACCTTCCTGTTTCTCTCTATTTGCAGAGCCTCTGGATTTTTGAGTCATGCTGAGCTAGGCATGTGAGTCTGCCTTCCACTCCATCTGAGAGTCACATGTTCTCTTTCCCCTTGGCAGGCAGGCATGCACACTCTCATGGGTCCTACTTTCTGTTTTCCATCATGTCAGTAGCAAGCTCCTCCCCATTGCAACTCTACTCCTGCCTTCCTTTGGGATAAGAGAGTTCAGTCTGTGACAGCCACCCAGTGAGAAGACCAGCAAAGTTCTCCTGGAACAAAACCTTGCAAAGTTCTCTGGGAACATGCAGACGGTACAAGAGCAGTTCAGCAAAAGATTTTCCTTCTCTCATCTCCCTCTTTCATCTTCCTCAATCCCCTCCCCTCAACTTATCTTTCTCTCTCTCTCTCTCTCTCTCTCTCTCTCTCTCTCTCTCTCTCTCTCTCTCTCTCTCTCTCTCTCTCTCTCTCTCTCTCTCTCTCTCTCTCCCCCCTCCCCCCTCTCCTCAAATCCCCTCCTCTTTTCATTCACTATCAAGAACAGCCAATTTAGCAGCGGACCACCCAGAGCTTGCCAAAGTCCTCGGATCAGTGGCTATAGAGATTGGTTCGGCTAGAAATAGAAGGGAAAATCAAAGATGTGATGCACATTTGGATCTTCCTGAAACTGAATCTGGAATCCTCCTGCTCCCTCGGTTGATTTTTGGTAGAGTCCTGAATGCTCTTGGCTTTGAATACTTTGTGTTCTAACACTGATCTCTTCTCAGCTCTAGAAATGGTTTTGTGCATGGTCCCCTGGTCCCAGTAATTCTCAGGCACTGCTGATGCAGGCAGGCAGGAGTGACACTATAGTGTGGTTGTGGTTTGTCCTTAGTTCTTGAAGAGAATAATGATGTCAGGAAGATGATGCCATGACTTGCAAATGAATTAGATTTAAGTGAGGCAGAGCTGTGCAAAGTCACCAGCCTCGCTTTTTCTTTCAGAGCCATCTGGGTCCAGTGGTCAGATATAGATGAAGACAACTGGAGATGATCCCCAAACTATTATCACTCTTAATTCTAGTGCCTTCTCTTTCTCATTTACTTCCTATTTATCCTACACATAGCTTGTTTGTACGTATTTGATTGCTTGAGGTTTCTCCCCATTAGACTGCAAACTCCTCAAGGATTGGGATTATCTTCTTTTTTTTTTTTTTTTTGGAAGAGGAGGGAAGGCAAGGCAATTGGAGTTAACTGACTTGCCCAAGGTCACACAGCTAGTGTGTCAAACGTCTGAGGCTAGATTTGAACTCAGGTCCTCCTAACTCCAGGGCTGATGCTCTATTCACTGTGCCACTTAAGTGCCTCCAGGGGTTATCTTTAGACTTTTTTTGCATCCCCAGAGCTTAGCATAGTACCTGGAACATAATAGGAACTTAAATATTTATTGACTAACTGTGTAATAGGATGAGCAAAGGAGTGGGTAACAATGCATTCTTGATTTCTGATTGCTTCTGAGCCTGTCACTTGATGTCATTTACAGGGAATCTGGATTTTGTTTATGTTAATGGGCTTATCTTGAAGGCCATCATGATACAATCGAAAGAGCACCAGTTAAAGAGACCTGGGTTCAAATCCTGGGTCTGTCAAGTACTTGCTTGTTTAAGTCGATTGACCCACTGGATTTTAGTTTCTCCAATGATAAAATGGAATCAATGACACCTGCCTTGTCTAACTCATCGGGTGGTTTTGAGGATCAGACAAATAAAGATTACGAAGCAGTAGAGTCAAGACTCATCATTTTGGATGCCTTCTCTTCTGGGGCAGATTAAAAGGCTGCTGTTGTGATCCTCGTTCTTGACTTTCGATAAATCTTCCTTCTCCAGTTTCAATCCTTATCGTGTTTTCTCCTCATGACCTTATGACCCCAAATCATGTCACCTTGATCTCCATCCCCTCTGTCCCCCCATTTTTGCCTGTCATCACCCCATGCACCTGCTCTACTCTTTTCTTTTACTGAACTCAACTCTGTATTATCCTCCATCCTCAAACCTCTTGCCCACTTTTCCTATCTCCAGTCACATCTTGTCAAACCTCAACTGTAGATTATTCTTACTGTCTTCTTCCTTGGCTCCTATTAAGGTGTTATTGAATAGAGTTGGAGGAAATCATGAAACTCTGATGATTGGGTTCACTACAAATTTATGTTTTCTAATCTCAACTAGACCCTCACCACAACAAGGTAAATATTCTGTCCTCCCTAATTGATTTGCTGTCCCATTAGCCACATAGCCTCACATTTCATCCCTTTTCCCTAGAGTTTTAGCTGACAACCTCACCTCAAAACTCAACAAAAGAAATTGAGACCGTTCACTAAGTGCAGCCTTTTCTCCTATCTTCCTCATCTCCCATCATTGGCTCATCTTTTCTCATTGTCTCCTTTGCTTCAGTCTTGAATGAAGAGATGACCCTTCTCATTACCCTCTACATGCACTCTCCATCCCCCTCCATCCTGTATCTCCAGGAGATTATCCCATCTATCTGCACTGCTTTCTCCCTAATTTTCAATCCCTCCTTATCTATTGACTGCTTCTTTGTTACTTACAAACATGCCCAGATCTTCCCATCCTTCACTTGATCCTACTGCTGCTGCTGGTTATCATCCTATATGCCCCTCCCTGTCCCCAGCTTTTGAAAAGGCTATCCAGACCCCATGCCTCTATTTCCTCTCATCTCATTTTTGTTACTCCTCCGAGATCTGACTTCTGACATCATCATTCAAGGGACACTGAACTTTCCAAAGACTCCAATTATGTCTTAATTGCCAAATCTAATAGCCTTTTCTTGATCCTCTGCCTTGATCTATTTGTGATCTTTGACATTGTTGATCACCCTCTTCTCCCCAATAGTCCCCCTCTCTGAGTTTTCATCATACTTTCCCCTGGCTTTCCTCCTACTTGTATCATTGCTCCTCTCTGTTTCCCTTGCTGGTTTTACATCCAAGTCATGTTCACTAAGGCATCTAGGTGGCACAGTGGGCAAAGTGGCTGGCTTGGAGTCAAGACGACCTGAGGTCAAATCTAGCCTCAGATATTTACTAGCTGTGTGACCCTGGGTAAGTCACTTAACCCTGTTTGCCTCAGTTTCTTCAAGGAGGAAATGGCAAACCACTGCAGTATCTTTGCCAAGAAAATCCCAAAAGAGGTCATGAAAAGTCTGTCGTGACTGAAATGACAGAACAACAATATGTTCACTAACTATGGGTGTTTCCTAAGATTCTTGGGCTTTCTTCTCTTTTCTCTCTATATCTGTAGTTCTTAACCTAGAGTATGTGACCTTATTTTAAAAACATTTTGATAGTGATTTCAATATAATTAGCTTCCTTTGTAATCCTAGGTACTTTATATTATATATTTAAGTATATTACTCTGAGAAAATGTCTATAGACTTTGCCAGATTGTCAAAGGGGTACATGACTCACTTGGTGATTTCATCAGTTCCCATAGGTTAAATTATCGTCTCCCCACAGATGATTCCCAGATCTATATATCAAACTCCAACCTCTCACCTAAGTTCCAGTCTCATCAAATGCCTTTTGGACATCTTGAATGAGATGTCCAGTAGCTTTCTTATCTAAAACAGAACTCATTATTTTCTCCCAAAATCATCACTTTTCTCTAACTTCCTTGTTACTGGTAAGGGCACCACCATTCTCACAAGCTCAATATCACCTTCAATTCCTCATTCTCACTCACCCCATATATCCAGTCCATCTCCGCATCTTGTCATTTATACCTTGACAATATCTCTCATATATGCATCATTCACACATCAAAAAATGGAATTCAGGCCCTTATCTTCTCTTATCTGGACTATTAATGGTCCTTAACTGGTCTCTCTGCCTTAGTTCTCTCTCACCTCCAATGTATTCTCCACTCAGTTGCCAAAATAATATTCAAAGCATGGGTCTGACTCTGTCACCATTCCTTCAGTCTCCTTGATCAAAGAGCTCCCATGACTCCCTATGACCTCCCTCCAGGATCAAATATGAACTCCCCTTTTGACATTTAAAACTTTTCATAATCCAGGCCCTTTTGACCTTTCCTGTCTTTTTATTCTTCCCTGCCCTCCATGCCTCTACCGTCTATAATGGCCCATTTTCTGTTCCTCAAACGTGGAGCTTCATCTCCTGATTCTGTGCCTTTACTTGAGGTGTTTCCCTCGCCTGGAATGCTTTGTTCCCTCACTTCTACCCCTTAGTTTCCTTGGCTTCCTTCTCGACTCATCTGAAATTCCACCTTCTGCAAGAAATCTTCCTCAGTCCCTTCAGCTGCTAGTGTTTACCCTGCTCAGATTATCTTCCATATGCCTGGCATATCTCTGAATGTATCTAGTTATTTACATCATCTCTCCCTTTGGAATGTAAGCTCCTTGAGGGCAGGGGTCATGTTGCCTTTCTTTGTTCCCCTACAACTTAGCACAGTGTCTGAAAAGCCCTTAATAAATATTTGTTGTCTGATCCACTAACTGACCTGTGAGAGGATCCACCCAAGGCCCTGGAGTTCTTTCTTTGGTTCTTTTCAATATTTTTGTCAATCCAAGTGCAACATTTGGGTTATCCATCCAATACCCCTCACTCTTGCTACCTGAATAGTCCACCCCTAGCTCTTGTCCACCAGGTGGCACAGTAGAGACAGTGCCGGGCCTGGAGTTTTAATGACTTGGGTTCAGATTTGACCTCAGACATTTCCTAGCTATGTGATCCTGGGCAAAGCATCATTGAGCCTCTGTCTCAGTTTCTTCAAGTATAAAATGAGAATAATAACAACACCTACCTCCTTGGTTTGAAGGGCAAATGGGATGATATTTGTAAAGCAATTAGCACAGACCAGCACATAGTTGGTGTTTAATAAATGCTTATTTCCTTCCTTCTTGGAAGAATGGAAAGGATATTTGTCCTTGAAGATGTAACATGGTACAGTGGACTTGGAATTAGAGGAGCTGGGTCCAAATCTCAATTCCACTCCTTCTTGCCGGTATGAACTCAGGCAAGGCACTTCATGTACCTCAGTCTCAGTTTCCCCATCTGTAACAAAGAGGTGGAACTAGATGACCTTTGAGATCTCTTCTAGCTTTTAAATTTTATAAAATTTTATTTATTTATTTTTTCCCTTCTAGCTTTAAAATGGTGATACTCCACACGCTCACCCAGAGTAGTGATAAACATAAAGCCAGCTATATATGAGCAGGCAGCTATTCCTGAAGAGAGAATTTTTCTGCAGTAACACCTTAGCCAAGTAGAATTGCAAGGGACCTTACAGACCACTTAGTTCAATCTTCTCATTTTATATGTGAAGAAATCAAGGAATAGAAAAGCAGAGTTACTGGCTCAAATCAAGTAACAGTTAGCTAGTGGTATGGCTGGGACTAGAACTCAAATTTCCAGACTTCCAGTACAGTGCACATTTCCTAACACCACAAGTATTATTCCTAGGCAGTCTGATCTATTGGGATAATGGGATCATAGATTGACAGGTGGGATGGATCTTAGAGGCCATGGAGTCCAACTACTTCATTTTAACTAGGGTGGAAACTAACACTCCCAGAAAGTATCTGAGGTTGTGTTCAAATCCAGGCCATCTTGCCTCCAGGTCCAATGCCCAGACATTATTCCATACTGCCTTTGCAAATAAGCAAATGTGAATTTATCAGTCTACCAAGTAGTTTGCCTTGCTCATCCTTCCTCAATTATTCCTTCTCCTTCCTGCTTTCCAGGGTAGATCAGTCAGCAGGAGAAATGGCCTGGACTTCTTTACTATTACTTTGAATTTGAATTTGGCTCTCTCTTGCTTTAGGTTGAGGTAGCCAGTAACTTCGTGCTAGCTTGGTTGGGGAGGGGGCAGCATTTATTCTGGGCTCCCCAAAATGGAGGGATTTGGGCGCTCCTGCAGCACTTACTGCTGTCTCTGAGGACACTCAAGGTCACTCTTTTTAGAGCTGCTAAGCCTGATCTGTCTCACCGAGATGTGGCAGATGAGAGCTCATTTCTCCAAGTGCTAGAGAAAAGCTAACCATGGTAAGGGGTGGCTACGGGTGTGCCACCTTTGATGAAGCCAGTGAGGGATTTTACCTGGAGGATTACACAGACACATCACTTAGTCCTCCCTCATGGACATGCATTTGCTACAATTACCCACAGGTAGACTCACTCGGAGAGGCAATAAGCTGCCTGAGACTCTTAGAAACCTGTCTGATGTCATTGTTATATATCACTCACATAGCCCCAGACTATGGCAGACTTGGGGTATTAGCTGGTTATCTGATTCTGTCGGCAGAGAGCTTTCAGTGAGTCCAAAGAAGAAGCCCCAAGATTACCTCAGGGTTAGACAAAGCTTAAGCACCTGCAGAGGTTACCTTGTGTGAGAGCTTTCTTCCCAGGAAGTGTATCTGATATTGATAGCATCCCCCAAGGATGTGGAGACAGAGGTACCAAAGTATCTATTCAATACTGCCAGAGGGTAACAAGGAGGCTTAAAGGGAAACCATGACTGCCCCCTCTTCTCAACTCTGTCTATTGCTCTCTTCTGTCTGAACCTTCTGAATGGTCAGCCTGGAGAAGCTGCTTCCATTTGCTGCCAAGCTTTCCACCCTAATAGGTTACCCTGGCATGTGAAGGTAATGGGGCAGGACTAGCGAGGGGTCAGAGAGAACAAAACATACCATTCCTCATCTCCATAGTGGGAAATGGTGCAAGTGGGTGGGACCTACTGTTCTCAGTCTCCACTGAGGAGAAATGAGAGGGAATGGACCAAAATGGAAGGATTATAGGTCTTTAGCATTGGGAGGGACCTTAGAGATCATCTAATCAAGATGAGGAAGATGAGGTCAAGAGCTGAAAAGTGATTTGTCTAAGGTCACAAAGCTACCTAGTAGGAGAGTCAGGTCAGAGCTTGAACTCAGATCTTCATTGGAAGGAATTAAGACTAGATATGAAGAGCTTCCTACTTTAAGGGATGTGAAATCCCAAGTTTGTTACCAAGGAAGGTCAGAGAGACTATTCCCTGGAGGCCTTAGAAAGGAGAGACTCCTAGTCCTCTGATCTAAATTTGGTGCAGTCCTGCTGGGAATCAGGAAAGGAGACAAGATGATCTTAAAGAAGGGCCTGCCAAGTATACAATTTTGATTCTGTTTAGGGCTTTGGGCTGTGTTTGGGAAGACAGTGTTGTTAAAGGTAGTATGTCTTTATCCCAGTAGAGGTGTAAATGGTCATCACACATCTTGCGAACAGTCCAGTTGTTATGTCCATTCCACCTTGGGAACTCCCAGCTCAGACGGCCAGACTGCCACCTCCCCTCCTGCAAAGCAATGATTTCCAACAAGAAGGGAATAGCTTTATAGAAATACCTGAAACTGAGTAGTGAAGGAGATTTTTTTTCATTGTTTTCTCTATTGCAAGGGTTCTTAACCTTTTTTTTTTGTGTGTGTGTGTGTGTGTGTCATAGACCCTTTTGACCATGAATATTTTTACATGCAGAAAATAAAATATATAGGATTACAAAGGAAACCAACTATATCCAAATACAGTTATTAAAATGTATATATTTTTAAAAGTTGTGGACTTCAGATTCAGAGCCCCTGCAAGACTAATGGGTTATACCCCACTGGATACTGGGATATTGGCTCCTTCTGTCTCTTTATAGCTGCTCTCAGTCCTTTCCTAACCTCTTGGAAACTGCTACACCTCCCCCTGTATCCAGCCTTGCTATAAACACCCTGTTTCTTCCTTCCCCAAAGAAGGAAAGAGCACTGGCTTTGGAGTCAGAACCTGAGAGCTTGAAAATATCTTTGCTGTTTAGTAGAGAGGTGACCTTGGGTAAATTATTTGATGGCTACGGGGCCCAGACTTCTCTTCTTCAGAAGTAGCTGGGCACTACAGTCCCTTCAAACTCCAGAGCCTGTAATTTTATGATCAACAAATCAGTAAACATTTACATGCCATGTACTGTGCTAAGCCCTGAGGACACAAAAGGAGGCAAAAGAAAATCCCTGACCTCAAGGAGCTTGCAATCTAGTGGGGGAGACAACATACAAACAAAAATAATTAACAGAGGGAAGACACTAGAATTAACAGGGGTTAGGGAGGGCTTCCTGTACAAGGTGGGATTTTAGTTGTGTCTTAAAGAAAGCCAGGGAGGTCAACAATTGTAATAGAGGAAAGAAAGCATTTCAGGCACAGGGAATAGCCAGAGAAAACGCCTGGAGCCAAGATGTAGCGTATCTTGTTTGTGGAATAGCCAAGAGGCCAGTGTTACCGGATCAGAGAGTTTGTGTCGGGGAGTAAGGTGTAAGGAGACGAGAAAGGTAGGAGGGGGTTAGGTTAGGAAAGGCTTTGAATGCCAAATTGAGCGTTTTGTATTTGCCCCTGGAGGCAAGAGGAAGCCACTGGAGTTTATTTAGTGGGTGGGAGGTGAGAGTGGGTGACATGATCAGACCCGTATTTTAGAAAAATCACTTCAGTGACTGAATGGAGGATGAATTGAAGTGAGGAGAGACTTGAGACCAACAGACCCACCAGCAGGCTGTTGTAATAATCCAAGTTTGAGGTGGTGAGAGACTGCACTAGAGAGATAGCAGTATCAAAGGAGAGAATGATGGTCCATTGATTTAACTGACAACCAAGGCAACGGAAGGAAAGAATATAAAATAAGACAGAATAAATTTGTGAACTATAGAAACACCATTTCTGTTTCTGCATCTATTATTCTCCTATTGTGTGCATGGCATTGTGCTATCAATCAATAAACATTAATTACTTTGGCGACATACTTTCCAGGACTTGTACACATAGATGATGATGTTGACACAAGCACTGCCAAAGCTAACTCCATGATTGGGAGGCTCTGAAGGAAAGCGAGGGAGAGAAGAGATATTAGACTGACTACCAAACTGAAGGTCTACAGAGTCATTGTGCTGACCTCATTGCTGTATGCCTTTGAAACCTGGACAGTGACAGTCTGCCAATGCCAAGCCAGAAACCTGAATCGTTTGAATTTGAATTGTCTTAGGAAAAATCTGAAAACCACTGGGCAGAATGAGGTACTGGACGCCGAGGTCCTTTCTCCAACTAAACTGCCAAGTATTCAAACTCTACCAAAGAGAGTGCAATTCCAGTGGGCTGGCATTGTTGTTTGAATGCTAAACATATGTTTGCCTAAAATACTCTTTTACATAGAACTCACACAAGGCAAGTACTCACTTGGAGGTCAGAAGAAGTGATGCAAAGACACTCTCAGGTCTCTCTGAATAACTTTGGACTTGATTGTGAGACATGGGAGACACTGGCACAGGACTGCTCAGCATGATGTGCCCACATTAAAGAAGATGATGTGCTCTACAAGCAAAGCAGAATCTCAGTAGTGCAAAAGAAATGTGAGATGCACAAATTTAGAGACATCTACCCTCCAAATGTTCATATGGATTATTTGTGCCCAACCTGTAGTAGAGCCTTCCAAGCTCATATTGGTCTGATTAGCCATGGACACACTGTACCTTGACTCTAACATAGTGAGGTCATTTTGGTCCTCTTTAAGAATGAAAGACAACAGCCAACAAAGATTAATTACCTACAGTGTGCCAGGAACTGTGCTAACATTCTGTGCTAGTAGATAAAGTTATCCATATGGAAATACTATTCTAGAGGGGAATATTACCCTAAAAGGAAATGTCACAGCCATCCTACTGCCCCTTCATCTTCCCCCTTGTTTCTGGCTGCTTGACCGCTCATGTGGCTTGGATGAGATGGGAGTCAACAACGCTATTCCTTCTGCTGAGGTGAATGACCACCAGGCTTTACCGCCTGCCCTGCTTTTGCAACCTAAGGTCTTCCAGAATGAAGGCCACTATGCCCTACAGCAGAGATGTCACAACCGTGGCTCAGGTATGCTGTACCAACACTCCTGAGTGCAGCCAGAATCTGATTAAAATGTAACTGTGAAATATTTAACAAAATAAATTAAAATACAATAAACTGTAGATAACACATTTTAAAATCAAGTCAATATACATGCAGCCTACAGGGATCCTTCTACATGGTTTAATGGTCCCATTTCTATTAGAGTTTAATACCACTGCCCCTCTGACCCTACTACCCCTTCCCCTTTTACTCCCTCCCCTCCCACTTCTTAATTGCTTATGTCACTTGAGGACCTCTGAGCTTTCCCATTCCACCTTACCATTGCTATATTATGACTTCTGGGCTTTTCTATTTATCCTACAGTCAAACTTTCTTTTATACGTTATCTCTCAATTAAAGTATGAGTTCCTTGAGAATGGAGGGCAGCTCTTCCTTTTTCTGTTTGTATCCCCAGCTCTCAGCAGAGCAAGTACCTTATACATGCTTTTTCTACTCATCCATTCATTAATTATTTTGTTGCCATTTAACCAGGCCAAGCCTTAACATGAAGCTAACCACCACATTGCTTCCAGAGACATTCATAAAGTTCTTGCCAAAGTTTCTGTAGAGGCAGCTCTAACATCAGCCCTCTTAGATCAAGTTCCACACTGGGACAAAACAAGGCACTCAAAAATCATTGAACAGTTAACAAAGTGAGGCTTACTTCACCCTAACACAGCCAGGGTATGTATCATAGACACGGTGACACTGGGTTTCTCTAGACACATCCACTTCTGTCCCCGTATAGAAATGGTACTTTTCATGGGGGCAGGACAAATGGTGAGAACTCACGTGATGTTCAGAAATTCACCAAGTCTGAAGGGCCCAGAAACTTCTTGGCTGGGATTTGAGGTGACCAGGAAACCACATAGGGGAAGGTAGGGCCAATCAGATCCCAGGGTCAGCCATGTCTCTTTTTAGAAAAAGCTAACCCTAAGGATTAGAGAAGAAAGTAGGACCTGGGCATCTCTGTGTGTGTATGTGTGTGTGTGTGTGTGTGTGTGTGTGTGTTATAATCAGGCCCATGAGAGCTTCCAACCTCATATTCCTTCTCTGCTGAAAGTGGATACCTCTTCTTATTTTTTCCCACCAATTTCCAGCATCAGGGTGCTCCTGGCTGCCAAGACTCCTCTTCTCACTTCTTTATGGATCAAGGTGATGTACCATTTGTTGCCTTCCTAAAAAACTGTAAATCTCAAACTTCTTAGGTTTTTATATCCCGCTCCCCCCAATCCAGTTCTGGCATTACATACACAGTAATAACAACCAATTTCCACCAGCAATAAAGAAAGTAACCTTTCATTAATACCTTCTCCATTCTTACCAAATAGTTGAGGGGGTGGGATCATGGTGAGGGGGGTGGAGCTGAGCTGAAAACTACCTCTATATGCCTTGCATTGTGAGGCTTGGTTCAGCTTCATTGCTTGTACCTGCCTAGTTCTGTTACTGCTTTCCAAGTTAGGCCAGGAGGTCAATCAGTTTTGGTCATGGAGCCCTCAATCCTGAACTGAATTATCCTACACAAGTGGTACCCATCAGAGCCCCCAGGGCCCATCCCTCCCTGGTCTCCTTATATAGCTTTGGAAGCCTTTTATCTGGTCCAGGAAGCCTTGTCAGTTTCAAGAGCCCCCTGACCTTTTAATAACCATTTCCTACGTTATCAGAACATTTCCTAATTCATTCCCTTCAGTCCCTGAAAATCTAAATCCTATTTAAGTTAATGCCCTTCATTTTCATTTATAAAGACAGATACAAAATAATTATTTCCTATCTCTGTTGCTTCCTTATCTTCTGTCCTAATAATTCCTCACTGTCTCTTTCATCATCTGCCTTCAGTGGTAGAAACTTTCCAGTCAGTTAAAAAAATCTGTTTATTTTTTCTACTTTAAAAAATAAAAATTCCCTCTCTCTACTTCTCTGAATCTCTCTCTCTCTTTCCTCCCTCCCTCCCTTTCTCCCCCTCCCTCCCTCTCTCTCTCTCTCTCTCTCTCTCTCTTTCTCTCTCCCTCTCTTTTGTTTTTCATTTTCCTCTTACTCTCTTTCTTATCTCCTTGATCTTTTTCTCTCTCCTGCTACCCAGGACCTTGCCTTGCCAAACCACCCTCTTCACATTCTTCTGTTGGTGCTGCAGTCTTCTGCAGTCTTGCATCTGAATTTCATCAGGCCCTGAGCCTTCCTTTGAGCTTCAAGCCACCTCAGCTAGGAAAATCGGTTAGGATAAGTAGATGCAGTCTCAAAAAGAAACGTTTTTTAGTTTCTTCTCATGAAGACCAGGGAGCACGGAATTTACAGCTCCCAACTCTGGGTGACACTTTGAAGTATTTGATTAAAAGGAAAAAAAAAAGGACAAGAAGGAAGAGGAATCTAGGATTAACTGGCAGGTCTCAGATATCAGAAGCTCAAAATTCTTGGGGACCCTCTGGCCCCTGGTGGTCTCAGTCTCGGCAAAGTTGCCTGATATTTTGACTGTCTGCTTCCTCTCCATCCCACTCTATTTTCTCCTATCTCAGGATTCACTGCTCAATGAGGATTTGTAATCCAGGCCTAGGGGAGAAAGCCAATTATGGAGGAAGACACTGAGTTAAAAGGAACATGTTCTGGTCTTGGCAAAGAGGCCTTTAGAAGTCAGTCATTATTCTACCAATGTTATAGATCAAAGAGCATTTGAACTATAAGGGACCTCAAAGATCATCTGGACCACTGGTCTCCAAACTTTTTTTGATTGTGTCCCCTATCCATCAAATAACTTTTGAGCATGAGCTCCCATATGTACAGATTTACTTATTTGTAAATTATCTACATGTCCTGTTGTACTAATAATTACATACATTATAGAACTTATACAAAAATAGACATTTTAAAAGGATGATCTAAAGATGAAATAATATTTGATCCCAGAGTCAGGAGGAAGCCAGAGGATTTTATTGAGCAAAGGAGTAACAAGGTCAGACCTGTGCTTTAGGAAAATCATTTTGACAGCCGTATAGAGGATGGATTGGAGTGGGGGGGAGGGGGGGAAATTGAGGCAGAGAGACTAATTAGGGGCTATTTCAATAGTTCAGATGAGAAGTGACGAGGAACTGAACTAGGCGGGTGGCTGCCTGAGTGAAAGAGAAGGGGAAAGACATGGGAGATGTTATGGAGGAAGAAATAACATGATTCAGTAACTGAAGAAATATGTGGGATGAGTGAGAAGGAGGAAGGGGTGAGAGGTGGGGAAGGATGGGTGTATTAGAAGAGGGGATAGGGGGATTTTCCAGATGCTTTGGGTATCTGGATAGTGATTAGGCTGTGGTAGCCCTTAGGGGCTAACCCCTGTCTCAAAAAGGGAAAAGGTGGGAGCTTGAAAGGGGAAGGGAAGGGAAGGAAGAGATCAAAGTGGCCTTAGAACTAAGGGTCATTGTAGCTGTGTGGCTCCTCCACACTAGTTACCAGGCTGTAAGGACCCTGGGGACTTAGGGTAGGTGGAACCATGAGGGAGGGGAAGTATGGTGGGATGTGACCCACTTTCCTACCCTCTGATTGGTTGATCACACATCCTCAGAGTCAGGCCATGGCCCCCACTTTGGAGATTGCTGCTCTAGTCCATGAAAGTCAGTTAATTAATTAGGACTTCATGTCTGTTCAGGAGAAATTCAGGTCAGAGAAATGCAGGGATCATAGAAGACAAAGTGTCACCAAAGTGGTGAGAAGAAGAATATGACCTACCATTTCTAAAATGCAGGATTGTAGGATTCAAAGGGTAAGCTCCCTGAGAACAGGGACTATCTCTTAGTCTCCTTTGGTTCCCTAATGGCATCTATATAGTGCTGGGCACACAGTAGGCACTTGCTATTTATTATCTTTATTTAATGTATTATTTATATATTTAATATATAATATTTCTTAATAAATAACATTCATTGATTGATTGTGTTGATACTACTGGCTGCCTGCATGAGGAGAGCCAACTATTTCCAGTTCTTCCTGATCCCCTTCACTTCAGTCCTTATCCCCATAAGCACTCCTTTCCCAAGGTCCCTCTCCTCTGTATAGCATTCATTGATGGTGTTCTCCAACCTACTATATTGTAGACTCATTAATTTAGACGTGCACTTGAGCAACTCAGATTGGAACTCATCCCTGTCTGCCCATTCTATGTAACTATTTATGTCGTAAATTTTAAACATGTATGATAATCTTTAGGGTTTGGGGGATTGTCATATTCACTGTTTTACAGCCATATGACACAACCCATAGGATGCAGATCTTAAAAATATACCTTTATTTCCAGAAATTTGAGGTCATTATAGGAGCTTTACAATTTTCTTAACACAACCCAGCCGGTTCTCCTGTTTCATTTTGAGTCCAACCAACTATTTCTTTAATATATACTGATATATAAACTATGTAGGTGGTTCATCTATCTACTTGCCATAATCTTGCCAATACACGTTTTTCTTCCACTTAATTTTTCCTGTGTGAATAGTCAAATCAAAGTTCTTTGACTTAAATTCTTCCAGAAAGTTTTGCAATATTCTGGGGTTTGATGCAACCAGTACAATGTCCCCCATAAACAAGAACATCTAAAAGACCTCACTTTGCATATGGAATCCCTTTTCTGCTTGGATTATGCACCAGCTTTCTTTTATCAGAGTGCTAACTAAACATTTTTGGTGAGCATAAGGCTCCCTCTTTTATGCCTGGATTGATTTTTATGGTCAGAGGGTCATTGAACAAAGTTTTCTCTGTTGTTTTATCCTTCAAGGAATCTGGAAGGAAATTGATGTATGGATGGGAAACACGTTGTTGGAAGATAGCCTTTAAGGCAATGTTTTGCTCTAGTAATTCAAATGATTAAAAAAAAAATCAACGAACAATGAGCATAGCAAGGTCTTTTAGTCTCTATATCATTCAGTCAATTGTGTGGTGGTAAAAATGTGGTCTACTTGCAAAAATCTGTCTGTTCTTTTATTGAGGGAATGAATATACTCCCTGAGGAAACCCTTGAGTTTTATATGTAGGTGTTTCTCAAAAGAATTTTTATAAAAATGAAAAAGTAGGCAGACAGTTTAGTAGTTGCTACTGTTTTCTCAATCACTTTTTCATTTTTTATTTTTTGTATTAATAAAGTCTGAGATGTTTTCTTGGATCTTTCCTGCTTTCAGATACCTTGAGAAATCCACCCTTCAGTGCTCTCACAATCATGTTGTCCTCACTTGGATTGCTTTTAAATAGTCTGATCTGGCTGCCTTTGCCCTATTTATTCTTTTTAGGGTCATTTTAACCTTTCTTGTAAACATATTCTGGATTATGATGCTAGAGTCCAGGTGTGGCAGCTTTACTTTCCTTGGTGGTGAAAATTGTGAATTGACTTTCTCCAAGTCATGCAAGTGGTAAGTCAGTATTTGAATCCAGGTCCTTTAATTCCAAATTCTCTTTCTGTGTACCACGATAGGGGTGTGTGTGTGTGTGTGTGTGTGTGTGTGTGTGTGTGTGTGTGTGTGTGTGACAGAGAGACAAAGACAGAGAGAGATAGAGACAGACAGAGACAAAGAGAGTGACAGAGAGAGATGGAGAGGGAAAGGGAAAGAGAGAAGGAAGAGGAGAGACAGAAGAAAAAGGGGAGGGGAGAGAGAGGGAGAAAGGAAAGATAGAGATGGAGGAGGAGAGAGATGGTGATGATCTTATGCTGAGTTTTCAAGGTTTAGGAAGAATTAAACAGGAAAAGTAAATATGTGTGTGTGTGTGTGTGTGTGTGTGTGTGTGTGTGTGTGTGTGTGTGTGTGTATCTGTGTTGGGGGGAGAGAGAGAGAGAAACACACACACACACACACACACACACACACTCTATCAACTCCGATAAATTGTTTGCTTCTGGAGTTCCATGACCCTGTTTTATGCTTCTCTTGTATTCTCCACTGGGCCTAGCAAAGAACCTCTCCTCCTACTCATAGACTTCTAGTCTCCCTCTTAGTCTTTTAAAATCCCTTGTCAGTGATAAGATGGAAACCACAGTGAAGAGTTGTGAATGAGTGTTTTCTGATGTCACCCCCAGAATGAATTGTGAGGTCTTTTTTAGGTAGAGGGACGATGGGGGAGAGGTGGGAGAAGAGGAGAGGTCACAGGAGAGAAAAGTGTGGGAACCGCTGGGCTACGAAGATATGCATCCATGCAGCCTCTCCCCTCCCACAGATGTCCTCCAAACATAGATCTCCACAGAGGTTTTGCCTCCTCGTGCTGTGGTAGAAAAAGCAGGGGCCATTTTAGTGGCTGCTCAGGGAAGAAGCCCTGTCTCCATCTGTCAGGGTCCTTCGCTTTTTGAGCGGGGCAGGGTCCAGGCTTAGGACATCCCAAGATTTCATCCCATCAAATCTGCCTTTCAGAATTCTGCTGACAGATAGCTTGTCTGACAAATTAATCCAGACTAGTGAGATAATATACTAGTCCTACCCAGATATAAGTACAGTTTTAACAGAAGACCTCAGGAGACCAGGGCCTCAAAAAGAATGAGATAAGGGAGAGGTTCTCTACTAGGCCCAGGAAGAGCCAGGGGCTTAGTCTATGAAGAGGCACGGTCAGTGGGGTTGTGTTAGCATTTTCTGAATTTAGGCAGTATTTTATATAAAGGCACATCTCCATTCTATAAGCTTTGGGGCTAACCTTTCTGACATAGGACTGGAGAAAACAAAGCTTGCTGTCAGCTGTCTCATGGGATTTTCTGGTGGGGGCTGATATTTTCTCAGGGGCATATGCAGCTCCATTTGGTACAAAGTATCCTTCTGGTTGTCCTTGTCCATTAACGATAAAGGTTGCCCATTTAAGGATAAAGATGTGTATAGTCTGAATTTTTAGTTCCTATTGCAAAATTCTTAGAAGCTTCTGAGAGTGTTGAGACTCTGCTCTGCAAGGCAGTGCACAGCTTTTCAAAGATCTTAGCCAGGGCTGACTCCCCCAAATAGGCAAACTACAACACATCCATGTCGTGTAGTTGGAGGGTGTGAAAGACCTACCTGTCACCAGACGCTGCCTCCACCTATCCACTACAGCCCCTGAAATTCCCATCCTGGAACCCTTTGCTTTTCTAAGACCATTGTCTCTGAAAGTCTCCAGTTAAAATACAAATCTGGGAGAGATTGCCTCTTATCTCGGGAGCTAGGATAAGTTTATCAGATGAGCTACCTGTCAGCACTACTCAAGGTTCTGAAAAGTAAGATTTGACTGGAGGGAATCTTGAAAGATCCTGAGCCTGGAACATTTCTGGGTGGAGTTTGGGTCACCTCTCTCCTAACTGGTCTCCCAGCCCCCACCCATTCCCCTCTCTCTAATCAATCAAATTGATTTTCCTAAAGCAGTAGCTTGATCATATCAGTCTCCTAGTTCTAGTAGTCTAGAAACTTCCAGGGCTACCTATTACCTGAGGATAACAGAAAAAAAAATCCTTTGTTCAGCTTTCAAAGTCTTGGCTCCAACTTATCTTTCCAGACTGATTTCGCATCACTTCCCCTTGATTCATTCTTTGCTCAAACCAAACCTGCCTACTCCTATATACCTTCCATTTCTGTCTCCCCAAGGAGCACAGGCTGCTCTCCAAGCCCTCCTCCCATCTGCCTTCTAGGATTCATACCTCCCTTCTACTACCCTGCCCCTACATAAAGTCTTTGCTGATCCTACCATATGTTCTGGCCCCCTCCCCAAGTTACTTTATAGTTACTTTGCATAAATTTATATTTGCTAATCTGTGCATACGTTGGTTCCCTCCCACCCACAAATAGAATGTAAGTTTGTTGAGGACAGGGACTATTTCAATTTTTGGTGTTTTACTTCCAGCACCTAACACGGAGCAGACACTTAATAAATTGAATTGTTTGATTTAATTGAATTGGGCAACCATATAATGGCATGAAGGGAATGGGGAAGGGGCAAGTTATGTCAAGGTAGAGAGGGCCTTGGACATCATCTAATCCAAACTCTCTCATTTTACAGAAGAGGAAACTGAGGTTCAGGGAAGTTACTTTCTCAAGGTCATATACACACAGTAAGAAAGGGTGAGATTGGGTCTCTGATCCAGCTTTCTGACTCCAAGTTCAGTGATATTACCATTAAATACATTATGTGCTGGGGAAGAAGGTATAGGGGGTGGTAGTTAAAGGGAAAGTGCCAAAGGGAGAACTGGCTGGACAACGAAGATAAACTGCCTATTTAATTTACGGTTTGCAGAGGGCTACCCAAGCCTAGAGTGAGTGAATGACAAAGTGCTATAATGGAAAGAATACTGGCCTTGGTCAGGAGACCTAGTCCCTCCCTGTCACACCCTGGGTGACCCTGGGTACATCGCATCCATTTTCTTTCTTTTTAAAAAATTTTAATTAATTAATTAATTTTTAGTCTTCAACATTTGCTTTTATAAAATTCTGAGTTCTAAATTTTCCCCCTCTCTCCTCTCCCCCCCTCCCCCAGATGGCAAGAAATCTGATATAGGTTATAAATGTACAATCATATTAAACATATTTCCACATTAGTAATGTTGTAAAAGAAGAATCAGAACAAGAGGGAAAAACCATGAGAAAGAAAAAAAGAAGAGAAAATAGTATGCTTCAATCTGCATTCAGACTCCATAGTTCTTTCTCTGGATGTAACATCCATTTTCTGCCCTAGTGTCTTGGTGCTGGTTGACCTCACATCTAGAATATAGAGTTCTTTGTTTCCTTCCAAGCTGAGTTCAAGTACCAACTGATTGAGGAAGCCTTTCCTGATTCCTTCCAACAATTAGTGTCCTCTGCCCAAGCCAATTACCTTGTATGCAGCTAGATACGCATGTGTCATCTACCCCGACTAGATGGTAGATCCCTTGAAGGCAGGGACTGTTCTGTCTTTTTTTTTTTGTCTGTATCCCCAGCACCTATGGCACATTGCCTGGGACATTGTAAGTGGTGAATAAATACTAGTGATTGATTCAGTGATAAACTTATTCTCTCTGGTCCTCAGTCTCCTCACCTGTAAATTGAGAAATTTGTCTCTCTTTAACATTCTATGATATAACAAAGGAGATGAGCTCCCTCCTCCATCCCTAAAGGGACCACATGATATACAGCATCTCAGATTCCCTGCTGGGAAAGAGAAGGAGAGTCGTGTTTTTCATGGCTGCTGAAGCCAGATACTGAGAGGAATGACAAAATCATCACTAATTGCCACCAATTACTCTGTCCAACGTGCTGGTGAGGAAGAGGGTTCTAAGTCTAACATTGTCTTAGAAAGAATGACTGTATTTGGTAAATAATTTTGACTTGAGTAATTTTTAATGCAAAAATTTGCTCCAAATACATAAAGAATTTAAAAAGAAAACCACAGAACCCCCCCCCCCTTTCTGTGATGAATAAGGCAGCTGTGTAATTAATAACCCATTTGTCATGTCTATAATTTTGAGTATAAGGAAAGGGGGGTGAGAATGCTCAATCTACCCACACCTCCATGATTTGTAATTTCATTCATGTGGGTGCTCTTTCCATTGTCAGAGACCACAATCCCTCCATGCCTTAGTAGGGAAGGGATCTTTGTGAATGACTGTAGTTGAAAAAAAAAATTGATCCCCACAGCCATCCTTCTAGTGAACTCCAAGGCTGCTCCCTAAAGACTTTCCAGCTTGGGAGGTATGATCTTTCAGAGCTTGTACTTGTATAGCCTTTGAAAACCTGGGATCACCTCCAAACCACAAGGAAGCAAGCACTTGTATATGAAATCAGGCTTGGAGTTGGATAATCTGGGTTCACATCCCACTTGCTCCATCGTGACTGTGGACAAATCATTTAACCTCTCTGGCTGTCAGGAAAATGATAAGAGTTAGATCAGGTGCTCTGTGTTTACTTTCAATTCTAAATATATATCTCTATAATTATATAGAATACATGTGTATATTTCATATATATATATGTATATATATATATATAAAACATATATATCCATCAGATTTTATGTATATATCATGTATACAACTACTAAGACTTTGGAGACTATACATATATATATATATATGTATATACACACACACACACACATAGTATATATGTATGTAGTAGTATACATATCTGTGTGTATGTGTGCACACACGCACATATACATATATAGTATAATTTATGTAGTAGTATACATGTCTGTGTGTATGTCTGTGCACACACACAGACATATATACACACAGATATATGCATAGAATATTCCCAAGAGTTTTAGTGCAATGTTAAGGTTTTGTTTTTAATTTTAAAATTTATTTAAGACTTAGGTACTAAAGCTTAAACACACAATAAGAAAAGAAAAAGAAACATTATAAACTCAAATATTGAAACAAATACAAAATAAGAAGAGAGAAAAAAAATCATTGCCAGGTATGCAGCAGAACGTAAGAGAAGACTCAAAATATATAGCAATAAATTTCCATTTCAAGAAAGCCTATATAATAAGTACTACTCATTGTGTTAAGAGCTGTCCATCTTTTCTTTGCTTCCTTTTAAGTTTTAATAGATGCATAAAACTTCTCTTTTAATGGTTAGAGTCATTCCCTACCCTGTTTCATGGTGGCCACACCTCATGGCCTCTTCTGGAGATGCCATTTCAGAGTATATATAAAGACCACAGAATTGAGAGATGCCAGTTCTTTCTTCCCTTCCCAAGCTTTAGGCTCCTTTAGAGAGGACTTGAATTATGATACTCATTCCCTGACTCTGCCTTACCTGGCCCCTAGAAATGAATGGTTTGTTGGGGGATGGGGGTTGGATTGGAGTGTGGAATGAGAGAAATCCTGCTGTTCTGGTAGCTTGAGCTGTGGCAAATAGCCTCAGGTTCTTTCTCTCTTCCTGTCCCTTGGTGGGTTATTTATTTATAATCCAACAAAGCAGCCGTTTTGTGGTTAACTCCAGTTGGGTGTTGTCATCTCCATTCTACTGCTCATCTGCCATGTGATTTCGACTCAGACACTTTGCATTTCTGGTGCCTTAGTGTCTTCATCTGTAAAACAGCCATAAAGTGGAATGGCTTGAAAACAGCTAGGATGGGCTCTTCATAAATATGCCACCCACCTAATCTTTAAGCACAGAATCAGCACCAATATTCTTGGAATAATGTCATTCTTTCAAATATCCGGCACTTTCTGTTCACTCAGTCATTCATTTATTTGACAGATATGAATTCATGAGGTATCATATTGGAAAGAAGACCTAGATTCAAACCCTGCCTCAAACACTTACTATCTTTTTTGCCTTGAGCAAAGTCACTTCTCTGGGTCTTGTCTTTCTTATCTGTAAAATGAAGATGTTGGACCTGAAGGAGAGGTGGGAACCCAGGACCCCCAGAAATGGACTATGCATTTTGGGACATGGCCAATGGGTGGATTTGTTTTGATTGAATCTATTTCTTACAAAGAGTCTTTTTTTTAATTGGGGAGAGGGGGAGCAATTTAGGAGGGGGGGAATATCAATTTGGATACCAAAAAAAGAAGAAAAGGAAGAAGACAAGAGGGTCATTGTAGCATTAAAAATGCACAGAAGAGAACAGAAGGAGGTTCAGAAGGAGACAGAGAAGCAAGAGAGCTTTGAAATTAACAAGTTGAATTTGTTATATTCTTTAAAAATGCATGCTGTACGTAAGAGATTTGTGATTTCATGCATAATCCTTTTTTATCATTCTTCTGAACATATACGTACAACATGGGCTTTAGAGTTACTTTTCCCACCCTTGCCTGCACTGACAGGTTGAGTCCCCAGAAAATGCCTATTATCTACCTGTAGAGATGTAGGGATAACCCTGGGAGACTGAGGGTGTCTTTTTAATGCTATAGTGCACGAACACTATAATGCATTTCACTCAGTGATCATCAGTTGATGTGAAATAGCCGACCACACTTAATTAGCTTTTGAATGTGGTTATTTACTACCATGCCATAGTGGGTACAAATCAAAACCCCCAAAGTCTACAATACCCTCTCCCATAAGTCTATACAGAGTCCAGAGGAAAGGGGGCTTAAGCTTGGAGCACATGAGGCAAAGATCCATTAAATTGGAAGCTCCTTATGATCAGGGACTGTTTTCCCCTCCTTTTTGTGTCATCACTTTAGCACAGTACCTGGCACATTAATAAATATTAACTGACTGAAGGAAGATAACTCATGACTCCTGGAAGTCCTTTGGCCGGAATCCTCAAAATGTTCCATTTCAGCATTATACAGCCTTTCTTTGGGG
Organism: Pseudochirops cupreus; assembly: GCA_028627135.1. Classification (NCBI taxonomy): domain Eukaryota; kingdom Metazoa; phylum Chordata; class Mammalia; order Diprotodontia; family Pseudocheiridae; genus Pseudochirops; species Pseudochirops cupreus. Next base: position 163,745,292 of record CM053582.1, on the reverse strand, counting down.
TTCCTTGTAAAGCTTCATTCTGTAAAGCCTTCTTCATTTTCCTCATCACTTCCTCAGCTTCTAGTGCCAACACTACTATCAGTTATTGTTGTCTCTGGGAAACTGCTAGGATGCTGGTGAAAAAAGTTCAAAATTTGCAAGGTTCTTCTTCTCTGGCTAAAGAGAGAAAGGAGAGGAGCCTGAGACTGAGGCAAGGGTGCTTGTTCACGTTCCCAAATGGTTCCTTCTCAGGGACTTGGCCAGTTGCTTTCATTCTAAGTTAGCAGATGCTTGAATCTTTGGCTTCTGAACTGTTCTACTAACTTCTAGCCAACACACAGGGCATGACCAATTTTCTTCCACCAATCTGAGACATTTCCGGTACAACATCACTACATTTCATACAATGGCTTTGGAAGACATCTAAATTGGTCAAGGACGTTTTTTGCACTCGCTCTAAACCCTACGATAGATTGATTTAATAGAGAGGTAGTCTCACCTAGATAAGGCATCAGAGTGTAGCATCTTGACATTTACTTTAAGTGGGGTATAGTGATTTCATTATTGACTCAATGATTCTAGTCCTCACATAGGGAAATACTCATGTTTGGTGATGTTTGTTGAAGAAAGAACAACAAAAAATTAAAAAAAAATTGATAAGAGGATTAGACTAGACGGGCCCTTTGGTCCTTCCCAGCTCTAGATGAATAATGCTAGAAGTCTCATCTGTAAAATGATGAAATTGGACTAGATGACATGATGCTATGATCCCTGCTATGTTTGAAGCGACAAAAATGAGATATGAGACATAGTCTCTGATCTCGAGGATATTACAGTCTAATTGTAGAAATGAAACAAGAAGATAAATCATCAGCTATATAGGGCAGTATACATGCATATGTGGCAAAAGAAAGGATGGAAGGAGTGACATAGGTAACAGGAACTGTAGAATTTGACAGGGAGAAATCAATGTGGACTGGAGACCTCAGGGAAGAAGTGAGTTGAATGAAATCTTCAAGGATGGGTGACTTTTACATAAGCAGAAGGGAGGGAGGGAGGGCTGGTAGACTGTGAATGGTTTCAGCAAGAAGCAGGGGACTGAATCAATGAATGATCTTTGTAAGACTCTGCTCTGACACCTATTGCCTTCCATGGGCCAGCCCTCAAATAGGAATGACCATCTTCAGGGCACAGGCCATGTGTGACCTGAGATTACATAAAGTTCTGTTCTGAATTTCCCAGACTGCAAGCGACAGGATTTCATTGTCCTGCCAACAGTTGTCTCTAGTGAATACTGCACCCTGCTTAGTGCAGCATTTGGAGGAAATTTTGCCATGAAAACAAAAGTTTTGCTTAATTATTCAGCACATTCAAGCGTTTAAAAATACTGTCCACCCTCTAACTAGCTGTCTCTTCTATGAAGCAACTTGGCTCCTAAAGAGACGGGTCCCCATTGTCACAGGCTTCCTTATAAAGAATAAGGTTGCTTCCAGGCCAGGCATAATCATAGCAACCCTCAGCTTAAAGAGAACTCTTCTCAAGTAACATAGACTGGCAATGTTGCCTGCCCTCAGACACACCTCAGGTATCCTGTCCAGCTCCCCAGGAAACTCCTTGGCCAGAGAGGCCTCAGAAAGGGCCAGGGGAAACAAGAGGAGCACCTGAACCAAGGCAAAGGATGCATGCTTGGGAGGGTGGAAAGCAAGCAGTATTGGCTCCCATGACTCCCCTACCCATACCCAGCGCCTCTACCAAACTGACCAAACTGGGTGGCCTCCATGACTCTGCTCATTCTGTTTGCTATGTCTGGATAACTCTCTTCTTGAATCTATAGTTACTGAAAACTTTCCCATCCTTCAAGGCCTAGCTCAAGTATTGCCTCCACTACAGAGAAAACATTCCCAGTTCAGAGATCTAATAGCACTGTATCCCTTTCTCATGTTATTTGTACACCTGTCTTGTCTCTCACCTGAACGCCCTGAGGGCAGGGACCACATCTTATTTAATTTTGTCTGCCCCTCAGCACCTTGCATTGTTCCTTGCATAAAATAGGTGCTTAATAAATGTTTGATGAAGGATAGGGTTGTGGGCTTCACTCTCTGCCTTAAACCGTAATCCCACTGCATCCCAGATAGAGAATATGGCCGGGGAAGTACACTCTATCTGGAAGCAAGTTTGCATTTGCTAAGTGCCCTGGATAGAACTCATGCAATTTGTCTTATTTCTTTCTTGAAACGCTTTTCTTCTTCACTTCCACCTCTTAACTTTCCTGGCTTTCTCCAGTTTTGAGCTAAATTCCTATCTTCTACAAGAGACCTTTCCAGTCCCTCTTAATGCTAATGCCTCACCCCTGAAAGTCTCTCCAGTTAACTGTGTGAATCTTGTCTGCACAGTAATTTTCATGTTGTCTCCCATATTAGACTGTGAGCTCCTTTAGGTTAAGGACTGTTTTTGTCTCTTCAGCACCTAGTACAACACCTGGCACATAGTAGGTCCTTAATAAATGTTTGTCTGATAGAGCCAGGCTGTGGGCATAGACCTGCCTTGGGTGGATGAGTTTGGTCCTAGCCTGAAGAAGGCTAGTTAGTCTGTGGGCTCCTGGAGGGCACGGTTTGTCCTTATCCCATGCTTAGCCCATGATTAAGCCTGCTAAAGGCTTTCCGAAGACATTCAGCTGTTTACTTGAAAAGCAGCCCACTCAGGCGCCTAAATTTCCCTGATTAAGGCAGTCATCAGCCTACATGTATCCCTTTAACATCCTACCACTTTCCCCAGCCTCCTTCCTGTACTTTCTGGGAACTGTTATATCAAAGGGGGAAAAGCGAGAACGCCTGAAGTTGGATTTGTGAGTCACTCCAAAGAGAAGCTAGCAGCAGCCAGGGAGGGGGCTACGGCTCTGTCTGTGATCCTGCCAGAGGGCTCAGTGGCTCATTTCTCCACCACTGGTCTCTTCCGCCTTCCATTCGAGAAGAAGCACGGCTGTGGACGGCAGCGGGCTCCAGCCCTTGGCAAACTGCAGAGCCGAGGCTCGGAATATCAATAACTAGGGTATCCAAAGAGAACCAAACAGGAGGAAATAGATTTAAATTCCAGTAAGAAAGAGTTTAGATATGCATACTGGAGAACTTCCTGACTGTCAGGCTACTGAAGGAGCTGAAGAAATAAGGATCCCTGGAGAGCTAGCATTTGCTCACATTTTTAGAACACTTTCCTCCTTACAACCCTATGGGTTTGTATAAAGGTTATCATGTCCATTTTATGGATGAAAAAACTGAGGTCTATAGAAGCTAAGCGATGCTCTAAGTCACAGCCTTGTAGCCCTCGTGGGCCTTGAACCGGATCTGCTTTCTAATAAGTCAGTGCTCTTTCCTTTTTATCATACATTCCAATCATCTATGTGTTTTAGAGACTGTGCCATCCCCTAGGGCTTTGTTGGACCGAACTTGTGATTTCATTGGCAAAAGGAACTTTTGAATGAGGGAACTCCAATGCTGGTCAGAACCTTCTCAGAAACTTAGTCTTAGAGAATTGCTTAGAACCTTGAGAGATTATGTGACTTGCCCAGGGTCACTCAGCCAGAAGATATCAGAGGGAGGACTTGAACCCAGGCTTTTCAAGCTTAGAGGCCAATTCTATCTACTACACCATGTTGTCTCTTGCTTGCCAGTGGGTGCTGCATGAATGTTTGATGAATGAATGGATGGATGATTTATGAGTCTACTTGAATCCACTGAGAACAGATGATCTTTTACTTTTTTAAGTTTGATGGATAGCTTTTGTTTTTACAACATATTAATTTCCTAATATGTTGCCCCTTCACCCTTTTACTATCTCGACAGCTTTGCCTTGTTGAAAAAAAGTTAAGAAAATGTAGCTCTCATTGTGACTGCATATGCAACATTTCACACCTATAGTCACCCACATCTCTTAGAAATAGAAAATGGTATATTTCTTCATTTCTTCACCAAGACCAAGACCAAGACCAGTCATTGTAATTACATAGCATTAAGTTTCATTTTAGGGTTCATTTCATTTCCATTACTGTGGTCACTGTATAGAGAGGCAGCTGATGGTATAGTGGCTAGAACTCTGGATTTGGAGTCACAAAGACCTGAGTTCAAATTTGACCTCAGACACTTATTAGTTGTGTGACCCTGGACAAGTCCTTTAACTTCTGTTTGCCTTAATTTCCTCACGTGGAAAATGGTGATAATAATAGCACCTAGCTCACAGACTTGTTGTGAGGATTAAATGAGTTACTACTTAAAGCATTTAGCACGATGCCTTGCATCTAGTAGGTGCTCAATACAACTTTACTCTGTTTTAGTTTGCTTGAGTCTTTCCATGTTCTTTTGAATTCTGCATTTTCATAATTCCTTATGGTACAATAGTATTGCATTATATTCATATACCCATTTTTTTAGCCGTTCTTCAATTGATAGACACTCATTTTGTTTCAGTTTTTGCCGTCCCAAAGAATGCTGATACAAATTTTTTGATATATAAGAGAACTTTCTGCCTTTGCTCTCCTTGGACTATATGTCTAGTAGTGAGATATCTGAGTCGAAGGGTATGAATTGTCACCATTTTCACATCATTCCAAAATGCTTTCCAGTATGGCTGGATCAATTCACAGTGCCACTAATAATGTTATTAGTGTTCTTATCTTTCTGTAGCCACTCTAACATTGATTATTTCTCTCTTTCCCCACCCTTGCCAATTTCTTGGTGTGAGGAAAAATCTCAGAGCTGTTTTAATTCATTTCTCTTATTGTTAGTGATCTGGGGCAATACTTCATTTGGTTATTGATAATTTATAATTCTTCTTTTGAAAACTGTTCATATCATTTGAGTGCTTATTATTGGCAGAAAGGCTCTTGGTTTTATATATTTATGTTAATTTTCCATAATTCTGGATATCAGATTTTTATGAGAGATATTTGATATAAAGACTCTCCCCTCCCCAAAATCAATTTCTCTTTTTATCTTCATTACATCAATTTTGTTGCAAAAGTTTTTTTTTTAATTTTATGTAGTTGAAATTGTCTATTTTCTTTTTATGTTACCTTGTTTGGTTAGGAATTCTCTCTCTAACTATTGTTACAAAATGTATTATCTTTCAACCTCTTCTAGATTTTTTTTAAAATTCTACAGACCCACCCCCCTTTTTAAAACCTAAGTAGGTTGTATACCTATTTGGAATTTGTGGTGATATATAGTATAAGATGCTGGTCTAAACCAATTTCTTACCGAGCTACTTTCCAGTTTTCCCAGCAGTTCTTGTCAAATAAAGGTCCTTTCCTCAAGTAATTTGTATGTTAGGTTTATTGAACCATAGTCTACTGAGTTTAATGGTTTCTGATTTTTGTTTATCTAATCTGATTCTATATCTGATATATTCCTGCAATTATTTGTCTTCTTGTATTTCTATAAAGGATGCTTTGTCATTTTATTTATATGACTTGAATGTATCTTGGTAGGTTGACTCTCAGACATTTTTAACCAGATAACCTCTCAAGGTGCCTTTTAGCTTGTAAGATTCTATGACTTGCTGACAATGATTTTCTACCTTAAAAGTGACTTTTAAAACACTGACTTTAAAAAAATGAACCTGAGCCTCTATTTAAAAACACAAAACTAAAGAATAAAGAAATTGAATCCCTTCCCTGAGATTCACTTATTGGCCATTCTTCCATGGTAGGGCCAAGAGACATTCTAAGGACTCTAGACACCCAGTCCCACATATAATCTAATGATTTTTAGTGGTGTGGGAAGAAGAAAGTGAGTAAGGCATTACTCACTGGAAGTTATGTGGTACCCCCCTCAAGCAAATAAAAATACAAAATGACTCTCATTCCAGAGTTGTCCCCTTTTACTGCAGCAGTGATGGTGGAAGAAGGGGCAGAGGGTGCTAAGAGACACATGACTTTTATGCTGTCTATAAACAATTTAACTGTTGTTGCTGTTAATGCAAGATCCTAGTTCAATGACCAATTTAATTCCATTCAATTCAACAGACATCTATTGAGCGTTTACTACATGCTAGGCAAGGTGCTGGGGATACATTCCAAGTATCCCTACTTGCGTTTTACTGGAGGGAAGGGGAAAGTAAGGATATGACAAACTGTCAAAGGAATTGAACCACAGCTATAATGACATCTTCACCATAAATGAAACCAGAATTCATTAAAAAAAAAAGGTGCAGATAAATTGAAGGATGTTTCTCAGGTTCTCTATTTCAAATCAAAGCAAATAAAGGGATTGGTGAAATTAGTTTGCTTGCATGCTCAAAGGCACCAAAAAGAGAATTTCATGAGATACTCATTTGCCACACTTTGCAGTGCTGATGAGGAGGGTAAGCAAACAGGCCATCATGAAGGTTATACAACAATGTCTGGTACACAATATGAAGTGGTTAAATTATGTGAGGAACACAACAAAATCTGTCCACAAACACCTCAATATTCTGTAGCATTTTGAGATGGGGCCTCTCTTTCTTGCCTAGGCTAGAAGTGCAACTCATGGTCCCTTTCACATTACTGATCAGCAGTGGGGCTTTGATCTGCTCCCTTTTAACCTGGGTCAGGTGCTGGACTTTCTGTGGACACCCAATCTGTTCAGCCTACTAAAGCTCAAAACTTTTGAGCTCAGGTGATTCACTATCTTCTGTCTCCCCCTGAGCAAGGATTAGAGGGGTGTGCCACTATGTCTTAGGGAGGTAGGTGGCACAGTGGATGGAGTGCCAGGCCTGAAGTCAGGAAGACTTCATCCTCCTGAATTCAAATCTGGCCTCAGACACTTACTAGCTATATGACCCTGGGCAAGTCACTTAACCCTGTTTGTCTCAGTTTCCTCATCTGTAAAATGAACTGGAGAAGGAAATGGCAAACCACTGCAGCATCTTTGCTGAGAAAACTCCAAATGGGGTCGCGAAGAATTGGACACCACAGAAACAACTCAGCAACAACCGCTGCCGTGCCTGGCTGTATTCAGCAACTTTAATGTGAATGGAAGCATCAATGAAAAAAAGCATATTGGAAAATATAGTCAAGGATTAAAAAATGAAAAAAGCCCAACGCTTGTGGAATGATCAGAAGCCTCACACCTAAATATCACAAATCATATCTTCAGGAACAAAGTTAGAAGGGACTAAAGAAGGCCATTAAAACAACATCATGGAAAGGAAGTGATTGGTAACTAACTGGGAGTCATTTCTGAATCAGCTGTTTGTGTGTAATCAGGAATTTGACTAGTTAGAAGAACTAGCCTATTTAAATCAACACCAAATTAGAGCAAAGGCTCTAGATGAGATGAGATTGCTTATGATTTCAACAGCTTTAACCTATTTAAACAAGATGTTGACTCTAGAAAAATGGGAAATAGATAAATGATACTGTCTTGACTCTGATGATCACTTAGAGCACTGGTTCTCAGCCTTCCTAATCCCATGACCCTTTAATACAGTTCCTCATGTTGTGGTGACCCCCAACCATAAAATTATTTTCGTTGCTACTTCATAACTGTAATTTTGCTACTGTTATGAATCGTAATGTAAATATCTGATATGCAGGATGTATTTTCATTGTTACAAACTGAACATAACCCACAGGTTGAGAACCGCTGACTTAGAAGAACTTATCTGATGCAAAGAGGACCAAAAAGCCCATAAACTCCCTCAGCCAGCATGCACTTGAAGTCCTTGACAAGCGGAAAAACATGGCAACCAAGGAGCACACTGAGTTAAAGAACAAGCTCGTGTGCAAACCATTCCAGAGGAAGATGAAAGATTGTTGACAGTATCACGTTAAAAAAAAGAGAAAAGCCAAACCAACAACACCGAAAGGCAGTGGAGTTAACAAGCTTAGAGAAACCTTGGCATGAGAATGAACTAAACTAGTACATCTTGAGAATATTTATAGATGAAACTAGAAGGTCAAAAAATAGAAATAAAACTAAACAGATCTGCCAGGATTTCTGCAATGATCTATTCTCCTTTTAATAATAGGCCACATCTATATAACCCTTGAATGTTTTACAAAGCATTTTTCTCACAACAACCTGGGAAGGACAGGCATTATCCCCATTTCACAGGGGAAGCAACTGAGACTCAGAAAGGCTATATGTCTCTTCTATGGACATATAGCTCTTAAATGTCAAAACTGGGACTGGAACCTGTGTTGCCTAGCAATGTCTAGTACTCTTTATATCACATTGCCTCTAATTCTAATCAATGATAGTGGAAATTCCACATTTGGACTCTGCCACCTCAATGCTAGATGTGCTATGTGATGAAATGGAAATGGAATTTTGAAAGATAAAATTGGGAAATCTGGCAGGACCTAACCAAGTATTCACAGAAGGAATCTATATTATAATTGACACATATTTAAAGGCAACCAGGGACTGATATTCAAGATAGAGAGGAAAATTCTAAAAAGAACGAGAAATAATCAAGGAAAGAATTATTGTAAAAAAAAAAACAACCCAAGGTAACCCTGACAACATCAGCAGCTACTGATTCATATGCTTATTTTCTGATCTCTAGAAAATGATCAGAACAATCTATGCACTTACATTGTGGAAAACATGGAAAGGAAATGGGTGGGTCTTTTTCAGTGCCAAATGCAGAGTCTGACACATAGTAGGTACTTAATGAATGCTTATTGATTTGACTTGACTTGTGTGTGATTTTATATAGCAGATCACATCTTCAGAGTTATCCAAATGACTAAAAGTTAGAGATAATGTAACACCTCCCAGTTTTCATTGATTACAAAAAGCATTTAACTTAGCAGAGCACAACAAACCTTAGCAATTCTCTATTAATAAGATATGCTTATTCCATGCATATATTAAGATCATACCAGATTCCATGAGCAACATGGAAACATGCAGATAGCTTTGCTCAGTCGTTCTCTGAATATCAGTATCAAGTGTAGCAGAAAACAGGATGGCATAATGTTTCCGATTGATATTATCTCATGTCATTAAGGATGTCCTGTGAAAAGTGCAAATGGTAAAATTCTCCGTATGTTTTTGCTGGTGGATGACATTGAATTGAATGTATAGAGTCCTTAAAATACCAAAGGATCCCCTCAATGACATTCATGGTCACTCAGATAAGACAGGCCTAGGCATCCACACCACAAAAGTCAAGTGGATGAAGAATACACATTGTACAAGTTACGATGTGGGATTCAATAAGTAACCCATTGAATAAGCCAATCCTCAACAAGTTTCTTAATAGTCACTATCAATGTACAATGAGTTGGGCCCAGAACTGAGGGGATAATTAGGCAGAAATTGCATGTGGGTGGATGCTCACTGCTACAAAAAGGAAAAAGAAGGGAATAAGAATTTAAATGGTGCCTACTATGGGTTAGAGAGTGTGTTAAGTGCTTTATAAATATTGTCTTATTTGATCCTCACAACAATCTGCAAAGTAGGTGCTATTATTATCTCCATTTTACAGCTGAGGAAACTGAGACTGACAGAAGTTAAGTGACTTGCCCAAGATCATACAGCTAGTAAGTGTCTGGGGCTGGATTTGAATGGACTCTAGACACAGCATTCTAGCTACTGCATCACCAGCTACCTCAAAAACTTCTTTTTTTTTTCACCAATATTCTCCTATTGATTCTAAATTGTTAGGAATCATCTTCTCATTCTCTCAGAAGAACAAAAGCAGGTTCCCAAAAGAGCAAATGAAAAGTCTCGTGGTAGGTACAAATAGGCAATGAGGACTTGCAAACAGACCTGAGGTACAGTGCCAAGAGTATTGGAATTGGAGTCAGTGGACCTGGGTTTGAATCCTGACTCTGCCATCTGCTCTCTGTGTGATGTTGGTTGAGTCCTTCACCACTATGGGTCTCAGTTTCCTTATCTGTAAAATGAAGGGCTTCAACTAGAGCAGGGGTTCTTAACCTTTTTTGTGTATCATAGACTCTACTTTTGGCAGTCTGGTAAAGCCTATGGACCTCTTCTCAGAAAAGTTTTAAATGCATGAAATAAAATACATAGGGTTACAAAGGAAACCAATGACATTGGAATATAATTATCTATCTATCTATCTATCTATCTATCTATCTATCTATCTATCTATCTGTCTGTCTATCCATCTATCTATTTGTTTTTAAAGTTTGTGGACCCCAGGTTAGGCACCCCTGGACAAAATGATCTCTAAGGTTCTTCCAGCTCTAAATAATAAGGTATTTAATAAGGTGGGCTGGTCTTAGAGAGAAGGAAATCAGTTGCAATGTGTGGTCAGTGCTACATTAGTATTCATGAACTGTTAAATGAACTGAAGTGGTCATCCCCACATCATGCCTTACATCCATAGAAAATATATAGAAACTCTTGGATAATAATCGTATTAGATAAGAGGGCATGGAGGGCTCACAGTATGCATTGATGGAGGGAGTACTCAACCAGGGTGGACATAGAGTCATTGAAGAATGGAAGCATATTTTTGAAGCTTTTTAATTCCTTGTCCGCCAAGGGTATGCTTCCCAATTCCCTACACCCATTTTATATGGCCAGAAGGGGTTGTCATTCTCAATCTTCAATGAGGACAAAATAGAAAATAATGTGCTAAAAATGACAACATGAGAGATTTTGGCTAGATTCAGACAAGATTATTCCCCTAGTGGAGATGGTTGGGTTGATGAAGTTCGGAATGAGAGATCGGTGGTTGTTATTGATTCTTTCTTTGGCATTTAAAAAAAAAGAGGCCACCAACTGCCTAGGCAAAGGAATGATGAACCAGCCAAACAGTGTTTCTTTCCATCCAAAGATTCACCATGTGCAAGACTGAGAAACAACTATTATGCCTCACTCTTGAGGGAATTGTATGTGGTCAAAGTAGGAGGCAGTCTCTTTCAAGAGAGCTATTTGATTTATTTTTATTTTCACTTTTTTTTGGCTATCATTTGGTAAAAGGTAGCACCAGGCTAGGGGGATATATTTGACAAGTGGGGTCAGGAGAATAGCAAATGTTCATCCCTGGGGGTCCAGAAAGGTCCTTTGGTCAACATAAACAGAACTAGAGATAACCTAGAAGTGAGGGGGTCACCTCAGCAGGAGACTGACATGGGCCAGCTGTCTTCTTTGTAAGCCTGGAAAGAAAGACTCCACTGCCTGGCAGCTGTCCCAGGAAAGTGGGGTATTGGGGTGTGTGGGATGGAATGGCATTGATGGTGGAGAAAAATGGGAGAGGGTAAAGGACCAGCTCAAGAAAAGGAAGAACGCTTTTTCCTCACCCAGGCATTGGCTACTGTTCAAAGAGATAATGCCACCAACTTGTGGCAGGTACGCCTCGCACTGCAATTGTGCCAAACAGTCTGAGTGGTTGACTAAAAAAATAAATCCCATACTCATTTGCATGTGATTTTTGCATTCATTTACATACTATTCATTTAATATCACATTTTACAGAACCTCCTCCCAATTCCTTCTTCTTTCCTCCCCCTACCTCTCAGTCACTTCCCTTTTTCCTTCCAAGTGTCCCAGACTGAGGCACTTTTATCTTAAATTTTCCTAGTTAAAGACTCCTCTCCATCCAATGCCTCTTTAACCCTTCCTGGACCAGAGTAGGTTGCCTATGTCTGGAAAAAACTACTGATTGGACCTCACCCAGATCCTGCTTATCCTTAAGGCCAAGTACTTCCAATAAACACTTTTTATAGAGTTAATGGGCATCCAGTTACCTCTTCAGATATCCCCCTTTTCTTTTTTTGTGGGGAAAGAATACTTCTTATCTTTACTTGAAACCAGGGAGATGAGAAGAAAAAGAGGGTAGGGCAAAGACGTCTTGAGCAACATTGGAAAATGTCTGGCATTTTCTAGCCTCCTTTAACTGAGATTTTTTTTTTTCAGATTCATCTTCTTCTGTGTCTGAAGACTAAGAATGACATGGTTCCTAATCCCCTGAAGTACCTGTATTCTCAGCCACCTCTATTTGGGTGCTCCTCTATCTCAACTTGATCCCCAGAGGCTGGGGAGCAGCATCTAATCCCCATCTTCTCCAGTGTCTCTGATTAGGTGACCTCTCCTACCTTGCCTGAGGAAGTTTGTGCAAGCATCCAGATAACCCTCTCGCCTCCTTATCCAAGCAGGGTTTTGGCTTCTCTCTGGGCATTATTTTCAGAGTTCAGATTTCTGGTGGCGCCTACTGAGGAGAAGCTGCTAATTTCTCATGCTGGACCCTCTCTGGTCTCTCTCCTTTCTATTTCTCGCTCTTTCCCCTTCCATTTTCTTATCCCTTCTATCAGCTACCCTATTTTTTTTCCTCCCCAGGAACATGGGTGCAGAAGCAGAAAAAAGGAATTTGGAGGATAGAGTGTGGTGGATGAGGACACACTATTCTTCATAATGTCAAGGGTTAGAAGCATTAGAAGGAACAAAATTAAATCGCAGCAGGCAAAATTGAGGTTAGACTTGAGATGTAACTTCCTACTGCTGAGGATTGTGAGCAATTTTGGTACTAGCATAGATATCTGTGCTTCACTTCCACCCAAATGAAACTCTCAGGGCCATGCTGTCCCCAGAGGATGCCCTTCATGCACTAGGCTGGTGCCATCTTTCTTGGGTATAGTTTCAGGAAGGGAAGAAGTTAAGGTGGGTTCTCTTCAAGTTTCATATAGGTCTATAAGTCCTATGGGCTGTTAAAAATAGTAAGCATATTCATGTTTCTAGGCTCCAAAGAACTTCGATTCAAAGAGCCTCCACCCATGTTCTCCATCTTGACCCTCCAGATGGTTTGGCAAGACTATATTTACTCCCACCCTGAGGAATATCAGCTCCTTCACCTCTGCATTCTGCTACTCTGCAGGTACCCTCTGGAGGCTGTTCCAAGACTCTCTCCTTCCATCAGATTTAATTCAGTGTTATGATTCAGACCATCTTTTATTAGAGGATAATCAAGGGATTATTTCTCAATATTCCCACTTCCCATTCACCTGTACTTAATTGGGTCCTGCCAAGTCTCTCCCCAGCTTCATTTGGGGCTTCCAAAGGTCAGTTTTTGCTTAATCTGACAGATAATACTAGGTGGCAGCATGGGGGTAGTATTAAAAAGGCAGGAGATGCCTAGGTTTGAATCCTAGACCTGATTCTTAGTAGCTATTTGCCCATAGCCATACCTACCCTGGCAGTCTCAATGTTCTAATCAATATAATGGGGACAATAATACTTGCAGGATACTATCTATCCTGATGTTGTGTGATAAGCACTTTGTAAAGTCCTGTATAGCCATGGACTTTTTTTGGTTGTTTGTTGAAGAGCCTAATACTGATCCCTTGGTCCTTGGCTGTACCATATCTTCAGATCCTGATGGTATGGGAAAGTAGCTCCTAGGGGCCTTGTGAAGCCCTCTATTGATCTCTAGTCTTCCAAGAGCCCTGAGTCCTGAGTATGAATATACTTGCTGTCCACTGTAGTAATTAATTAATTTTATTTTATTTTATATTCTAAGACTTAGGGTGTTTTGAAGTTAAAATGCAAATTCATGCAAATCAACACACAAATTTATGCGAAGACAACATGAAAATGTGTCCCCAGATTTCCTGGGAAAAAATCTGGTGGTCTCAGCCAGTCCCCCAACAGACTGTCTAGTCCCCAGGACTGCACTATCTTTCCCTTTGTTTAGATTCTTAATCTGTGCTGGGTTATCGTCCTGGCCCACTGAGGTCAGTAATGCAGGCAGTCAGGCTGCAGGCTGGCCATCCATTATGCTGAAACCTCTCTGCTTCCCAAATGCTCAGAAAACTCTCCTACCCCCTGTAATCAGCTTTCATTTGGAACAGTAAAGTGCTTCTTTACCATGTCCCTGAGTAACCTAGGCCTAGTAAAATACCCAGGTGCTGAGCCTCAGGTTCTGACCCACCTCCCTTCCTCCCTGTATGCCCACCCCCACCCCTATCCCCAACCAGGAGGCCAAACGGAACGAGGTTGCTAGATTATGCTCATTCAAAATGAGAAACAATATGAACCCTGTTTACCGAATGTCTAGTGTGTGTTCAGATTCGATTTTCTGAAGAAAAGAAACATCGAGTGGAGTGAGGGTTGGGGGGAAGGGGTAGAGGCTTTGGAAGCTTTATGTAAGGTTGTCCAGTCTGTGCTGTGAGTTCTTGAGGAGGAGAACTCTACAGGCAGTATGGAAGGATCTGTGGAGAAGGTGAGAGGGCAGAGGCAGAAAGGAGAGGGATAGAAAGAGGAGGGTTAGCTCTGTCACCTTCAGAGTGTCATCAGGAAGACAGAGGCTTTGTAGAGACCAAAAGCAGGGGTGGCTCAGACAAAGCAGGCTCAGCTCAGATCAGAAAGAAAGACAAGAGGGAAAGACTACTCTAGAGGAAGGAACATTTTCCCTGCCCTCTCCACTCCCCTCAACCTGGGATGGAGGGATGTGTACAGGAATATGGCCACTGACTGGTAACACACACACACACACACACACGCGCGCGCGCGCGCGCACACACACACACACACACACACACGTTTTCCTCACACCCAGGCTTATTTGAATGTATCCCCAGCAAATGCAAGCAGAAGCCCTCCTGAAGGATTTAGGTATGATGAGGAGAACTTCTAGGCTGTGAGAGGGGTGGGGTGGAGCCCTGGCTAAGGCAGGATGTAGAATCTTTTGGAGATGGCTAAGAAGAGACCAAATATTCTTGGGTGAGTGAAGGGGCCTCTTTGATTGGAGGAAGGGAGACTACCCTGACAAGATGATATCTGAAAGGTCCAGGGATTCCATAAGTGCAGGCATATATGTTCAAATGCCAAGATGAAAAGTCATGCATGGACATAGCCAAGGGATATATCCAAGTGAACTGGGAACTGAGACCTCCTAAGACAACAGTGGACCAAACCATGGATCAAGCCTTCACCAGGTCTTTCTTCTTCTGCCTGGATTTTAAGTAGACTCCCCCTTCCCTTCCTGGAGAGGTCCCTTCCTGCAGTGCACTTTTGGTTGTCTGCCTTGTTGCCAATCTGGCCAGAACTCAGATCTCAGAACCACCAAGGTGGATAGGGCCAGTATTCTGGCAAGTACGTGTGTCAGAGAGTCTCTGGCATTTCCCTAGAACAATTCAAATTGCTTTTTTTACACCTCACTGCACTATGCCAACCCTGATTCACATTATTTGTGCACTTGCTAAGTGTACATTATCTGATCCGTCACCCTGTAAAACGCTGCAAGAGGATTCTGTGGCTCCTGTCTGCTGCTGACTGTGGGTCAGTCAGAGAAGCCTCCATGCAAACATTTGTGCAAAACTAGAAGGAAAGAAAAACCACAACCACAACAGCCCCAGTCCCCTACAGCCTGACAGCCAAGAGGGCAAGTCTCTGATGCATCTGTCCTGCTGCTCCAAACTCCTGGAGCTGGTACTCTTCCGGAGGAGACAGCTTGACTGACTAGCCTTTACATCTTCTCTTCCCATGGCCTGGTTTCCCTGATGCCATCATTTTAACAGGAAGAGACAAGCAGGAGGGGGACTAAGTTTTTGATCCCAGCTATGTAGATTCCCTCTGACTGGAGCAAATGGGACAGGAGGGAGCTGGAGGCAAGGGGTTGTGGGAGACAGCCTTGGTCAGAAATAGGAGGTACAGCACACCCTTTGAAATTCTCTGATGGAAAATAAGGTCATAGGATCATCAATTTAGAGCTAGAAAGCATCTAAGAGATCACCTCGTCTAAACACCTTCATTTTACAGATGAAAAAACAGATTTGGAGAGAAGTGCCTTGATCCATGGTCATGGTAAAGGGTAGAGCCAAGAATTCCACTCTTCTGCCTCCCAACCCAGCCTTCTGTCCACTGCTCCATTCTGAGTCCCTCACAGTTCTCGTTGACCCAAGATGCTCTGATATTTGGCCGATGTTTGTAAAGCTTTTTTTTTTTTTAAACTTCCTGGGATCTTCCAGGTTAATTCCTGGATCATTCAGGTTCTGTGAGAGAGACTGATTCATCTGTCATCTTTCCCTCCCAACCAGCTTCAGTTGGGAAGGTCTGGGCAAGGTCTTCAATCAAGCTGGATTGAGAGAAAAAAAAAATCAGATACAACAGAGGGAGTGATAGATTCATGAAATACTTTTGACCTCCAGAGGTCATCCCATCTTTTTTCCTGCCTCTCCAAAACTCAGGTAGCTAGGACTCACTTTCTTTTTTTTCTCTCTCTTTGGAAATCCACAGCTTCCCTTGCAGCCACACTGGACCCTTATCATTCTATTTCATCTAGGTTAAATGCATAGTTCCTAATGGGAACAACTGGTATCTTCTGTGGCCACGTGACCACATCTGAACACGGAACCCAATACTCTACAGGGAAATCCTCCGTCTTATTTCTAGCAAGGAAGTCATCTATAACTTCCTCAACATATATTTTCCCATTCTCCATTTTTCTATTCCATATCAAAGTCATAGTTCAAGTTGCTGAAATTAAATTTGTATATTTGAATGTCTATGGGTTCATGGCGCTGAATCAAGACCTGTGGGAAAGGGGAGGCAGAACAAGGAAAGGCATAATCTCTACTTTAGAGTGACAATGGATGGAAAGATAGCTGTCTGTTCCAGCTGCTCTTGATTTTCCCTTCAGCCATAGGACTCCTGAAAGGCCTTTTGCAGCAAGCAAAGCACAGGGGTCATCCAGCCAAGAGTCATGTTTCCTTCTTTTTGGCAGGAACCTGACAGCTAGCAATTTCCACATAGGAGCTCATCTCTATGAAAACGACACATCCAGTGTCTTCCTGACAACTCATTTTCTCCAACCTTCATTCTGTGGAGAGGCGACATTGTGTTCCAGCTGCCATATTGCAGCCACAACCCCTGATGCACCATCAATTATGAACGGCAATAATTATGCATGGGAAAGAAGCCACAGATAATGGGCTTCCATTAGATTAAGTAGTTATATGAATAAAAAAAAATAAAACCTATACTTCGGCTAATTAAACCCACTCACCATCTGATTAAGATATGTTGGGAGACCATGGAAAAGTACCAACAACTAACTGTAAGTAATCCAACACAGATGGGAATTAATAGTATATTCCCTGGCACAGAGATAACAGATCTCCATAGAGGTTAATCAGAAACATTAATAAGCATTGATAGGATAGTCAATATCAAACAGCTGGCTCTTTAAAGTGGGTGCTGGCCAGGCCACATTCCCTTTAAGAATGACCTCTTCTCCTGGCTCCACTTAGGATGGTGAGCAGAAGTAGGAGAAAAAAAAGAAATGACCTTTTAAGGTCCCTTTTAGCCACAAGTTTTCTATTATAGCTTTTCACTTCTACTCTTCAGGGATTAGTGCTCTCTCAAGATTCACATACGATAAAGAAATCCAGGGAATTACCCCAAATCATTAGGTCTAGGAATAGGCCCTTGATCCCATAACTGACTATTTTCATGCTTTTTCCACCAGGCTATTCTGTCTCCTGGGTACAGGAGGAAAACCCTTAGTAGGAATCATTCTAGGAACTGAGAATAGCACAAGTTGCTCCACCCTTTCTCTTCCCTGTCCCCACCTCCCTCACCATTAAATACCTTAAGTGCTGTGCTTGAGACTTGCCATAGGAATCAGACCTATACTGGAATCTTGTGAATAGAGGTATATGTCTATCCAGTCTATGTTATGTTGATGGATGTTGAGCAATGTTAATGGCTCTCTGGGTGTAAGTATAGCATGGACCCATCTGTCCCCATTCCTCCTTGTTTCAGAGCAGCTCACACTATGGGAATCTTGTAGAAACAGTTGTGAAGAAAAGGATAAGACTGTCTGATCTATGGTGAGGGAGTCAAAAGAGATGAAAGACAGGTGCTGGCTCTGGCCCAAAGTGTTTCCAATGCCCACTTAGGCGGCAGCTCTCAGAGCTGTCTCTGTCCTTTGGAGCAGCTGTGAGGAGAGCATCCAGGCCCTGCCTCCTAATTACCACTAATTAGGTAAATGCTAAGATCTTCACTCTC
This sequence comes from Pseudochirops cupreus, assembly GCA_028627135.1. Lineage (NCBI taxonomy): Eukaryota > Metazoa > Chordata > Mammalia > Diprotodontia > Pseudocheiridae > Pseudochirops > Pseudochirops cupreus. The sequence continues at coordinate 163,727,353 of CM053582.1, read as the reverse complement.
TCCCTTCCTCCTCTTTCCCTTCCCTCCTCCCCCTCCACTCCCCTCTCCCCCAAGGCAACCGAGAGATACAGAGAGAGGTCAAGTCGAGACTTTGCAGAATGGAGACAGGAGACGATGACATGGCAGGAATACCAAACCAGCTTCACTTCCTGGAAAGGAGGGTGAGGGAAGGAGGGCCATCAGGACCGAGGGGAAGCGAGCTACAGTGAGAGAAGCCAGCTTCCCACTTGGCACAGGGAGCAAAGAGTGAAGAACTTAAGTCACTTTTCCACTTGCAGTCCCAAGCTCTCTCCCCCTGAGCAGAAGAGGTAACTTGCCAGAGGAGGCTCCAGTCAAGCATGCTGAGTGTTTGCATTGTTTTAAGAGTGCTTAGTGTGGAATCTTGGTGTTAGAAGCACTTTCAGTATCTACTAGGTAGAATGGTTTCTTTTAAGTGTATCTGCCTGGTTTCTTTTTTAGGATGACTGTATCTGCAGGGCAGGGACCTTGGCTTCTATGACACATTGTGGATGCTTAATAACTGCTCAGTGATAACAGAGAGGGCTCTGTTTCAAATGCTTCCCTCAGGCTATCTTGTGGGAGACAGAGTCTCATCAACCCTAGTGTCTGGGATGTGGTCATGAAGTCCAGTGGGTTCTCAAGTGGGGATAATAATACACTGGTTTTTATAGTCCTTTTTCTTGCAGAAAACTGAAAATTCTGCTTTTTGAAATAGCTCTCTTTCCTATTCCTTTTTAGTATATTCTTGTGAAACAGATATTGGGAGATCTGAATTCTTCCTGTAAGTAGCAGTATGACCTTGGGCAGTTCATTTGTCCTTGTGGAGTTTGTTTCCTCAATGGTGGAGTGGGTTATACTGGACAATCTCTAAACTCCCTCCCAGCTATGAAATTAGATGACTATATGAGGAGGATAGGAAAAGGAGCAAATCTTCAATTTTGCAGATTGAAAAACTGAAGCTTATAGAGAAGAAATCCAAGGTGATTTTGCATATTAGCTATAGATGTAGAGCCAGTCCAGGTTTTCTAATGCCATATCCTATGTGCCTAGATTGGGCACAAATATAATTCCCAAAGATCCTAAGAAATTGTTCTACCCAAAAAATTCAATCAATTTGCAAATGATCCAGAAGGGATACCTGGAAAATCCTAAATATTGGAGACACAACCCCAAACTTTCCTTTGGGCCATGTGAAGACCTTCAAAACCTTCCTTCCCCACCTCAAGGCACCAGACACTCACAGCTGCTGACTGGAGAGGGACATCATTCTGCTGCCACAGCTTCTTCTATTTCAAAAGAATGATGGGCCCTGTCACTGATTCAATCTGCTCCCAACTCTCCTGAGCAAGGCACTTCTCTTGGCAGCTCTGGATTAATGGGCTGGCTCTTCTATGATGAGGTTTCCAGGGTTCGTGAACTTCTCAGGCTCAGACCTTCCCAGTAGAAACACACCAGGTGCCAAATATTTCTCATGTCCAGTCCCCCTTTGAAGTACCCTCTCCCAAAGTATCCTGTTTCCTTCTTTCATGCTGTGGAGTCATGCCCTCCCCTTGTCCTTCCTTGACACTGGTGCCTTGGGATAGAAAGGTTTCCTGGTCTTACTGGCAGTGATGGAAGGAAGGCTTCTTGTCTGCTCGCATCAGGATCACGATGGTTGAAAGTGATGAGGCCTTGATCAGAGGCTGTGGAAAGGGAATTCCTTTAACACTTTGTTCCTAAGTATTTCCAGGGAGAACTAGTAGGGTGTAACAAAAAGAGCATTAGAGTTGGTTTTTAGAAGACTTGGGTTCCAACCCAAATGCTAGTATTTATTCACTGTATGACTTTGGACAGGTCACTTTAACATTTTGAATCTCAGCTGTCTTGTCTCTATAATAAGAATAGTTAAAAACAAACAAAAACCTTCTCTATCTATGTCAAAGGGCTATTTGGAGGATCAAGAGAGAGAATATCTGGGAAAGCATATTATAAAGCGCTCTACACATGCAAGATAGGACTATTATCAGAGTCTGGGTAAAATAAACAAACCCATTGTTTATATTGATGAATCACATTGACATATATCTAAATCAATGAACAAAAATAATGCCACGCAACACTTTCTAAATGTTGCTACGTAAATAAAAGCCGTACCTTGAGACATTGGTTGAAGTTGATAAAATCATGAAAACCCTCAGCCTGCTGAGTCCCTGTGAGTCCCTTCTTAGCAACTCAGCAGTCATCGATCAAAAGTTCTGCATATCAAGGTTCCAAGGCAGCGACCAGAGCTAAGTGAGAGCGGGTCCACCCTGGCTGTGTGGGTCTTCTCTTCTTCTTTTGGGGCAGATACTAGTTGAGACTTTCATTTAGTTTTGGGGAAAAGGGGAGGTAGAGAATGAATTTAAACTCATACAGGTATACTAAGTATACAGGGTAAACTAAAAATCAGATGAAGGCAGCATGGGATGGTATTATACTACTATAAGGGACTTATGGAGGGCATCTAGGTATTTCCCTTGTGGTCATGGAGTCTGTAGAATTATCAACTGTTAGTTCTAGAAAGAACCTTCGAAATCATCTAGTTCAACCCACTCATTTTACAGATGAGGAAACTGAGGCCTATGCTTGAAAAGAAGGGAACAAGGGAAAAATAGCAAAATAAGATAAATAGTATCGAATTCCTGCATACCTTTTCCTTCCCACCCTAACTTGACACCAAGTTAAGCAGCACCAACTCTTCCATGTCTTTCCCCCAAAACTCTTCTGACGGACCATAGCTGGGAATTTGCCCAGGACAGAAAGAGGAAATAGATCAGGAGTCTTGGGAACAGATTAAAAGCTGGGCATCGAGAGATCCTAAAATTGGTATTCCAATGTGCTAATGGACATGTGATCTCACTGATTGAGGAGTTCTCTCCATGCCAGCCTATCCTATGTAGCACTCATCCATTCCCGCCCATAAATCCACCACAGAAGGTGCCATTCTAATGGGCTGGGGACTTTCTCCTAATTCTATTGACATTCTGTAGATACTCATGCAGTCCACCTTTACCCCTTACTTTCCCTATATGTCCAGTTCATCTTTTTTTTTTCCTTTTTGGAGGGCAATTGGGGTTAAATAACTTGCCCAAAGTCACGTGTGTCAAGCGTCTGAGGCCGGATTTGAACTCAGGTCCTCCTGACTCCTGTACTACCTAGCCGCCTCAGGTGTTGCTGTTCTTGCTTATTTTTTTAATTTGTAATGGGTGATGACCCATTTGTACCCACCATGCACTCACCATTGCTCTTTGAGTGATCTGATCCTCAAATTCAGTTGCTTGGAGGCTGTAGCATTTTTTTGACTCATAGCCATATAGCATCATGAGAAGAATTCTGATCCTTAAAAAATGGGCCTTATTTTCCCTTCAGGGAGAAGCTCTGAGTCTATTGCTCATTTCTGGGCCCAGTTCATTGTCCATTTGCACGGTCTGTCCAAAATAGGTGTACTGTATTGATGGATGGGCTCTCTTGGCATATCTATCCAACTCAAAGAGATGCTCTGATGCCTATTGTGTCAAGATGACCCTGAGCTCTTGAAGGCTATTCCAAAGGAAACTAAGCTCTACCATGTTGTAAAGACTTTGTAGTCCTAGCAACAGACTAAATCTTTCTTAGGACCAACCTCGCAAGGCTATTTAACAGGCTGACCATTTGGTAATGAATCCTTTGGTCGTGGAAAACAATAGTAACGGTTGGAGACTTCAAATGTTTGAACATCTGCTGGAATTCTCTCTACCAGACAGAGAACAGTTAATAATTTCTTTCTTGTCTCAATGACAATTTTACTCTGCAGAAGGTGGAGGGACTACTCTTTCCTGAGGGATAAGAAGTCAGAAGGTGTGAATAAGCAGTTCTCAAAAGAAGACTTGCAAAATGCCAACAACCACATGAATCATTGTTCTATATCATTAATAATACAAGAAACACAAATGAAGGGGTGGCTAGGTGGTGCAGTGAATAGAGCACCAGCCCTGGAGTCAGGAGGACCTGGGTTCAAATCCGGCCTCAGACACCTAACACAAAACTAGCCATGTGATCTTGGGCAAGTCACTTAACTCCAATTGCCCTACCTTCCTCCCTCCAAAAAGAAAAATCAAACAAAACAAAACAAAAAGGGGGTGGCTAGGTGGCACAGTGAATGGAGCACCAGCCCTGGAGTCAGGAGGACCTGGGTTCAAATCCGTCCTCAGACACCTAACACAAAACTAGCTGTGTGACTTTGGGCAAGTCACTTAACCTCAATTGCTGTACCTTCCCCCCTCCAAAAAGCAAAAAAATAACCCAAAAGACCCAAATGAAAACAATGCTGAGGTTTTACCTTATACACAACAAATTTGCAAAAATGACAAAAGGTAGAAATAGTCAATATTGGAAAGGCTGTGAAAATATAGGTACATTAATGTACTGTTGGTGGGACTTTTAATTGGTCCAGCCATTTAGTGAGAAATTGGAATTACATTTTCAAAATAGAGATTAAACCCTTTGGCCCAGAGACCTTAATGCATATAATACAAGGTGGTCAGATCTAAAAGGAAAATCCCTTACATGCAAAAATATTCATAGAAGTAGTTCTAGTAGTAGCAAAGAACTGGAAACAAAGTAGTGACAATGATTAGGAGAACAGCTTAAATTGTGGCATGTAAATGTAAAAAACAAATTGCGTTGTAAGAAATTAATTTGAAGGATCCAGAGAAATACAAGAAGAGTTGTATGAAATTGTGCAGAGTGAATAAAACCAGTAAAACAAAATAAGGCTCTTTTCCTCTTTTGCTGGAAAGGTGAAGGACCATAAGACTAGAAAGCTGGGCTAAATATGTTAGTTGGGCATAAGTCTTATTCTTCCCTTTTACAAAGGAGAGCTATATCCGAAAGTAACTTATGTAAAAACAAAAAGCATTGATAAAATATTTTTGAAAAGGTGGAGAAACCAATGATTGGAACTGCTATTCTGGATCTAATTCTTACCTACCAGGAAGAAGTAGTTTCAGAAGGTAGAAATTATAGGAACCTTGGGGGAAGGTGAACAGAGGATCTTAGAATTTATGACTGAGTAGAGTAAAGCTGAGCATAGTATGATATATACTCTAGAATTTGGGTGAACAGATTTTAAAGAGTTCAGAGAAAGAATTGAAAGAATCCCACACACTAAAATTCTACAGGATGTGTCAAACTAAAAAGCAGGGGAGGAAACTGCTTACGGATAATTAACCAAGTTAGATACTAAAAAGGGTAGCTGTAACAGGAAGAATAGCAGTTGAGACACCCAGAAGTGTACAAGGACAAAATCCAAGAAAGAAATCAGTAGTAAAACCCTTGGCCTTGACTATCTATACAAAAATGTCTGAAGTTTAGGCAACAATCAAGTGGAACTAGAGATCTTTTTTTTTTTGAATGATTTGTTTATTTACTTTTAGTTCATAAGACTCAGTTCCACAATCACTTGAGTTTCAGATTTTTCTCCCCTCCCTTCCCCCCCCCCCCCCATAGTGGCGTGCAATCATGTACAGGATCTGCAGATACTTTCACATTGTACAACAGTCTGGTCATATAGAAGGGTTGTAACCAATGAGTGATCACTGGGAAAAAAAAGCAAAACCAAACATGGAAAAGAACGATAGCGTGTTTTGCTTCAGTCTCCATTTAAACTATAGTCTTTCTATATCTTTCTCTGAGTTTAGATTTCTCCTTCCATCCTGAGGCTTGTAGAGTTGTCTTTAGCTGTGCATTGTTGAGGATAGTCCAGTTTATCAAGGTTGGTCATCATATGTACAATGTGTCTGTGATTGTGTACAAGTTTTTCCTGGTTCTGTTCTTCTCACTTAGCATCAGTCCATATAAGCCTCTCTAGGTAATTATGAAGTCCATCTCCTTCCCATTTCTTATAGAACAATAGTATTCCATTAC
>CM053582.1:163695734-163714508 GCA_028627135.1 Pseudochirops cupreus | reverse complement strand
CATATCATATATATCTATAACAGCGCTATGTAGATCTACCTACAGATATCTATAGATATAGATAGATCTATATGAATATAATTAGATCTTACTGTATATAGTTATAGAGATAATATGTAGATATGGATATATAAATATAGATTGGCATCTATACAAATATAGCTATTAATCTATCTGTCATCTATCTAATTCTGGCAGTTATGTGAAGGATGGATTGGAAAGAGAAGATTGAAGCAGAGAGAGCAGTTATGAGGCCAATAAAGCAGTTGTATACGTGTATGTAAATATACATATATAATTGTTATACATACACATATTATTGTTATATTTCATTAGCATATACACATATGCACACATAGACAACTGCATTTTGTTAGCATTTCTATCGTATATATATATATATATATATATATATATATATATATATATATATATATATATATATGCAATTGTCGTATTTTATTGGCCCCCATCTCTCTACTTCCACCCTCACCTGTTCCCAACCTGTCCTTCGTACAGCTGCCAAAACAATCTCCCTAATGCACAAATCTGACCACAGGTCCCGGGTGACCTTTTTCATTGGCCAGTGCCTTGTTGTGACTGCTATGATTCACCTCCAGTTTCCAGGCACCACTGATGTATGAACAGAAGTCAGGCTAAATGACAGACAGAGTCAGTATGGTTGTTGTTGTTGTTTTTGGTAATGTTCTTGGAACTGCTAGTACCACTCTAATTTGTGGAGACTCCCTACATCAACTGAAGAAATTGTTACATTTAATGTGGTTCGGTATCCTCACTTTTGCTTCCATATTTTCTTCAAAACATAACCATTGATATCCTCATAAATTTGCATGTCAAAAATGAAAGTGATTTTTTCTTTGATTTTAACTTTTACAAAAGGCTTAGACCCTTTAACCCCCCCCCCCCCAACCCAAGATGGCAATAGCTTCTGTCAAGGTCATTCTCAGGCTATTTTTTCATACTTAAGCTGAATAGATGCTCCCTCCTGCATTAACTGCTACCTCTCCATGTGACTGACTATATATCATTCTTAGGTTAATTATGAGAACCAACCCATCATGGGTTTCTCCCCAGACAACAGGCACCTACATCTGAGACTGATGAGGCTCTTGGATGTTTGCCAAGTTGAGTTGCTTCAAAGACCGATCATGAGTGCTTAAAAGACAGTCCATTAACTCAAGCATGTGCACCCTGGCCAATTAGCATTTTAAAATCTTCAATAACACTTGAAGATCAGGGGCCTTACTGGTAAGGAGTAATGTCAAAAGCAGAAATCTTTCTCTAAATAAGCAAGAGGCATCCAGTCTCAAGTTTCATTGCTGCCAAAAACATATTCTGCAACCCTTACATGGACACTGATGTTTGTATGGACATGGAAAAGGTTGTCAGAAGAACAAGAACTCTATAGGCTTGGGATGTGACCCTTATCTGGAAGCACCCAAGGGAACCTTCCTACCTTTCACACTCCCTTAATTCCCATTCATACAAGATCTGGTAGGCAAGAACTCATATTCTTCAGTAAAACTCAATGGAATATGCATGAGTTGCATGTTGGATTGTCTTTTTGTTTTTTACACCAGTTATTCACCATGCTTGGAATGAATGAATAAATATATAAAGCACTTATTAAGTGCTTACTACATCCAAAGCCTGGTGCTGAGTGTTGGAAATACCAATAGAAAAGAAACGAATCCCTGCTATCAAGGAACTCACATTCTAATGGGGGAGACAATAGAAATGGAAGATTTCAAGTCGGTTGGAAAAGTCTCATTGTCCTTAGGGTGCAGCCACGAAGCAGATTACTAATGCCCTCATTTAGTGTCATTTCCAGTGATAAAATTTTGTCAGATTCTGATGCTGAAAGACGTGGCAGTGCCAAGGACTTTGGTGGCAAGAACTTTCTTTTCTACGTCTTCAATTGATTTGGATGCAGCACCTGCAGAACCAACGGCCAGGTTGCATCTCTTCAGAGGAGCTGTTGCCCAGGATGAAGGAAGCATTGCTATTCTCAAGGCTCATAGATTCAGGTCCTAACCTATCTCCATCCAAGTCAGAGGGAAGATAGCGGTCAAGGTGATGATGGTGATTTGACTTTCTTGGCACATGTTTCACCTGTCCTGTGTGACCAGGCATGCATCCCAATCTTCTTTCACACTTGTTGAAATTGTCCTTTTTCTTTACGACCTAAGATACAACCTCCTCCATGAAATGGCTTTTGATCACTTCCTTCTTGAATTTCCTGAGAGTACTTGGATCTTTCCTTTTCCCCACATTATACTTTGTTACATTCTTATTCACATGTATGTTGTAAATCTTTTCTGTAGACTGTAAGCTCCTTGAGGTCAGAGATTGTATTATTTTCCATGTTTTTATTCTTAGTGCATATACAGGAGATTAATAAATAATTATTGAACTAAACTGGATTGATTTAACCTAATGGAAGATATGCTTTTCATGGACAGGGATTCTTCTAGGTCAGTGTGGAGGGGAAAAAACAACTGGTCTCTGTTTCTTCAAATGTTGTTACTCCTTTTCTATTGTTAGAACATACAATTCTTTTGACACAATCCCTTGACATCTAAGAGTTCTTAATCTGGGGTCCACAGATCCCCAAGGATAGATTTCAGCTTGTACATGAACTTGGATGGGAAAGAATGCATCTTTTTTTTTCTATTTTGTTTCTTATTTATCTATTTTGTTTCTATGATCATCTCTAGACTTTGGTGAAAAAAAAATCTCCCCTTTATCCTTAAGCTATGAAATGCACCTTTTTCTATTCTCTTTTAATTTTTCTTTATGTTTTGAACTTTTATATTCAGGTCACGTATCCTCTGGGAACTTATTATGGTATATTGTGTAAAAAAGTTGATCTGAATCTAATTTCTGCCAAACTTCTTACCAGTTTTCCTATCAGTTTTTTATTAAATACAGGACACTTCTCCATATCTAGGGTTTCCACTGAACTACTTTCTATTTTTTTCAATCAAAATTAAATGATTTTGAAGATTGCTGGTCCCTCAGTTCCTCCAAATTCTCAGGTAATTGTTTTGACCTGAGAATTTGGGATGAACCTAAAGCCCAGATGTAAAGGGCCTTGCTTCCTCCATGACCAAGGCACCTGAAAGAGTCAGCCTTGTCTGAGACTTGAAGCAGAAGCATGGTGACTGAAAGCTGGTCTTGGGACTTGAAAGCCTGTGGTCTCTGCCATATGGTGGCTTACTCTAAGTGACTCTGAGATTCTCAATTCCTTGAAACTCTCTAAGACTACAAGCTGTCAAATGGTACTGTAGAAAGAGTGCTGGTTCTAGAGTGAGAGGTTTATTGGTGGGAGTAGTTGTTGTTCAGTTGTGTCCAACTCTTTGTGAGTCCATTTGGGGTTTTCTTGGTAAAGATACTGGAGTGGTTTCCCATTCCTTTTCTCTAGCTCATTTGACAGAGGAGGAAACTGAAGCAAAAGGGGTTAAGTGACTTGTCCAGGATCACATAGCTAGTAAGTGTCTAGGGGGCTGGATTTAAACTCAGGTCTTCCTGACTCCACGCCTAGGACTCTATCCATGGCACTACCCAGATGCCCATAGAGTGAGAGGACCTAGATTCAAATCCTGCCTCTGATGCCTGTATAAGCCTGTATAAACCTAATCAAGTAGCTTAACTTCCATGAGCCTCACTTTCTCTATCTGTAAAATGGCAAAGCTGGACTAGATCACTTTTGTGGTTCCTTCCAACTCTTGATGTATAAACTTAGATTGCTCTGCATTTATTGGGGGACTTCTCTGCACCAATGAAATTATAGATCTGGTCTTACAATTATGGGCCTGACTTACATGTACCCTTGTTCCTACCGGAACTGAGTGAATGACTATTTGGAACTTAGTAATTAGACACATCGAGGTGCAGGAGAAAGAGACCTTGTCTGAGAGTTAAAAGGGTTGAGTTCAAATCTGGGCTCTGCTGTATTCATTTCTTTATGACTTTTGAAAATTCCCTTTCCCTTTGAGTCTGACTCTCCCCACGTGAGCCGTGAAGATATTAATACCTGCCTCTCCTATCTCACAGGACTGTTGTGAAGATCAAATGAAATGAGATAATAAAGATGAAAGCATTTAGAAAAACTCTAAAATGGTAAACATCCATAAGCTATCATTATTACCCTGAGATCCCGTCACATTAGAGGAGGGTAGTTTGTAGGCTTTCAGCTTCTGACTGAGCATACAGAGGACCTGATGAGAGAGATATGGAAGAAAGACCAAGAAGCAGCTCCCCCTGATGTTACTTGCCAGGCTCTTTGGGGAACCTTCTATTCAGGTGATGCCCTGAGGGGTGGGGTTGGGAAGGATCCTAGCTGCTGCATGGAAATGGACACCACTGGAGAGAATGCCCCCTCCAAAGGGGCTCTCGGATGACAAAGCTCTCCCTGGGTTCGACTTCCCGCCTGCCGACCTACATGTGCCAAGGATTTATGTGGCCTTTCTAGGAAACTCTAACTTTGTGTGCAAGATGGGTAGAGGGAATTTGATTCTTGTAATTTCCTGAATCTCTTCCCCTTGAGGTCCCCAAAGAGACTTTTGAGACCATCTACTAAGTTCTAATACAGCCTCAGGCCCTCCACTAGCTGTGTGGTAGTGGGCAAGTCACTTAATCTCCATCAGCCTCAGTTTCCTCATCTGTGAAATGGGAATAATAATAGCATCAGTCTCCCAAGGTTGTTGTGAGACTCACACGGGACATATGTGAAATGCTTTGTAAACCTTAACTAGCTAGCTATTAATGTTGATGTTGTTTTTACTGTCCAGACACAGGTGGCCTTGATGGTATCTTCTCAGAGAAACCTTGTACAGTATCTGCTTTTTAGCTGTTTGGGTCCAGCTCACCTGCCCCAGCTGCTTTGTGGTTCACCAGCCTCAGGTGCCCAACAGGCCTGTAAAAGCTAAGAGTACGTGATAAAGTAGCTATAAGGTTTTATGGGCCTGCTATCCCAGGGACTGGTGGATGCAATGTAAATGACACTGGTGTCCCCTAAGTAGGCCTCTGGGCTTAGGGGTCCAATAGAATGTGGCAGAAGACAATGAGAGGCCCTCCTAGGGCATTTGGAACAGGTGAGTCATGACCCTTTGAGTGGGCCACTCCACAAAGTGGCCTTGGCTGTCTTCTCTGCCTTCTCCTTGTTAGGCAAGGTAGCTTGGACCTGCCTGGAAGAAAGAAGAAGGCAGAGCAGGAATAAGAAGAAAAGAGATGATGTAGGAGAAGAAGAAATTGAGTTGGCTAAGGGATTTCGGATTTAGCAGGTAAAAGACCTCTCACTGCAAGAGTTTTGCCAAGACTGATGATGACAATGGCCCTGCCAGATAGCTGTATTTTTCCTCAATAACGAGTGCAATCCCCACAATGAAGTTCTTACCTCCCTTCCAGGGCCCTGTTGTGAGGGGAGCATGGACTTGGGGGGCTTCCACACCATATTAGTGGAGGGAGCCCGAGCTGTGGCAGTTGGACAGGCTTTGTCTATGGCCCATAGACTGTGTCTATGCTGTCCAAGGATCAGGCCAGCTAAGTCTGGAGAGGCTCATCACAGAGTTGACTGCAGGGGGTAGGATTTATATATATATGTATATATATATATATATATAAATTTTTGCCAAAGAGACCTTTGAGATCATCTATCAAGTTACTGAGGAGTTGCAATCTGCTTTGGCAGAGGGTGCACATCTGTGAAATCACAGATTCTGGAAGTATTAAGGTGATAGTTGAATTTGCACAGAAAAAGACCAGACAGGCATTTATATTAAATTAAAGAAAAATCAGATTGTTTTCCTTTCTTGAGGAGATACTTTTGTTTTCATTTTATCTTCACTTTTCTATGATGCCTAGAGGACTGAAAAGCTGAAAATGGATCAGGCCTGTCTGGACCTCTGAGATAGGACAACATTATTATTATAGCTTACATTTCTAAAGTATTTTGAAGTTCACAAGATAATTTATTTAGGGCTGGAGGAACTTTCAAGGTCATTTAATTCAACCTTCTCGTTTTATAGATTTCTAGAAGTTGAATGACTTGCCCACAGTCACCACATTCATGGTAAATAGCAGTCAGGGAGGGGGCAGTGGATAGAGAATGGGGCCTGGAACGAGGAAGACTCGTCTTCTTGAGTTCAAATATGTCCTCAGATACTGACTAGTTGTGTGATCCTGAGCAAGTCACTTCACCCTCTTTGCCTCAACTTCCTTATCTGTCAAATGAACTGGAGAAGGAATGGCAAACCATTCCAGTATCTTTGCCAAGAAAACCCCAAATGGGGTCAGGAAGAGTCAGACATGACTGAAACAACTGAACAACAAAAAAAAACAGTCAAGATTCAAACTCAGCAGTGCAGTGCAGTGGAGAGAGCTCTGAATTTGGAATCAGAAGACCCAGATTCAAATCCTGACTCTCATGTTACCCGTGTGACCTTCGGCAAGTCACTTGCTTAAGCCTCATTTGTAAAATGAGAGCACTGTCTTCCCCTATACCACATTCTCCAGCCCCACCACCCCAATACTTGTGTAGTTAATGAGACCCAAGGCTCTTGACTCCAAGTCTAGAACTCTTTCCATTACACAGCAAGCCCGCATGGTTCTGGCCATGGAGCAGTTTCTGGAGGCTTAGATCTCCACAAGAGAGCTTGCAAGTCAAGACATGACCTACCTTATCATAGGTCATTGGTCCATTCAGAGAATGAAGGACAAACAGCAACAATCACGACAATCCTCAAACCTCTCTTTCCCTTCCCTCTTCATCTCCTAGCCTCAAAATGTGACCTCGAAGAATGTGTCTGTTTTCTGCAGCTGTCAATCTCAGCTTCTTCCCAGGGGTGCACGGCCATATGTGGCCTGAAGGCTTCAGGTTCACCACCCCCACACCCTTTCAAACTATTTACAATAAGAGATGTTCTCTCAAGTAGTCCAGCTGCTGAAACCCCTTCTCCTACCTGGGTTTTCCCATTTCTCCTTGGCTCTGTCTTTACCTTTCTCCTTCTCCATTTGGAAGAGAGGACCTGGGAGTCCATTAAAAAAAAAAAGAGTAATTTAAACGTTATTGATTTCTCCTACTGGGTGGGTGGGTGGGTGGGAATCAGAGCTATAACTAGGAATTCTTTCACCTCAGGCAAAAAGCATTGATGGGGTTCAGGCAGGGGCAATAGAGGTACAGAAGGTAGTCTGACTGCAAATGCAGTCACACTGGGGAAGGGTGGTTCATTCCTCAGGGAGTCTGATCCTTACTGCTATGGTGAGTAGAAAAGGAAAAAAACAGACCACAGGAAAAGGGGAACCATAGCAACAGGACCTTGGAGTGGCTGCCTGGGGCAGTTATATTGCATGGTGATGTGGGTTGGTTCAGCACCAAGACTAGCAGTCACCAGTGGAAATAGTGTATCCTGAGACAAAGCCCCACTCACCCTGTACTAGTTAAGGTAGTGGTAGAAATGAAGCCACATACAGTTAGTTGAACAGAAAGTAGTTGTTCCTTTACTCAGCCCAAGTAAGAGTGGGAAGGAAGAGGTCTGAGGCTAGATAGGAGTGGTCAGATAGGTTCCATCATCAGGCTCTGGGGAAAGTTGAATCTCTTTTCAATTTAGGGCCACCTTGGGGACTTCTTTCCTAGGACAGAAGGGGAAGGGGTCCACTTTCACACTTCTGGTCTTGCCCCTCCTTAGTTACAAATAACTCACTTGACCAGAGTTTGACCCTTCAGGGTCCTGGGGTCATGGGGTAGGGGGTGATTGAGGAAGAGTATTTGTTTGCCTGGTTTTAATTAACTTCTCAGTGGGATTAAAGGAGGCTCACAGAGTCAGGGTAGAGGATCCTCAATGTGATTCAACCCTACCCCAAAGCACTTCTCGGTACATTTGACACCCTCCCCTCCCCTCCTCTTTCCTTTGCCTCATGTCCCACTGGGTGTCTCCCTACCTGGTCCTGTAGCAGGAACCACATGTGGTTTCCAGACCTCAGTGCTAGGATTCTCTAGCAGTATTAGGCCTTTCCTAGGCAACTTTTCACTTTTCCTTCATCTACTTCAGCTACTATATGAGGCCGGGATACCTCTAGATGAGAGGATGCTTCATTTTTTAATGTGTTCTCCCTCCAGGAGGGTGGGAGGAGTTGTGCCAGGGAGACCTGCCACTTGCAGGTTGAAGCCAAGGGCCCAGTAATTGTGCTATTGATCTGGAGATGGCAATTTCACAGCAGCCACTGAAGCTCCATGGGGGATCCGTATAGGGTGGTGATTATGCTGGGGAGGGACTGACTGTCAACGAGCCTCCCAAAGTCCTAAGTGGGTCTACACTCAGCAGGACCCCTTGGTGGGGGAGATAAGGTGGGGAGCTTGGCTTCAGAGACAGGTCTTGAGAAATGGGAATGATGCCTCACTCATATTTCTGGCTAGTCAAGCCCTCATTTAGACTCTGTAAGATATGTGGGGGGGTGAGGGGTGGGAGGAAAAGGGTAGATCTAGTTCACAGCACTAGAAGACTTGTTGGGGTTCATGGATGGCCTTGGGGCCAGGAGAGAAGGCTGGGGGCCCACACCCTTTTGCTAAGAAGTGATCTTTCTTTCTCATACCTTTTCTTAGTAACTAGCAGGTCTCTTTTATGACCCAAAGGTGACATTTTAGCCTGCTGTGTCGAGCAAAGCTCATTCCCAAGGGAAAATAGCTCCACATGACAGGGCTGGAAAGAATATCTGAGATGGTGATTTCTTTAGCATCTCATTTGGGGGCAAATCATTATCCATCAGTCAGTAACGATCTTTCCCATCTTGAGCCTCATGCAGCCCCTTCTCTAGATTTCTCTGGCCCAGTTACCATTTACTATTTTTTACTACACAGACTTGCCCCTGGGCTCTAGAGCTGGAAGATGCTTCAGAAGTTATCTAGACCAGGGACTCCTAGATTTTTGGTATCATGGATCATTTTTGGAAGTCTGTTGAAGCCCATAGACTTCTTCTCAGAATAATCTTTTTAAATGCATAAAATGCATAGAATTACAAAGGAAACCAATTATGGCAAAATATAGTTATCAAAACATTTTTTAAAAATACATGTTCATAAACCCCAGGTCAAGAGTTCCAGATTGACCAATGTCCTCATTTTATAGAGGAGGAAACAGAGGATCAGAAATGGGAAGGAACTGCCCAGGGTCACCCAAAGCTTCTAAAGAGCAGAATAAAAAAAATTTAATTAAAAATTTTTTTAAATAAAAAAATAAATAGTAGCATAAGTATAGGTAGTCACATTTCAGGCATTATGCTAAACACTTTCCAAATATTATTTCATTTGATCCTCACAAGCACCCTGGGAGGCAGGTGCATTGTTATCCCTGTTTTGTTGTTGCTTGCCCTTCATTCTCAAAGAGGACCAACGAAGTTAGTAGGGTGATGTCTTAACTTGCTCAGCAATTGATTTCAATGAGGCAGAGCTGCAGAAATTCATGTGTTTTACTCCCCCCTCAAGAGTCATTAAAGTCCAGTGGCAATGCAAAAGTAAAGACAAGTGGAGATGGCCCAGTTTGCAAAGGATGACCTTGACCTTTACAGACAAGGAAACTGAGTCTGAGGGAGATCACACAGTTAGTGAGTATCTGAGTCTGCATCTGAACTCAGATTTTTCTGACTGTGAGCCCAGAGCTCTATCCCCTATACCACCTAGCTGCCGGTGAAACAATTCTCTGCCATCAAATTACTCATGGTAGGGTGTGGGCAGGCAACACTGTATACAGAGGGTGACTATGTGCAAAATATATGCAAAATAATTACAAAATGATTTTGGAGAGAATAAGCACTAACAACTGAGGAGGATCAGGAATGACCTCTTATAAGGAGGTGACACGAGTTGAATCCTGGAGGGCTTTAAATACTAATCAGAAGAATTTTGTAATATTCAAAAGTCAGTCAGTAGTGAGCTACTGAAGGATTTGAGTAGGTGAGTGATGCAGTTGGATCTCCCCTTTAGGGATATCATTTTGTCAGCTGTGTGTAGGATGGATTAAGAAGGAAAAGACTAGAGGCAGGGAGACTGGTTAGTAAGTGATCACAATAGTGCAGGTAAGAGGGGGCAGGGGTCTGAGCTAAGGTGGTGGCCCCAAACACGTGCTTGTTGAATTCCTGCAGAGAAATCTCTTCAGTTGCTGTTCCTCTCAACTGACCTGGTTCCAATAACAATGATCATTCCCAAGGTGACACTTTGAACACAAAGCTAAAATGCTTCTTGCTATAGCCCCTGACTGGGACATGCAACATTAACAGCATGGTTGGCAGTAGGGAAGAAAAACTCCATGTTATCCAGCAGGATACTTGGGTGCTAGTGTCTCTTCTAACCACTATTGCTAGGTGTGTGCACTTGGATGAGTCATTGAAGGTGTGTGAACCTCTGTTGCCTCACCTGTAATAACAATGTTAGCCAACTGTCAGTCAACAAGCATTTATCAAGGGTTTCTATGTGTCAGGTACTGTGCTAAGTGCTGGGGATATCAAGACAAGCAAAAAGCAGGGCAGCTAGGGGGTGCAGTGAATAGAGCACTGGCCCTAGAGTCAAGAGGACCTGAGTTCAAATCCAACCTCAGATGCTTAATGTTTACTAGCCATGTGACCTTGGGCAAGTCACTTAACCCCAATTGCCCTGCCTTCCCCCCTCCAAAAAGCAAAAAGAAAAAAAAGACAAGCAAAAAGAAAGACAGTCCCTACCCTCAAGAAATTTACATTCTAATAGGAGAAGAAGACAACCTATAAAAGGGGAGTTGAAAAGCAGGGAGAGGAGACAGAGCGGGGAGGCACCCATGTGAAGACATGGTGGTCCTAAGACCACCTAAGTGGTCCTAAGACAAGGGATGGCCAGTTTGGGCTCTTCTCCAGAATGGTGGTCTCGTGTTCTAGGTAGTTCTTGAGCTCCCTCTTAGCTCTAATTGGTGTCCCTGACCTGCATAGAGAATTCCTTTCACCACAGCAGATTGCAACTAATCTTTAAGTCCTAAGTAAATTCCTGAGTCATGGGAAGGTTAAGTGACCCGCCTGATTCATTTAGCTAGCTGGTGCCGGAAAAGGGATTTGAACCCAGGACTTGTTGATGTCAAATTCAGCATGGTACTATGCCAGGAAGGTCACCTACTATAAATTTTATGATTTTATGAAATAACCTAGTCCTTCATTCTCTCCAGTCCCCTTCCATGTCTCTCTTAACCTGTTCTCCATTTCCACTCTCCCTTTCTCTGACTTCCTTCACCTCTCTGAATCTTCCCTATGCCTACCCCTCTGGGTCCCCTTCTACAGCTCTCCTTTCCTTCCTACCCTCCCTGGGACACATGGCATAAAGGATCTGCATCTCCTGACAGTGGCCTTACTGAAAATTCTTTGCACAGTTTGGGGTGGGGGAGGGTGAATGGGGGGAAGGGAGATTGCAAGAGAGAATCTCATGTATTTTTGGTACCAGGGATAATAAGATAATTATGCAATTAGCAGTAATTTTATCGCTCCTGTAATTTCCTTTTAACAAGAGCACTTTTTTTTTTTAGAATGGGGGGGTGGGTGGGTTTGGGAGATGGTTCCTGTTGTTGTTTTGTCTGCAGTGTCTGTCATCAGGAATTTGGCCAGACACCCACGCATTCCATGGGGAGCTGGAGGCAGGGAGAGAGAATGAGAGGGAGGGAGGGTTGGGGCAACCAGCCTCAGCTCCTCTGCCTGAGCACTGATTGTCAGGAGTATAGCTTCTGTGGACTACAGCTCTCTGGTCCCGCCTTTCCAATCGGACAGACTAGAGAATGAGGAGTGACACCCAGGAAAAATGATTTGAGAAGCTGGGAAGTTGCAGCTGGGCTCATCCATTAGACTTCTTCATCTAGAGGGTAGAAGCTGAAGTTACAGTTGGGGGCTGGAGGTTAGGGCCCCAGGGAACTATGGAGTGAACCTGGATCAGTCCACCCCCAGACCCAAATCCTAGATGAGGTTTGTTTCTGCTGGGCTGTGGCACAGAACAACCAGCCAGCTCGTGGACTGATGCCAGGTAATTACTGAGCAAATTCCAGGTGACTTCCTCCTCTTCCCCACTCCCATGCCTGCTGAGCATTCCCTGATTTGGGGCCCGGCTGTGTAATCAGCACCAGGTAACCTGTGGGGACCCATAATTGCTAGGAAGTTGCCTGAGACCTTGCAAGGTAAGCACACATGGTGATTCTCCCAGACTCTATGTGGGCACGTTGCCTTCAGCTGGGTCTTGGGGACTGGGGAAAGAGAAATCTGTAGGGAGAGTCAGGCGAACTGGGGACTGCAGAAGGGGAAGCTGAGAGAGTATCACTGTAATAATAAGACTGTACTAATGGGCCTGGAGACAGGTGGGAAAGAGATGAGGGACTAGTGGGAAGTGGAAGAGAAGAATGAGAAACTGGATTAGGGGGGTACTACCCTACCGTATTGGGCATCTTGTCCCAGAGGGATGGGGGATATGGGATCCTCCTATCCCCTCCCTCCCATATGGAGAAGCCTCATTGATGTGCCTTGTCATCATCCTTCAAGTGTAATTTTTTTAAATTGCAAAAATCTTACAGAGCTATTAACCTCAAAAGAGCTTAACATATGGCAGACCGAGTCTCCCTCTTACCCTAATTATAAGGCTTGCAGTAATGGTGCTGTCTTTTAAGTTACAGCTGCTGTGCTTTTGGCTTTCACTAACATTACATCCTATTAAAGAGCTACATTAAATGCATGCAAATTGGCCGAGCCACCGAGCTCTCCAGACCAATGAGGAGGACGGATTGGAACTGCAGCGGCAATATCCGGGGGTCAGGCTCACCCTGCTGAGAGCACCATATGATCTATCAATCAAACTCCTCTCATTAATTAACTAATTCATTAAATATCTTTATATATGAAGGGCCGGCCAGGCGGAACATTGTGTTGACAGGGACGTCCCATCAGCACTTAGCCGAACACGCATCCCCCCTCTGATAGATCACCAGGTGCCTTAGCGGGTCAACTTTCCAGCTTCTGCTGGGGCAACAAAAAAGTAATCAACCCTCCTTCCTTTCCCGTTCTCCATTCCTTCCCCCCCAAACATGTAGTCTGCTCCCAGTCTTGAGAGGGCCCTTTTGCTTCTGGAACAGGACATTTCTACTCTCCGTTTAGCTCATTGGTTCCCTCCAGATGGGGAAAATACACAGCTGGAAAGTTTGCAATCATGTCTTCCTCAGAAGGGATGAAGAAGCAGTGATGATGTTATGGGAGGTATATCAGATAAAGAACTGAAAACCTTATTCAGATGCCTTAAAAATCCTTCATTCCATTGATCCTGATGTTCTAAGATAGATTACAATCCATCTGTAACTTCTCTTTCTATAAATCCTCCATGGTGGATCTACACAACTCATTATAGACCTTCCTTTAGTTTTTTGAATATTTCATAGGTCCCAATACTACAATGCTTTGGCAGTGGGGTGTATTTGATAGAGAATCAGCCTCAGACTCAGGAAGACCCGAGTTCGAGTTTCGACACTGACACATACTGGTTGTATTACCTTGGACTAGTGCCTCAGGTTGCTCTCCAACACTCTAAGCTACTGAGCAGGTGTTGAAGCATTTGCAAGGGGAGATGCCTCACTTGGAGTTCCCTATGCCAACAAGATTACAAGTAAGGATTGCAATCCTTATCAATGCAACAATTTGGTTCCAATGGTTATCCTTTGCTTTTGACACACGATGAATAATTACTTCTTCAGTCCCTCTGAAGTCCTTTGCAATTTGGCATCTAACAGCAGAAAAGAAATGGGGGAATTCCAACAAAGGTGGAGAGAATGAGCATGAAACATCATGACATTCATTTTTTGTATCATGGACTCCTTTGACAAGTTTGCCCTTTTGTGTCACTTTTCATGCTAATCATTTTTTAGTAATATACTCCGGCTTACTTATATTCCACTGTAATTGTGATTCTTCTAAAATCATGGTGGTCCATAATTCACAGCCATATTACATCACCAGAAAAATACTGGTGTTAAATAAATGGGCTTTTGCATCAAAGAACAATTTGGAATCATTGAGCATTGAACAATTTCAGTAATACAATCCAATCTGATCTCTGACCTCTTCTTTCTCTTGTTCAACGTCAGGTGCAACTCATTATAATTCTTCAGCCGCTGTCCTGTATATATTTATTGTTAGACTAACTGAAGGGATTGTCTGTTCAACTATATGTAAGAACTGAGGCAATATCCATTTCTCATCCACTTTTAATTTTCAGTTTGGATGGGCAGCTGATCTTTTTAAAAAAAATTTCAATGACTGTAGGTTTCATCTTGAAGACCCTGTAGTTCAAGGTAATAAAAGAGGAGCAACAGGGGACGCTAATTATTATTTGAGGGTTTTCTTTTTCTATTTCAACTTGGTATAGGAAATCCTCTATGCAACTGAAATCAATTAATGTAGGAATATAGCTTCCATTTTATGCCTCACTTGACAGTGATGCTTAGCAGATCTTTGGAAAGATTCTCTCTGGGTTGTCTCTGCCATGGAATCTTGCATATATAATAATTATGTTTTATATGAAGTTGGGCCCTGGATGTGTTTGAGCAAGGACTATGGGTAGGCAGGGTCCATGGGATGTATTGAACCCTTTCTGCCTCTAGCAGCAGATATGGAAAAGAAACAGAGGAATTCCAACACAAATGGATGGAAGGAGAACAGAATAACATGATGGTGTGGGACACCCCCTGAACCCATGGTTTGGTTTGAAAGCCAGAGTCATGAGACAGTGTTCAAAAGAGAAGCAAGGCCAAAAAAAGAGAATCACAAAATCCCTGAGGAAGTTGCTGATGAGAGGTGACTTGTAAAAGTTCAGACCTGAGAGCTAAATAAGGGGTCAAGTTAGGAAAGGAAAATTAATATAGTGGTCATACCCCCAAATTACTTAGACCCATGAAAACTTTAAGCCTGGGTGAGCATACCCTTATTCTCCCAACTTGCCCAAACCTTTCAGCTAGAAAGCCCTTCCTGTCACTGCTGCCCTTATTAGCCTCCATGGAATTTATGGGGTGGCAGGCATGCTCACACACCCTGTCAGCTGGAGGGTCCTATAATCTGTCCCTGCCTCCATTAACCTCCATGGAATTTATGAGGCAGCAAGCAGTATGAGTCTAATGCATGTGTGAGAGACATCTTTACTGAGAAGAGCCTTTAAGGCAAGGGTTTTTAATTTGGGGGTTCAAGTATTGATTTCGGGGGGGGGTCCAAGAGCTTGGATGGGAAAAAAAATTACTTCTTCTTGTTGTTTTTTAAATTTACATTAGCATTACTTTAATTGGAATTTAACAATGCCTTCAATTATTTAAAAATATCATTCTGAGAAAGGATCCAAAGGCTTCTCCAGACTGTCAAAAAGGTCCATAGTACAAAAAAATGTTAATGTCCCCTACATTTTGTTGATCTTTTTTCTTCTCTAATCTCTCTCACTTGGCAACCTCTTCACTGGTGGTGGTAGGGGTGGTGGTGGTGGTGGTGATGTGTGTTTGTGTGTGTGTGTGTTTGTGTGTGTGTATGTGTGTAGAGAAGTATGCTAAATTCAGTAAGAAGGTTACCACTAACTTTTATTGGGCTTTATATCCATGGATTCAGTTATCACCTCTATGCAGATATCTCCCAGATCTCTATATCTAGCCCCAGTAACTCTCCTGAGCTCCAGTCCCAAATTACCAACTGCCTAGTAGACATTTCAAACTGGTTTTGGGGTGTTTGAAGTGTCTTAAATATCATGTCCAAAACGTGATGGGGAAGGGGGAGGGTAGATAACAAATTTATATTATCAAACCTACCCCACCCCCTACAAACTCAGCTCCCTTCTGAACTTTTCTATTTCTGTCCCAGGGACCACCATTCTTGTAGTTTTTCAGAGTCAGCATTATTCCTCAATCTTTCTCACACCACATATCCATTTAGTCACCAAAATTTATTGTTTCTACCTCCATAACATATTTCATATCAAATCCCCTATTTATACTCACACAGCTACCACCCAAATTCAGGCTCTCATCACATCTTAGAAAGTATGTTCCATTAGTTTCCTAACTGGCCTCCTTGCCTCAAGTCCCTCTCTTTACCAATCCATCATCTTCACCATCAAAATGATTTTCCTAAAGTGTAGGTTTGCCCATGTCACTCCCCTTCTCAATAAATTCCACTGTCTCCCTATTGCCTAGAGAAACAGATGTAAACTCCTTGGCATTTTAAACCCTTAGCAACTTGGCTTCGACCCATCTTTCCAACTTTATTATACATTTTTCCCCATCTTGTGATCTGTAGTCCTAACAAACTGATGTGTTTATCACTCTTTTGGGGGAAGGCAATTGGGGTTAAGTGACTTGCCCAAGGTCACACAACTAGTAAGTGTTTAAGGCTGAATTTGAACTCAGGTCCTCTTGATTCCAGGCCTAGTGCTCTATCTACTGCACCACCTAGCTGCCACCTCTTATCACTTTTAAATTTAGCACTCTAATTTCTGACTTTACACTGGTTATCTCCTCTGCCTGTTATGCACTTCTAGGCTTACCTCTACTTCTTAGAATCCACTTTTTCCTCCAAGAATCAGCTCAAACACTACCATGCCAAGCACAATGCCAGGCATATGGAAAGTTCTTAGTAAATCCTTGGTTGGTTGAACAAGCAATAGATACAGAGGTATTGTGTTTGGTCCTGGGCTATTAAATGTTTTTATTGATGACTTAAATAAAAAAAATAGATAGCATACTTACCAAATTGGCATGGGACATAAATCTGAGAAAGGTAGGTAGGATACTGGATGATAGAATTAGGATCCTAAAAGATCTTTCCAAACAAAAGCATTGGAGTGAATCTAATAAGTTGAGATTCTGTAAGGGGGAAATGTAAAGTTTTACATAAATTCAAAAAATCAACTTCATACATGTAAGAAGGAGGAGATGGTTTGAAAAGATCTGGAACTTTTCACAAATTGAGATCTCAATATGATGTGGTTGCCAAAACAGATAATGTGACTCCCAGGAATAAGGAGGCAATTAGTGCTTTTGTGCTCTGTTCCCATCAGATACCATCTGGAGTATCACATTCCGTCTTGGGCACTACAGGTTAGAAAGAACATTAATAGGCTGGAGGGAGGAGAGTGACCAGGATGGTGATGGGCCTTGGGTCAATGACACTTGAGGATCTGTTGAAGAAACTAAAGACAAGAAAAGACTTTGAAGGGAGAATATGATAGTTATATTCAGGTATTTGAAGAGCCGTCATGTGGAAGAAAAATATAGCAGGGAAATTTCACTTGTTTTGTCTTCAGAGAAAAAATACCATGAGCATTGAGTAGAAGTTACAAAGAGGCAAATTTAGGCCTGCTTTTAGGAAAAATTCCTTAACCGTTACAGCTGTCCAAAAAGTCGGGTGGTCCACTTCAGGAGGAAGTGGATTCTCCCTCATTCAAGGTCTTCAATCATAGACTGGATGACACTTCAAAAATATTTATTATTTGCAGAATACACACACACATATGTGTGTATTATATATACACGTGTTACATGTGCCATAATGTTTGCATTACCTGTTATATTATAATTATATTATAATTTATATTGCCTATATTATTTTTATTACATATTGTAATATATTATAATTTGTATTCCATATATTATGACATGACATGTACAAAAAGTGTTACCTATATTTGCTTTATACGTGTCATAATTGGGATTCCTTTTGAGTAATGGTTAGTCTGCTGGGTTTATTTTGAATGCTAAAATGTCATTCTATACCTTTAATACAGCCTTAAACTTTGAAGATATAGTCTATTTTGGACAATCTTTTGTGATAGTCTGTGTGATATTTGCTCACATTTTCACCAAACATAACAATGAGTAAATAGACCATTCTCATAAAAATTTTATAAAGATGAGAAACTGTTGTGTTTTGGGTAATGGTTGTGGTGGTGCTGGTGAAAATACCATTGTTGGTCTTTTCCTATTCTTTTTGAATTTTTCTTGTTTAATATTTGTTGAAAATTAGTATTCAAAGGCCTCTAAAACAACTTGCCTTAAGAATTTCTTTCTTTCGTGTGTGTGTGTGTACACATATATGTAGCCAGGAAGAATCATTCCTTCTAACTTTATCTCCTGGAGTGCCACTGCTGCTTCTTCATAAAGTACTTTGGGTATTGAGGAGAAAGGCCCAACGTACTTGTCCAAAAAACCATTCCCCAATACACAAATAGTCAAAGAATATGAGCAGGCAGTTTTCAAAGGAAGAAATCTGAGCTATCAAAAAAAAAATGAAAAAAATTCCATAAATTTCTAACAATTAGAGAAATGTAAATTAAAACAACACTAAGGTTCCATTCTACGCCCATCAGACTGGGAAAGATTACAAAAAAGGAAAATAGCAATTGTTGGAGCGCCTTCAGGGAAACAGGGACACTAATGCACTGTTGATAGGGCTATAAATTGGTCTAGCCATTCTGGAAAGCAATTTGGCACTATGCCCCCGAAAGTCAATAATTGTGATTATTCTTTGACCCAGTTAGACCATAGCAGTTGTTTTTGTAATAGAAAAGAACTGGAAACTAAGGGGATGTTTATCTATTGGACAATAGCTAAATAAAGTGGAATAAAGGAATGTAATGGAATATTACTGGGCCATAAGAAAGAATGAAGTAGATGGTTTCAGAGAATCCTGGAAGAACTGTATGAACTGATGCAAAGTAAAGGAGCAGAACAGGAGAACAATGTATAC
>CM053582.1:163634856-163695234 GCA_028627135.1 Pseudochirops cupreus | reverse complement strand
AAAAAAAGAAATAAAAGAAAAGTCAGACAAGCAGGATAACTTTAAAAGCTACAGAGCATCCCAAAAGTCTTAGCTTAGTCAATAGCTTGAAACTGCACTAAGACTTTTGGGATACCCTGTATATTTAAAGGGGCAGCTAGGTGCCACAGTGGATAGACTGCTGGGTCTGAAGTTGGGAAAGCTCATCTTCTTGAGTTCAAATCCAGCCTCAGATACTTACTAGTTGTGTGACCCTAGGCAAGTCATTTAACCCTCTTTGCCTCAGTTTTCTCATCTGTAAAATGAGTTGGAGAAGGAAATGGCAAACCACTCCAGTATCTTTGTCAAGAAAATCCCTAATGGGTCAGGAAGAATTAGACACAACTGAAAAATAACTGAACCACAATATACTTAAAAAATAAGCTGTACATAATGAAGACCTGAAGTTTCCTGTATAATCCTCTTTTTTTCTGTTCTGCTCTTTATGTGAGAATACACATTCCATTTAGTTTTGGTTCTTCAAAATCAACTCATTGGCCATTGGACAAAGTCTGTATCAATAATTTGTATATATTCTAAGGATGGGGTGGCTTTTTGGCATCCTTTGTCTTCTTTTTTGCCACTGTCACTGTAGTGGACTCAGAGTCAGTCTGTGTTTTCTTGCCTCCACAAAATCTCACCCTGATTTCTCATCATGGTGTAAAGGGGATCCTAGGTACTTGAAAGTAATTCTAGTAGAACACTAGTTCTGACAAGTTTGACTGTGATGGAAAGACTCCAAGTATGGTATAAGCAATAAACTGTGTGTGCTTTCTGAGGACTGGTCTAGCAAAGAATGGAGAGCTAGTCTAGACACTTGGTGATGAGCCCTTTAACCATGAAATCAAGAAAAAGACAAAATAACCCTAGGATGCTATTGTGCACTTCTGCTAGAGGCAATCCTGCCCCTCCCCCACACCAAAGGACAGGGGGTACTAAGAGTCACACAATTTTTAGACTGCCTAGAAACTTTAATTTGGACATTGCTACTATATGTGTAAGATCTTTGTCCAATTTTACTAACAGAACAATTGAATCTTGTCACTTTTGTGACAGAATCTTTCTTCTTTCAAAATGCATCACAAATATCACCTATGTGAAGCCATTCCTGATCTCCCCAATTGCTAGTGCCTTCTTTAACTATTTTGCATTTAACTGCCTTTTATTTATTTTACTTTATAATTATTCTATGTATAATTATACAAAAACTTTGCATCTCCCAGTAGAATATAAGCTTTGAGAGCTTAAGTCTTTGTATTTGTATCTCTCTCCCAAACATAATCCTTGGCACATAATGGACAATTAATAAATGCTAGTTGATTTATCAACATTCTCATTCTCAATGAAACCAAAAGACGCGAGTTACAACTAAATAGGAGGATGGCTCACATATTCTCCTTGGAGAGGCAAATAAAAGGAATGGCAGAGTTAGTTTTATTATGCACCAAAGGCAACAAGAAACATAATTTCATGGGAAATTTGGTTATCTCATATTGCAGCACTCATGATAAGTATTTGCAAAAAGACCACCATGAAAATAATTGCATCTTATAGACCAACTATCAGTTGCAACAGATGAAGTGGTAAAGAAATTCTATAAAGTGTTCAATAAGAACCCCCAAATTAAATCAACATGTACTTTTGATACTTGGTGACTTCAATGCCAAGGTGGGAATAGGTGAGGATAGTGAGAAACATATTGAAAAATACAGATCATAAATGAGAAATGAGAGAGACCAAAAGATACTTAAGCCTCCTGCCTATGTATCATGAATTTTTTCTTTAAAAAAAGAATCAGTAGGTACTGGACATGGTGAGTTTCAAATAACATTATGAAAAATGAAGTTGATTGCATTTTAACAGACAGGAAGTGCCTCATTACTGATATGGGAGTCATTCTTATATCAGCTCTCTATGTATAGTCAGACCATCTACTCGTATGAGCAAAAATGAAAATTAGAACAAAGCTAGAAAAAAGAATAAAAATGAGGAAAAGATATGATATGCAATTAAAACTCAATCCAAACTGCTTCAAACAAGTTGCTGATGATGAAAAATAAGATATGGATTACAGAAAGAACACAGACACAGACTTCACACAGAGGTTCTACTGATAAAAATAAATTGCCATAACCAGGAGATCAAAAGAAACTTAAAAAAACACCTTAGTCAGAAACTATGATTTACTTGCCAAAGGGAGAGATATAGCTGTGGAATGTAATGTTGGTCTTTAGACTATAAATTCAATTATAAAATTTTATAGAGACATACGATGGAAGATTATGAGAAGTATCATCTCATAAAATAAGAAGAGAACCAGTGGAGGGCAGATCCAGTTTAAAGGAATTCTGTAAAGATAACCAATTAAGTGAAGTTATCCCAAGGACATTTTAAGAATAGAAACACAAGAGGGACAACTAACAGGAGAAAACGGAAAAGATCTACAACGGTTTTTGTAGCAAATATTTTCACTCTTATATAACACATTTTAATAATGAAACATCGTATTCATAGAGTAATGGAGGTTACAGCCTTGAACTCTAACATCATCCTGGAGGTGTTTGTAGAGGTTGTATAAATACACTAAAAAGAACAAAGATGGGAAAAGCAGCTGAATCAGACCAAATATATGTGGAGATGTTCTGTGCTGGAGGTAACAGTTAATGGAGGTATCCAGTAAAGATATGGAGAGATTGAACCACTAGGTGTCTAGAAGAGGGAAGATACCAATGGCATGGGGGAAAACCAGGCCTGGACCTTCTCATTATTAGTAATACCTAGCATTTATATAGTGCTTTAAGGTTTGCAGAGTTCTATCTACATATACACACATACATATTGTTGTTGTTAATATGTATACACATACATGTTATATCTATATTTTTGTATCTGTACAAAAAAATGATTTGATTCTCCCAAGAATATTTTGAAGTAGGTGTTATTATTGTCCTCATATTAAAGATGAGGAAGCTGAAGTTGAGAAAAGTAAGTGACTTGTCCAGGATCACACAGATAGTAGAAATGCCTGAGCGAGGACTCAAACTTGGGTCTTCTAGCACTCTGTCCACTAAACCCCCCAAAACATTACCCATTATTTAATATGCCTTCTTTCCTGATTATGGAAGATTTTTAACTACAAAGGACCCATGAAGGAAGATGCAATTCACCTCTCAAGAAAGAACTGATAAATAGAAGTATACATAATAGGGTTTTACATATATATTTATCTCTGTCAGTGGGGCAGGTATGTGCAGCTGTGAATAGAGCACTGAGCTTGGAATCAGGAAGACTGCTCCATGAGTTCAAATAAGACCTACTAGCTGTGTGATCCTGGGCAAGTCACTTCTTTCCCTTCCTTTCCAACAGAACACAAGTTCCATCAGGTTTCAATAAATTGTCTCATTTCAAATGAGCTGGGGAAGAAATGGCAAACCACTCTAGTATTTTGCCAAGAAAACCCCAAATGGGGTCACAGAGAGTTGGACATGTCTGAAACAACTCAATGACAGTATCTGTGTAAAATGGTGGCCTTCTCTAGAGCGGGTTGGGGATGGAGGGAGGGAGATAGTTTGGGATTTAAAATGTAATAAAAATAAATAAAATACAATTTTTAAAAATTATTTAATATTTTATGAGAATCATTAATACAGCCATTGAGAATATCCTCAGTAGGGATACTAGTAGGAAATAAACAAAAAGAATTATTACCAACTAGACCACATCTTTACCATCACATGACTGACCAAATGATGCAGAGAACATAAAATCCCATTGTGCTTGTTTGTTGATTTTTTAAAAACATTTGATTCAGTAGAATTAAAAGCTCTTTTTTTAAACAGGGTTCCTTCCATTCATACATCAAAAATTATCCAAGATCCCTTGAAAGATGTAACAATAGATACAAGCTTGTTTGAAGGTTTCTGATCATAAATATTAGGAGAGTCATAAATATTTATGAGAGGCTCTTGTCAGAGTAATGTCACCAGTGTCACAGGGTAGATCCCTCACAGAGTTCAAGTTGAAGAGGGATTCTCTATGGATGGTGAGCTTCTTTCAGCTACTCTAGTTTGCAGAAGTCATAATGCTGGCTACATCAAACCTCAGACACTTCAAAGTCTCCTGGAGGAGATCTGTAAGGACTCAGATATTGTTGTTCAGTCATCTTCAATCATGTCCAACTCTCCGGGATCCCATGTGGGGTTTTCTTGGCAAAAATATTGGAGTGGTTTGTCATTTCCTTCTCCAGCTCATTTGACAGATGAGGAAATGGAGGCAATCAGAGTTAAGTGACTTGCCCACTGTCACATAGATAGTAAGTGTCTGGGGCCAGATTTGAACTCAGGAAGATAAGTCTTCTTGACTCTAGGTCGGGCATTCTACCCGCTGTGTCACCTAGCTGCCCAAAGGACTCAAATTAGTTTGGAATAATTATCCAAACAAGAAAAATCAAGTGAATGAAGAATAATAATACAGAGTTACAAATAATAATATACAGTTAAATGAACAACCCATGCTTATCCATCAGTATATGTGATGAAAATCCAGATATATATCTATCTCTCTATCTGGGCACATAGTATAAAAGGATGAATTGGGCCCAGAATTAAACAGAAGGAAGAGAGTGGGCTACATTGCCTTTAGGAAATCACAGAATCCTTTTGCTGATTCCAAAGCTCTCCCAGAAATTAAGGATTATCTTTTTAGTATCAGCACTCATTCTACTAGTGTTGTGTGATTGTGAGTCATGGGACACTACAGCCACCAAAATGGAAACTTAGTGTCACACAGAATTCAATGGAAAGGTGTTTGCTGGGTGTGAGCAGTCTGTAGCAGCTAGGTGCCATAGTTGATGGGCAGCTGGGCCTGGAGTTGGGAACATCTAAGTTCAAATCTAGCTTCATACACTCTCTGCCTGTGTAAACAAGTACTTAGGAAGTAGTAGGTGATGGTACATAGTATGTGCCATGTAAATACCTATTCCCTTCACCTGTGACATACTACAAAGAGGAACTAAAGTAAAAGGTAGCGTCAGAGAAATGTGTGGTTGGAAAATAAGATGGGCTTTTTCCAAGGCAAGAATTAGGAATAACATATGTACAGCTCTTGTGCTCTGCTAGCATCCAGTCACTGTCAGAAGAAGGCAAAGAAGACTTCTAGCACGTTGGCTGGACTCCCTGAGGCAAACTTATGAGACAAAATGAGCAAGAGTTGTATAGGTTGGGCTGCAATCTTGGTCATTAAAGGGAAATTTATTACCAAGTGGCCAATGTTCTGGTGATGAACTCCTTTGTATTCTGCTATTTCTTGCAAAGAAGACACAATCTGGTATGAATACTGTTGTAGAAAGACTTTCCAATTTAATGGAACCTGATGGAACTTGTGTTCCATTGGTATGAAAAGGGAGGAAAGAAGAAAGGAAAGGAAGGAAGGAAGGAAGGAAGGAAGGAAGGAGGGAAGGAGGGAAGGAAGAAAAGGAAAGAAAGAAGGAAAAAAGGAAGGGAAAGAAAGAGGAAAAAAGGAAAGGAGGGAGGGAAAAAAGAAAGGGAAAAAGTGAGGAAAGAAGGAACAGAGGAGAGGAAGGAAAGGAAAGGAAAGAAAGAAAGAAAGAAAGAAGGGAAGGAAATATTTATTAAGCTTACAATATTGCTTCATTTGATGCTAACAGTAATCTTGGGAGGTAAGTGCTGTTATTATCCCCATTTTACAAAAGAGGAAAGGAGGGCAGAAAGACATTGTGAGCTGTCCATGGTCACACACCTAGTTAAGTATCTGAGGTCATATTTGAACTCAAGTTTTCCTGAGTCCAGGCCCAGCATTCTATCCACAGGATTGGCCTGCTGCCTCATAAAGAATAGACTTCATGACCCCCCTATATCACCACCATGTCATGATGAAATATCAGAATAAGTCTTTTGCAGAGTCCAATGTTCCTTATAGTTCTAAAATCCTATTATTCTTATAATAATTATAATAGAATAATAATAATGCTAAGACTGATTTATTTGCAGGGTTCCTGGTGGGTTACAAAGATGGAGGAGCGAGATTCTGGACCTAAGAAACAAGGTGGAGGAAGAAGTTGTTTCTCAGGATTGGATTCATGCCAGTTATAAAGGACCCATCTCTCCCTTTCTTTGTCATGAACCCTTTAAAATTATTAAGCTGTGAAAAGGGTTGGTTTTGTGGATCTTTTTTTTTTTTTTACCACTGATGTCAGTCAAAACTGTTCCCCTCTTCTCTGCCATTCTAGGTTACCACTCTCCTTTCTTCCCACAATCACTTTCTCTCTTGCACGCCTCTTCCCCCCTACTCCCCTCCCCCTTTTCTTTCTCAGCTGCAGCAGCTGCCCTGATCTATGCAACCAGTTCGATAGAGGAAGTTAGAGGCAGGCAGCCTGGTAACCAGGGCTACCAGACCCCTGCCTCAGGAGCTGAGGAGTAATTTTCTATATAGGGGTCCTGGAGCTGATGAAATTGGCTGCCCCTTAGCCCTAGGCCTTTAGAGAATTGAACCTTCTGCTGTCTTGGTCTATGGTGCATGAGACAGGCTTGGCAGATTGCCACACTAGCTCCTGGAGGGCGCTTCTTGACCCGGGGTCTGTTCAGCGTGGGTCATGAAATGGGCCGCCCAGGTTAAGGGTTGCAGTCCAGAACGAGGAGAGTTTCTGCAGACTGCAGCCTCTGCTGTCCATTGAGTACAATACTCCCAAGCCACAAAATTTAAGCAATGTATGTGGGCAATCTTCCAAAACCTAGGAATTCCTTGGAAAACAAACTCCATGTCCTCCATGCATTTACTACCTTCCTATCCCTCTTTTTCCTTCCTCTCTCTCTTCCTCTTTCCATCTCACTCATTCTCGAGCTCTTCCTGAGACATGGGGCTAATGGACTTTGACTGTTAGCACTGCTAAAGTTTAGGTACTGGTCTCACCCTGGGTCTATACAGCTTCCCCAGGCCCTCTCAGCTCCCCAGAACAGTTTTGGAAAGGGCGTGCTGTGTTAATGGGGGTTAATGGTAACCTCGGAATCAATTTTCCCTCCCAGAAGAAAATTCTCCCGGCTTAGGCTGCACAGACTGTAATACTGAAAATGGCTCTAGATTTGAAAAATTGGCACGTTGTAGTCCAACAAGGCAATCTTTGAATTGCTCAGTGCAGCTGGGCTGCTCTGGACGCCATGTGGTTCGCATTCTAAGCCGTGGGATAGAGAGCACTTTCCTGGCCAAAACCAGCTATGGGATTTTCCCCTCCTCCTCCCTCCATTCCTCCCCACTAATTTCTCTTTTTGTTCAGCTGCCCACATCTCGTTGAGCTCAGGCATCCTCAGCCACAGACAGGGCTATTGGGTGAGTCAAACACGCAGAGGTTTTCAGGACAGCTATTTTGGGGCTGCCTCAGGGGGCTCTCTGGGGCAAAGGCCCACAGGACTGAGGCACTCCAGGAAGCCAAGGATCTGAGCGTAGGGTCTGAGAAAGAGAGTCTTAGCAGCTCTGCCATACACCTTTAGCACTGGTTCTTTTATTTAATTCCAAACTAGCTTTTGTTGGTCAGAGTTGAGATTGGTGGGTTGGAAAGGCCCGGAGACCTCATTGAATAAAGAATCAGAAGGGGGTGAATTCTATAATCACAAAAACCAACTCTTGTTCAGTGTGTTATATACGCTTTATATCACAGAATATAAGAACTGGGAGCTCCTGAAAGTTCAACTTACTTCCTCATTTTGTAGCTGAGGAAAGAGACTGACAATGGTTAAGGCACTTGTTCAACGCCACACAGAAAATGCCTGATAGGTAGACCAGGGACTAGAATACAGGTTTCTGTGTGGTGACTTTCTAATCAGTGATCTCATTTGATTCTCCTGGCTTTTAGGGAGGTGAGTTGGTCAGTATTATGCCCCCAATTTGACAGATGAGGAAACTGAAATACAAAAAAGTGACTTGCTATAGGTCATACAGTCAACCCAGAATTATCACTATTAAGTATATACTCCAAGATTGTCAAAGGTGAAGATTGTCTATCATAATTATATATAATATTTATAGGAAACCATATCATATCATTATATTATTAATATTGAAGTTAGCTAGGAGGTACAGTAGATAGAGCATTGGGCTTAGAGTCAGGAAGACCTGAATTCAAATCTTACTTTAGACACTTTTGGGCTGTGTGACCTTGGGTAAGTAATTTAACTTCTCTCAGCCTCAGTGTCCTTATCTGTAAAATGGGGAATAATAACAGCACCTATTTCACAAGGTTGCTTTGAATATCAAAGGAGATAGCATATGTAAAGTACTTTGCAATTCTCAAATGGTTGTATAAATGCTATTATTATAACATTAGCTATAACAGTAACAGGCAATATTTATTTAGTGCTTTAAGATTGATAAAAGTTTAGTGCTTTAAGATTAGATTATTTTTGCTTGTTTTAGTATGGGTAGCTCAGTGCGGCAATGGATAGAATGTTGGGCCTAAAGTCAGGAAGACTCATTTTCCTGAGTTCAAATCTGACCTCAGACACTAGCTGTGTGACTCTGGGCAAGTCACTTAACCCTGTTTGCCTCAGTTTTTCATGGAGAAGGAAATGGCAAACCGTTCCAGTATCTTTGCCAAGAAAACCCTAAATGAGGCCATGAAGAGTCAGACATGGCAGAAATGACTGAAATTTACATAGTGCTTTAAGATTTAAAAAGTATATATGCTAAAATATTGATAGCAACACTTTGGGGGGGGTACCAAAATACTGAAAACAACTTACGTAATTTAATTTGTAAAAGTATAGTAAATGTAAAGGAATATCATTGTATTGTAAAAAAATGATGAATTCAAGGAATGGAGAGGCACTTGGACACACACACACACACACACACACACACACACACACACAGAGGACAAAGTACGCACAACTAAGAGAGCAATAAGGCCACAGCAAGAGTCAGATCAGTCCTTGGGCTGAGGTGGTGGACAACAGGTGCAGGATGAGGCACGTGCTGTCAGAAATGATAAATGTGTGAGTATGTTTTTCTCAACTGTATGTCTTTGTTATAAGAGACGGTTTAATGGGAAGTTGGGGAGAGGTAAGGTTATCTTTTCCACATCATGACTTTCCCAGTCAAAGGTTTCGATATATTGTGGGTGGGCATAAGAAATTAAATGGGAATTTTGTGGAAACTGAAGACAACACACAAAGACCAGTAGACAACACAGAGCCTATGACCAAATACTCAACCCAAATTTTACAATAAGGTACTGTAAATACTCCATTAAAAAAAAAAAAGAAGAAAAAATTCATATTTCTTCTCTGGTACAAAGGGAGAGCCAAAAAATTTTGTGTAGTGCAGGGACACTGAGCCCCTAAATCCTAGGATGTGGAAGGGAAAATTGTACTGGGAAATGCTAGCCATATACTAAAAAGGACATTACTAAGACTTATTTTTTCTTTTTTTGGTCACACTGTAAAGGGATAGAACCAGGACTAGGGCCTTGATCACCTGATTCCAATCTGAGGGTCTCTTTTTCCCATACCATATTGCAGTATTGTGGGAATCTCAGCTTCTGCCTTTTGGGCACCATCTCTCCTTTCTTCTCAGTTCCTTTCTTCTCTGATGCTGTCGGGAAGAGAGCCGGCCACAAATTCTCTTCTTTGGTGGATCCTGTCAGAGCCTTCTCTTGTTCACTCATGAAGGAACAGGCTAGGGATCCCAAAGCCTGGAATCGAGAGAAAGAGCATGATTTGGCCCCGATGTCGACGGGGTGGGAGGCCCTGGTGAGTCAGAGGCTGGGCAGACAAAGAGGGTCAGCTTACTAGTACTAGGGCAGGAGAAGATGGCTACAGCAGAGAGCCTGGGAAGGGCAGCAGGTTGCTCTCCTGGGCTGCTGTCAAACCGCAGAGCCCAGAAGCCCACTGTGAGCTGAGTCATTAGCGCTGGTCTCCCTGCGTAACCTCCAGCATTGTCTGATTCAAGTGTAATAGCTTGTTTGGTGGATTTTGCCTTCTATAGAAGTCCCCCCAAGAGTGAAGTGCTGCATTCAGCCGAGAGAGCACAGGGCCTTTGTGTGGCTGATGGCCCAGCATCAGCTGAATGTGTTTGGAGTTGGTTATCAAAGGGGAGGATAAATTAGAGCACAGGGCTGAAAAGAGAGGAAGAGGGGGACCTTTCATGAGCAAGGCTGAGCACTTAGGCAGCTGACTCACTCTGCTGGGAAGCCCCAGGGACTGCTCTCTCGCCTTTTGGCAAGGGGCTAGAGCTGTGCTCCAGGCCTGGCTGCAGCCTGGCAGAACCGAACCTGAGGGTTTCTGAGGCTCACACAGCCCGGCACCTGGGAGAGAAGCAGGTTCGGAGGAGAATCTGACCTAACGCCAGTGATGTGCATATACCAGGCAGAACAGCATGCAAACCGACAAAATGTGTTATTTTTGAGTTAACACTGTAGCTATTGTTTGGGTAATAGGACTGTAACCCTGGGAAAGGGCATCACAAAGGGACCAGTGGGTGGAATGGGCGGAATGATTTCATTTTCTCCCAGAGCCCAATTTCGAGGTTTGTACAGAATACCATAACATCTCCCACCCCCATCCCACAGCCCTGCCAGATTTTCACATCTAAGAAGTAATAGAATCTTGAGAGTTGGGCAGTCACCATGATGCCTTGGAAAGTGCAGGAGCTGGGGTGAGATCCCATGTCAATCCTGACTCTATCACTCACTTTCAACACCTCTCTGGGTCCCAATCGTCTTATATATGACATGAGGTTGGGACTTGGGAGGGGGAGAGGGTGGTTACTGGGTGATCTCCAAAGTTCCTTCTAAATACTAGAATCCTTCAAAGGGACCCGGGTGGCACAGCAGGTTGCTTGTCTTTGCTTATCTTGTTGCCCTAAAGCTGGGGGGTTTTCCTTTGTAGGATCATAGATTTAAAGCCTGAAGAGACCTTTGAGGTCAC
This sequence comes from Pseudochirops cupreus, assembly GCA_028627135.1. NCBI lineage: Eukaryota > Metazoa > Chordata > Mammalia > Diprotodontia > Pseudocheiridae > Pseudochirops > Pseudochirops cupreus. The sequence goes on along the minus strand of CM053582.1, from coordinate 163,684,282 downwards.
TGAGCCTGCCCCCCTCATTTTATTGAGAGGGAATCTGAAGTACAGAGAGGTTTTTAGGTGACTTGCCCAGGGGTCACACAGCATGTTAAGTGTTTGTATAAGGATCTGAACCAGGGCTAGATCCAGGGCCTTATTATGTGTACATATACACACACACACACACACACACACATACACACACACACACACGCACATGCACACACACATATACATACATACCTCAAGTGTAAAGAGGCTTACGTGTATGAGGAGAGGTTTATCATTGTATGACTCAAAGGGAGCAAGAATAGACATCTCTAGCTTCTTCTTACCCCCATCCTTCTCCAAGGGAGACCTATTTCTTCCAGGAAAGGAAGGAGGGAGTTGGGGCCAGAATACTTTGCTTTCCTCAGACAGTGGGGGTACCAGGTTAGGATTATATTTGTTTCCTTAAATATTATTTATTTAGGGGATATGACTTAGAAATTCAATCTAACCTCTAATCATTTTTGTCATCGTTATTGGGAGGAAGGGGAATCCTAAGCTTTACATGCAAGGCTTGACCCCTTCCCTATCTGATAACAATTCCACAATGAACACACAAAGCTATAGTAAAGAAACCCATTTATCCAAATCATAGCAAAATAGAAATCAGAGAAAGTATACATAGGAGAATATACACTGGATAATGTAGAGGGAAAGAGCTCTCCCGTTGGGAGCAAGGTAACTCTGCTCAATTAAGGAAGTACTAGATCTTACCCAAGGGGGATTTCCCAAAGTCTCTAGTGTAGCAAGCTGAGGATAGGGACATGATAGAGAATGCTAGCTCCTCTCATGTCTTCCCAGAGTCTTTTCCTTCTGCAACCTGAAGTGGGACTGGCCTCTTCCATTTTCTCCCTAGAAATTTGAAACCAGAAACACCCAAAAGGATTCATTGCTTAAAGAATTCTGAATAGACTTGAAGCTTGAAGAGCCCCAAAGGAAGGTTCTGGACTTAAGGAGTCCCAAAGGGGAGCTCTCCAGCTTGCTGCCAACTCCTACCCTCACCAAGGGCAGCGCATGGCATTCATCTGTACCAATGAGGAGCATCCTAGGCCAATGGACTTTGGGTTGGGGGCTGTACCTTGCCTCTGGTGGCTACTGTCTCAGGAAGAACATTTTTCCTTTTCCTCCCATACAGGACTTAGAAAGACAGTGTGATGTAGTGCAGTGGTTCCTGTTTAGTGGCTGGTGAACCCCTGAGGGGTATGTAGTTCAAGACAGTAGTCTAAGGAGTTAGCACTAAAATGTCTTTAATGGCACCTTAAGCAGTAAATAATTGCAAAATATTATGAGTAATATATTAAATTATCCTGGGGGTTCATAACACATTTATTTTTGTTGTTGTTGTTGAAAGAGATTTGTGGAATAATCCCCACAAAAAAACAAAACAAAACAAAACACTGGGTCCTGGTAGTGGATAGAGAGGGTCTAAGAATTAGGAGGAATTGGGTTCAAATTGATCTCCAGCACATAATTGCTTTTGTGAGCTTGGGCAAGTATTTAATCTCTCAGTGCCTCAGGCAATTATATAAAAATTTAAATTATTTTCTATGTTTGTGGAATTTCCTTATCAAAGTTTCCCTAAATCAATAAAATTATGAGTTCAATCTAAAAAAAACTTATTTAGATTTAGACAATAGATTACTGTAATATCTATATATGTACCATAATTACATAATATAAATAATACATTTTTGATAATAGACTGTGACATACTCTCTCCTTCAAAAAAGCTTGGTACCCAAAATAAACAATTATCCCACCTTTATCCTCAGAGAACTTGGGTTCAAATTCCAATTCTGCCAATTTATCTTTGTTATCCTGGACAAATTAATTGTCTCACCTCTCTGAAGTTCCTTCATCTATAAAATGGAGGGGTTGGATTAGATGTCCTCTGAAGTTCCATTCAGTTCTAAATCTGCGCTCCAGTTATCCATTCACTGCACCCTATGGATGGCTTTGCTTCTAGTCCTAGCTCAACTAGTTTCCTCTCAATCTAGGTGGAGCTCCAGGTCAGACTTCTAGCTGACCCCAGAGGCTACCTCAGTGATAATTTTCTTCAGTTTTTATTGCACTGTCCTCCTTTTCTTTCTCTCTTCATTACAAAGGAGGGAAGGTAGAAGGAACAGAGAATGTACTGGCCTGGAGATGAAAAGATTTAAGGCAGACATGATAGCTGCATCCAAGCATTGGAGAAGAAGTCATATCTTGCTTGGCCAAGAAGATCAGAACTAGAATCGTTGGGTAGAAGGTACAGTGAGACATTACAGTTTCTGGGCACTGGGCAAATAATTTTATTCCTTAGCGCTCTAGGTAACACTTTAAGATTATAAAGCAGAGAAGGTGCTGATCTCCATTGGTGAGAGGGAGTTTCTCACCTGAAGCCCTCTCACCAATGAAATCACAGCACTAGTGGAAGAACATAAAGAAAAATTCCCCAAGAATTAAAGCTGTCCCAAAGTGAATTTGACTGCCCCAGGAGGTAATAGGCTCCCTCTCATGAGAAGTTTTAAGCAGGGGCTGTCTGACCCACACATCCATTTATTCAATTCATCAAACATTGATTAAGTCCTTACTAATTACAAGATACGAAGGCAGCTTAGTTAGGGACTAGCACGCTGGGTTTAGAAGACATAGGTTTGAATCTCCTCTGACCCTCGTTGGGAAGTTGCTTCATCTCCATGTTTCAGACAACTCTTTAGGGTTAGCTAGGATTCATCTACTAACTCACAGATCACTTAACAAGCATTTATTAATCACTTAATATGTACCAGGCACTGTGCCCAGATGCATTGTGATCTGTATTGGTGGGTAAAATTTCCACACTGAGAGTTCCCTATGATGACCAAATCACAGATATTTTGTATGTTACAAACACAAGTGTTGTTCAGTTGTTTTTCAGTCCTGTCTTACTATTTGTGACCTCATTTGGCATTTTCTTGGCAAAGATACTGGAGTGGTTTGCCATTTCCTTCTCCAGCACTCAGTTTACAGATGAAGAAACTGAGGCAAACAGGGTTAAATGACCTGCCCAAGGTCACATAGCTTGTAAGTGTCTGAGACTGGATTTGAATTCAGGAAGATGAGTCTTCCAGACCCTGTGGAGGTCTAGTGTTCTATTCACTTCTCCATCCAGCTGCCTCTATTAAACATTACAGGCAAGATACCATTCTAGGTGTTCTGGGGATAAAAAAGATAAAAATGAAACGGTCCCTCTCTTCAAGGAACTTATACTCTATTGCATGTCAGGTTTGTTGTAGAGGGGATTTCTATTACTTAATGAGTTAGATTAAATGGCCTTGTGGCAACCTAGTAACTAGCTATTTTTTCCTGGGGTTAAAAAAAAAGATGAAATTGTTTTCCATCTCTCCCCAAGTGGTGTGCTTGAGATATGCTTTGTAGGTTTCACCCCTGGGCTGTGCTCTGAGGCTCATTTTACATGCAAGATTCTTTGGTTTCTCTACTGTCTCAATCCTGGGTTGGTCTTTGATTGCTGTTGGTACCCAGATAGATACTGGCTCCCCTTGAGTATCCAAAGAGGCATCCTGCATTTACTCATTAACATTTAACGCTTTAAAATTAAGTGGCAGTCATTTAATGCCTATCTTTAGACATTAATACATGTTGTGAATTACTAGGCTTATCAATAGACAGGTTATTAATGGGGGGGGGTGTGAATCTATCTTTTTGCCCACTATGTTTTAAAAAAGCTTTTCTTATTTTTTCACCCCATCGTTGAAGTGTAGTTCATTGAGACTAACGCAACATTTGATGGTGAGGATCACAGAAGGTAAAATGGACAATTTTGATTAGATAAAATTTAGAAGGTTTTGCAAAAACAAATCCAAAATAGCTAAGATCAGAAGGAAAGCAGTTAACTGGGGGAGAAAAATCTTGACAGCAAGTGTCCCTGATAAAGGTCACTCCGAGATATATAAGGAAGTGATCCAAATTCATAAGAATAAAAGCTATTCCCCAATTGATAAATGAGGTAGGGATATAAAGAGGTAGTTCTCAAGAGAAGAAACCCCAAACCCTTCATAAGCCATTTGAAAAAATGTCCCAAATCACTAGTGATTTGAAAAATGCAAATTAAAGCAACTCTGATTCTGATGCTCTACTTCACACCCATAGGATTGATAAAACTGATGGAAAAAGATAAATGATAAGTGGTGATAATGGGGGTGGGGTGGGCTTTGGGAAAACAGGTGCATTGGGGCACTGTTGGTAGGGCTGTGAATTGATATAGCCATTCTAGGAAGCAATTTGGAACAATGCTCCAAAGGTTACTAAACAGTAGACACCCTTTAACCCAGCAATCCCACCAGACTGATAACTCAAAGAAATCAAAAGAAAAGGAAAAGGCTTGATGTGTGCAGAAATATTTATAGCAACTCTTTTTGTGGTGGCAAAGAAGTAGACTTTAAGAGGATGCCCAACAATCGGCAGGATGACTGAAAAAATGATTGTATACAAATGCTGTGGAATTCTATTATGTTATAAGAAATGAAGAGACAGTTTCAGAGAAACCAGGGAAGACTTGCATGAACTGAGATAGGGTGAAGCAAGCAGAACCAGGAGAACAATTTATACTATAGTATTAGTAGTCTGAAAGACTTGAGAATTCTGATCAACTTAATAATCAACAGGGATTCCAGACGACTGATGAAGAAAAATGCTGATCACCTCATGACAGAGATAATGGACTAATATGAAGAATAAAAAATTCATTTTTGGATATGGCCAACATGGGAATTGTTTTGCTTGAATATGCTTAAATGATATGAATCCTTTCCTTTTCCTTCCTTCATCCATCCCTTCTTCCCTCCCCCCCTTCCTTCCTCTCTTTCTGTGTCTCTTTTTTTACTTATGTGTTCAGGGAAATAGGAGGAAGAAAAAAAATAAATGCTCGGTAATTGAAAAATTATTATTAAAAAAATTAAGAAAACCCTCATGGGGAAAACCCTTTGACCCCATGAACTTCTGTTAATTTAGGAAAATCAATAAAAAACTTTCTTCCTGTGGCCACTCACTCCAACAACTGCATAGAGGTCTTACGTAACAAAGCAGGTTTCCCTTTTCACGTGGTCACCCCCAGGGGAATTTTTGTGTCTGAAATTCAAACAATATTTGGGTGGAAGGAATTTCTCATTATATGGTCAGAAGGGACGGCCAAACGAGAAGAAAGAAAGCCGAAGGAATGATTGAGTGACATTTCCATTTGTAGCTTTGACTTTCTTATCAGCAAACTCTACTTTGGGCAGGCTAGAGAGCCCTGACTTCCAAGTTTTCACTGGAAATGCCATTCTACTGGAGAAGAAGGAGGCTACTCGTCCAAGTTTCTCTGACCTGGTCTGATCAGACTGGTAGGAATAAGAACAAGATGAAAAGAGTTCTTTGGTTCTTTGAGGAGTTTGACCTCGATAGTGGTCACTTGATAAGTTTTCCTAAGATTTACACTTGGAAGGGATCTTAGAAACCATTCAGTGCAATTCCCTCACTTTACAAATTGGGAAACTGAGTCTCAGAGCAAAGAAGCAATGTTGGGATCACATAGATAATAATCATGACTGACATTTATCTAGCTGCATGACATTGGTAGAGACAGTGTGGCATTTTGGAAAGAGAACAGACCTCAGAGTCAATAAGGCCCAGGTACAAACTCTGTCTTGGACTCAGGTACTGGCTATTTGACCCAGACAGGTCACTTTATATCTCATTGCCCCAGGCAGCTCTCTAAATGCAGAACCGCTGCAAGATCTGCACTGAGAAAGGGAGTTTGCTCCCTGTGAATTTCCTATGCCAAAAAAAAAAGAAAGGAAGGAAAAAAAAGCACAGGTTGCAGATCAAATGCATTAATGAAATAATCATAAATCTGTATGTAAACATACACACAAGCATATACATACATGTGCATATAATATGCATGTACATACATGTTTGCACACATATACAAACATGTTATGGTTGTTAAATTGTTTTCATTGTATCCAACCCTATGTGACCACATTTGGGGTTTTCTTGGCAGAGACACGGGAGTGGTTGGCCATTTCCTTCCACTCTTCATTTTCTAGATGATGAAATTGAGGCAAACAGGGTGAATCAACTTGCCCAGCCAGGGCCACACAGCTAGTAAGAGTCTGAGGCCAAGTTTGAAGTCAGGTCTTCCTGGTATGCTATCAACTGTGCCATTTAGGGGGGATGCACACACACACACACACACACACACACACACACACACACACACACACACACACATACTCCTTTCTATATGTGTATATGCATACACACAAATATGCATACATGTATATATATGTATATATATATGCATACATGTATATATATATGTATATATATATATGTATATATACATACACGCATACATATATAGCAGCTAGGTGGCAGAGTGAATAGTGGTAGGCCTGGAGTCAGGAAGTCCTGAGTGTGTGTGTACGATACATAAACATACATACACACATACATATGTACTATCGGAGTAGTGGCTAGAGAGAGAGCTGACCATGAAGCCAAGAAGACCAGAATGCACGTCCTACTTCCGACACCGGCTGTGTGATCCACTCAGAGCTCTGGGAAACTCTCTGAGGCAGACCTGCACAATTTGGCAGTAGGTAGGGCCCAAATTAAAATAGACTAAAATTCCTCAGGCCACAGACAGGTTTTTAGCAGCTCACTTTCCAAGTAAAGGTATGATTAAACATTTGTAAATAAACCATATTTTTAAAAAGAGGAATTTCAATTAATATCAATTAATTACACATATTACTTAAGATTTTTATTTATCGTGAAATTGTTCCTTTCAGACTAGAGACAGACTGATGATGGTTGGTTGCTGCCGGTCATGTTGATGTGGTTAGGGTTAGGGTTGCTCAGGATCCCAAAATACCAACATGCTGGGTCCTGCCAAATGAATTCGACTCAAGTCTTCTCTCAGCCAAAGAAAGGTGTATTAAAAGTTTTCATGTATTGGACACAGAGTAAGTCTGTACTAGAAAATTCTATGGCACTCTCACACACACGGGGGCAAGAAGGGGTCTTATATACGGAAGGGCTGTGGGAGGAATCTAGGGGTGGTCTGGAGGGTCTTCAGGAGGAGTCAATGAAGTCAGACTCCAGTAATGAGTTTGAGAAGGGTCTTCAGGAGGAATTATTGAGGTCAGTGAGTGATTAAGGGTGGGAAGTTGCTAGAGGCTACCTGGAGCTGACAGACAATAGTGGGCTAGGTCAGTTCAAGGGTGGATTGATATTTTGATAGGCTCAAGGGTGGGAAGTAGATGGGCTATGGAGGGCTAGGCTAGGAACCGAGGTCTGGGTAGAGCCACAATGAAAAGCTTATGGCCTCTACAAATGCCTCATCAAGTGAGAAGACGCAATCAGAGTTCAAGGGGTTTCCCAGAGCTTGCACCTTAAAGATTGAAGGAGAGCTTAAGGGGGTTCCCAGAGCCTGCAGCTCATCATTGTGACAAACAGAAGAGCAAGCTAGCGAAGTGGCGACCCACCCACCTGCCAAGTTACAGGATGGGCACAGGAGTGACTGGTGGAAGGAGGGTTACATGGAGCACAGACAAAGCACTCCTGGCATCTTTACTTCCTTCTACATCTATGTTTTTCACAGACTGCCCAATGTCCTTTGGCAGGTCACAAGTGACCTACAGGCTGTATGTTGTACAGGCCTGCTCTAAGATTGTTACAAAGCAATTGCCAACCTGCATTTGCAGGAGTTTCTTCACCTGGTAGTTCCCTTTATTCACCAAGGACTAGCTTCTGTGTGTAGTGTATATACATGTATACATGTGTGCGTACACATATGTATGCATGTGCATACACAAAACAAACTCGTGTACACATGCACATATAAAAATGAACGCACACATTTACATGCACACACATAGCTACAATATGCATTTACACGCACGTATATACATTTACGTAACTATATGCACATATATATATATGCATGTGTCTCTGAATATATGCACATCTGTATGTCTATGTGCCTATACATTTTTATATGATATATATGGATATATTATACAGGCATGTGTATATTTATCTCACTTATACATGTGTGTGATGGTATTAGGTGGAGAAAGTTGGAAAACAAGCCTTTTGGGGTTTTGTGACTGAGTAGACCCAGGATAGGGAGATTTCCTGGAGATTTCCCTAGGCGAGCATTGCTCTATGTGTGGTCCCTGCCCATGAAGGCCTTCAGATCTGTCTTAGAAATTCAGGTTGCACAAGGCAGCATGCACTAGTGTGCCTCAGGGTGCCTGAAGGAGTCCCTGGGGGATGGAGGGAGCCCAGTGCACTGGACAGCCAGACAGAACTTGGAGAAGGCCTTGCCCCTGGGCCTGGAGGCTCAACCAGGACTGAAGCCTCAGGCTCTCAAGACAGCAGTCTTCCTTGGCCTTCCCCTTGGGCTGCCCCTATTTCTGCAGAAGCCTCTCTGCACACGATCAGGCAGCTCCTTGAGCTTATATGTCGTGGATTCAGACAAAAGGAGGCTTGCAGCTGAGGGGGCGAGTCTTATAACAAAATTACCAGCCTGCCATAAACCAAGCACTCTGCCTCTGCAGAGAGGACTCCAGACAGTCTGCCGAGTGTCAGGCCCAGGCCTGCCTGGGCTCAGCAGGGGGTACTGTGGGCAGACAGAGTCAATTACCCAGAAAAGTTCCACTTAACCTCCCCTGCTGCTCACAGACCCTGCCTGGGCCCCAGCAGCCCAGACTGCCCTCTGCCAATGCTCTGCAGGCCTGAGTGGTGGCTGGCTGCCTGCCAACCTTGTCCTAGGTCACACTCAGCACTGTACATGCCAGGGGGTCCAGGCTCCTGCACCAGGCAACTGATGGACTTCTTGTTTTTGCCTTTGCTCAGTGGTCTTCCATCTCTCAATCTGTTAAGCTCACGGGGTCCCAAGGAACAGATCTCAATAGACTGCCTTAGCCATTCCTCCTTCTGGTCCTCCAAGACAGATGGGCATCCCCTGAATTCTTCATGTGTCCTTTATCACCTCTTCCACTATTTAACAATCCTTATTGTTAAGAAATTTGTTTCCATTAAAACAAACAACAACCAATTCCTTCCTGTTATACATAGACTGCAATACCCTATGTGGAACCATCAGTTACAGTAAATAGAGAAACATTGAAGGCTGTGGGTAAGTTCACTTACCTTGGCAGTATACTTTCCAGGGAGGTACACCTAGATGATGAGGTCGATGCATGCATTGCCAGAGCCAGCTCAGAGTCTGGGAGACCCCGAAAGAATGTGTGGAAGAGAAGTTGTATTAGGCCGCTTACCAAACTGAAGGTCTACAGTCAGCCGTTGTACTGATTTCCTTGCTGTACGCCAATGAAACCTGGACAGTGTACCAGTGTCGTGCCAGAAAATTAAACCACTCCCAATTGAATTGTCTGAGGAAGATTCTAAAGAGTATCTGGCAAAGTAAGGTATTGGATGAGGTCCTCTCTTGAGTTGACCTGCCAAGCATTCAAACTCTACTGCAAAGAGCACAACTCCAGTGGTCTGGCCATGTTGTTTGAATGCCAAAGTATGAAAATGTTCATGTAGAGGTCAGAAGAAATAATATAAAGACACTCTCAAGGTCTCTCTGAAGAACTTTAGTATTGGTTGGGAGACACTGGTACAGAACCGCCCAGCATGGCATGCCCACATTAAAGAAGGTGCTGTGTTCTATGAGCCAACCAGAATTGCAGTAGCACAAAGGAAATGCGAGATGTGCAAATTTAGAGACATCTCCCTCCCAAATGTTCAAGTGGACTATTCATGTCTAACTTGTGGTAGAGTCTTCTGAGTTCATATTGGTCTGATCAACCACAATCAGACACACTGTACCTTGACCCCAACATCATGATGTCATTGGTCGTCTTTGAGTACTAAGGATGAACAACATAGGAACCAAATTAGGAGTGTGGAAGCCAGGGTTCTGAAGGTCTATGCTCTGCCATTTAATAAAAGTATTATTAATGAAAGGGGATACAATTCCCCAGTGCCAAAATGAGACGAGTGTGTGATACCAATCTCTGACTGGTTAACTCAGTGGGTAAGAACATCAGCTTAATGGGAGAGTTCAATCCCAATAGACCAGGTACCTTCTCAAGATTTTTAACCCTGAATCAGATATCCATAAATGATTGCCAATGGTCACAACATCAACTAGCCAAGAGATGTGGATGGCCCCATATCAAACTGTTAACCACTACCGGAGGAACAATTTCATCAACATATCCTACAGATGATGAGTCAGTGCTGACATTATCATATAGGACAGGCAGCACAATCTTATCAGATGGAAGACAGATCTCTGTTGACAGAAGCTTGAGAATCGGGTCCTTCACTGAGATTCTCTCATCTCAGCTCATGGATAACTTGTAGCATGGACCCACAGAAGGTTAGAGAAGAGATCTTAGAAATCTTCTTATCTAATCTCTTCATTTTAAAGCTAAGGAAACTGAGACCCCAGGCACAGTGGACAGAACATCAGGCCTGGAGTCAGTAGTACCTGAGTTCAAATCCGGCCTCTGACACTTACTAGCTGTGGGGCTCTGGGCAGGTCACTTAACCCTGTTTACCTCTGTTTCCTCATTTATAAAAATGAGCTGGAGAGAGAAATGGCAAACCACTCCAGTATCTTTGCCAAGAAAAGCCTGAATGGGGTCACAGAGAGTTGGATATGACTGAAACAATGCAACAGCAACAATAAACTGAGACCCAGACGGGGAAAATAACTGGGCCAGCGTCTCATAGGTAATAACTGCAGAGGCAGCACTTGAACTCAGGCCTCCTTGGTGACCCGGAGGTCAATGCTTTCTATTTTCTTATACTACCATCCCTATTTAGGAAAACCCAGACTTCCTAGGTGCCTTCCATCTCTGGGATTCTTGGATTTTAGCAATACTCACGGGACTAGCTACATCCCAGACCTGCTACATGAAGGAAATAGCGCCTGCTGGGGTGACGCCACACGAAGGAAAGACCTGTCCATGCCTGTTCCCATTGGTTTCCTCTGAGGTTTTGGGTGATGCCCTGCCGGCCCATCTCCCTTTTCATGGGGGTGGGTTGGCGAGGTGGGACTGATTGATACTGTGAACAGTGACTTCGCCCCAGCAACGTGCTAATTGTGCTAGACAGGGCTGTTTAAATACCACCAGACAGAATATTACTCAAATTAAAATGAGGCCTTAAATGTCATTATTTGTGTCATTATTAATAGCCCCTAATTGTGTTCTCTAATCATCACGAAATTATGTTAGTATTAATATTCACGTCAAAGCTGCCTAGGGAACTTGGGGGATTAAAAAAAAATTATACCATATGTCAATTCCCATGAATGTGAAATGAAATGCTGGGTCTTAGTGCTTAACAGCTCTGGCTAGAGATGGAGAGAGAGCTTGCAAATGTGGGTCAGTGCCCTGTCCGCTCCTGCTGCTCCTCAAGATTCAGCGGGCTGGCAGGGCCCTCCACAGGCCACCTTCCTAGCCCCACTGTCGTCTTCATGCTCAAAGGCCTGTTGACTTGCTATTGGTGAAGCCAAGTCACATCTGCTCAGCTGCAGGCCCTGCTTTAGAAAACTCTTGACACAGTGGGCTGTGACATGTCTTCTCTTCTCTTCTCTCTCCCACCTCTCAGAGATCAGAAACAAGACAGAAATGCTATTCACCCTCCCATGACATCTACTCATAGCCTCAGAGGGTCACAATGGTTGGTGTAAATTCTTCCCCAAAACTTAATGAATTGTAAGGGAGAAATGGCGGTCCATATAAGAACTGGGCCCCACTTGGTGGTACACTGGAGATAGCTCAAACTATGTGTAAGAGAGCCAGTGGTTAAATTTTTAGTAGAGCATTTACATCTCAGAAATTGGCTAATGCCACACAATAAGGGTTTGCTTTATTGTTTTGTTGATTGTCTAGATTTAAGAAAGTGATAGAGAAAAATGTTAATAATGCATATTAAACTTACAAGTGTGGTGGGTACATTTCCCTCCTTGGAGAGCTAGTTATTAAACATTTATCAACATACCCTTGGCCCTACTTTGCAGAAAATTGGTTTATCTTACAATTAGGAAAGGACAAACAGTCCTTTTGGAAGATTTTCTTGAGGCCTAGAATTTAAAATTATACTACTTCTCATCCACTCCAAGTGTGTTGTAACAGACAGAGTGCTGGACTTAGAATCAGAGGCCCTGGGTTTGAGTTATGGTTCTATTAATAGAGATAAGATCTAAGGCATGTTTCCCCCCTCCCCCCACAGTTCTGTACCCCAGTTTTGTAATCTATATGTATAGGGTGATGGACTAGGTGGTCTCTAGGTTCTCCTTCAATTCTAATATTCTGTAATTCGATGTTGTATTTGCTGCAGGAAGAGACTTTTTAGGTAAATATTGCTTGGGGGGGGGGGTCTTGAGAGTAGCTGTACTTTTTCTAAGGCTTAAAGTGAAGGATTTGGTTCCTTTTTAGTCAAAAAGCAAACATGCAATCCTCAGACCACGTGGCTATCCATTTCTGAGTCCTTCTTAGGTTGAGTCTGGGTCTAAGAGGTAGAATTATGATGCCCCAAGCTGTACAGTCAATAAGAGATACACTCTTTCTGAGATGCATGGGGAATATGCCATCTGAACTGAGGAAGCACAAGATTTCTGCTGATACCACATCTACTTCTCCTTGCTGCTTTCTACATGTTCCTTTGGGCTACACCCTCAATGCCTCAGTCATCCTCTAATGGAGGTCACATGAGCAGGATGTGTCAGACAAATCAGGGGCAACTGCCTCACACCCCCTTCTTGGAGCCCCTGGAATTCTCTGGAACAGAGAATATTCAAATGTCTTCCTTGGTGAAACAGCACTCTTCCAACCTCCTAAATATTATGACTTGAGTTAAATATAACCCAGAACATGAAAATAACTGCACAACACAGGAAGGGGAAACCAGAGAGAGGAAGGGGGGGACGAGAAGGGGAGAGGAGAGAGAGAGAGAGAGAGGGAGAGAGAGAGAGAGAGAGAGAGAGAGAGAGAGAGAGAGAGAGAGAGAGAGAAGGGAGAGAGAGAGAGAGAGACTCCTGAAGGTAAATCCATGACGTCATGCTGGGTGCTCCAGTGACATCAAACCCAAAACTGTGGGGAATAAAAAACACCCCTCACCCCAATTCTTCTTCTGACTCTTTTCAATGTATGCTGGGCTGATGGATCCCTCCTGCAAGCTGAGCCAGGCGGGGCTGAACTGATCTCAGGATGTATAGAGTCTAAGCTTGTTTACTTTTGTCTTGGGGGCAGTAGAGAAAGAATAAGGATTTCTTGGTTAACAAAGGATGTAGCTGGAGATAGGGGGACTAGTTTCCTTATTTGTTTTACTTTTTTTTTTATTGCTAAAGAAGGACAATAGCTAGGGACAGGAACAGAATGAAACCAACAGGCCTGTTTGCCCTGTGCCTAGAGCAACAGGCCAACATTGCCCCCAAACCTGAAAACTGATCATATTAGTCTTCACTTAACTAGAAATTCACCCTCCTTCTCAGTAGAGTTCAGTGGGAGAGGGTGGAAGGGGGAAGTTGGAAGTTTGTGTTTATGAACTTACAGTGGCACTGTTGGCAAGACTATGTTGTCTCTGTACTTCAGTTTCGCCTCTGCAAACACGGCAAGATGAATCCTCAGCATACAATCTTGTGGTTAAACACTTCATGGACAATAGTTGAGGGGAAAAAAAAACAACCTCCTGAAATCTGGTTCTCTCTGAACTCTAAAACTGGTAATGAAAATTATCACTGGCCCAGGGCTGGATTTGAACCAGTGAATCTATAAGAGAAAGGTTGAAACAAGCCCCTTCCTCTAGTTACTTGATCTCCAAGTTACCCAGCAACACACCCACACTGCATCTCTTCTCTCCTATCATTTAGGCAAATTAAGAGATAGCACAGTCTTCTTCCAAAAGAAGAGGTATATTGGTGTTTTCCTGCCATTAACTAACTAGCTTTGTAACCCCAGTAATTCACTTGATTTCTCTGGGCTTCAGTATCTCTATCCTGAAGTAGCTGGATCAGATAATCTCAAAGCTACTTTGCAGTGCCAAAATTCTATGATAATACCACCTTGCATGTTATAGAGTTATTGGTCATTTTTCAAATCACTTTCACATCATTATCTCATTTGATCCCTATAAACCCATCTGTGAGGAAGGCAGGGCAGTTTACACTGTCCCCATTTTACAGATCTGGGAAACTGAGTCTCAGAGAATTTAAGTTGCTCTGTAACTAATAGATGGTCATCCTAGGATGAGAATCTTCATTCTTTTGAGGCCCTTGTTTGCATAGGATTCTATTCATACATAATGTTCTGGATTCTACCCTGATATCTCAGATCAGAGGCACTTTGGAACTTTGGAGGAAAAGTCAGGTGATTTCTGTCTGTATCCCATAAAGCAGCAATTGATGCATTGATATACAGAATTATTGTGGAGGAGAAAACCCTTCCCTTCTTCCAAGTCTTATTCCAAATGAGTCAGGGACAGGAGTGAGTTGTATGGGTGGAAGGGGGTGGCTAATGGGACTTGTATGTGAGTGTGTTCTGTGTATGTGTGTGTGGAATGTAAGAACAAGAGCAGATAGTCATTACTTGTGTTCTATATAGGTTCCTTCCCAAGTAAGTCAGCAGCTTGATACAATGGGGACAGTACTGACTTTAGACCAGATGACCTGGTTTAAATTCCATCTCTGATGCTTAGTGTGTGAGCATGGGCAAATCACTTAACCACTCTGGTTCTTCATCTGTAAAGTGAGGGACTTGGGCCTAGATAGTCTCTAAGGTTCCTTCTAATTTTTGATCTATGATCTTAAAAAGATTTCTAAGTAGATGACTACCCCATCCCCAATATGAAAATGCATTACAATAGGTCCAACCAACTCATCTCCATGGCCCTAGCCAAGGGAGTGTCCAGGTTGGTAGGGAAGAGTAGGAATGCTATTTGGATGAAGGACAAAGGGCTGCATTTGTATATACTGAGACTTGTAGGGCTATAAGGCCAGTCCTTGAGTGCAAACTATCCTCAGTCTGCATCTGAAGATGCCTTTGCCTTCCCCTCACATGAGGAATAAACCCATGGGAAGAACTCAAAAACATATTCCCCCACTTTTGTCTCATTTCCATCATCCAACTTCTCCACAATCTGCCTCCTCCTCCCTTTCCAGTCCCCTCCCCCCTCCCAAAGCCCCATCTCTGAGATGACAGAGCTGAATGGTTGTTTAATGTGCTACAGGTGTTGTTGCTAGGCAACCACCCCCACTCTGTCGCACAGACTCAGTCAGTCCAGATCACACCCCCTGTAGCACTTAACCCCGTAGCTGCTTAACACAAACACTAATTACCCAGGCACCAAATAGCACATTTATAAACCATAATTGAGGAATGGGGAGGGTGGATTCTTAGCACCTCAGATCCCTTAACTCACACTTCTCAGCATGAGTCCTGGGCCAGACTCTGCTAGCAACAATGCACAGACACGGTGTTTGACAGCAAAGACCCCCTTCTCTCCTCTTGGTGAACACCTCTCTGGAACATGGACTGGCAGGAAATCTCTATAGGTCATCCTATCCTTCCCACCGTCTCAAGCAAGTCACAAGCAGAAGGGCTGGCTGCTTTGAGTCTCCAGGGAGGAAGACTGCAGAATCTGCCTCAATGTTTAATCACATTCACAGTCAGTGCATCTTGCCTAAAGCCTTTCAGTTACAGTTTAAACCCATTTTCTGACCCAAGGTCTGTCCTCTGTGGACATTTAACAAACCCAATTGAACAAACATTTATTAAATGGTTAAAGTAGCTTGCATGTGTACTCTGCTCATCGTTGGGAGATATATAATGTTTAGGTAAGACTTGGATCTTTTGCCCTCATGGAACTTAGAGTCTAGAGTCTGCCTAATGATACATTATAAACACAGTAGAGAGACTAAGTAATTCAATAAGTATTTATTAAGTAACTACTACTGGATTAGGTACTGTTAAGTTAAGGATGTAAGAAAAAAATCAAGAACTGCCCTCAAGAGGTTTACAATCTTGGGAAAACAGCATTGGAAAGGCAAGGTGAAACAGTACAACAGTTGTCCATGATTTTCCTTGTGACAATTTTTGGAAGGTACCTGTTTATACTCTTCCTTAGCTTTCTTTTCTTCAGACATTGTATCTTCAATTTTTTTTTCTCAAGTAGAAATGATGTGATATAATAATTGTCCATTCCTGGCTTTATCCCTGTCTTTCTCCTTTTCTCCCCTCCTCCCTTTCTCTCTTCTTCTCTCTCTTTTCCCTCTGTTATCTATCCTCTATTTATCTATCTGTCCATATGTCATCTATATAGTTATCAAATTATTATTTACCTATCCATCTATTCATCATCTATTAATTCAACTATCATCTTATCCTCTATCATCTATCTGTCCATATGTCCATTATCTATTTATTCATCTATTATCATATCTATCTATCCTTTATCATGCATCTATCTATTTCTCTTTATCATCTATTTATCCATCACCTATTTATCTACCTCATCTGTCTGTCTGTCTCTCTATCTCTCTGTCTATCTGTCTGTCTGTCTGTCTGTCTGTCACATGCTTAAGACAGGATAGAAGAAGTAGCAGGGATAGCTTCCCTTGCCTTTCTTCTACCCATATTACTCCTCCCTATCAGGAACCTTAATTACCCATGAGAATCTTCTTTTTGATGGACAACTTATGGAGTCATCACAGTTTTAGACTTTCTAAGGATTTGGGTCACTACTGTACCCTCCCTCATTTGGAAAATGACAGGTCACCTTACAGGTCACTGAGTAAAGGTCCAATAGCCCTCTAAGATCATTGACCTCCCTCCAAACACCCTGAGAATTCATTCTTGGAGGAAAGTTTCCCAGGGGTCCAAAATGAAAAGGATAGGTTGCCATGAGTATGAGGAACTAATCTATTGTGCCATGAGTATCCCTCAAAGGACCTTTGCTATTGACTACCTTTCTGAAAGACAGAGAGAGAGAGAAAGAGAGAGAGAGAGAGAGAGAGAGAGAGAGGGAGAGAAAGCGAGAGAGGGAGAGGGAGAGACACTCCCCAGCTCCTTCCTGGACCCCAAGTTACTAATGGTGTAATTTAGAGCAAAGATACTAATATACTAATATTGCCCAGCAAAATAAAGATGGAGATCTGGGATAGTCAAATGGTTGTCTTAGTTGCCTGGGACAGGGCTGAGAGGAGCACAATCATCCAGGGTCCTTTTCATAGAGAACCCGTGACCCATTCAGGGCACTGACTGGGGTAGCTAAATTAGTATAAGGAGAAGCTATGTCTTAGGGGCCTGTGTAGGGGTGGGTGAAGGGCATGCCCCATAAGTTTAACACTTTCATGCAAGTGGTTTCTCCATAAAGTATTAATAATGTTCTCATAATTGATACTTCAGGGCAATAACCTCTGACAAAATGGCCCTGATTAGGAGATAATTGAGTGTGTTGGATTGTGTCCTGAGAGAGCTGAACGCCAGGCAAGGCCCATTAGCCCATCATAACGGCCCCTTTTGTCAGGTATTAGTGTCATTAAGAGCCTGCTCTCTGAAATCAGTCCCTTTATTTAACTCTTTTTCCTAATTATATGGATCATTTTACAAATCAAAGCAAATGTTTGCATACAGCCCTGGGTCATGCAAGAGAATGAGGCTAAGGGGGTATCTTTCCTGGACCTGCCTAGTGGAGAAAGTTTGTGTCTGAGAGGGTATTTTTACTCATTTTTCCCCCTCCTTATCTGGAGAGTGAAGATTGCCAATGTCTAACCTGCCTTCCAATCCAACCAACCTGCGGACTGTTGTACCAGCGGTAGGCTAGGCCTGAGGGGATACACTGAAGGCCTGCAACCAACATCTAGCTTGATATTTGTAGACAGTATCTGCATTCACCTAGCACACCTCCCCCATTCCCCTTCCTATGTTCAGAACACCATGTCACATCTGACCAAGCTCCATGATCGTACCCGAGTTGAACAAGTTGGTATTTGGATTGAACCACTGTGCTCCCAGGAGACATGAGCTACCTTAGCCTACTGGATTCCCTGGCATCCTTCAAGGATTAGCTGGCATGTCACCTCCACAAGAGGTCTTTCCTAGGCCTTTCAGCGGCTAATGTCTCCCCTCCGAAATCACCTCCCATTTATTCTGTATATATTTTGTTTGCACAAAGTTATTTGCCTGCCATTTAATCAATTAGAATGTGAGCATCTTTAGGGAAGTGATCATTTTGTAGGGGTTTTCTTGGTATCTGCAGGCCTTAGCATAGGGCCTGGCACATAGTAAACACTTGATGAAAGCAAGTCCTTGATAAAGCCTTCATTCCATTAGGAAACAAGTGCCTCCAGAAGAGGCCAGGGAAGCTAAATCACACCTCCATCCTTCAGGTTAGGGCACTGCTCTCACCAGCCATAGGCCCAAGCTCAGCACTGTTGGCAAGGTGAGTTGCCAGCTCCTGCTCTGGGAGTTTTCAAAAGTGGGAGTCTGATCAGCCCCTAGGCCACACACACACACACACACACACACACACACACACACACACACACGGAAACCCAAGGGACGTAGGGAGCAGCTCTTTCTGTGTACGTCTCTTCCCAGCCCCTTCTGTCTCATTAAAAAGTGTAAACTGGCTGCCTTTTATTAGAATTCACTCCCTGCCTGACTCCTTCCCCCTGCCTTCCCTAGCAACTCTATGAGGCTTTTATGCCAGGGCAGGTTCGGTGTGGGTGAATCAGAAAGCAGGCTCAGCCTCCAGCATGAATCCCTCAGAGATGAGGGACTGATATCTTGTTGGCAGCTAAGAAGGATGTATTTTTACACATACCAAAGAGGAAGCTGGAAGGAGATCATCTATTACAGAAGGAGAGACTGGGAGGTTTAGGAAGTGGAAATTTATTTATTATTTAGTTACACACTTATTTATTGGCAAGAGACGTAGAAAATGTCCCTAAGGAGAACGAAGGAGGTGTCCTTGGCCCATGCCCCCCTGTCACTGCTATCCTACTTATACAAAGGTGGACATTCTGAGCATTTATGATTTGACTGAGGCCTGGTAAGTTTCCCAAGATTGGCCTTGAATGGAGAGCTGCCAGGCGTGTAGAGGAAGTGTTTTTTCTTTTTTTTTTTTGCCTAAGAGGCAGAATTTTGGTGGTGAAGTGTGACATTCTTCTATGGGAAATAATACCTTTCATTTAAGGTAGAAGAGGAGGTTTGACGTCCCATGAAAATATAATTTCATCCCTGTTCTGCGTGGGGCAGATGTTCTCAACTGAGGAACAAGAGTCTCGGGTCCTAAGAGCCTGAGTGTTGAGAGAGACCACTGGAGGTGTGTGTGTGTGAGAGAGGTCATCCTCTACTGATGCCCAACAGTCCCCAGAAGATGATCCTGCTGCATCATCCAGGGGGCATGACCAACACGCCACACAAGAGGGTTGCCAGTCAGTGACCTTGGAGTATACACACTAAGAAACTAAACAAAGAGGATGCAAGTTATCTATGTTACTGAACACATATTTATTCTAATTAATTAGCAAAGATTACACACTGAAGCAAAAACTAGAATACCTTCTAAATCATGGAGTCTAAGAGCATGAAGGGCTTCCTAGAGGCTGTCTAGTTCAGCTCCCAGAATGATAGATACAACATCCCTGACAAATAGTCATTTGGTCGTTGTTGGAACAAATCCAAGGGTAGGAAACTCACTCTCTTGAGGCAGTCTATTCCATTAATTTTTTTTTTTTTTGCTTTTTGGAGGGTGGAAGGCAGGGCAATTGGGGTTAAGTGACTTGCCCAAGGTCACATGGCTAGTAAGTGTTAATTGTCTGAGGCTAGATTTGAACTCAGGTCCTCCTGACTCCAGGGATGGTATGCTATTAACTGCACCACCTAGCCGCCCTTCCATTTTTAGATCACCATTTCTCCAATCTAATCCAACAAGCATTTTTGATGTACCTATTGGGTGCTAGGTCTTAGATCCTGTGCTTAAAAGCAAAAAAAAAGAAAAATAGCCCCTGTCCTCAGGAAGCTTGAATTTGATGGGGATGGAAGGGTTGGGGGAGGGAAAAGGGTGTCATAGTCTTTTGGGAAGTAGCACATGAGCTGAGCCTTGATGAAAGCTTCAGAATAAACTTGATATCTTGCTCTCTGACCTTCCTTACCCTCTTCTAAAAACGTAGTAGGAAGCACCAATGGGTTTCATTTTTATTTTTTGGACTTATTATACATAGAGTGTTCTGTCTATTGTTCTCTGCACACTAATTCTGTTACCTTGGATAAGTCACTTCCTCTCTCTGGGCTCAGTTTCCTTATTTGTAAAATGAAGGGTTTGTGCTGAAGGACCTGTAAGACTCCATCAACTCTAGTAGCCTGTAACAAAAGCCTGTGATGAAGCTTTAATTGTTAGGAAGCTTTACCTTACATTATGAGGAACTTCCTCACGGGAAGGAAAATCCCAACAAAATTTAGCACACCCTTTATCTCCTCCTTTTCTAGGCTAACGATCATTAGTTCTTGTAACTATTCCTCCTATGACAGGGTTTGTAATACTTTTACTATCCTGGTTGCTCTCCCTAGGACAATCTATTTTAAATGCACACACAAATGTTGATGTTCAATAGTAGATCTTGCTCTTATTGAGTCTTTCTCTATAACTTGCCCAGCATCTTTGGCGGTTACTTAGAGACTAAAGAAGCTTTAAGGTGAAAGATTCAGCATCTGAATGTGGCTGTCAGACCAGGAGCTAATCCTGGGTCAATCAACTCCAGGCCAAATGGCTAAGAATGTTTATTTATCCGTTTGTTCAATATTCATTGCCCACACACATCCCTCTATAAGGGGCAAAGCACTGACCTTAAAACCATGCCTAATAGAAAAACATGACAGGGGGTGCTGGGTCTGGAGTCAGAGAAACTGGATTCAGGTCTCTCTGCCACTCACTTTGTGACCTTGGGCAAATTACCCAATCTCTCCAGGCCTCAGTTTCCTCAGTTGTAAAATAAGGAAGTTGGGTTAGATGAACTTGAAGGTCCATTTCAACTCTAAATCTAAGATAAAAGGATGTATGCAATTTGCCTTCATAGATCTTACAATATATTGTATGGTATATGCTATATACTATGATAAGTAGTATATCATATACTATTACAGAGAATATATACTGTATCAAATATATTAGGGGAGATAAGTGTCTGCCAATATCTCTCATAATTATTTTAAAATTATACACACAAGTAAAGGATTTTGCAAACCTGAAAGTGTTATATAAATGTTAACTATAATAATAATTGATACAAGGTATACTATGAAAGGCCAATAAAGGAGATGGAATAAGTTATCCTAGTAAAGAAGAAAGAGAGAGAGAGAGAGAGCTCACGTACCAGTAGGGTGATCAGAGAAGGTTTCATGGAGCAGGTTACTTATGTGCTGGGCTTCAAAGATTAAGTAGGAACCTGATAAGTAGAATTTAGAGAGACATTCTTGGGGCTCCAGGCAGAAGGAACATTCTTCTTCAGTGAAATAAGAATCAGCAGGAACTTTCCAAGGGGAAGGTGGTAAATCAGCTGGTCTCCACTCTTCAATGAATCTATGATCACATAAGTATGGCTGCTTCCTCCAAGAGTGCTGCTCACCACCCAGTCATACTTTCTCATCCTGTGTTTTACGTTTCCAAATTTCTTTATAAATCCCTAGGAGAGAATCTCTCCAATATGCTGGAGGCCTTCCTTTGAGTACCACAAATTATTAAAAGAACCAGAAACTCATAAAACCCAAGCACAGTATATATAAATTTACCAATTTATTTAAGATGTATTTTGGGAGTGAGGAGGTAGGAGAAGAGGGAAGGAAGATTGTTTAATTAAATAAATATGAAGAACCTATGAAAAGGGCATTCTGGGATGATGATGGAATAGGTCAGAAATTTCAGGGCTCTCCAGATTTTCTCCACAAACAGAGAAAATCGCCACAAAATGAATGTAAAGCAGTAAAAATAAAGGGGTAAAGACTTCAGAGGCCTCCTGCTCTAACACCACAATTTTACAGATGAGGAAACAGACTCAGAGAAATTTGCCTAGCATCACATAGTGTCAGAAGTCACATTTAAACAAGGTCTTTCTGACTTCGGTCCACATGTGGGCAGATAAATAAATAAAAAATCTACAAAGTACATACGGAATATTTTCAGGAGAGAGAAAGTACTAACAATGGGGTAGGGGGATGGATAAATGCCTTTTGTAGGAGACACCTGGTTGTGGCCTTGCAGGCATTTTAAGGTAGAGAGGGAATGAATATCTTTGCAAAGCATGAATACAAGAGATGGAATGTAAAGAATGGGGGAAAACTAGTAAGGAGAAGGGAGGGAGAGTTTTGAAATATGTTTCATATGAAATTACTAAAAAGGTAGT
Source organism: Pseudochirops cupreus (assembly GCA_028627135.1). Lineage (NCBI taxonomy): Eukaryota > Metazoa > Chordata > Mammalia > Diprotodontia > Pseudocheiridae > Pseudochirops > Pseudochirops cupreus. Next base: position 163,661,802 of record CM053582.1, on the reverse strand, counting down.
TTTAGATCTAAGTGCTGAACTCTGTAAAGACTAAGATCGGGGTGACTGAGAGATCCTCTATTTCTAAAAGCCAAGATAGCAGCAAGGAGAACAGGATGACAGAGATGGGAACAAAATCTCAGAAGATGCATGCCTGGAGACTGTCCATTCTACAAGTGTATGATTGCAGCAATCCTGTTGTTCAACTGAACTCTGGTCAAGGGTCTGGTTCCACTTTTCCCCAGATTATCCATTTAGGAGTAACCTGAAACTATTTCTCGATGAGAGATATCCTAATAACAACTAAACCACTCAAGTCAACTGCAACCCAAGCTCAGTCCCCCTCCCAAGAAAACCCAGGAAATTGCTTTCATGTGGGGAAGCAATGTAGGATAACATTCAACAACTGAATGCAATAAGCATTCACGAAGTACTCATGGCATATAGGACAGGGCACTACATGGGTTCAAATTCTGCCTTGGGCATTTACTATATGTGCGATTCTGTCTGGTTACTTAAATTCTCTGTGCCTCAGTTTCTTCATCTGCAAGATGCAAAGGGGTAAGACTCAATGGACTCTAAATGTCCTTCCAGCTCTACATTTATGGTTCCTGAATCCTATGGTCCTACTATGTGTAAGTCACTGTGTTAGGTAGATTTAAAAAATGAAAACAAAATAGTCCCTGCCCTCAAGAAATTTATATTCTATTGGGGTAGGGTTAGGAAATAATTTGTATACAGATTAATAAGTACATATATACACATACACACAGATTACACACACACATCCAAATACATATAGCTAGGCATACAGGGATCTCTATAATCTGTCACCAAATCAGTCTTACCAGATTTATCTTCTCCTTTTTCACATGCACTTGCCCCTCCAAGTTGATCTACTCACTATCCCTTTAATCCCAACCTGATGCATTCTGACACGGAGTTCACACTTCCAGATAACCTGAATTTTACCATTCAAAGCCCAGATTAAATCTCACCTCTCCCAGAAAGCTTTCAAAGCTATATAAGCCCCAACCAATGAGTTTTCCCTTCATAAAATTGAAATACCACTTAGAGCCTTGGTCACTCATTTATTTAGCCAAGAGAAAGCTTGATACAGAGCACTGGTGTCCAATTCAAATAAAAAGATCCCTTCAACCCTATATTGACTTAGAAAACCACAAATTAACATTATCTAGATTGTATTGTATTTTTGCTTATTTTGTTAAACATTTCCCAATTTATATTTTATTCTGGTTTGGACCACCCTTGGGAATGACCTTGAGTTTGGCACCTCTGATACAGAGAATACTGGTGTTTGGATTTAGGAAATCTGGATGCAAATCCTACTTCTTTGCAGTTATATGTCCTGGGGAAATCTCTTTAGGTTCCAGAGCTTTGGTTTCCTCAGCTACAAAATAGTAGTAATGAATATTGTGTTTTCTAAATTCCAGTCTTATTATGAAGAAGAAGTGTTCAGTGGAGAGAGTGCTGTTACTGAGAGTCATGTTCTGGTTTAAACCCCACTTCTGACTTTTAACTCCCGGGTCTCAATTTCCTTGTCCAAAAATTGATGGAGTTGGACAAGTTGGTCTATTTCAGCTCTAAACCTAGAATCCTATCAAAGGGACAGAGATTAGACCTGTTATTTCATTACTTTGGGGAAGTCTCTTTTAGGGGAAAACTCTCCACTGAAGAGGGTCAGTATATTCTCTGCAACATATAGTCTTTGTTGTCTGGTTGTTTCAGTCATGTCCAACTCTTCCTGATCCCATTTGAAGTTTTCTTGTCAAAGTTGCTGGAATGGTTTGCCATTTTCTTCTCCAGCTCATTTCACAGATGAGGAAACTGAGGCAAAGTTAAGTGATTTGCCCAGAGTCACACAGCTAGTAAGAATCTGAGGTCAGATTTGAACTCAGGGAGAGAAGCCTTCCTGATTTCAAGTCCAATGTTCTATTCCCTCTATGCCCTTGAAATAGAGTCTTAAGAGTTATCTAAAGTGTTAAGAGGTGAACTTAGGTCTTGACTCCAAGACCATCTTTCCATTTACTACCCTAATGGTATCAAACTCAATAGAAACCAGGGTCCCTGATCCCTATATAAGAATTCCTACAGTCACATATTGGCTTAATTCTAACATATACTATTACCTATGCTTTATTGTATTTTATTTATTTTGTTAAACATTTCCCAATTACCTTTTAAACTGCTTAGGCTGACACTGGGAGTGTTGTAGGCAGCATGCTGCTGGCAGTCCCCCTGTCTGACACTTTTGCTTGAGAGTACACTGCTTCTTTAGAAGAGCCCTTTCTTAAAGCCCTACATAGCTACGAGTTGTTATTATTCTAGTATGCCCCTTTATAATTTTAGGGTTTTTTTTTTCCAGTGGAGTCATTTCCTTAACTATACTATAAACTCTCTGAGAGGAAGGAGTGTGTCTTACAGTTCTCCATAAACTCATAGGGCCCTGCACATAGTTGGTATTCAAAGAAATCTTTCTCTTCCTTCCTTCCTTCATTTCTTCCTTCCTTCCTTCCTTCCTTCCTGTCTTTCTATGTATCTAAATATCTACCTATAGATATATACATATACACACACACATACACACATATGCATGTATACATACATATACCTACATATATGTATACATATATACACATATGTACATATTCATATGTGTATGTATGTATGTATCTATCTATCTACACACACAATCATACTGAATACTTTGATTTGACTGGCCTGAGAAAAACTCAGCTTCAGTAGATCTGAGTTCCAGCCTCTGGTTGGCTGGGTTAACTGTCCTTAACCCCTCTGGGTCTCATTTCTGGTGGCCATAAAGTTGTCTCCAACCTCCCCCCCCCCTCCAAAAAAAAGGGGGAGACAAATGCATGAGTTCTGTCTACCTGATGCACTCTGAACTTTGGCAGGGAGGCCCTGGAACAATCCAAATTGTTATCAGGACTAATGAAGCCCTAGGCGGGCTCAACACACTCTTTAATTGCAGCTGAAGAACAATGAAGTCGCTGGGTTGTGGGCAGAAATCTCAGAGGGAGGAGGAGAAACATGTTTGTGCAGAGTCAAGAGAGAGATGTGGGTCCCCTCAGCTGTCAGGCTGAAATCCTTGCTTCTCTCTTCTGGCGCTCCCCTTCCTAGACACTCAGCTGTGTGGGCGTGAGGTTTAAAATAACATTGAGCTTCTTGGCTTGGAATGCATCACCCTGGAGATATGGAATGACTGGGGCCCCTCCAGTACTGCCTCTTGCCTGGAGAAAGGTAACTGGGAAGGAGGGACTGCAGCAACATCTGAAGGGTTGCGGTGGCCTCTGTCCTGTTCTGTGGCGCTAAGCACTTGTCCTGGCTTCTTTTACCTCTGGGAATCCCTGGTGTTTGACAGCGCAGAGAAATGAGCTTTAAGATCACAAGATTGCTATCTGTGTCTGGAAACGAGGGGCTTCATGGTAGAGCAGACCTAGCATTGGATTGTGTGGGGGGTAAGAACACCGGGGCTGGAATCTTAACTTTATTGTTTACTAGATGTGTGACCTTGGGCAAAGGGTGGCATTTTCTCCATCTGTAAAAAAAAGATGATACATGATGTGCTTTTAAACCTTAAAGGTCTACAGAAATGTGAGCTGCTGTCATTGCCATCAGTAAATCTAGAGCAGCGAATACACATAGTAGGTGCTAAGTAATGTCTATTGATTTCACTTAGAAAAAATTGAATGGAGGCAAAATAAATGATCAAAATACAGGTAAGAATTTGGATGAAAGGAAAAAGGTCCATCCCCATTCCCTTCCTCATCCCACCCTAGTTTTGACTTTAGAAGTTCACATTCAGGGGCAGCTATGTGGTGCAGTGAATAGAGCACCAGCCCTGGAGTCAGGAGGACCAGAGTTCAAATGTGACCTCAGACGTTTAGCACTTCCTAGCCATGTGACCTTGGGGAAGTCACTTAACCCCAATTTCCCTGCCTTCTGCCCTCCAAAAAGAAAAAAATAGTTCATATTCCTTACCTGTAGAGGACGCTAGGTGGTGCAGTGGCTAGAAATCAGGGACCTGGAATCAGGAAGACCTGAGTTCAAATGCAGCCTCAGCTATGTGACCCTAGGCATGTCACTTAACTTTTGTCTGCTTTAGTTTCCTCAACTATGAAATGGAGATAATAATAGCACCTAGCTCACAGGTTGCTGTGAGGATCAGATGAGATCTTTGTAAAGTGCTTGGCATGTAGTAGGGACTTAATAAATACTTGTTTCCTTCCTTCTTTCTGCTTTTAAATTAGAGGAAGCAGTTAATGAACAAATATTTATTAAGGCTTACTCTGTGCCAAACACACTAGGCAGGGCGGTGCTGGATATTGTATAGCTAAGCAGGGAAGGAGGTGGGCCCTTGGTGGAAAATGAGGTTAGGCAAAAAGGAAGTACTAGAAAAAGACATGTAAAATGAGTTGAATGGAAGGTGTAAAGGAGAGAGCCATGGTTTCTTACTTCAGCACCAGAAAGCCTTAGGTCAGAGTTAGAACTATCTGGTGGTAAATGGAGCTTTCACCTGAGGAGGTTGACATCTGTGGGGGGTGCGGAGGTGGGGGCAGGGTGCACTTCCTCCTTTTGGCAGCCCTGTCCTCATGCCGCACCCCATAGCCCTTCTTGCCTAGCGTAACTGCTTCCAAACCAACTGTGAATGCAGCCACACCAGGGGGGGACTTTTTGGCCCTCCTCCTTTCTCCACCCTGTGAGTGATAGGAGAAATCAGAGTCCTGCCTCCAGGGTCCAGTTGCCCTGGTGTCTTCTCCCAGGGTGCACCTTTCCCCCAACCCCTGTGGGACAAGGCCTGGACTGGCTCATCTCTTGCTGTGACTCCCCCTGGGGTTGCTCTACCCTCTGTACTTCCCTAACTTCAAGTCGTTGTTTTCTTTAGGTGAAAGGAATTCCAAGTTATGACTCTGCCCTAAGGTGGTCCAGGCCAGGTCCAGGCTGTCACCGAGACATGTTGCCTGAAACCAGAGACCTGCTTGTCCACGGGTACTATCTCCTCTCTCTGGAAGAGAGCTTTGAGAAAAGAGAATGAAGAATAATTGAAAACAAGCTGGGAAAGAAGAAACCATCTAACTTGCCCTCTGGCAAATAGATTGTCTTTCCCTAACTCAGAACAAGATTTTCCAAGGTTACTCATGCTGTCCCTTCCTCGAACTCTCCTTGGCTTCTCATCCTCCCTCCCTTCAGAGCATCCCTTTACCACATTTTTCCCTCCTCCCTCATCTTTTCCATTTTCCTTTGTTCAGGTTAACATGATTGGGAAAGCAGGAAAACACTGAAGTTCCTAGTCCAGGCAGAATTCTGCTTCCTCCCCTTTCCCCCTTGGATACACACAGACCTACTTCTGGCTTCTTTAGCTCTAGACTCCCTAGTTGTCCATGAGGGTTGAAGGATCAGGAGAGAGTGTGTGTGTCTAAGGCGACTGGTCTCACCTCCCCTGGCTTTGAAAGCCAGCCCAGCTCAGTGGCAGTAAACAGGAGAGGATGCCACAAAAGGAGAAAGTTCAGGTGGCTAAAGTCCAGCCCCTCATCCAGGGCCCAGGTAAACTGAAGGTTAGAATGCTTGTCTACCCTAATGAGTTGACCTCAATTAAGCAGCACAAACACCTAGGAGTATGAAGATTGCAATCTACCCAAAAAATAGGCCTCTGAGGTGGTGTGATGTGGAACATTTGGGGGGGAATTGCCAGATCAGTGCAGTGTCATGGAAAGGACACAGGATTTAGAAATAGAGAAGCTTGGTTCAAATCTTACCTTATTACCTGTGTGACCTCAGGCAAGTCACTTGTCCCTTATGTCTCAGGTTTATATTTTGTAAAATTAGGGGGTTATATTAAATAAATAACCCTCAAAGGGGGCTGGACTTTTCCCTAGGAGGTCAGGAACTGAATCCAGGGGATGGGTGATCAAGCAATTGGAGGATGGGAAGACATCTGGCCTTCCATTTGATAACCAATCAATACAGCCACACCTGTCCTTATACTAAACACTCCTCCATATTCTCCCTGCCCTCACTTTGTGAAGTTTCCATTGTGAGCTGACTTGTCCAGGTTTTCAGGCACTCATAGTAGGGACTTTGAGGGACCACTGGGAAAATTCCACTCACACTCCCAGTTCCCCGAACCACCCACAGTGGCAGCAGCTCCCTCAGAGGTGATGCTGATCAATGAGAAAGGATTCTACCTCTCCTCTTTACATTTTGGGTAGGACAGAGTGAATCAAATAGGCTGTGAAGACACGAATGGGCTATGGTCTGTGTCACAGTATCATTACATCATCTTTCTCCCTAAATCCATCCTTTTTTCAAACTTCCAAATTACTGTTGATACAGCTTCACTGTCTTCTTTGATTCCCAACCATCTGTCATGTAATCTATCCAATCAGTTGCCAAATCTTATTGTTTCTGTCTTCATCTCTCTCATATTCTTCCCTTTCTCTCTATTCAAAATGGCCACTAGCCAAGTTCAGGCATCATCATGTCTTACCTTACTAATGCATACCCTTCTCTTTTGTCCCTCTGCCATAAATCTCTCCCCTCTCCAATCTCCACATGCCTGCCAAAGTCACGTTTCTAAAATATGACCATGTCATTCTCCTGCTCAATAAACTCCAGTGGCTCCCTATTAACTATAGGATCAAATATTATTTCATCTTTATCTCATCCTTTTTAGAATGTCTAGTTTTGTGTTAGTTTTTATAATGTGTATAATTAACAGAGTGGTAGTTGTAGATAATTTATAAATCAATAACTATATATGGGATACAAAATTATATATTTTTTGCTGATAAGGGATATACAATAAAAAAAGTGTAGACCATTGGACTAGCTGTCCTCTCAGTTCCCTTCCACATCTACATCTATGATATACTGTGATCTGCTTATTCTGTAATGTTCCACCCCCATATTCTCTTGCTGCTGCCATTTCCAGATTCTGAAAGGTATGTTAGCAATGAGAAAAAGGCATTGGATTTTGGCTGTAGGGAGCAATTGATAGGTAGCCAGATATCCCTTCTAGCCTCTGACTAGCAGGGAAAATGGAGCATTGGGCAGTTGGGGTCTAGTGGGAAGAACATTTGAATAGGAGGTAGGAAATCTGGATTCTTGTTCTGGCTGTCATTAACCAACCACTTGAGGTTGGAAAAAAATCACTTTCCCTCTTTAGGTCTGTGTTTCCTCGTTATGAAAAATAAGAGGATTGAACTAAATGGCCTCTAAGGTTTCTCCCAGATACAATGTTTTATGTCTCTAGGTAGTACAGTGGACAGAGCTCTGGGCATAGAGTCAGGAAGACCTGAGTTCAAATCCAGTCTCAGCTAATTACTAGCCATGTGACCCTGCGCAAGTCACTAAACCTCTGTTTGCCTCAGTTTTCCCATTTGTAAAATTAGGATAATAATACCACTTACCTTGAAAGGTTATTGTGAGAATCAAATGACATAATTATTGATAATAAAATATTGATAATATTGATAACAATGATGAGTTTATAATAAAAAACACTTAACACAGTGCCTGGCACATATTAAACACTATATAAATGTTAGTTAGTAGGAGGAGGAGGAGGAGTAGCAGCAGCAGCAGCAGCAGCAGCAGTAGTAGTGGTAGCAGTAGTAGTAGTAATAGTATTTTAGGAGAAGAGTCTGTGGTTGGGGTAAGTTGGTATTAAAACTTCTGCCTTCACCTCCATTAAAACCTCATTTTATGGACATTTCCATAAATTTAACTGCCAGTCATCACATGCAACAGGGAGAAACAACCAGATCAATATTCTCTGAAGCACCTGAGAGAGAGTCTGCCGGGGTGGAATAAAGGGGTTGGGAAGGGCACTTAGGAAACAACTTGGAGCAGCTGTACTCCTGCTGACCATGGAACATGTGCATTGAATCCCCATTAACTTCTACCACCATTGCCAATCTCAGCTTCTTGGTCCATGCTAGCAACAAGACCTGAACTTCTGAATACCAAGGGAGAGTGACCTCTCTTTTCATCAAGGGGATCAGCCAGATGGCTCCTGCCTGCTAGGGCATTGCTGAAGACTAAAGATAGGCAGAAGCAGCATTCCCTGTCAATGGAGATGGAAAGCAGGTGAAGTGGGAAGGGCTTTTTTCGGAGCTTACCTCCACCTCTCCCCAGTACAGCTTCTCTTGTCCGGCAATGTCTTATCTCTTCCATGTTTTGGTATATCTAAGAATGACCCCACTGAACAATAGATGGAAGAAACTGTTAATTTCACACGCAGTGCCCTGTGCTTAGCAGAGTGCCTGACAGAGCAGGTGCCTAATAAATGGTCATTGATTGATTGATACACCTATCACAGGAAGAAAATCTTAAAGGTATCAAGGCCACTTGTGCAGGAGGTCAGGGGTGGTGCTCTGCACCAGAGCTAGCCCTTGCTGGTTAAAGCTGCCCCCTCAAGAGATGAAAAGGATCTGTGATTCCCAGCATGGAAACTCCTTCCCCCGAGAAAATTGTTTATGATACTGTAGATTCAATTTGATTCAATAAACTATATGCCAGATGTTACCTATGTTAGCTAATGGGGATACAAAGACTAAAAGGAAAGATTCCCTGTTCTCAAGGAGCCTCTATTTAGGCTGTAGAAAACATGTAGAGATAAATAGATGTTCTATATGGAGTACACATATACTATACACAATACATATCTACTATGTGTATATGTGTATATACATATAGAAATAAATAACTTACATAATATTTATAATAAAATCATATATAATAAATAAATTACACATATAATATATAGATTTCATATAAAATTAAAAAGTGCATATATAATATAAAAATTATGATATATACATTTCATATATATGAGAGAGAGTAAATAATTTTTCGGGGTGAGAGGCTGGGGATACTAACAGTTGCGGGGAGGCGTTTAGAAAGGACCTCATTTAGGAGGGGGCACCACAGCTGAGACATGAAGGAATCTGGGGAATTCAAGGAACAGCAGGGGAAGAGAAGAACCATTTCAAGCATGAGGTGTGTACAAAGGCAGGGAGGGAGGAGATGATGTAAGGCCTAGGATAAATCCTAGGGAGTGGATTGAGGCACGAACGTGTAGTGACTTTCAGCCTTGAAACCCTGGCCTTTGAAGACTCCGCCCAGCATTCCATCCCCCAGCCACGTCGCCTCTCCAGTCACTACATGTCTATGTATTGACTAAGGGTTGTGAGAGCTTTGTGCAGTGAAATTTGCTCTCCCATCATTACCACCATGAAGTTTTTTTGAAGGTCCTTGAATTTGTCTTTATGATTCTAATATCTGGAGGTGAGAGCCTAGGTTTGCAGATAAGAGCATTTGGGTTCTTAGTCCAGGGCTTTTCTGGTTTGCTGTGTGAAAACTGGACAAGTCACCTCATCCTCCCACTTTAACTTGGGCCTCAGTTACCCCATGTGCACCATAGGGAGAATTCCTCCTCTCAGATGGGAGTGATATGAGGACAAATCAGATTCTATTTCTGCCAACATTTTGGAGATAAGCTATTACCTCTATATGAACATATATAGGTATGGTTATTTGTGTTTCACACAGGGTCCTCAAGTGCCTTGGGGTTAGTTTCTTTCTTTGTTTCCCATCTGCCTTGCATTTAATTTCTTGAAAATCCTGAAGAAGCTATAGTTTTCTTTCTGTTCTTTGCCTTTTCTTTCTTGATTCCCCCCTCTCCCTCCCTCATCCCCCAGCCCTTTTAGGTTGCACAGCCCCAGCCTAGTTCTTGTCATATTTCCTCATGGATTGGGTGTTTAATTAAAATCATAATTAAAATTGATCTCCTCATTAGCATGCACCTGCTCTGCCTCTCACATCCCTGTGTTCCATTATCCACTGAAGATGTCAAGACTGACAGGCGAGAGCCAGACCTCAGGCCAGCTCTCCTTGACAGGACTCCCTCTCTCTGATGGCAGCATCTGGACCAAGAGGATGTTGGTGGAGAAGCTACATCCGCTCACAGAGCAACAAACAATTAGCACCAGGTGGGCTCCCTGGGGAGAGGGACAGGCTGTGCAGTGACCTTTGGTTAACTGGACAGATCTCATGGTTCAGTCTGATGCACACATTCCCTGTTCCATTGTCTTGAGGGCTCCCACCACCACCACCTCCCCAATGTAGAGCCCCTTCAGCAACGAAGCAACATTGCAAGAAACTCCTTGGATAAAAGAATTTCTGAGGTGAGAGAGGATTGCAGTTTTGACTTCACTGAGATGACATTAACCAGGAGGAATGCCAGGCTCTGTTTTCAGGGGGCCAAGAGTATCAAGCACCCACCTCTGCTCTCTAGGGGCCCAAAGTGTCAAGCATCCACCTCTATTCTCTGGGGGCCAAGAGTGTCAAGCATCTATCTCTGTTCTCTGGGGGCCAAGAATGTCAAGCATCCACCTCTGTTCTCTGGTGCAGCACCAGGAAGATCAGAGAAAGAGGAAAAGGTAACTAGAGAAAGGAATCAGTCTATAATTTGCCCTTTCCAGTTTGTGAAAGGAGATATCCCTTCTGGCTTCTAGGTAAGGGACTTAGTATACTGGTTCTGTGGGAAGAGTACTGGTTCTGAAGTCGCGGGACCCAGATTCAAATCTCATCTCCTAACACTTCCTGTGTGACTTTCAGCTGGTCTTTTAATCTCTCTGGTCCTCTAACTTTCATCATCTGTAAAAATTAGGGGATTAGACAAGATGGTCTCTGAGGTTTCCTCTAGACCTGGATCTAACATCCTGTGACTTCAGGGATGTCCCAGATTTAGAGATGGGGAATGTTGGTGGTGGAAGAATGTCTTTGGGGTGTGTGTGTGTGTGTGTGTGTGTGTGTGTGTGCGTGTGTGTGTGTGTGCGTGTGCCTCCTGGGGGTTGGTGGGGGTAAGAAGTGCTGCAATTTAGCAAAGAGAGAAACACAAGGTATAAGATGCAGGGAGGCTGAGACAATAGGATCACAGACCTGGGGTTTGAAGGGATCTCAGAAGTCTCCTTCAGTTCCCTCATTTTATATTTAAGGAGACTGAAGCCCAAAGTGTTTAAGTGACTGGCCTAAGGTTATACAGGTAGTAAGTAGGAGGCATAGGATGAAATGGAGGCCTTCCAAAGGGGGCAAACACACTGGCATTATCCCTTACCTCATCATAGCTCAAGCCTTGCCCCCTTTCAGAAGCCTAGGTTGGATCGATCTCAAAACTCATTTTAAAGTGTAAAGTACTAACCAACATAAGATATTGCAATTTCACATTGTCCAAATCACTTTCTTTCTCATGGCACTCCAGAACAGTCCACTTGGCCGAAATCAAGCAAGTAATTTAGATATGATGAAACTATAAATACCTTCTCTTTGTATAGCACTTGACATTTTTCGTGTATATTATCTTCCTGACCAGATTGCAGAGACCTGGAGACAACAAACATACAAATAATTAGCAATGTAAGATCGACTCTAAGTATTGTACTGTATGAAGGGAAGAAAGGAATAAGTGCTATAAAAGTCACATCTAGGTGGGAGTTGGTAAGGAAAGGCTTGTGCAGGAAGGACAATTTGAGATGGGGTGTTGAGAGTCAGGTAGGAGTTTGAAAGCTAGGAAGAAGACAATATTTAGGAGGAGGTAGAGATTGGATGGAGGAAAGGATAGAAGAAAAGGGAGAGGAAAAAAATGGCCAGATTACCCATAACCTTGAATGCCAAGCTAATGAGTTGGACTTGATCTTGTGGGTAATGGGTAACTATTGAGGAGGGGAATAACTTTTGTTTGTTGTTATATTCTAAAAAATGAGTAATTTTTTGTTTTTATGTCACCTACATTTCCTTATGTATCTTTCTCTCCTTAGAGAGAAATGCCTTATAACAAAGAACAAAAAACTGCAAAAACTAACCAACACATCTAGCTAAGTCTGACATTATATTCACGCTCATCACTAATGAAAGGAGGGATGGAAGCCCCTTTTCATATATCTTCTGTGGGGCAAAGCTTGGCCATTATAGTTTCACAGCATTGAGGCTCTTTCCATTTATATTGTAGTGGTTACTCTGTATATATTTTTCCTGGTTCTGCTTGCTTTCACTCTGAATCAGTTCACATCAGTCTCCCCATGTTCTTCTATGTTCACCATGTTCATTGTAACTGCAGTAATAAAAAATTGCATTTGTGTATAACAACTTGATTAGACATGGTGTGTGTGTGTGTGTGTGTGTGTGTGTGTGTGTGTGTGACTTCCTAAAGGGTTAATCTGGATATGTTTAACCCACTTCAGATAAATGTGAGCCTCCTTTGCTTTCTATTAGACAATATCCAAGGAAAGTTATTACCTAGAATAGATCATCCACCCTGTGAATAAGTTCCTCCTTTGTGGTAGCTTGAATCCTTTCTACTGTAATTTAAATCCTCTTTCTCTTGTCTAGTCTTAGGGAAGAAAGGAAGAGAAAGGCTAACCACCAGAACCAGGATGTTTCTGTGGAAAGTACACAGGATTTGAAGTGAACGGATGAGCTGAATCTTGGAATTGTGTGTGTGTGTGATCCTGAAGCAAATAATTTCAAATCTCTGGCCTCAGTTGGTAAAATCAAGATTTTGTTGTTGTTGTTGTTCAGTTGTGTCTGAATCTTTGTGATCCCATTTCAGGTTTTCTTAGCAAGGACACTGGGGTCTTTTGCCATTTCCTTCTCCAGCTCATTTGAAAGATGAGGAAATGAGGAAAACAGGGTTAAGTGACTTGCCCAGGGTCACACATGTTACTAAGTATCTGAGGCTACATTTGAATTCTGAAAGAGGAGTTCTTCTGACTTTAGGTCTGTGCCATCTAGCTCCCAATGGGGGGGGGTTGGATAATTTAATATTTATGTCCCTCCAAATTCTAAATCCCATGATCCTTCATTTATTAGAAGATTGCTCTGAGGACTCAAATCTCACTTCAGACACTTACTAACTGTGTGATTCTGGACAAATCACTTAACCTCTGTGTGCCTCAGTTTCTCCACCTGTAGAATAAAGAATTCTCAAAGTCTGATCCTGTAAGTCAGCCTTTACTTTTCTTAGTTAAAAAGCACCTCAACATTTCTTTCTCCATCTCATTTCTAAGCCTTTATTTTCTTTTCCTCTGAATGTTGTCTAACAGGACTTAACCCACGCTAACTATTGCAGGACTGCAGCTTCCTATTTCTCCAAAATCTCCCTCCTCCCTCCCCTTAGTCCTTCTCCTTGAGGGACTAGGGCAGAGGTCACCCTCCTGGGGGAGACAGTCCTCCATACTCCACCCAAGTGGGCTCACCTCTGCTCTCCTGTAGGAGTCGCCAGCAGGCAGGCTGGAAGCTCTGGGAAGCCAGGTCAGGCTCAGAAGTCAAGAGCAAGGAACAGGGAGGAGTGGGTGACCCCTGGGGAGGTGATTAGCTCCAAGGCTCTTCTAATAACAATCTTTAAGGATAACAAACAAAGTGGTGGAGGATGTAGAGCGGCTGCTTCGGCTTGGGTTTCTCCCTTTCCTTCTTAAGACTGGAGGAGGGGGGAGATCTTGTTAATTGCAAACCCATCATTAATAGCATCAGCTCCCAGCCAGGTCCTGGGCAGCAGGCAAAAATCTGAAGATTAGGAAGGAAGCCTGGAGCTGCTGAGTGCAAGTGGGATAGAGTTTCCACCAGGCACCGGGAAGGGGGAAAGGGGGCAACTTGTGAGAAAGTGCTTGTATTCAAAGATGCAGTTCATGTATTGATTGGTATTGACTGGCCACAGTGTGCCCTACCAAACATATGAAGTAGTGCTGGATTACATTCAGGAGACAAGAGTGAGGCCAACAAAGATCACTCCCTTTACCAGGGGCTTCTCCTCCCCTATCCCCCATACACAAATGCACACAGCCATACTCCCTCTCTGATTTTTGGAATTTCCTTTCCCTGAGGGGGTAAAGAAGACTAAGGACCAGGACTATGTTGGCTAGAGTTAAGGATGCAACTCCTTATTATCTGTCATTCAATGGAGAATAGCTACCTAGAAGTCTACAATAAAGAGCTACTGGGTCAAGAGTGCGGTGAACGAACTGGGCTTGTAATATAACTTTAAAGATATTGTGGCTCTTCCTCACTGGCATTGGTTGGCCAAATCCTCAGAGGTCAGCTACTACTTCTCCCCTCAGAGTTCTAGGGCAGTGGTTTTCAACCTTCCTAATGCCACGACCCTTTAATACTCGTATGTGGGCGTATCTGCAGGTGGGCAGACCCGCCTGGAGACAGATAGAGGAGCGGTGTCTCGGTTCCTAAAACCACTGGAAATATGTGTTTTCCGACCCCTGTGACCCCTGTGAAAGGGTCATTCAACCCCCAAAGGGGTCACGACCCACAGGTTGAGAACCGCTATTCTAGGGGAATATTTTCCCTAGGAGATGTAACTCATGAGACCCTACCTACATACTTCCCCTATTGATTATCAATTGATATTAATTAGCCAGGCAGACTTAAGTAGCTTCTAGAAGGTGGTTTTTACTAAAGTGGTATCATAAGAGTACTTGGTATAAAGCATCCCACAAGTACATATAGAGCCCAGGGGAAAGTGGGATCAGCTTTAGAGGAAATGATAGAACAACGGTGAAATTCCTAGTTTTTGGAAGTGCCTCTCTCTCCTTGGTAAGGTCCTCATGAAGTCCCCTTTAGGTATAGTTCAGATTTCTGTTGGAATTCTTGTGCTATCCTAGAGTTGCCTCTCCTTAAAGTGTCTAATTTGTGCTTAGCTGCCAATGCAGATACTACCACCAGCTGTTCCAGGGACACTGCTAGGATGACCATGGGAAATCCAAAATCTTCTGACCTTCAAAGCTCAGCGGGCCATCCTAAGGTCAAAAAGAATGGGGCAAGACAGATGCTCTCCTCCTCTTCTCTCTCAAGAGACTCCTTCCCTAAGGCCTGGCTAGGCTGCTTTCTTCTTTAAGTTGGTCAGACATTTGAATCCCCTGTTCCAAAATAGCTTGTCATTTTTATATAAACTCTATGGAATGTGACTATGTGTCATAGAGTTCCAGGTCTGACGTCAGGAAGGCTCATCTTCCTGAGTTCAAATCTGGCCTCAGACACTTACTAGCTGTGTGAACTTGGGCAAGTCACTTAACCCCATCTGCCTCAATTTCCTTATCTGAAAATGAGCTGGAAAAGGAACCAGCAAACCGCTCCAGTATCTGTGCCAAGAAAACCCCAAATGAGGTCACAAAGAGACAGACACAACTGAAACAACTGAACAATAATAATAGTCAGAAAAATGCTGGACTTGTGTTGGAATCCCATCTCTGTCACAAGCTCTTTGACTGCCTACAATTTGTCATAGACTCTCCAGCCCTCAGTTTCTTCATCTTTAAACTGTGGGCAACAATATTTGTAGTGCCCACCTCCGTGCATGGTGAGGATTGAATGAGACAATGTACAGTCCATAAGGGGCCATGTTCACGTTAGCTATTGTTGAATTTCTTTGGGTCCCCGACCGTGCCCAGCATGGTGTATTAAAAGTTTTTATTGATGCTTCTGATTATAATGTGTACACTGACGACATTTCCCAGTAATACTCCCCTTCCCCAGCATGGTGTCTGTTCTATGGCAGCTGCTTAATAGCTATACTTGACTGATTGAATCATTTTCCTGAAGCTCCACTGACTTCCATAGCCTCCTGATATTCTGGGACTTGGAGGATGAAAAATGGCAATAGAAATCTGTGAATGGATACCCCTTCCCTTCTACTCAGTCCTGGGCTTTGTTGTAGCAGATAGGGTGCTAGACATGGTGCCGGGTTCAATTCCCCCTTGGACACTTTACTAGTTGTGTGGTCTTGAGCAATTCACTCCACGGCTTTGTGCCTCAGTTTCCCTACCTGTAAAATGAAAGAGTTGGACTTTTATTTCTTGCCTCAGTATTTCTAGTACCAGGCTCAGTGCATTGCACACAACAAAGTTTGAGGAGTGCTTGTTGGATTGCATTGTAGGTTAATTCTGAGCTTTGTCAACTTTACCTGTGTGACCTTGGGTGAGTCAATTCTTTCATTGTTTCAGTTTTCTTATCTGGAAAATGAACAGGTTAGATCAGATAACCTTTGAAGTCCTTTCCAGTGCCAGATATATGACTTTAAAAGGAGCCTGTCTTCTACAACAACCTTAGTTCAACATTGATCCTAGGACTATTCTCTCCTTCCCCTCATCTCTCTTTCCCCTCACCTCTTCTTCAGGGGCATGACATTGAGCAATGAATCAGCTTTCATTTATGCAGATACAATCACTACCAGAGCTATCACTATAATAATACATCCATAGCACCTATATAATGCTTGAAACAGAGTGTAAGAGACAATGCTGCGGGCTGATTGCTCTTAATATTTTAGGAAAAGAGAAGAAAACAAGCCTTTATTGCATGCTTCCTAGGTGCCAGAAACTGTGCAGAGTGCTTTACAAATATTGTCTCATTTTAGGACTTCTTATGGGATGGAAGCCATCAAAAGCCTGCTGAAGAGACTTTTATTCAACAGGAGATGAAGCCAGTCATAATTGCACAGGAAATTAGAAGGAGATTTGACTCCTACACCCAGTGCCACCCACAGGGGAGACTTTTGGATATAGTTAGGTTGGGTGAGCTCTGACAAGATTTTGCTTTCTTGCCTCAGGGGAGGAACAGGAGGTTGGAAATGGTTCCACCTGCAGTTACCTGCCCAGGTAGGGCCACCCACCATCATCCCCTCCAAGGGTGAATGAGGAACTAAGGGGGCTGGAAGTGGGGAGGGAGGAGGGTAGGCTGGGGGAGGAGGAGATCTTGTGTACTGAACTGGGAGCACTTAGGAAAAGAAAGGATCTATTTTTTTCCATTTGTTCTCAGCAAACATTTGTCATTTAATTTCTTTCTAATTACACAATTACGTAATTATGTAGTATTAGTAAAATAAAGCCTAAAGACGTTTGAGTAAAGAATTACTTAAGTAAATAATGTCTGACTGGAGTAATTATTTCCTGGGTTTTCTTTTTAAAAGTAGAATTGGATGGAATTAGTTCAGGCGGGGCCGCAGCAGCGATGAGGAGAGGGAAGGTAGGGGGAACTGCATGGCCAGGGGCCAGAGCAAAACTTCCCATAATTCCCCTGGGGTCGGACTCAAGCTATCTTAGAACCTATAAGTTAGAATGCACTCTCTGTGACCACGATTCTGGGCTCCAGATCCTTATCTACTTACTACTGCCTGTTTGAATTTGGGCAGTTCAGTAATCTCTCAGAATCACACTTTCCCAGGGAGGATCACCTATACCTCCCAGGTGTGTGGTGAGGATGAAGGAAAATGTGTCAGCAAAGCTATTGGAAAAGGAGGCCTGAGTAAAAACCCTGTTGCCATAACAATGCTCTCTGTCAGCGCCTGGTCAGGATCACAGAGATGATACAGGATTTTAGACGAAGCTTTAAGACCCCCAAAGAAGTCACAGACTGAGAAATCCTGGATGAGGAATCCAACTGGAGCTGGTAAACATCAGATACTTGGAAAAGAGAACCACTGGGCAGGGGAGAGTGAATTTGGACTTGAAGGGCAACCTGGATGGGCTAAGAGCCTGAGTCACAGTGTATGTGACCCAGCTAAGAGGCACAATGGATAGAGCCTTGTAGTCAGGAGGACTGGAGTTCAAATTGGGTCTCAGACATTTATTTGTTGTGTGACCCTCTTCAAGTCACTTCACCCTGTTTGCCTCAGTTTCCTCATCTGCAAAATGAACTGAAGAAGGAAATGACAAACCACTCCAGTGTCTTTGGCAAGAAAATCCCAAATGGGGTCACAAAATGTCAGACAGCACTGAAAGAATTAAATTATAGTCCTAGGCAGAAGTGTGTGCATATGGGTGAAATTTTAGACCTGAGCTATATTTCCAGCCCAGATAAAGATATCCCACCCTTCTCCTCCTACCTATACCCTCCCCCCTTCCCTTTTCTCCACCCCCAGTTCTGAAAGAATAAAGCAGAAAGCTGTGAGTCGTGAAAGGGGAAGCGGGCATACCTCTTTGGAAAGGGAAGCCTGGGCTGGAGTTTAGGGGACTAGGAGGTCACCTCCAACATCTTCTCTGAGATACTAGGAGGGTAGGAGGGATATGATCATGTTGACAAGCTGTCTATTCATTACCCCTAAGTAGAAGGGAAAAAGAGATCTTAAAAAAAAAAGAAAGAGAGAAAGAAAAAGAAAGATCTTAACAAACAGAAGTCTAGAGCTCAGACTAAGGAGTCAGTTAGAAAGGAAAGGATTCTTAGAGGCCCTGGCTTACAGCACAAAATCAAAGACTGGGGTTTTGAGCTTTCTTTAGCCCAGACTCCTGCTTCACCTTCTACTAAAACAGTCCAGGCAGCTGAACTTTGTTTTTAAAGAACTCTGGAAATTGGTAACCCCCCCCAGCGACTGACTCTCTTATTGCTGGTAAGTTCTTTCTAATGTCTAACCTAAATCTCTCCAGTTAAAGTTGAACTCTTTTGCCCTTTCTCTCTTTTCAGGGAAGATGGAGAACAATTAGTAACCCTTGAGACCCCATGGAAATTAGGTTTCTCCTTTACCCCACACCACCTGTCATTTCAGAAAGGAAGTGTTGTCTGTTGGGGGATAAACTTAGTGTCCAGTGCCTCTGCCTGCCCATTAGACATCTATAAGTCATCAGGGCCAGCTTGAATGAGGCAACCAGTCATCTGCAATGATGTGACGTGAGGTATACTAAGCAGCTTTTCCATCAAATTTCTTCTTCCCCTCACCCCAATACCTCCATTTCTTCCCCATCTCTCATCTCTGTTGAGAGGCACCTGGGTAACACAGGGGATGGAGGGCTGGGCCTGGAGTCGGAAAGACCTGAGTTCAAATCTATCCTCAATTATTTACTAGCTGTGTGACCCTGGACAAGTCACTTAAGCTCAGTTTATCCTTATCTTGTAAAATGGGGACAATAAGCACCTTCCTCACAGGGTTGTTGTGAGGATCAGATGAGACCATGTTTGTAAAGTGCTTTATTTTTTTCAGTCATGTCTGACTCTTCATGACCCCATTTGGGGTTTTCTTGGCAAAGATTCTGGAGTGGTTCGCCATTTCCTTCTCCAGCTGGTTTTATAGATAAGGAAACTGAGGAAAACAGGGTTAAGTGATTTGCCTGGGGTCAAACAGCTAATAAGTGTCTGAGGCCAGATTTGAACCCAGAAGATGAGTCTTCCTGTCTTCAGGGCCAGCACTCTTTCCTCTGTGCCCCTGGCACATACTTTGTTGCTTAATTATTTTTTATTGTGTCTGTCTTCACGACCCCATTTGGGGTTTTCTTGGCAAAGATAATGGAGTAGTTTGCCATTTTCTTTTCCAGCTCATTTGACAGCAGAAGAAACTGAGGCAAAAAGGGTTGAGTGACTGTCTCAGGGTCACCCAGCTAACAAGTGTCTAAGGCTAGATTTTAATTCTGGTCTTCCTGGCTCCAGGCCCAGTGCTCTATCCATTGCCTCACCAGCTGCCCCAGGCACACAGTAGATGCTACATAGATGCTTATCCTTTCCCCCTCCTCCCTGTTAGTGTCTCTGACTCTGAGTCTTGGCATTACCTTTGGATCTTCATCATCTTGTCCCTTCAATGAGTTGGCAAGTTCTCTGGTTTTTATTTCTGTCAAATTTGTCACATGAAGCCCCCTTTTCTCCTCTCATAACGTACCCGCCCCAGTGCTGGCCTTCACTTCTTCTTTTTTTAATTTTTTTTTTATTTTACATGGGAGAAGGCACGGCAATTGGGGTTAAGTGACTTGCCCAAGGTCACACAGCTAGTAAATGTTAAGTGTCTGAGGCTGGATTTGAACTCAGGTCCTCCTGATTCTAGGACTGGTGCTCTATTCACTGCACCACCTAGCCACCCCTCTTCACCTCTTCTTGCTTAAGTTAAGTTACCTATTCTCTCTCTAATCTATCCTCTACATTGATGCCCTGGTAAATTTCCGTTGCTTTACTATGATCATGTCACTCCTCTACTCAAAGCCTTCAGTGGGTTCCCCATTGCTTATGGAATGAAGTCAACATGTCTGACCCAAGGTCTTCTATAACCAACCCCATATTTCCTGCTAGTCTCCTTCATGCACGTTTTATTCTAGGTGGATGGCGCATGTAGCACATAGTAGGCTTTTAATAAATGTTTTATCAAAATCTTAGATGAAGAGACTGGAGCCTTCTACAGAAGTGAAGCTAAAGCTTTGATCCAGGGATGCCCTGACAACTGCAGTTACGGTTGCAGGACTTTTTTTTTTTTTCCACCAGAGTTGAATTAGACATTCTGGGAGGCCTGCATTTGTCACTTAATGTTTGCCTATGCAAGGAGCTAAATATTCATTGAGTAATTAGCTAGTTCAGATTAGTGGTATGAAAAAGACAATTCCTTCTAATTATAGGGATGTCACTTAGAAGATGCCACACCAGGCTGCCATTCACTTCCAGGAGAGTCGCAATAAAACTCTTCCATGTGATTCAGATGCAGAAAAGGTTTTTTTTTTTTAAGGCTTCATTACTTTTGATAATTAAATATTTATCTGAGCTGAGAAAATAAGTCACACTTACTGTTTCAGGGTAATCAAAAGTTTTTTGTCTTAAATGCAATTTTTATGGCTATCACAGCTTTGTGGATAAGGCTAACACCTCTTCCCGAAAGCTTTCCTTGATTAGCTCCAAAATAAAGTTAAAAGGTAGAAACACATAAATCTTTCACTTGGGTTGAGTTTAATGCTGCAGTGAGGCAGTTTAGTTCCGAGCTTCCTGGCAGCTCAAGGGAAAAAGGAAGCCATTTGGGTCATATAGTTCTCACTGTCTTACTAAAGAAAACACACACATTTGTTATAGAGAAACCAATTTTCCCTGGCATTGAATTCTAGAAAGAATTCATCCCTGTGGTTCCAAGATGGCATCCAACAGCCAATGCTTATTGGCTGTGCAGTAGAACCAACCCCTTTGACTAATTTTATCGAGGGTGTGCGGAGAGTACCTAGCTATGGTATACGTATGTAAGGCTATTCTTGTACTGATGCACTTCTGAACAGCACACATGGCTTACTTCAGATTCTAAATCTGGGTCATCCAGGCATTCTGCTTTGCTTTGGAACCTAGAATTTTGTCACTAACTCCAGGGTGTCTGGTATTTTTGCTTCTATTTTTTTTGAAGGGTGTGGGGAATGAAAACTGGCATGATTTTTCTTGACCTTCTCTATTCAGGAGCCCTGGGGTGAGGTCTCAAGCTCCAGTGACTCAAACTGAAGTCTTCTTCTCTGCCTGGGCTTCTGAATTAGGATACTTGCTGGCTGCCCTGGGAGATGTCAGAGAGCTTGCTACCTTCTCTTTCCTCAGGCAGCAGGGAGGATGAGGATCAGCATAAGCATATTTTTCTTTGAAATTCATGTAGTTGGGGGCATTGGGAGTGAAATTCCTTTTGAACTTGAAGACCTGCATGAACAATTGTCCTAGAGACTGGGGAAGCCAAGGAATCCTGCTGACTAAGGCTGTGCCTAGGGGTGCATTTGTTGGGGAGGTTTTGCTGTGTATTCATGATTGGCAAACTCAACAGCTCTGTGTTTATGGCGACTCATCCTAGATATGCCAAGTGCCAGGAAACTTACAGAGACAGGTGTATATCTAATTGATGGACATATGAGAGATTATTTCACATTGAGTCAGTCACTGGGTATAAAACTCTTGGTATTAGCACTTAAAAATGGTAAAACTGAGCCATTGGTAAAGGCAATAGTAAAAAACTTGCCATTTAAAAATGTTTTCTACATTTTGTTTTGACCCCATGAAATATTCCCAACATCCATCCAAACAAACCTCTTTACAAGTATGTTCTCTGGAAAGAGGGAGGGAGGAGGGGGAGAAAAGAGAGACAGAGAGAGACAGAGACACAGACAGAGAGAGAGACAGAGACACAGACAGAGAGACAGAGATACAGACAGAGACACAGAGACACAGAGACAGAGATAGAGATACTGTTAACAGGAAGAGCTAAAAAATAAACTTTAATTTTGATCATACTGTTCTAACATTGGCCATTGTAACTGATCATTTTAGTTGCCTCTCCATATTGATTTATTTACCTCATTTCAGTCATTGTGTATTTTTTTTGATTCCACCATCTTTATTCTACATTCCATGTTTCTCTGTTTTTTTCATAGTCTCAGTTTCTTACTTCAGTATTTTGATGGCTCTGCAATCTCAAAACTGTGGGTACTCCCTTCATTGAGGCAGGTTACATCTAGTCCACATCTTTTTCTCATCATGTGCTACTGTTGTTTATATTCTACCATAAATCATTCATGGTTTCCACATTACAAGGGGGAGGGGCTTTCTTTTTAACTCTTGGCATTGTGTGGATAGCAGTGGAGCAAGTAAACTGTCAGTTGCTTTCTATTCTCAGTGGATGATAGAACTCCCTTTTTTGGCCATTTATCTCCTGCAATTATCTTTTATAGCATTTATCCTGAGTAATTCTTTGCTGTTGATATATTCCAGCCTGCTCCCACCCACGATGCACCCCTCCAGAGCTGTAATATTCCTTTTCTTTCATATACCATAATCTATTTAGCCAGTCCTCAGTCAATGGGCACTTATTTTGTTTCCAGTTTTTTGTTATCACAGATAATGCTGCTATGAACATTGTTGTGCATATGAGTCCTTTTGTAAGTGACGATAATGACCTTGAAAGACAGTCTCTGTAACCTAATCTCTAGGTGAGAGGGTCTGAACCATTTAATAACTTTTCTTGCATAATTCTATTTTGTAGCTTTTCTTCCATAACTCCAAATTATTTTCCAGAATGGTTGAACTGATTTAGGGCTCATCATTTCCTACAACAATGAGTGTTTCCATCTTTTAGCATCTTTGTTAGTATGAAGGGTGTGAGGTGGTATCTCAGGGTTGTTTGAATTTGAATTTAAATTTTGTCAGCTTGCTAACACTAAATGCAAAAAGCCCCATCTCCGTGAATCAGGAAAGTGCCAACTCTTACAATAGTTGCCTGATTTGGAAGTGTGGGAATAGTGGAGCTAAATGGTCATGTTTTCCACCTTTCTGCCCCTATTCAATTCAAGCCAAATATTTATTGAATGTCTGTTATGTGCTTAGCACTGTGAGGTACCATAGACAGGACTATCCCTAACTCAGCCAAACAAATGAAAATGTAGCTTCCCTGAAGTCAACTATGATGTAGTGGAAAGGACAATGAATTTAATATCAAAAGACCTGGATTAGAATCCTGGCTCTATTGTATCTTTGTGACCCTGGGTAAGCTATTCAGTTTCCTTAACTATTTAAATAAAAAAAAGACAGGGCAGGACAGAGAGGGATAGGGGGTGGGGAGGGAGGACAAACTAGATGATTTCTGAAGTCCCTTCTAGCTTCAAATCCTATAAATTATCTCCAAAGGAAGCAATACTAAACTTCCTTAGACACCAAAAGTTCTTTCTATTTAAAAAAACAATCACTATTATTTTATTTTCAGTTCTGAAATCTCTCCTTACTTCACCCTCCAGAAGTTCTTTCTAATATCTATCTAAAATCCTTTCCACTGCAATATTAGTCCTTTTATTGCCCACTGCAGCAAGGAATTTCACCATCTTACCAAGAAGTATTACTTTATACAGACTGTTCATTCATGAATTATTTTTATGAAAAGCCTATTGTGGCAATTTAACAACCTAAATTTATCTAACGCTTTATGGTTTGCAAAGAATATTTTATCATTTGATCCTCATAACAACCCTGTAGAGTAAGTATTATATTATCCCCATTTTACAGATGAAGAAATTTATTCTCAAAAAGGGTTGTGACTTGCCCACACCACTGATAAGTATCATTGGCAAGATTCAAACCTTATACTTCCTAACTTCAATTTTAGTCATTCTAGAAGCCAGGTGGCTTCTAGATAATATGCAGTGCCTGTCTTTAACAAGCTTACAAGGTAGTGTTAAATAATAATATAGGACAGCAATATGAGATAAAATAAGGCATTATAAGACCATGTACCAAATGAATTCAGTATTACAGGAAGGAGAAATCACTGGTGGCTATAGTGGTGTGCAGAAGCTTTAGGGAAAAGGGGGAACTTGAGTTGGATGTTGAACTTTGGGTGATATCTGGAGAGGCAGAGAGAAAACCATATTCTAAGATATTCTAAATCTAAATGCACTTGATATAGGGAACAGTAAACAGACTAGTCTGGCAGGAGTGGAAGATTTATATAAGAGAAAAATCAGAAGTTAGAAATTAGTTTCTTCCTTACCTATGGTTACTCCTACAATAACTCTTTCTTGTCTTATTGCTATAACTAGCATTTCTTTGTTCTTGTTCCATTGTTTTTAGTCATGCCTGACTATTTGTGACCCCATTTGGGGTTTTCTTGGAAAAGATACTAGAGTGGTTTGCCATTTCCTCCTCCAGCTCATTTTACAGATGAGGAAACTGAGGCAAACAAGATTAAGTGACTTGTCCAGGGTCACACAGCTAGTTAAGTGTCTGAGACCAGATCTGAACTCAGGAAGATGAATCTTCCTGACTCCAGGCTCAGTGCTCTATCCACTGAGTCACTTTCTATCACTATGTTAAAGGGAAGTGGTAAAAATGAAGATCCTTGAAGATGGTGGATAAAAGGCAGCAACTAGACTGAGTGCTCCCCCAAACCCCTCTGAATACTTTAAATAATGCCATAAAATAATTCCTGGAGTGGCAGAACCTGCAAAAGGATGGGGTATAATAAATTCTAGTCAAAGACAACTTAGAAGGTCAGCAGAAAAGATGTGTTGCACTTGGGTGAGAGTGGAGCATGATCCAGCACAGGCTGCACCAACACAGACCCAGACCCAGCAAACCAGGAGCAAACCTTGGGGGCCATTGAATCACCAGTGGCAATAGCTTCTTCCAGAGCTTTCAGCCCATGGACAGTAAAAGGGTTGAACAACTGGTCAGAAGGAGATTATAGGGGTCTCTTTGCTGGCACCAGGAGAAGGACTCTATTGCTTTGCCCATATTCAGATTCAGGTTGCAGTCCTAGGTGTCAGTCACAGGATAAGGAGGAGTACTAGCACACCAGAGCTTACAACCACAATGGAGTAGGGACCCTCATAATAGTTCCAGGGCAGAAAAGAGTGCTTGTGGTCATTTACAGACCAGAGTACAGACCAGAAGAGCAGTGAATGTACCTCTCCTAAGATCATACCACCTTGGAAGGACTGAAAACTTACAGTACCTAGAAGTATCCTGAAAACAGTTGCACAAAACCCCTGAAGCTTGGGATGGTGAGCCCTCCACCTGGAGGCAGAGCCCTACTTTAACAAAGAATTAAAAGTCAAGAAATAGTTTGGGGAAATGAGCAAGCAGCAGAAAAAAATTCTGACCATAGAAAGTTACTATGGTAACAAGGAAGATCAAAACACACACCCAGAAGAAGAGAATGAAGTCCAAGCTCCTATCTCCAAAGCCTCCGAGAAAAATAGGAATTAGTCTGAGGTCATGGAAGAGCTCAAAAGAGGATTTTTGAAAATCAAGTAGGAGAGGTAGGGGAAACATTGGGAAGAGAAATGTGAGGGATGCAAGAAAATGATGAAAAACAAATCAACAGCTTGGTAAAGGAGATATACACACACATACACACACACACAATACTGAAGAAAATAACACCTTAAAAAACAGACTAGGCCAAATGGTAAAAGAGGTACAAAAAAACCAGTAAGGGGAAGAATGCCTTAAAAAGCAGAAATGGCCAAATGGAAAAGGAAGTACAAAAGCTCACTGAAGAAAAGAATTCTTTAAAAATTAGAACTGGGGGGGGGGGGGCAGAGCCAAGATGGCAGTGTAGGACCAGCAAGAAATCACAGCTCTGACACAGCCACAGCAAATACCCAAAAAATATGACTCTAAACAAATTCTAGGGTTCTAAAATGCACACAGATGTATTTCCTGATGAAGGCAGATCAGTTCAAAGCGACCATTTCAGCTCTGAGAGCCAAAACTACCCCAGCCTGAAATGGCGGCTTTTGCCACAGGGGTCGTTTGATGAACTGAGCCCCACCGCAGCTGGAGCTTCAGGAGAGCAGATCTGTGGCAGCTGTGGCAGTATCCAGAATTATCAAGCCATAAGAAAAAAAGGACTAAGGTTAGTGGAACTTGGCTAAAAACCGGGGAAGAAAAGCGGGTCCAGCCAAGCCTCCTCCAGGGCAAAGAAGCGGGAAGCGGAGGTTCTGCACCCTCCTCCACATGGCCGCTTCAGAGCTCCCGGCCTGCAGACAGCAAGGGGGCAAAGCTATCATTCAGAGGCCAAGTGCTCTTGTGTTGAGTGGCCTGGATCCAGATCGTGGTCTTGGGCAGTGGTCCTGGGGTTTTTTTTTTCAGTGAGCCGGAGCTGGGGAGGGACCCAGCAGCCTCCTAAAAGCCCCAGCAGCTAGGAAAACCCCAGCAATTTGGGACAGAGCTGTTCCCTCTGGAAGCAGAGTTCCACAGAACTAAAAAAAAAACCAAAAAAACCCAAACCATTGAATGGCGACCATGAAGAAGCATAGGAAGCAAAGTAAGAACAGCAACCAAACTCTAGATTCCTTCTTCAGGGAAAAGAAGGAACAAAGCAGTGAAAGGGAGGAAGATAACAGTCAGAACTCCCACACTAAAAGCTTCCAAGAAACATGAAGATTGCCAAAAAGCTAGAGATCAGCTGAAGAAAGATTTTGAAAACCAAATGAGAGAAGTGGAAGAAAAATTGGGAAGAGAAATAAGAATGATGAAAGAAAATCATGAAAAGAGAGTCAATAACCTGACTGAAGAAATTAACACCTTAAAAAATAGATTAACTCAGATGACAAAAGAGGCCCAAAAAGCCAATGAGGAGAAGAATGCCTTAAAAAGTCGACTTTGCCAGATGGAAAAAGAATCTCAAAAGCATTCTGAAGAGAATAACTTCTTCAAAATTAGAGTGGAGCAAAT
>CM053582.1:163551080-163634356 GCA_028627135.1 Pseudochirops cupreus | reverse complement strand
GAGGGACATGTAATCAGTCTCTCACAATGTGCCCACTGTGGAGAGGTTCTGCGTGATTATACATGTACAGCCTGTATTTGATGGCTTGTTCTTCCAGTGGGGGGTGGCTGATGAGGAAGGAAGAGAAAGAATCTAGAATTTAAAGTTCTATAATCAAATGTTAAAAATATATATGTATATATATATATATATATGTGTATATATATATATATATATATACACAATTATCATTACTATTATTATTAACTATATCCAACTGGAACTTAAGATACACAGGCACTGTGGAAGAGAGATCCATCCTGCCCTATTGGAAAGTTAGAGGAGTGATGGGGGAGGACATAGGAGAGATTAGATTGGGGGAGGGGTTATACAAGGGGATGGCTGTTTTTGGGGGGGTAGGGGAAAGATGGGGAGAAAATTTGTAACTCAAAATCTCATGGAAATGAATGATGTAAACTAAAATAAATATAAGAAAACAAAAAGAAAAAAGAAAAAAAATTAGAACTGAGTCAATGGAAGCTAATGACTTTATGAGAAATTAAGAAACAATAAAACGAAACCAAAACAATAAAAAAGTAGAAGACAACATGAAATACCTTACTGGAAGAACAACTGACCTGGAAAATAGATCCAAAAGGATGATTTGAAAATTTTTGGACTACCCAAAAGCTGTGATAAAAACAAAAGCCTAGACATCATCTATCAAAAATTATCAAGGAAAACTTCCCTGATACTCTAGAACCAGAGGTTAAAATAGAAGTGGAAAGAATCCACTTATCATCTCCTCAAAGATATCCCAAAATGAAAACTCCCAAAAATATTATAGCCAAATTCCAGAGCTCCCAGGTCAAGGAGAAAATATTCCAAGCAGCCAGAAAGAAACAATTCATGTTTCATAGAGTCACAGTCAGGATAACATAAGATTTAGCAGCTTCTACATTAAAGGATTGGAGGACTTAGAATACGATATTCTGGAAGGCAATGAAATGCTACTACGCTATAAGAAATGATGAGCAGGATACTCTCAGCAAGACCTGGGAGGACTTATGTGAGCAGTGAAATGTATTGTGTACAACATAAGAATGATATTGTAAGATGATTAGTTGCGAATAACTTAGCTATTCTCGGCAATACAGTGATCCAAGACAACTCTGAAGGACTTATGATAAAAAATGCTATCTATCTACAGAGAAAGAACTGATGGCTTCTGAATACAGATTGAGGCATACTTTTAAAACTTTATTTTTCTTGAGATTTTTTTTTGGTCTGTGTTCTCCTTCACAACATGACTAATATGGAAATATGTTTTGCATGACTATACATGTATAACCTATATCAAACTGTTTGCCTTCTCAGTGAGGGGGTTGGGAAGGGAGGAAGAAAGAGAATTTGGAACTCAAAGTTTTAAAAGTGAACATTAAAAAAAATACTAAATAAATTTTAAAAAAGAAAATGAAGATCTTTGCTTAATCCCTGATCTTATTGGAAATGACTCCAGTTTATCCCTATTATATATAATGTTGACTTTTGTTTTTTAGATAAATACTATTTGACATGTTAAGGAAGGAAAAAAACCCCAACACATTTATTCATATGTTTTCTAGTGTTTTTATTTTTCTTCCAGAAGTGGTTGTATTTTGTCAAAGGTTCTTGTCTGCACCTGTTGAAAGCACCATATGATTTTTGTTGTTGTTCTTATTTTTGAGATAAATTATACTTGTAGTTTTCCAAATATTAACCCCCCCCGAATTCCTAGTACAAATATAGAAGAAATTTAGTAGTAGCTCTTCTTTTGCTATTTTCGTTTATTTATTTTTTGTTTTCAACATTCACTTTTATAAGATTTTGAGTTCTAAATTTTCACCCCTCCCTTCCTCCTTCCCCAAGATAGCATGTCATCTAATATAGGCTATACATGTACAAGCATATTAAATGTATTTCATATTAAACATTAATTACATTGTGAAAGAAGAATCAGAACAAAAGAGGAAAACCACGAGGAAGAAAAAACAAACAAAAAACCAAAATAAAAGAGAAAATAACATGCTTTGGTGTGTATTCAGACTCCATAGTTCTTTCTCTGGATATGGATAGCTTTTCCTATCATGAGTCTTTTGGAATTGTCTTAGATCATTGCATCACTCAGAAGAGCTAAGTCTAACAAAGTTAGTTGTTGTACAGTGTTGCTGTTACTGTGTACAGTGTTTTCCTGCTCACTTCACTCAATGTTAATTCATGCAAGTCTTTCTAGGTTTTTCTGAAATTTGCCCACTCACCATTTCTTAGAGAATAATAGTATTCAATTACATTCACATATTAAAACTTGTTCAGTCATTCCCCAATTGATAGGCATTCGCTCAATTTCCAATTCTTTGCTTTTTGTTAGTTTTGCATATTGTTTATATAATATAAGAATTAGTTGTTCTTTGAATATTTGATAGAATTAACTTGTGAATTTATCTGCTTCTAGGATTTTTTTCTTTGGGAGTTAATATATGACTTGTCCAATTTCTTTTTCTAAGACCAAATTGCTTAAAATTGTCTATTTCTTGTTCTCTTAATCTGGATTATTGATTTCGATAAATGATATGATGATGTACTTAGAAAACCCTAGGGAGTCAACTAATAATAATAATGTTTATATAACATTTATTATGTGTGAAGTATTATGCTAAGACATTTTATAATTATTATCTCATTTAAGGCTCACAACAAGGGTTGTGA
Source organism: Pseudochirops cupreus (assembly GCA_028627135.1). NCBI lineage: Eukaryota > Metazoa > Chordata > Mammalia > Diprotodontia > Pseudocheiridae > Pseudochirops > Pseudochirops cupreus. The sequence goes on along the minus strand of CM053582.1, from coordinate 163,631,632 downwards.
TGTAAGTGCTATTATTATCCCAATTTTACAGATGAAGAAACTGAGGCAAACAGAAGTTAAATGATTTGCCCAGGGTCATACAGCTAGTAAATTCTTTTTTCTTTCTTTCTTTCTTTTTTTTTTTGCTTTCTGTAGCGGAGAAGGCTGGGCAATTGCGGTTAAGTGACTTGCTCAAGGTCACACACTAGTAAGTGTTAAGTGTCTGAGGACGGATTTGAACTCAAGTCTTCCAGGCTCCACTGCTGGCAATCTATACATTGTGCCACCTATCTTCGGCTAACATTTACAAAAACTAAAAATTAGTTGAAGCTATAAATAAGTTTGTCAGAGTTACATGATATTAAATAAATCCACACAAATCACCAGCATTTCTGCATAATACTAATAAAACCCAAAAGAAAAAGACAGAGAAATTCCATTTAAAATATCCACAGACTATAAACTACTTGGGAATCTGCCTACCATGATGCACATTAAAAACCATATGAATACAACTACAAAACACTCTTAACCAAAACTGAGGAAAACATCCTACTTGTACAAAAACATTGATAGCAGCTCTTTCTGTGGTGGCAAAGAACGAGACACTAAGGGGATGTTCATCAGTTGTGGAATGGTTGAACAAATTATGCTATATGAATGTAATGTAATACTATCATGCTATAAAAAATGAAAGAAGTGATAGTTTCCTCTATTTTCTCCCTCCTTCTTGCCCCCTTGTCTCCATTCCTTTTTTACTCTCCTCTCCTCTCATCTTCTTCCCTCTCTTTCTTTCCTTTCCTTTTCTTTCCTTTCCTTTCCTTTCCTTTCCTTTCCTTTCCTTTCCTTTCCTTTCCTTTCCTTTCCTTTCCTTTCCTTTCCTTTCCTTTTCTTTCCTTTTCTTTCCTTTCCTTCCTTCCATCCTTCCTAGGAAAGGACAGAAGTAAGAGAGAGAGAGAAAAAAAATAAATGCTTGATATATTTTTGTAAGAGATTGGAAATTTAGGGAAGAAATTGTAAAGGGTGCTTACTATCTAAAAAACTTACAAACTAAAGAGTTTGGGTTTTGGATAATAAGGAAACATTGAAGTTTTTTGAGTACCAAAATAGCATGATAAAAGTGTCAGCATATCCTGGATAAACTGGAGAAATAGAGTCTATCAACAGGGAGACTGTTTGGGAGAATTTTTAAAGATCCAGGCATAGAAGTGATGAACTGAAATAGGTTAGGACTAATTATAATCCAGGGTCATGAAATTACTTGTGAACTTGCTATACTACTCTTGGTGATTTTGGAAGACCACAAAGAATGGGAGGTGTGCTGCAAGATGTAAGTTTGGTAGCCAAGATTTAGAAACAAGATAAAATACCCAGATTATCTGCTGGGACAAAGGAAGCCCAGACCAAGGAAAGGGTGCAGAAATAGTTATATTCTAAGATAAAGGAGAAGTCAAGGATAGGATCCAGAGAGAAACAACGTTGTCAACAAACTGAAAGAAATACTTCAGAGGTCAGTATCAGGAAGAACAAGCAGTCAAATTTGCAAGTATTAGGTCAGGAAGTATAAGATCAAGTTACTAAAGGTTGGTGGTCTGGGACAGGGTGGGATCAAAGCCAGAATTAAAAAGAGCCAGGGTGAAAAACAAATGAGTAAAAACCCACTACCACCACCATTAAAAAAAACAAAAACAAACCACAAACAAACAAACTAAGGAACAAATGCAAGAGTGACAGAGTCAAGTCACTTGGACAGAGCATAGAAGGGCAGTTGGCCTATTGTTTCCATGAAGACTGGACTTATTTTGACTCCTTTTGAAGTGGTAGCACTGATCCACCAAGTCATGGGCCATTGGAAAGTGTCCAGGCAATCATGTGAACCAAGGGGAGCTTGATGATTGTAGTGTATTTGCCAAAAAAGCTAATGAGATCTTGGACTATGTTAACAGAAGTATAGTGCTGTGTGTGTGTGTGTGTGTGTGTGTGTGTGTGTGTGTGTGTGTGTATTTTGTTGGGGAGGTTATTCATTCAACAATCATTTATTAAACGTGTTTTGTACTAGGTGGTAGAAACACAAAGACTAAAATGATAGTCTCTTCTTTTGAGGAGAATACATTATCTTTGCAGGAAGGGCAGGGTGGGAGAGAAAGGAGACAAGATATACATAGATATATAGAAATAAAATATATGCAAGGAAAAAAGGAAAGGGTAGAAGGAACCAGCAAAGACCTCATGTAGGAGGAGGCACATAAATTGAACCTTGAAGGAGGGCTAAAGTTTCCAAGAAACAAAGGTGAAAATGGAATATTTTCCACACATGGGGAACAATATGGACAAAGGTGGAGAGACAGGAGATAGAATGTTATTTATAGGCATATATAGTAGGCCAATTTGACAGGGATGTGGGATACCCATATGTGTGTGTGTGTGTGTGTGTGTGTGTGCTTGCGTGCATGTGTATATATGTATATATATATATGAGTGAGTTGATTTATATGAGAATGTTATGTAAGAAATGATTGAAGAAATTAATAAGATATAAAGCTGGATATTATTAATTATAATTAATATCCATTATTAATAATAGTAATATTGTTAATAATACTTAGGGGAACTATTTTACTTTATGGAACTTTAGAATATTACTTTATAGAACCAATACTTTAGTGGTTGAAATGTTGAAGAAGGATTGCTCTTTGTTCTACCTAGTTGCACAGGGTAGAATCAGGACCAAAGGGTCGAAGCTACAGAATATGGATTTTGACTCAAAATAGAGTTGAAATCCAAATATCAAGCTGTCCAGTGATGAGCGAATTCCTTATCACTGTAGGTGTTCATTTGGGAACTGTATAATCACTTATTGGAGGTATTATAGAGGGGAATCAAGTTTTAGGTTAAAGTTGACCTAGGTGACTTTCAACTAGCTTCGTTCAACTTTAAGACTCTCTGAATCTAGAGTGGGGAACTGAAAAGAAAGGATAAATGTTATGAATAATGGTAGGATTTGTGGTTGAATGGGGAGAGAGAGAGATTTCCCTGTTCTGGCAGGTATACCTGTCTGTGTTCCAGGCTCCACCCACCAAAACTCTGAGCTACATCACCTGGGTTTGGGAAATGACTCCAACAGGCTCAGCTGCCTTTTTTTTTTTTTTTGGTTCATTTCCTCTACCTGGAGTTAAGGATAGGGACTGGGCTTGTGATTTCATTGATATAAGGGGCTCATTGATATAGGAAACTCATTCTACCAATACAGGTAAGCTGACTCAGGATCACACAGCCAACATATGTCAGGGGAAGGATTTGAACCTGAGTCTTCCTGATTCCAAGGCTAGTTCTCAGTTCTCTATGCCATGCTGCCTGTACCCAAGTTACTTCAGGAACATTTCCTAGTATACTTACAGCTCTTATTTAGTTTTCCCAAAATGTGGGTAATAGGTCCTGTACAAGCATTCATGGTAAAAACATTATGGGACAGGCTCTATTTCTTACCACAGAAAATGCAAAAAACTTAGAGAACTTACAGGAACTAGTCAAAGCATTATAGCCTATTAGTAGCCTGTAATGCACCTTCTAGGTCTCAGATTTTGAGATTCTGAACTTGGGGGCAGGGTGCATTAGGGCAAATCTTTGACATTCCAGTTAGTCCTTTCCTACCATTATAGTTTCCTTAAGACTTGTGATACCACCCTATAGTTTAGTCTTCTACAAGAAGGTAAATGTTGGGAGTTTTTTGGACACATAATCTCCTTCCTATCACAGAGTAACTCACTGACTTTTTTCTCTTAAGTATGACATTCCAGGAATCAAGTAGATGATGTTCTTTTTTCACAAAGGGACATAGTACAATAAGAAATCCTCTTTTCTCTTTTGGTCTGATCTCCAAACTCTCAAACTGGTGACTCTTGAATTTGGGGTTGCCTGACTGATAGAAGGTGTATAATATATCATTGATTGGCTGCTGCCCAGAAACTATCCCTTCTCTGAGGGGAAGAATTAGATTTTGAGATCATGCTGTCTAGGGAATTAAACATTCTCCCTCTTCCATTCAGGAATTGGGTATCTTAACATTGTTTCTGGACTAGGCTGCCTGAAAGCTTCTGCTATACAAATAATCAAAACTAACTGCTCCTGAGAGGAGGAAATTGTTGGGGAATAGGAGAGGAGAGGGGAGAGGAAGAAAAGTAGAAGAAAAGGGAGGGAGAGAAAAAAAGACTCATAGTATAATTTAACAGTCCATAAAGAAGGATGGTCCCTTCAACACGATATATCCTTGTGTCTCATTCAGTCAATCTTTAGCTCTCAGTGTGACATCTGTGAGGGGGCAGTAAACATACTTACATTCTATGGGGAGGTAGCCATCAGATACCTTCAAGACAAACTCTATTTCCTGTAAACATCCCCCCCCCCCCCCCAATCTTGTCAGATTGATTGAAAACACTTAGCAAATTGATCAGGGACTTCCCTATTAAAACCCTCCTTCCCTTAAACAAGTGAGGTAGGGTTGATGCCCAATGGATAGAACATACCAGTACCTGCAAAGGCGGCAGACTGGAATTTTCAGTCCTACTTATCTACCAGTTGTGAGAGCACTTTGTCTAATTCTATTTTCTATGAGATTCCAGTCCAAGGAATCCTCTCCCCCTCCACAGAGGCTCATGTGACAAATATACAGTGAGGGAGGGACCCAGCTTGGCTGTGGGTTTGTCAGAGGCTGTAGGGAATTCTTGGATACTAGTATTGGTGTATCAAACTCACTCCAGTCCTAGAAATCCCACAGTGGAGAGAGTCAGCAGCCTGAGTGCAACTTGAAATAGGGAATTTTCTGTTTTTTATTTCTTAGACTCATACATTTTGATCTGGGAAAGGAGAGCAACAAGCATTACACTCTACTACTGTTTACAAATACTGTCTCATCTGAACCTCCCAACAACCTTGTGAGGTAGGAGCTGATATTATCCTCAGTTTACAGTTAAGGAAACTGAGGGAAAGTGAGGTTAAGTGACTTGCATGAGGTCACACACCTGGTAAGTGCCTGAGGCTAGATTTGAACTCATGTTTTCCTGAGTTCTATCCACTGTGCTGTCCACCTGCCTCTTAGGGCTTTTAGAGATCATCCAATCTAACCCTTTCTGTTATAGAGGAAGAAATTGAGGCCTAGACAGCTGAAGTTACCCACCCAAAGTCTCACACAGACAAGTATCAGCAATAGCAAGTCAAGAATTCAGACCCAGATCCTCTGATTACCAGACTAAGGGAGTGGGCTCTTGCCTCCCATTTTCTTCTTTCCTTCCTGTGAAGAGCCCTTAAAAATGACCACATTCTTATGTGTTGGGGGTCTCCTTATCATCAGCTAGGCTTTCACTGAGTAGATGGCAAGTTGTGCCAAACAATTTTCAAATATTCTTTCTCGAGCTAAGGAGAAACTCACCCTCCCCAGTTCCCTGGGAGAAAACACAGGACAAGGGTTGGTCCTTTAAAGAGGCAGAGTGGGCAATTAATTAGCCATATAGCACTATTTGGGAGGCCCTGTGGCTCAGATGACCTCTTCCTTTTCCTGGAGCTTCCAGCAATGCCTGAAAAGTTCATCTTAGTGGTTCTTTTGATTTCAGATCATTTAATGTTCTCGGGGAGGGATTTTACTAAGTCATTATCAGCCATTAACACCTCAATATAAATTAGTTTATTATATTTGCCTCACCAGAGGAAATGTGAGAGATAATAGGTAAATTATGAGAGAGAGAGAGAGAGAGAGAGAGAGAGAGAGAGAACTCAGTGATTCAGGAAAATTCGACAACATGGAATACAAGTTCACTGATTTGGAACTGGAAGAAACCTTAATGGTCATCTAACAGACCACATGGTACAGTGGAAAGAACATTAGATTTGGAATCAGGGAACCTGGGTTCAGATTTTAACTCTGCTACTTACTACCTCTGGGGCCTTGGGCAAGTCTCTTGGCATCTCTGGGCTTCATAAAATGAAAGGGGTTGGGCTAAAGGACCTTCACAACTCCATGCAGCTCTGAATTTATTATTATTCTCTATCACTTCCTAACTCATTTCACAGAAGAGAAACATGCGATTCAGAGATGTTATCACAGGAAAGATCTGGTTGGTTCCACAGAAAGAGAGACTCTTGGTAGCCAGAATCAACCTGGATGTGTTTTGCCTGCTGGTGCATAGATGGCAGGACAAGGCAATAAGCATTTTTAAGTGTTTATTATGTGCTAGGCACTATGCTAAACACTGGGGACACAGATACAATAAAAAAAGATTTTCCCTGCCCTCAAGGAGCATACAATCTAATAGGAGAAGACAACACAATATGAGCTGGAAATCTGGAGGAGTATGGAGGGGAAGGTACCTGATGTCCAGCAAAAGTCAGAAGCATAGCCAGGAAGGGAATGAAGGTTGGCTTACATGGGCCCCTCCATAAAATGGAGACCCCAGAAGGAACTCAGCAGTGGTAGAAGGGGACCAATGTAGTACAATGATGTTCCAGGGTGATGCTGTGGATGAAGCATGATGTTGATGTCTGGAATGAGTCAAGAGCACAGGCAGGAGAGGAATGGATAGAAGGATGGAGGTCTCTGTGAATTGTAGATATAAGACCATTGAATACAAATTTTTTTTAAACAAGTTTTACCAAGGGCTAGTGCCGTTCGGGGTATTTCTCTAAATTGAAGCAAAACAAAACAAAACAAAGTTCTTATAAAGTATTTTGAGTCATTAAAACATTTTTTGTTTTGTCTTGTTTTCCCCTCCAGAATGGAACTTCATCCTTGGTGGTTGCTCAACACAGTCAAGCTGGTAGCTGGGCAAGAAGCCATGAAGAGTAACCAGTCCTCTGTCCAGTTGTCAGAAAAGCAAGATAGAAAGAACCTGTATCTGAACCCTTCAAGTAGCTTCATTCATTGTTCATCAACTAACTGCTCCCAGGGATTTGATTCTTCTCCATTTGAGGCTTTATTTTGGTGGCATTGTTTTAAATATAGTCACCCACTCACATTTATATCCTTGGCAAGGTTTTTTTTCTCTGAAACAGGAGCAGAAGGAAGGGGGTAGGAGTCGGGGTGGAGGGGAAATATTATACCTCTCCAGGAGAGCAGCTCAAGGGATTTACAAGAGGCTTTGAGAGCCAAGTGAATATTGCTTATTCGAATGTAATCTAATCTGCCACTGGGCCCACACGCAGGGAGGAGGGGGGCATCTAGCTTCAAAGGGGCCAGACGGCAAGGGGAGAAGAGGGAGAGAAAAGGTGGCCATTTCTGAAGTGTGAGCAGGCCTCACTCAAACATAGCAAGTTGCTCCAGGGTAAAACAGGCTTGGGGATCAGAAGTCATTTGATCAGTGAGAGAAGATACACACAGGATTCCTTCGCTGAGGGAGAAAAGCCCCATCCAGGCCAGCCCTAGCCCAATATGCTCTTGGAGTTCAGAAACATTTTGACATGCTCAGCAGCTCATGGAGCCAGCCAGGCTGCATGTATAACCTGGCTTACCCTTCTTGAAGCCTATACTTGCCAACTTTCAGATATCAGGAAGGTGAAGATTTCCAAGTAGGGTTCACTGATATTTAAAGCCTAAAAACAACCACTAGGTATTGCATTATATCACATTTAGCCTTCATCATGCAAGAAAGCTTCTCTGACAACTTGGATGAGGATCAAATATTGCATGGCATTTGGAGGTTGCATACAGATATGCCTATCATTTTTCTCTATTCCCACTCTGGACACGTCCAGTTCCAGGGTAGGGATTGGAGACAGGGGAGAGGGGAGAGTGGATCAGTTGACAAGTACATGTGTAACACCTGGTATAGATGACATACCCAGCGGCCTGGCTTATGAGCACGATGACAATACTGGGCAAAGCAGCTGGGCCATTTTATGGTAGGGGGAGGGGAAGCTGAACTCTGCAGGGGGCTGTGAGGCAAAGTATTTAGAAGTGATACATCCCCATGCCCCAGTGTAAGCTAAAGGCTACAAGGGGTGGAAGGGGCTGTCTCTCCGAGGGCTGGAGGTGAGAGGAGTAAGACTCTGGGATGAGAAGATAACCCAAATAGGAGAAAGGACCACTTCATAGAGCACTACTGTGGATGGAGAGAGAACAGCTTGTCAACCAATCTTTCTGCTCTTTTCTTTCTTTTAAAAATATCATGAAGACTCTAAGGAATAACCTGCAAAATAATTTTATGAAAGCCATGGAAGCAGAGTAGGCTTAGAGGTTGAGTTGGGACTGGGAGACTCCACTGCTATAATCAGAATGAAAAGAGTTGGGCTGGGTTGTTAGTTCCTTATAGTCTTTTTAAATCCTGTTTCCCCATGCCCTGGATACACACACACACACACACACACACACAGACACACACACACACACATTACAGCATCACCACAGGATTTGAGAGTCTAGGAACTTTTAACCCAGAATATACCCAGGTAATCTCTGAACAGGTGTGCTATCTTGGGTCTTCTCCAGATAGATTATATAGCTGACTGATGTCTTTTCTTGGCTGAAACATGGCAAGTGAGGAGGAGGGGCAACGAATACCTGAACAGGTGAGAGATGATGAGAATCTTGGCAATGTATTTGGAGTCTGGAGGAATCCTGTGTGTTATACAAATGACTCTACACCACTGCAGAGACATTCCAAGCTGGGAGGATTCAAAAGAGCACACAATCATGAGCCCCTCTGGAGGTTACCTTATCCAATTCCCTGAATGTGGCTTGGTATTGCTGATACTGTCATAAATGGCTAAGAATTTCTTTTGGTCTTCAACTCTCCTGTGTAGAGGAGTTCATATTCTTTGACAATTGTCTCTGCTAATGGTGACCAATGACAGAAAGATGACTCAGTTCCAACATAAATCCATTCCATTGCAATTTAAGACCATTTCCTTCTATTACTCATATTGCTAACAAATGTTTTCTGGGGCTGAGGGTTACAGACTCAGAATTTTAGAAGTTGTAGATGCCTTAGAGAGCATCTAAACTATACATTTTATGGATGAGGAAATAGACTCACAAAAGTTAAGTGAGTTGTCTAATGTTGCACAGATAGTTGAACCTGGAACCCAGAGCTTTTCCTTCTGAGTCCTATATTTTACCTACTACAGTACACTTCCTCTCAAGTCTTTACCTTCTTCTTAGCTTGGTGGAAAGATTGTTCCTTACTCCTGGCCTAGTTTTATCAAAAGATACAACTTACATGGCTTCTTCCTTTACTTATCACTATTCCATTCCTTGGATAGATTGAGATACCACTGTTCTATATTGGGGACACATATCATCAAAGATGATCATCCAAAAGTGTGGTATGGAAAAGTATCTTCTGTTTTCTCAGATTCACACTGCCCCCTCTGCCCCCCAGCCCCAGTCTATGCTGGACTGGATAAGCGTATTTCTAACGGGTTCAGAATTTGAGGCAAATTGTACTGTGAACTCTCTCTCCTGTATGACATTTATATCCAGATGAAATAAAAAATAAAATCAAGGACTGTGTGTGTGTGTGTGTGTGTGTGTGTGTGTGAGAGAGAGAGAGAGAGAGAGAGAGAGAGAGAGAGAGAGAGAGAGAGTATGTGGAAGTAGGAAGAGACTCTGCCTTAGTCTCCAGAGTTCTTGAACTAATTCGATGTCTATAAGTCTCTTGTCTACTGGCCACCTTCATGAATTGTTGCTCAGAATGAGGCTACCAGAACTTGCACCTGTGACAATTGGCCCAACCCTATATTGTCTAGGGCTATTCCTGGCACTTAACTAGAATTTCTCCCCGTAGAAAGTATTTCATGCAGCCATGAATGACAATACTTGATGTGGGCATTGTCGTCCTGCTATTCATGGTTCCTTGTATCTGCAGCAGACTCAAAGGCATTTTTTGTGGGCCAAGGCAAACCCAGCTCCTAATACTATATTCAGATAGGACCTTCCTACGAAGCCTTGATGAGAATGAATTTCCTCTATGTGAAAGGATGTTAACAAATCGGTACCCCTCACATGCCTCTTTCAAAGTTAATTTCTATGCTTGGCCTTCCATATCTGCAATTAAATATGATGAGAGAGGCATTGTAGTTGAAAGACCATACTCCCAGCTTTAAAGCCTCAGTGACAATTGACTGAAGAGAAAAAAAAATAATTTCTTGGGGGAAGGAATAGCTAGGGAGAAAGCGGGAGTAGGAACAACTGGTCTCGCCTTCTCGACCTCTTCAACGAGGTCTTCATCTGGTAATTTACAAGGGCCTGAAATGCACACATTGATCCACTGTGTACAAAGTTGCAAAACAAGTTGGCAGGAGCACTAGAGTGTATCAAGTCTATCAGGGAATAAATACATTTATGTTTTCGGTTTAAATGAGTTTAGTGACTTGACAGTCATAGGAACCCAGCTGCCTTTTCCCTATAGGAGAAGTACCTTCTCTCTTTGGAGGCTGCCAGTCAATCCTGGTGGCATGGGTGCCTGCCTACCCCTTAGGAAGAGACTCCCAGCCTCCCTTCCATTGCTGCTCTGTCTGACGATAGCCCTGTGAATGAGGAAGAACAGTAAATGCTGCTATGTGTGTGTGTGTGTGTGTGTGTGTGTGTGTGTGTGTGTGTGTGTGTGGCTTCATTGCCCTAGGTCAGGCTTCTTTCCCAATCACTCCTCCCCCAGTGCAAGAACTTTCCAGGTGGTGAGAAGGGGAAAGAGGGGAAGGCGAAAGGGAGCAAGCATTCAAGTATTGGCTGTGGTCTAGGCATTGTGCTAAGCATTTTACATATTTGGTCCTCAGAACAATTCTGACAAAATTGTTACCCTGTATAGAGACAGTAGTCCTCAATCTTGGACCATTTGAGAATGTAGCCTTTGCTTTTCTGAAACATTGTCTTCCAAAAACAATACTTTCTAATCTAATAATAAGATCATAGGTTGATCCATTAATTTAGTGCCCAAAGGATAGCCTTGTTGGCTGTCTAATAGTTCAACCCCCTAATTTTTCAGGATGGGAAACTGATGCCCACAAAAGTTGTCGTTTGTTCAAGGTCACACTGGCAAGTCAGGGGACCTTTCAGTCCATTGGAAAGGAAGAAGGTTCTAGAGTCAGAGAAACTTGGTTCAAATTGAGGATACCACCTTGGGCATGTCACCTAATGACTTTGTTTTCTCCTTGGTAAAAGGATGGGATTGGATCAGGTGACCTCAAAGGTCTCTTTCATCACTCATGCACCTGAGTAAGAGATCTGGGATCCAAACTCAGGTCCCTTAACTCTAAATCTCACATTCTTTCTACTCTACCATATTGCAGAAACTGGTTAATTCTTTACCAATTGTGTGTATGTCTGCTTTTCTTTCTTGGCCTTTGAAAACCACTTCCTCTGAAAGAGTGACTTTGATTGAAGTTTGTAGTTTTAAGGTTCAGCTGTTTTCTAGTTACTTGATATTAGAAAATGTAGCAATTTCTTCCCCTCCCTCCCCACTATCCCTCACCTTAAAATGGAAAAGGTCCTGCCTCCAGCCCTCCTCCCCAACTCCCTCCCCATGCACTGTCATGACTCAAAGCCCGACATGTAGCTGCATCTATTTATCCTTTTCCTTTCTTTCCCAAACTCTCATTTGGGTGGAGGCCAGAACTTGGGGGTGGGGTGGAGGGAAGCAGTCAGCTGGAGAAGTCTCCTTCAAAGTTATGAGCATCTGAAGACAGGGGAGGCAGCTAACTGGAGCGTTTGCTCCTGTGACTGCTGCTGGCTTGTTATACATTATATCTATGTCCATGGGGGTGGGGGACGACTCAGGCTATACGCAGCCATTTGTAACCCATCACCCAACCCTGCTCGCTTATGAAAGAGCCTCTTGTATTGGGAAGAAGTGAGCTGAGGAGTCAGTCCAGGGGGAGCCTCCTGAGAAGGTAATTGCCAACTCCCAGGGCCAGCCTCTATGAAATTTATAGCTCAGCTCAATAAAAGGATTGAGCTGCTCTTGGGGGAAGCTGTGGGGTGGGGGAAGCAATTATTACTAGGGAAACTGGAGATATGGAGCCCAGGTGGAGTCAGCTAGAAAATGTGTATCTGGCCCTGGGAAAATAGGCGAGGAGCTGTCCCCTCTTCCCCAGCAGTGACTGCTGCCCTTGTTGCTCAGAGCTTGGGCGGGCACCTTAGTGGACGGGCGAACTTCTAAGTAGAGCTTAAGGTCCTGGACTCCTTTTGGTCAAAACTGAATTGGGGGGGGAGCTTCGAGGAGGCGTAATCTGGAGTAGGGAGGGGTCCCATAGCCGCTCCCTCCCACCAGGAATGGGAACTCTTCCCCAGACTAATTGCATTTCATAAATGATTCAAGCCAGACAGTCATCCCAGTCCACTTCAGAAGGAATTTTTTCATTTTTTTTTTTTTGGTGTGTGTTATTGCTATTCTGAGAGGAAAGAGGGAACAACAGCAGCTTAAAGATGTAATGAAAAAAAGACTGGTTTCCGAGAGCTGAGGAGGTCAGAGCTTTGCCCCTATCACCTGACCTGGAATTTCCCTGTAGGGGAGATGAAAGGCTACTGTGCTAAGGGCACAGACCACCTTGCTCTGGGAGCTCACCTGACTGAGCTCCCCAACTCCTCTTTGGTTGTCTTTGGAGAGGAGCATGGAGGTCATGGGGCTAGTGTCTGCAGCAAGATCTGCTGCCGGGATTGCACAGCCCTGGAGGAAGCAGGAAGGCGGCCCGAGGGATCAAAGAGGGCAGGTGGATGGAGCTGAGCCACTCATAGGATTAGGATTGTAATGGAAGAAGAGGCTTAGATTTGCCAGAGCCCAGAATGGTCCAGAGCAGCATCAATGGGGATGAGAGAACTGCATTCAATCTAGAAAAGAGAGCCCTAGTATAAGGAACCTTAGGAGACAATTGGCCCCTGGCTTAGGCCAATTAAAGGAAAGAGAGAACATTGAAAGTCAAAGGTGAGGTAGGTGGTAATGAAGGTAAGGGAGGGGGAGGGGAGGAACAGCACGAGACTGCCAAAAACTTGATCCCTTTTGTGGCTTACTATCAGCAGCATATAGCTGTCCCCTGCCTCAGTGAGGCCCAAATTAATCAGTCCTACCTCAAAATTAAAGAAGAAAAACTGGAAACAGTTTCCATTGATTCATGAATTCCACTTGGAGCTGCTCCGAGAGCCTGGAGCCACCCAAAGGAAAGTCACTGGGCAGTGTTTGCTTCCAGTAAAGGCAGAAGGGGCCTCTGTGCCTTTGAGGGCTCTGGTCCAGAGAAGAGTTGGGTGTTTTAAGGGGTATATTTGTTAAATTCCAGTCAATATCCAAGGGGCTCTGTGTTTACTCCATTAGGAAACCAGATAGAGCTAATCAATGTTAAAAGAACTCTGGTTAACTCCTGAGGGAAAGAGAATAAAAGCAGCAGCATTTAAATCAATAGAAAAATTGCCCCCCTCACACTCCGTCAGGGTGGCTGCCAGCAGCCCCCACCTCGTGAAAGTTAAGGCTGTTTCAGGTAGCCTACCCCTGCCTGCTTTGGAAAGAGAGCCCAGCCTCATGTTCAGCGGGTAGGCCCTGGCTTGTTCAGAGTCCACTATTTCCTGGAAGCTGTCATTCTCAAAGGATCTCCTAAAAAGTTTCTTCCACCTGGAGAGTGATTTAATTTAAGACTCTATGGGTGGAAGCACAGCTAACAAATATAATGGATCCCTCCCTAGGGACTGCTGACAGGTGAAGCTGGTGCAGCTGAACTGGGAAATTCCATGTTAGGCACATGCACAGCTATTGGCTCAACTGGAATCAGCTGCCCTTTATTTTCAATACATTCCACATTGGGCATAGGGACACTAAACAATGAATATTATGGGAGGTATGATTCTTCTAGACTTCCTATATATGTCAGTTGTAACTTTTATGATATTACAGAATTACAGAGTTGGAAAGAACATCAGAGGCCATTGAGCCCAACCTGAACCTGACCATGAATTCCCTCTACCAGGGTGATCTTAGTCAGTTAACAGGTACTTATAAGGACTTAAGTGGCACAGTGGATAGAGTGCCAAGTCTGAATTGGAGAAGACTCATCTTCCTGAGTTCGAATCTGACCTTGGACACTTATGAGCTGTGTGACCCTGGGCAAGCCACTTCAGCCTGTTTGGCTCAGTTTCCTCATCTATAAAATGAGCTAAAGAAGGAAATGGCAAACCAGTCCAGTATCTTTGCTAAGAAGATCCCAAATGGGGTCACAAAGAGTCAGACTTGGCTGAATGACTGAATAACAGCAACATGCCTAGCCAGGAATACAAATATTAGCAAATAAAAACAAAGATAATCCTTACCCTCAAGTAGCTTATATTCTAATGGAGAAGACAAGATATAAAAGGAAGTTACAAAGAGGTGTGGAAGAAGAAGGTACCCAGCATGTGATCATGATGGGAGAAGTCCAAAGTAGTGAAACATAATGAGAAATAAAGAGATAGCTGGTCTGGGTTCCCTTCTTAAATGGAGATTCTAGGAAGAACCATTTATCTTCTAATTAGAAGGAAGGTTCCTAAGACAGAAGGTACTTCTGAGGTGTGAGATGCAAGCCTGAAGAATTTAGTGAGTTTCCCCATTTTTAGCCATTCAGGACCTTGGAGAAGCTCATCTCATGGGGCTCCTCCCATTTTTTCTAGACAGAGACCTAGTGTTCATTAGCCTGACTTTTGTACTGGTCTGATGCTCAGGGGATAGTGTCTGAACCTGCGGCTAGGGCTGGGTCTGATCATTTCATAGCGAACACACACTCGGTTTCTAGGGATGGATTCTGTCTTATAACTAATTCTTTCTTTCTTTTGCATATGAAACACGGGATAGTATATTGGGTAGAGAGAAAACAGGTCTTGTAATTAGGAAGATTACATATCTGAAATGTAGGGGGTTGGATGGGGGGCTTAGTGTCCCTCAACAACTCTCTAAAACTCTTAAGTTGCAGAGCAAGTATTGCTCTCTGTTGGCAAAAGGAGTTGCCTCACTAGGAATTCCCACCACTAATGAAACCATAGTTCTGGTAAAAATTAGCATAATTATTATTGATGTCTGTGGATGGGAACTTGGGGTGATATCACACTAGGGAATCTTTCTAAGGATTTGTGTGAGATATCAATTTTTCCTTTTCCTCACTCTCTTGATTCATTCTTAACCTGCTCCCAAAGGAGAAGCCAAGTGAAAATTCCCCTTTAAACTGGAAATGGAGTCCATTTTTGCACCATGCCTTGTTGGATGCGAGAACCAATCTGAATGTACCATTAAGATTGCAAGTATAACATCACAGAGTGGCAGCCATGGGAGGAACCTTAGAGAGGATCTAATCTAACCCCCTTGTTCTGGCTGGGGATGGGGTGGGGATCTGGGTAGTGGCAGAACTGGAACCAGTTCCCAAGCTCCTCCTTCCCAGTCCAGGAATCTCTCCTTAACCTCTGTTCACCCTCTAACTTACCAATGTAAAGTCTCCCTCTGAAAATCTAAAATTAATGTTAAACAAAAAATTTGCCATTTTGGCAAATTCAGATGCCATTTTGTATCAAATTTTGCTGTGATGAACCTAAGGTGGGCATCTGGACTGAAAGTGGGGTCGAAAGAGGAAGCAGAAAGGGAAATACAGATTTGCCAGATGAAGAAAATGGGGGAATGATTTTATATTTCATTGAGGTCCAGAGGCACCCAGCTTATAGAGCTGTCTTTGACCCTTCCCCATCTTGCTGCTTTCTGGGAGAGGAGGGATGCTCTTCTACCTTGGCTCAGGAGGGCCAAAGCTCTCCTGTAGCAGGCACGTCTGACACGTAGCTCTGGTCCTTGGCTTCCAGCCCAAGCTTCTGCATCGGGGACAATCAGGAAAACCAAGGAGGGCAAGTGGCTCCTGTGAGTCCTCTTCTGCATCTTGTTTTAGACAGAACACTCTTCATAAACCCCGGAACTGCCCATTCTCACCCTGGGTTGAGAGAAGTAATGTTGCTGAGAGGGAAAACAATTAGAAATACAATTAGTGTTATAAAAGCTGGTCATAAATATTTGAATTCTCTCTCTGGAGAGGAGGGACAAGATGACAGCTCACAATTCCTTGTATTGACAAAAGAGGAAACAGTCCATGAAACTGGTCATTTGCCTGGGTGTTTTTATCTATCAGATCCAAGAGTGGGAACAAGGGAAGCATGAATGATTGGATTAGCTGCCCAGCCTCCATGGGCTTTTGCTGCATCAGCAATATGCAATTATTGCAACCCACAGGCACACATATGAGCACACACACACTCACATAAACGGACATGCATGCATATGTTTGCAGACACATATAGGAATAGGCATGCACACACAAACATAAGATAGAATTACCAAATGTCAGATTTGGAAAGGATCTTAGAAATTGTTCAGTCCAATTCCTACAGAGGAGAAAATGGAGGCTTAGAGGTTACATGATTTGTCTATTGTCCCAAAGCCAGCAAATGATAGAGTTGCAATTTGAACCTTGGTCTCCAGGCAAATTGACCTCCATTCTGTTCTCTATACATGACATTTCATCACCCACCTGATATTTATTTGCACTGCCTGGGTCCCCCCCACCCCTTCAGCTCCCCTGGGTAGGAATGGTCTGTTTTTTTCTTGTGCCTTTCAGAACCCCTGGCTCCTTTCAAAGTTTACTTCAGGTGGCACCTCCTTTAAGGGACTTTTCTTAGGATTGCCAGCTGTCAGTGCCCACTCCCCATGATGATGTATTTATTTTGGATCTGTCTTGCATGTACTTATCTGGGTCGATATTGTATTTCCATGATAGTAGAAAATAAGCTCCTTTAGGGTAGGGATTACCTCAGTTTCATATGTGCATCTTCAGTGCCTGGTGCATTTATTGTTCAGTTGTTTTTCAGTCCTATGTTACTCTTTGTAACCTCATTTAAGGTTTTCTTGGCAAAGATGCTGGAGTGGTTTGCCATTTCTTTCTCCAGCTCGTTTTCCAGATAAGGAAACTGAGGCAAACTGGGTTAAGTGACTTGCCCAGGATCACACAGATAGTAAGCATCTTGGACCAGATTCAAACTCAGGGAGATGAATCTTCTTGATTTCAGATCTGGCACTCTATTCACTGCACCACTTAGCTGTCCCAGTATGCGTGGTGCATAGTAGGCACTTATAAATGTTTGTTGACTGATAGACTGATTCTGTTCCCCAAACTAGCACTTTCTACCACTCCACACTATATCATCACACAGACACATTCATACATACACATATACATAGATATACACAGAGAGCAACACATATACATACACATAGGACCAAAGAAAACTTGCATTCAGACATACACATCTATCTAACTGGCAGAAATGTCCACAGGTATAGTTCTACCTACCTGATATAAATAAAGAAGGCTAAACCACCCTCACTGAAGACAGAATTAAGAGGAAACGGTTCAATGAAGAGAAAAGAGCTTTGAATTTAGAATCAGAGGGCCTGGGTTTGAATGTGGCTTTGCTCTTTATTACCTGTATGACCCTGGGTAAGTGACTTAAAATCTTTGGTCCCACGACTTCTTACCTGTCAGATAAGGACAAAAATGTCCAAGGTCCCTTCCAGCTCTAAATCCAATGAAATTAACTTCACTCATTGGGGAAAGGCATGGTTCCTTATATGTTCTTCTGAACCCCAAGGAGTCTGTATCAGCTGGTACCCATCTAAGGGACCCAAGCCCCATGCAATGCCCAATACTCTGTGACTAATGCCCTCAGTACTGGCATCATCACTTATGTTCTGGGTCTTTCTTCCAAGAGCCCATTTGGTTTTTCCTTGGGTGGTCTTGGCTCCACAGAGTGATCAATGTGGTACAACCTGTTCAGTTGGCAGCTGCTGGACCCACCGGTTCCCTGCCCTTCCATACCCCATTTCCTAATACTCTAGGGGACACTGGGACCCAGTGGTAAGGTCAGTGTGGGTATTTGAAGTGCCCACGTTATGCCATGTACACTGTCAGATAAGGGTATCCTGAAGGGGAGGAGGTCTGAGAAGGCTGCAGACCATCCATATCAAAGGAAAAATGGTGAGCCCTTTGCTGGGGGGTGCTGTGCCAGTGTGGCAGATGGGCATGAAAAGTAGAAGCCAAGGGACCAGGTATGTCCTCTAAACAGGCCTGTGTTCTGGAGGGCAGGATGCTTGCTCTCCTGTGGCAATTCAAAGCCAGTCTGGCAGTCTGTCCTTATGGTTAGGGAGGTGGGGTTTGTGTGTGTGTGTGTGTGTGTGTGTGTGTGTGTGTGTGTGTGTGTGTGTGTGTGTGTGTGTGTGTGTGTGTGTATGTGTGTTTTCTTTTTTCTTTTTTTTTTGCAAGGGAGTGGGGTGCTGTACATTCTATAGTGTAAAGAAAGGGAGTCTGGCTTGGAGTCAGAAAAGTAGGAATCCAGTGTTGGCTTTGTCATGAATAAGCAGTGTGACCTTTAGAAAATCATGTCAACTTTCTGAACCTCAGTTTTCCTCACTGTAAAATGGGTATGGGGTAGTAATTTTTAATAATTTTTATAGTCCTCAGCAGTATTAAGATTCTATGATTTTAATAATTTTTATCAGTGTACTTCTGCATTTAGAATCACAGCGTCTTAGATTTAGAAAGAACCTGTCTGATCACCAGTGCACCTTCCCATCAGCAGAGGAATTATTTTTGTTACATTCTCAACCAACCTCTTTTTGAATACCCACAGTGATAGCGAGATCACTACTTCACAGGGCAGTCAAACTTCTTGTTGGCTAACTTATTAGATAATTCTTTTTTTTCTATTGAGATAGTCTTTCTGAAACTTCTACTTATTGGTCCCAGTTCTGTTCTCTAGAATAGTCCTAAATAAAATGATAAAACTTCAAAAAAAAATTTAAATCACAGAAAATCAGCAAAGTCCAATCCACACTTGCATAGGAATTCATTTTTACAACATCTCCAAATGGTCATGCAGCCTCTGCTATGAGGCTTCCAGTGATGGGGAGGCAGGGGCACACTCATTATTGTTTAACATCTGGCCCTCCAAAAGAGAGTATACTGTCTTCAAAAGTATACTGTGTATACCTTTTAAGTTTAATCTGCATTATCGAAATTTTTTTCAATTGCTTTCCCAAGTCTAGATGAACAAAACTGTAAATCAAGTCCCAATTTGTTTCTGTAGTGTAAATGTTCACACTGATAATTTAACAATTGGCTCTTCCTAACTAGTCTGAGTTGGTTCCAGCCTATCCCTGTGGGGGATAGGGAAGCCAAGCATCTCCCCAAGCAGTCTATTCCGCTTTTGGACAACTCTAATTGTTGAGAAGTTTTTTTCTTATATGTAATTGAAGTTGACCTCTGCAATTTCTACCTTTGCTCCTAGTTCTACTCCCTGGGGCCAAGTAAAACCACCTAATCCCTCTTTAACATAGCCATCCAAATATAGGAAAACAGATAATGTGTCTCCTCCAAGTCTTGTCTTCTATAGGCTACATAGTCTTGGTTTCTTTATCACTTCTCATATTGCATAGTTTTCATTCCCTGGATCATCCTGGTAACTGTTTTCTGGACAAACTCCAACTTGACAGCATCTTTGGTTTGTTAATGCCACCTAGAGCTGAATACACTTCATGTTGTGGTCTGACCAGAGCAGAGTCTAATGGCCCTATGAGCCTCCCTCCTCCTTCTGCCTTTAATTTTGGACATTTTAATTGCATTTTTGGCTTCCCTGTCATTGTGTCAATCTTAGAATTTTAGAATTGGAAGGGATCCTGGCAGCCATTTAGTCCAACTCATAACTGAAAGGAAACCCCAATATAACCTACCTGATAGGTGGTCATACAACTTCTGCTTGGAGACCTCCAATGAGATGGAACCCACTGCCTCGGCAGTCTATTCCACTTTTGTTGTTGTAGTTGAGTCGTTTTTCAGTCATGTCCAACTCTTCATGACCCCATTTGGGGTTTTCTTGGCAAAGATACTGGACTGGTTTGCCATTTCCTTCTCCAGCTCATTTTATAGGTGAAGGAACGGAGAGACAAACAGGATTAAGTGACTCACCCAGTATCACAAAGATAGTAAATGTCTGAGGTCAGATTTTAATTTAGAAAGAATTTTCCTGACTCCAGACCTGACACTTACTTTTTCCACTGCACCACCTAGCTGCCCCAATTCTCCTTTCAGATGGCTCTAAATATTAGAATTTTTCCCTTATAATAAGTTCAAATTTTCTCTTTTACTCATTGTTCTTATTTCTTCCTTCTGGGTCCAAATCAGGTAGGATAGCTATCAGACTCCCTATCCCCATCCAACCCCTTTGAGTATTCTCTTCTCCAGTGAAAACATTCCCAATTCCTTTAGTCAACCTTTATTTAACATATACTCAAGGCCCTTCAACATTCTAGTTGCTAAGTTAGCCTTGAAGCCTTAGCTCCTTGAGCTTGGTCATTCAAATTATCTAACTGTATTCCCTTCTAGTTCAAAGCTCTCAGGTCTGGGTGGCAAAATTCAAGAAGGAAATTGATAAGATGGAAAGTATCCAAGGAGAGCAACCAGAATAGTGCTCTAGATGTAGTCTGACCAGGATATCACTTATCTCCAGACACTTTACCTCAGTAAAACCCAAGATCACATCAGTTATTTTAATTGCCACGTTATGCTGCTGACTCACTGTCCTCTAAAATCTTCATATATTTTTCAGACCAACTGTCAACTCCCTGTGCCTGCCTGTTCCATCCTGTAAAAATTATTTATTTATATTTAATATCCTTTAAAATTTTTTTGAGTTCCCAATCTTCTTCCTTCCAGCCCCTCCCCCACCCATTGAAAGGACAATCAATATGGTATCAATTATACCTGCAAAATTATGTAAAATATGTTTCCATATTAGCTATGTCATACAAAAGCAAGTAAAATAAAATGAAGGAAAAATATACTCCAATCTTCATTTAGAGCTGATCAGTTCTCTCTTTGGAGGTGGATAGCATTTTTCATTATGAATCCTTTGAAATTGTCTTGGATCATTGTATCAATCAAAGTAGCCAAGTCTTTCACAGTTGATCATCATTTCAATATTGCTGCTACTAAGTACAATGATCTTCTGGTTCTGCTCACTTCATTCTGCATCAACTCATATGCATCTTCCCAGGTTTTTCTGAAACCATCCTGCTCATCATTTGTTATGCCATGATAGTATTCCATCACAATCATATTCTAAAACTTATTCATCCATTCATTAATTGATAGTCATGTCCTCAATTTCCAATTCTTTGCCTTCACAAAAAGTGTTGCTGTTAATATTTTTATACATGTAGGTTCTTTTCTCCTAGGGATACTAGTAGTGGTAGTCCTTTGGGTGTAATTCAAAATTGTTCTTCAGAATGGTTGGACTAGATCACAACTCTACCAGTAGTGCATTAGTGTCCCTATTCTTCCACATCTCCAGTATTTGTCATTTTTCTTTTCTGTCATGTTAGCCATTATGATAGATATGAGGTGGTACCTCAGAGTTATTTTAATTTGCATTTCTCTAATCAAAAGTGATTTAGAACATTTTTTCATATATCTGTAGATAGCTTTTATTTGTTCTTCTGAAAATTGCCTGTTCATATCCTTTGTCCACTTATCAATTAAATAATGGTTCTTATTTTTTTTTTTATAAATTTGACTTAGTTCCCTGTATATTTGAGAAATGAGGCCATTATCAGAGAAATGTACTATAAAAATTTTGACAGTACTTCATGGTCTATGGAATCTTTTAACAAAATGAAGTTACCCTAATTATCTCTTTTTATTGATCTATTTTGGCTTTTGCCTTGTCTGAGATCATGTTTGCTACTCCTATTTTATTTTTTAAACCTCAGTTGAAGCATAATAGATTCTGTTCAAAACCCTTATTTTAGCTCTGTGTGTAACTCTGTTTCAAGTGAGTTTTTTTTTATAAACAATATAAACAATATTTATAAACAATATTGGATTCTGATTTCTAATCCATTCTGCCACTCATTTCCATCTCATGGGTAAATACATTCCATTCACATTCATAGTTATGATCACTAACTTTATTTCCTTCCACCCTAATTTTTTCTTGTTCATCCTTCTTTTTCTATCTTTTACCGTGTATCTTCTCAAAAGTCTGTTTTGCCTTCCCTGAATCCACCCTCCCTTTTACCACTCCTCTCCTCTTTCTCTTATATCCTTCTTTTTCTACTATCTTGTTGGGTAAGATATATTTCTATACTCAATTCTCTGTGTGTGTGTGTGTGTGTGTGTGTGTGTGTGTGTGTGTGTGTGTGTGTGTACATTCTTCCTTCTTTGAACCAATTCTGATGAGAATGGGGTTTAAATTTTGCCCTCCACTCCCACCCTGTTTTCCCCTTTACTGTAAAATCTCTTCCTTGTGTGCTTTTTTTATGGGAAGTAATTCTCCCCATTCTACCTTTCCCTTCCCTCTTCTCTCAGTGCATCCCTCTTTCCCACCCTTTCATTTTTTTTTAGATCATTCCAGCATAATTGACTCATACCCATGCCTTCTGTTTATGTAGATTCCTTCTAACTTCCATAATAATGATAAAAATCTTGGGAGTTATACGTATTACCTTCCCAGACAAGAATGTAAACAATTTAACCTTATTGAGTCCCTTATGATTTCCCTTTCCTGTTTATCTTTTTAATGCTTCTTTTGAGTCTTGTGTTTGAATGTCACATTTTCTATTTGGCTTTGGTCTTTTCATCAGGAGTGTTTGAAAGTCTCCTATTTCATTAAATATCCACTTCTGCCTCAAAAGATTATACTAAGTTTTGCTAGGTAGGTTATTCTGATTGGCATCCTAGCTCCTTTGCTGTAGCTTCACAATATTTGAACAGTTTCTTTCTGACTATTTGCAATATTTTGTCCTGGATCTGGAAGTTCCGGAATTTGACTATAAAATTTTGGGATCTCTTTTAGTAGGTGATTGGTGGATTCTTTTGATTTTTATTTTATTCCCTGCATCTAAGATGCCAGTGCAGTTTTCCTTTATAATTTCTTGAAATGTAATGTCTAGATATTTTTTTTAAAATCATGACTTTCAAGTATTCTAATAATTCTTAAATTATCTTTCATTGATCTGTTTCCTAGGTTGGTTGTTTTTCCAATGAGATATTTCATATTTTCTTCTATTTTTTTTGTTTTATTGTTTCATGGTGTCTCATGGAGTCATTAGCTTCCACTTACTCAGTTCTAATTTTTAAGAAATTATTTTATTTGGTATATTGTTGTACCTCTTTTTACATTTGACCAATTCTGCTTTTTAAGGGGTCGTTTTCACCTGTGAAGTTTTGTCCTCTTTTAAAAACTATTTGGCCAATTCTGTTTTTTAAAGTATTATTATCTTCAGGATTTTTTGTACTTCTTTTCACCAAGCCGTTGATTATTTTTTTTTCATAATTTTCTTACAACACTCTCATCCCCCTCTTTCTCCAATTTTTTCTCTACCACTCATATCTTTAACTTGTCTAGGAATTCTTGCTGAGCTTGTGTCCAGTTTTCATTTTTTTTTTCTTTCCAAGCTTTGCTTGTATCTGTTTTCATGCTGTTGACTTCTGAGTTAGTGTCTTGATCTTTTCTGTCACAATACTAGCCTTTTAGGGTTGTGTTCTTTTTTGTTGTTTGATAATTTTTCCAGCCTATTTATTGACTTTGAACTTTATGTTTAAGTTGGACTCTGCTCACCCAGGGGTGCAGAGCACTATCCCAAGCATCAGGCTATTTTGTGCTACTGTTCTCAGAACTATTTCTGGGGATCTATCAGTTCTGGTGCTTCCAAGGTGCTGTGATTTAGGGAAAAGTGTGATTGCTTCTCTCCTGGTTTGTGTTCTAGTCCTAGCTCAGGAAATACCCTTGTTCCCCTGCAGCCACAAGTACACTCCTCTTGGTCCTGGAACTGTAACTAGGTCTACCATTCTCCTTTAACCACAAGGGTTAGTGCTCCTCTCTGACCTAGAACTGTGATCATAGTCCCTGCTCCCCTGTGACCCACCATCCCTGTATCCTGGAAATGTGACTCAGAACTGCAAATGGGCAATGAAGATGACAAACAGCACCAGATCGTGCACCCAGTGGCAGCTCAGAGTTCCCTGTAATCTCTTTCTGATCAGTTGTTTGACTGCCCTCTTCCTTCTTCCCACTCCCATTACAGTCACTGGGCTTAGAGCTCCCCAAGTTGGGGCTGCTGCTCTTATGGCGTGCCCCTGAGGCCCATAACTGGTGTTGCTGCATCATGTCTTCCAGGTCCGTCCCTGCCCCAGTGTCACAAACCTCTTCTGTTGACCTCCTAAGTTCTCTTGGGCTGTAAAAATGCCTTGCTTTGAACTTTTGTTGGCTATGCCACTCCAGAGCTCAATATGATGCATTATTTGGAGGGGAATTTTGGGAAAATTTGGCTGGGCTGCTGCCTCTATTCCACCATTCTGGCTTCACCCCCTTCATCCTGTACTTGTGAAATTGATTTCCAGATTAAAGTGTAAGACTTTATATCTCTCCCTGTTATATTTCATTTTATTAAATTCAGATCAATATTTTAGTTTGTCGGGTTCTTATCTGGATCCTGCCTTTGTCATCCAGGGTGTATTGGGAAGTTAGCCATTGTAACTTTGTGTCACTTGCAAATTTGATGAGCATAGCACCTGTGCCTTTATCCAAGTTGCTAATACAATATCAAGCATCTCAGGGCCAAGCACAGATCCCTGGGGCACTCCACTGGAGACTGACTACTTACCAAGTTGGCCTTTTACCCTTAACCACTGCTCTTTGAGTTTGGTTATCTAACTGTCTCTGTTTGCTGCCTTCCCCTGATCTACTAGTATAACGACCCTGTGAAAAGAGCAAATACAGCTAGTCAGACGTGACCTGGCCTTGATGAAACCATGATGGTTTTTTTGGCAACTGTTTCCTACGCAGATGTTCACTTAACCCCAATTTCAATGATCTTTTCTAGAAATTCTTCATTATTTAAACTCAAGACCATTGGCCTATGGTTTGCAGACTCTATTCTCTTTCCTTTGTACGGAAATTGGGACAATTGTTCTTCTCCAGTCCTATGACATCTCTCCTAGGTCTCACGTTCTTTCAAATAGCATGTACAATAGCTTAGTAATTGCATTCGCTGATTCTTTTAGCAACTGTACATGTAATCCATCTGGTCCCAGCGACTTAAGTTCATGAAGGACAATTGAAGTGTTCTTATACTATCTCCTTCCTTATTTGGAGTGTTTACTCCCTCCCATCCTGAACTTGTACTGTTGATTTTTTAAACCAAGAGAACTTTACATTTATTCATTTTAAATTTCACCTTACTTGATTCGACCCTTTGTTCTAATTCTAGCATTTTGTGTCCTATCTTTATCACCGAGTCTGTTCACTATCCCTCCTGACTTTGTTTAATCACAGATTCATAGGATATAAAATTTGAAGGGGCCTTAAAGATCAATTCCCACCCCTTCATTTTACAGAGAATAAAACCAAGGCCTAAAAGTTAAGGAACTTGACTAAGGTCACATAGCTAGAGAATAATGGAGGCAGAATTGAAATTCATGTACACCAATCCCAGATCCGGTGCTCTTTATATTACAACATGCTCATCCAAATTACAAATAAAACATGTAGAACAGAACAGGGTCAAATAGAGAGTCCTGTTGAAGTCTACTAGACTTCCATCTAGACAGACATTGATCCATTTGGTCTCCTGAACCTAATGGATTGTTGACCAGTCTATAGCTCTCTTTCATGTCCAAAATGTTATTGTGATGGGCTTTGATAAATGGGCTTTGCTAAAATATAGATATGCTGTTTCTACAACATTCCCTTGGTCTATGTAAAAAAAATAAATAAATAAGGAGCTATCACATCATCCCTGCTTTTCTCCTCCAAGGGTACTTCTTCCTAGGACTGCTTTGCATGACATGTTTTTTTTTTGCTGAGTTTGCTACCTTCATGTAATTTATTAATTTCAATTACTAAAAATGTACTATCTGGGGGTGGTTACGTGGTACAGTGAATAGAGCACCAGCCCTGAAGTCAGGAGGACCTGAGTTTAAATCCAACCTCAGACACTTAACACTTTCTAGCCATGTGACCTTGGGCAAGTCACTTAACCCCAATTACCCTGCCTTCCCCCCTCCAAAAAAAAAAAATTAAAGCAAAAAAAATGTACTATCTGTAGGAGAGGCAGAATAGTATATAATGGTTAGAAACCAGAGCTTATAGATGGGAAGCACTGGGTCCCAATCTTGCTTCTGACGTGTACTGATTTTGTGACAATAGGCAAGTCTCTTAGCCTTCTCTAAGACTATAAGATACAGAAAAGTTATTGATATATGAAGGGAATTTCCCAAACCTGAATCACAGGTCTGGCTGGACCAGGGAATATTATACATCATGTCCCAAAAGTCTTAGTGCAATTTTAAGCTATGAAGGCATAAAACTTCACTAAGAGTTTTGGGACAAGCTGCATTTATTTCTGCTAGGACTGAAGAAAAGAATTCAGATATAGTCTGACCAGAGTAGACTGCAGTGGGTTTGATATTTTCTTTGATTTGGGCAATACATTTCTCCTAATGCAGTCTAAGATTATATTAGTTCTTATTTTTAGCAGCCCCATTACACTGTGGGCCCAGAGTAAAGTGGTAGTCAACCAGAATCCCAATATCCTTTACACACAAACTTCTAAAGAGAATACTCTATCTCATGCTTAAAGTATTGAGTTTTTGAACCAAAGGTTGTCTTTATACTTATCTTTTAAGATTTCATTTTGTTTTTAGGTCAGAATTTTAGCCTATGGGGATATGTTTGAATCTTGATTTGGTCATCCACCATGTTTACTACCTTTCCAAATCTGCATATTTCTCATTTGTATATTTGATGAGCCTGCCAACTATATGGTCAACCTAATCCTTGATTGAAAAAAAAAAACAAAACAGAATAGCACGAGGCCAATGACAGAGCCTCACAGCATTCTTTTGGAGACCTCTTGTATTAATATTGAGTCAACAATTAACATTCTTTATTTACTTACTAATCAATATTTCTTAAAGCAAAGCACTTTCTTACTCCATTAGCTCCTTATAAAGTTGCTCTTCCCTGATTCTTCTCCTCTGCTCCATCCTTTTCTAGTCCAGGTGCTGCTCATTCTTTGAGCATCATTTTAGTCCCTCTCTGAGTCTCTAACTAACTGCCGCCCTCCCGGACCCTATCCACCTTCCCCAAGTATTTCCTGGGAACTTTGAGACTCTAGAACAAGTATCAGAGCAGTACATTTGTAAACACTGTTACAGGTGAATTCAATTCAGCATGCAGCTTCGGAGCTCACTTTGGGAACTAAAAGGCTAATCAAATGGGCTCTGTCCTCAGCCTCTCTGGGACTCAGTTTCCCCATCTGTATTGAAGGGATTGGACTGATTGATATCTGAGATAACAATCTGTGATTCTGTGAATCTAGGCTATTGGGAAAAATAAGAGAAATAACACTATAAATTGCTATATGATTAAGTAGTGTGTAATATAGTAAATTATATATAGTAAGGTAAGTGTGTAGGTGAATAGCAACAATGATAGCCACAAATTACATATTAGGTGTCCCAAAAGTCTTAGTACAATTTAAAGCTTCAATCATGCTTTGTGAAAAGCAGCTCAAAATCAGGAGACCCAAGCTCAAATCTTGACAGTTGTGGCCCCTGTGATCAGGGCAAGTCATGTAACCTCTCCTAATATGTGTTTCCTCATTTGTAGAATGGGAATCAGATCACTCACACCCCTTAAATCACAGGGTGGTTGTGAGGAAAGTGCTTTGTAAAGAACCTTTTGAATGTAAGTTATTATTACAAAGCACACTAAGTACAAATAATAAGCAGCACTGATGAATTCAGAGAAGTAGGCAAGGTTCCTAGGGTGGATGGGTCTGGGAAGGCTTATGGAATATCATAGAATCATCCACCTAGAGCTGGGAGGGACCTGGAGGTCATCTCAGCCAATACCCTTATTTTTACAGTTGGGGAAACTGTGGTCCAGAGAAATTAGTGACAGGTGGGATTTGAATCCAGGTCTTGAGCCTGGAGTGTGGACTGGCTTTGTCTAGGAGGAGAAAATGATCTGTGTGGGGTGCTTTGTTCTTGTTTAGTTGTGGCTGACTCTTTGTGACCCCATTTGGGGTTTTCTTGCCAAAGATACTGGAGTGGTTTGCCGTTTCCTTCTCTGACTCATTTGACAAATGAGGAAACTAAGGCAAACAAGATCAAGTGACTTGCCCAGGGTCACATAGCTAGGAAGTGTCTGAGGCCAGATTTGAACTCAGGGAAATGAATCTTCCTGATTTTGAGCCTGGCACATTATCTACCGTACCACCCAGCTCCTTAAGTGTTAGCTGTGGTCCTTTAAGGTCCAGGAAAGTAAAGCCCCTCCTCCATTCACTCATCTGCCCCACTCCTCAGCTTTAGACCTCCCTGGAGTGCCAATGAGGGAATTGGAGGGGGTAGGGTGCAACAGGAGAAAAGACTTTCTTTTGTCATGGGAAGAGGGAAACCAGAATTAAAATTTACTTTACTGAACGTACCCTTCAGTGGACCAAGCTGTCCACAAATGTCCTCTCCCGCTATTTTATGGAATGTTATTCAGAGCTAGAGGGGACCGTGAAGTTCTTGGGTCTGAACTTCTCAGTTTGCATATGAAGAAACTGGGGCCCAGAAAAGTGAAGGCACTTGCCCAGGGTCATTCATCCAGTCAGTTAATGATAAAGCCAGGAGGCTTTGTCTTTGGTTAAGCTAAGGAATGATTGAAGAATGTGGAGGGGGACCTAGAAGAAACATGGTGATGGTGGTGGTGGAGGAGAGCTGGTTTAAAATCTGGGCAGCTCTCGCTCTTCTCTAGTCACTGCAAGAACTGAGGACAAAGCTTAGTAAGACTGGGCCTGAGTCTCCTGGGCACTGAGCGTGTGTGTGCAGGGCTCCTGACAGAAGTAGCAGCTCTCCACTTATATTGAGTCTGGAAGAGGTGAGAGACCACGAAGAGATGGGAAGAAGCAATCTAGACTCTTGAGAAATGACTGCTAGTTGCTTGGCTTGAACGGTAGGGCATCTGATCAATAGCCAGATTTCATTGATCTCTTCTCTGGCTGTAATGAAGTGACAGAGGACTCTGCACGCCAAGGAGAAAGGCCTCCCACTCCCCCCTACTTCCAGGCACAGGCAGCCCCTCATTAGCTCTCTGGATCTTCCCTCTGGTTCCTTGTAGCCTGGGGGGAGAGAAAGGGAGGGAAGGGTTGGGGGGGGGGAGAGAGAGACAGACAGAGACAGAGAGAAAGAGACACACAGAGAGATATAGAGACAGATAGAAAGAGAGACAGAGAGAGAAATAGAGACAGAGAGACAAAGAGAGAGACACAGAGACAGAGACAGAGAGATACAGAGACAAAGAGAGAGGAGACAGAAAGAGAGGGAGAGAGAGAGAGAGAGAGAGGGAGAGAGAGCTGGCGGGGGTGGGTAGAGCGGTAGAGTCAGGAATCAAGGCAAAACTCCAAGACTTTGAAGTCTGGACTCAGCAAGGGGTCCAGATGTTCACGTTTCTACCTGAGACACCAGAAACCAGATTTGGTCGCCCAAGTCTGCAACTAGGAAAAAATAATAAATATAAAATAAAGTAAAAAAAAATCTTTCCTCCTTCATCCCTACTCATCTCCCTCTCATCCCATAAAGAAAACAGAATAACAAGGGTTCTATAAGGCTCCTCAGGACCGTTGAAGAGCAGCTCCCTCTGTCCATGCGCGCTGGCCTCTTTTCCAGACCCCGTCCAAGCTTTCCCAGTGAAGGAGATTCCTCTTTTGATTATGATCACGGGGTCCTCCTTGGTTTCACTTTAGCGTCATAGCGAGGATCAGCTTGACTCTCAGCCACTTCTGCTTTCTAATAGGTGTGGGGGTGGAGCCTGTAGGGGAATGAAAAATAAGGGAATTGAGAATACGGAGAAGGAAGTGAACTAGCTAAGTGGTGTTGGGAAGAAGCTCAGCCCTCCTGATATGAGTTACATACATAATGTTCTGTAATGGAAAGAGCCAGAGCACGAGGGCAGAGCCCAGCTTTGATCATCCACTGCTGGGGCCACCGCTGAAGACTTGGGCAAGTCATGCAGTTTCCCTGGGCCTCAGTTTCTCTATTTGTGTGAGAAGGATGTTGGCCTGAGTGATCTCTAAGACTTCTTTCAGTTCTGACATCATTCCCTGCGGTTCCTGCAGTACTTTCAGGTTCATGGAGGGATATTAGATGTTGGTGAGATTGCCTGAGCCACCTATCAGAGCTGAAGGCAAAATCTTATTTCAGTGAAGTTCCATTTCAGTGAAAAGGAATGATGTTATATGGGAATAAACGATTCACTTTTGCACTATATCTTTGAAGGCCCAGACAAAATATGCCTTGTGCACGCAGCCTTCCCGGAGTATTCCAGTCCACTCCGACCTCTCCTATTTCTAAATCCTTCGGTTTTTATTCTTCACACCTTCCAATTAGCAGTAGAGAGCATATTACCTCTAATTGTATTGGATGGGGGTAGTATATGATGTTAGGGAAAGAGCACTGAACTGGAAGGCAAGAGACCTTGGTTTGAATCTGTTCAGGCATTTTTCAGTCGTGTCTGACTCCATGACCCCATTTGGAGTTTTCTTGGCAAAGATACTGGACTGGTTTGCCATTTCCTTCTCCAGCTCATTTTACAGATGTCTAGACTTTGTCATTAACTTGGTATGTAACCTTGGGTAAGAGCAGCTAGCTGGTGTAATGGATAGAACACCAGGGCTGGAGCCAGGAAGACCTGAGTTCAAATGTGGCCTCAGACACTTACTACTGTGTGATCCTGGACAAGTCACTTAACCCTGTTTGCCTCAATTTGCTTATATGTAAGATGAACCAGAGAAAGAAATGGCAAACCACTCTGGGATCTTTGCCAAGAAAACCCCACAAAAGGGGTGATGAAGAGTTGGACCTGACTGAAAAACAACTAAGTAAGTCACTTAAGCTTCAGGAAGAACTGAATTCAAATCCCACCTCAGTCACCCCAGCTTTGGGACTTTGGGCAGGTCACTTTTACTGAGGTCCAATGAGCTGTAGGATAATTTTAAATTTGCAAAGCCCTTTACATACATTATCTCACTTAATCCTAACAACCATCCAAGCTGTTGTGAAGTCGTTCTGAGGATTAAATTAGATAATGTATGTAAAGTGCTTTGCATATTTTAAATGATCTTCATACAGCTCACTGGACCTAAGTTTCCTTACTTGTAAAACAGGGGGGGAAGAGTAGGTGATCTCCAAGGTCCTTTACACTAGAAGCAATCTATGAGTCAATGCAGATGAACTCCCTGATGGGAGAGATGTTAAACCTTGGAAGAGACTATCATAAGCAGTATGAAATCTCCTTCCCTGGTGATATAAAAACACTTTTAAAACCTCCATCTGCCCAGGGGTAATTTTAGAGCAAATCTGCCTGGAGGCAGGGGGTTGGACAAGATGACCCCCCTGGAATCCACTTTGGAATCTGCCAGACTCTGATTATCAGGATTGCCTACTTCCTAAATGTTTACATGCGTGTACACGCTTCCCCACACTCAGGCATTCATGCCTGCATGTGTACATGAAGCAAGGCTTGTTTTGCTCATCTCCAGTTGGCAGCTGCTGTTCTGGGAGCCCTCTCTACCGAGCCCTTCCTCCGAAATGTATTAGACGGCGCAGCATTCCCCTCATAAAAATACAATAAACAGCCCTGCTGGCGGCCAGCGGCGGGGTAATGACTCTAACCCAGTGGCATTCTTGGAAAGGCCTCTTCAGAAATGAAGCTGAGAAGACTTAACGGAAATCTTTGGGGTAATTAGGTTGCTAGAGTGCAGAAACCTTTTAAATCATTGAAAGTCAGAGAGGATCTGGTCTCTAAATCATATATCAGGCCCTTATTGGTGACCTGGCTTATTGGCTGCCCCAGCATGCCTGGCATGCAAGTCTCTTTCCTTCTCTCCTCTCCTTCCCACTGGTGGGATCAGGCATGAGTCACATGACGCTGGCCCCCACCCCCATACATATGCACATCCATAGAGAGCCAACCTGACCCACTTAAGGAAACGTTTGTTACTTGGGTGTTGGAGAGAGGCTGGAGTCCTTCATAACAGAGTAGAGGAGGCCAACCTAGGATGATGGTCACCTCTCCAAGTAGGGAAATGGGAACAGTCTGGTGTGGAGGCAGAGACAGGATGACCTCCCAGAATTTGCCTCTAACTTTGTGATTTCTAGACAAAGTCACTTAAATAAGTGCAAAGCAAACCCACCTCCTCCTTCCTGCTTCTCTCTCTCTCATCCCCAACATCTGAGCCTACCTGAAATAGTTAAAGGAGACCAGCTACAGAAGGAGAGGTGAGAATGGAGGTGAGAAGCTGAAGCCAGCTTGACTTGGTGGGGCAGGACCTAGCAGCCACCACCCCCTTCCTGGTGCTGGGGAGGCCTCTGCCAAAGCAGACTCCAGCTAGCGGAGCCTAGCTAGGTCAGGTTGCAGTTAAGGGGGAATAAAAGCAATCAGGGAATTCTTAGGCCTCTGTGGCACGTAGCCCTTCAGGGCATTTAGGGAAAGTAGATTAAGAAATCTTTTTCCAGATAAGAGAGGCCTGTAAAGAGGCCAGAAGAAAGGGAAAAACACCCCCTTTTGATCACAGGGGATTGTAATTACTCAGATATTGATTGGGATAATAAGTTTGCAAAAACTCCAGAGGAGAAAGGATATTCCTCCAGGAGTTTTGCTTTCTGCAGGATTTTCTGAGCTCTCCAGTGAAAAGTTAAAAGGCAGTAATGGCAGCCTTGGCCTTGAGCCCCAGAAATAACGCTGACAGTTATATGGGTGTTGAGGTTTGCAAAGGTTTTCAGTAATTACCTCTTTGATGCTTTCAATAGCTCTATGAAGGAGGTACTATTATTACCCCCATTTTACAGATGAGGCTATTTTCCTAACAACAAAAGCTATGGAGCCCCTTAGGTTCTGCAAAGTGCATTACACATATTATCTTATTGGATCCTTACAACAGTCCTGGGAAGTGGATGCTATAATTATTCATTTCCATGTATTTATAGGTGAGAAAATGGATTCTGAGAGTGGTGACGTGACTTGTCCAGGGTCAGATTTTGTATTTACTTGTTTGTGAATGTTGTCTACCCCTCCCTACCCCCATCCCCACCAGAAAGCAAACTCCTTGAAGACCGGAACTGTCAGTTAGTTAAAATATAAGTTTATGAAGCACCTGTTATGTGCAGTTACTAAATTAGGCACTGGGGAAATGGGGACAAAAGTGAAAGACCTTGCCCTGTACAAGATTACATTCTATGGGGGAGACAGAGGGTATGTATGTATGCATGTAAAGTAGGTATGTATGTAGGTAAAGACAAACCAAATAATACCAGCCAGCACTTAATGTGATGCTTTCATGTTTGCCAAGTACTGTACTTAGGCTATTTTGCTTTAACCTCACCACAATTCTGTGAAATAGGTGCCATTATTATCTCCTTTTTGTAGAAGGGGAAACTGAGGCTGAGTGACATCAAGTGACTTGTCTAGGGTTTCACAGCTAAGTGTCTGAAGGAGGATTTGAACCCAGACCTTTCTCACTACATATTTAGCCCTCTATCCACTTTGCCACTTAGCTGTCTAAAACGATAAGGTAATTTGTGGGAGGGGAATTATTAGAGACTGGGGGTGATAGATCCCGAAATTCATGGAGGTGAAACAAGCTGATTCTTGAAGGAAATGAGGGATTCTAAGGGTAGAGGAGAGGAGGGAGTGCGTTCCAGGCCTGGGAGACAGCCTGAGAAAAGGTTGGAGATGGATTGATGTGTGTGAGTAACAGTGAGGCTAATTTGACTGACCCAAGTTTGCATGAAGGGGAATGTTATGTAATAAAACTGGAAAGGCAGGTTGGGACCAGGCTGGCAAGGGCTGTGAATGTCAAGTGGAGAAGTTTCTATTTGATCTTAGAAGAAATAATAGAGAGCCACTGGAGTCTGAGTAGGAGAATGACGTCGTCAGATCTGCCTATTGAGGAAAATGACTTTGGCGCTTGTACGGAGCACCTTGAGGGAGAGAGACCAAGACCCTGAGCTAGCATGGTGATTGTGTGGGTAAAGGGGAGAGGCTGGGTGCCAGAGATGTTGTGAAGAAAGAAACAACACGATTTGGCCACTGATTGATTGGCTATGTGGGAGGAAGGACTTGGACATTTATTTACTAGCTGTATGACCCTGGGCAAATTACTTTGGCACTCTGGACCACAGTGTTCTCATCTGTAAAATCAGGAAAATAATAGCATCTACCTCCCAGGCTTATTGTGAATATAAACAGAGATAATATTTGTAAAGCACTTTGAAAACCTTAAAGCATTATATAAATGTTACCTACCCATCCATTCATCCTTCCATCTATCTGTCTGTCCGTCCATCTATCTATCTATCTATCTATCTATCTATCTATCTATCTATCTATCCATCCATCCATCCATCCATCCATCCATCCATCCATCAATTGCTCTATCTGTCTGTCTGTCTATCTATCTGTCTATCTATCTATCTATCCATCCATCCATCCATCCATCCATTCATCCATTGATTGATCTATCTATCTGTCTGTCTGTCTCTGTCTGTCTATCTATCCATCTATCCATCCATCTATCTATCTATCTATCTATCTATCTATCTATCTATCTATCTATCTATTTGTCTGTCTATCTATCTGTCATGAGAGTTCTGAGGTAACATCAAAGTTCTAAACCTAGTTGCTTGGAAGGATTGGTGGTGCTCTCAATAGAAACAGGAAAATTCAGAAGGATGGGGGTCTGGAGAAAGACAATGAGTTCTATCTGGACATCTGTTGAATTTGAGATGCTCAAAGGACATTCAGTTCAAATTTGTCTTTGTATCTCCAGTGCCTAGCACAGAGTCTGATGTGTAGTATGTTTTTGATAAATGTATGTTGAATGAATGAATGAAGGGTCACAAAGGAGTCTAAAGGTGAAAGGTTCTCTCTCACACCCTGCTGAGGGAGAAGAATATCACGACTCTGACTTGTCCTCTCTCTCAGGAGATAAATGAGATTGAAGTGGGTAACCAGATAAAACTAGAGGTTTGGAAAATACCCCAATCTCTTAGCTTGACTAAGGACAAAGCTGAGTGAACAGGAAACAGTCAAGTTAGTAAGGAGAGACTGTGACCAAGATCCATCTAAGCAGGGGTAACAGAACACCCAGGGCAGCTGAGACCAGTGCAGTTAAGCAGGGATGTAAATATTAGCACTAGCATTATGCGAAAGGTCTTTAAAGAATATAAACAATCTGGCCCAGGGAGAATGAGGGAGATCCAAGAAACTGAGCAGAGGCAGGCAGAGTCATCAGAGCTGCTTGGAGGAATATGGCATGATGAATTGCCAGGAAGCTTTCGCCTAAAAAGGAAGGTCTCATCAAATATATCTGTGGCAGACAGAAGGCGAGGGAGAAAATTGGTCCCTGGGAAAAAAAAAAGTGCCCTAGTGAAGCTGGAGACTGAGGAGATAGTGGAGAGCTTCTCTGGGTACAGAGAAGGATGGAGAGAGGGGGGTGCTGGATGGAAGCTGGTGAGCAGCCCATCTTGGGCTAATGATGACACTTTTGTTATTAGGCTGCTTATGGTCTATGATCATAATAACAGTGATTATTAGAGACTAGTTCTTTCAAGTGCTTAAGGTCTCTTTCTTAGCAACACCCCCTCCCCCCAGAGAAGCTCTCAGGGCTCTCTCCTCTTCCTATGTCTTAGAATCCTTGGTTAAGAGGCACATCGTGTGTGTGTGTGTGTGTGTGTGTGTGTGTGTGTGTGTGTGTGTGTGTGTGTGTGTGATGTGTGTGGTATGTGTGTGGTGTGTGTGTGTGGTGTGTGTCTGTATGTATGTGTGTGTGGTGTGTGTCTGTGTGTGTATGTGTGTGTGTGTGTCTGTGTAATGGTAAGAACACTGTATTTGGAGTCTGGGGGAGAGCTAGGTTTGAATCTTGACTCTGATGCTTAACTAACTGTGAGCCCCTGGGCAAGATGGAAATAATAACAATACTTGTAATATTTACCCTGGGGGTGTGAAGAAATTAGAAAGTGTTTTGTAAACCTTATTAAATGAGATGATATTTCCAAAGTGCTTAGCACAGTATTTGGCACATAGTAGGCACTTAGTGTTATTTATTTCTCTCTCCCTCCCCTCTTTGGCTTTAGAAATATGAGCTGCTATTATCTATTTTTAAAAAGTGATAGGATTTCTTAAAGGTTAGCATTTTTGTTTTTGTCTTTTGGAGGCAGAGAGCAGGGAGGGAAGGGTTGGTAGTATTCTGAGTCCTAGGACACTAAGGGAGTTAAGTGATTTGCCCATGTTACTCAGCTATTGGGCAGCACTGAATAACAGCAAAAATCCAGCTCCTACGTGTCAGAGGCAGGATTTGAATCTAGATTTGAGCCTAATCATAGTTAGACATGGAAGGAACATCAGAGGTCATCTACCCCTGGTGTTATGATTGAGGGAGTTGTAGCCTAGGAAGGTTGAACCATTAAATCATTTACCATCCAGGTAGGAAGCATCACAAATGGGTTTTGAACCCGGGTTCTCCTGATGCCAGAACTCTTTCTGTTTTCATTTTCTTTCTGACTTCAAGCATGTCCCACTCTATCCACTCTATCACACTGCTTCTCATACAGGTTAAAAAAGTTTGAATTCCTCCATTTGGGCACCCCGAGTTAAAAAAAAGAGACACTAGGTTCCTGGCTAAGCTCAGATTTGTTTGTGTAAAGATTGGGGTTGGTGGTAAAGGGAAGAAAAAAGGAGGTAACAGAACAAGGATAGAGAGAATGTGTAGTATTCCAGCTGCTGGAGGGTGGGCATACTGCCCTACCCTGCCTTCCTGTAGTTTGAGAACTAAGCCACCTCCAACATTAACAACCTAAGGGGAACGGAGGAAGGGTTACTGGAATCCACTCACCTACTCTAGGCCTCAGTTTCCTTATCTGAAGAATCCAGTTCTTTATCTATGATGGATTTGAGGCAGCCTAGAAATTGGGCAATGTGCCAAAGAGAATCAGGTTATAGAAAGTTTAATATATTTTGCAACATCTTTCTGGCTACTGCTTTTCTTTACCTGTGGACATGGTGGACTATTTTGAGTATAGTATAAGTTGAGATTCTCAGCAGAATGAAGGAAAAATCATGGCATGTTATGATTAGAGTTGAAAGAGATCTTGAAGACTTTTCCAATTGCCACATTTTATAGGTGAGGGATTGCAAGCCATAGGAGATGCAATGACCTGTTGTGTTGTTGTTACTGTGTTCGGTCATATCTGACTCTTCATTCCCCTGCTTGGGGTTTTCTCAGCAAAGATGCCAGTGTGTTTTGCCATTTCCTTCTCTAGCTCATTTGACATATGAGGAACTGAGGGAGATAGGGTTAAGTGACTTATCCAGAGTCACACAGCTTAGTAAGTATCTGAGGCCAGATTTGAACTCAGGAAGATGAGTCTTCTTGATTCCAAGCCCAGTGCTCTAGCTGATCAGTTGACCTGAGCCATATCAATAAGGGACAGGGACAGAATTTGGTCACAGCTTGCAGGAGCTGGAAGGGATCTTGGAGTTTTTTTTAGTCCTCCTAACCTTGTAGATAAGGAATCTGGAGCCCAGGGAGGGGAATTGAGATACCCAAAGTAACGAAGTGAGTTGTTGGTAGACTCAAAACTAGCATGCCAGTCTCCTAAATCCTGTGTCACATGGGTTTTGAGAAGGGTGCAAGTACAAGTTTTATAGAAGAAAAATATTATTTCTTTAAAAATGTTTTATTAATATCTTTTGTTTTTAGTCAGTTTCATCTGCCAATATATCTCTCCATTCCCACCCAGAAAGGCCTCCCTTAGGACAAAGAATAAAAGGAAAAGAGGAAAAAAAAACCCAGCTCAGGAAAATTAACCAAGACATCTATCAGTTCCCACAGGGCTCCATGTCCATCGTCCCCCTACTTCTATGGAGAAGGGCAGAAAATGCTTTCTCATCAGATTCTTTTTCTGGGTCAAGCTTAGTCATAATTATATGGCATTTATTGCCAATTAAAAAAAAGAATCAAAGTATTGTAGATGTAGAACTGGAAGAGACCTTGAGGTTACTGGGTCTAACTTTCCTCATTGTGAAGAGGCAGCTTCAGAGAGGTGAAATGACTCGGGTAAGTCACTTATGGCCTCACAAGTAGGAAAGTGAAGAGAGGATTTTAACCCTGGCCTTTCTGGTTATAAGTCCAGTGTTTTAACAGCTTCACTGCGTTGCTGTGTCTTCTTTCCATTGGTGACATTGGAACTCATGTTGATCTCTTGGTTGTAGCAGTTTTCAAAATGTAGCTGGGGCAGGCTGCTGATGTTCATGGGACACTGGGACGTGGGAGTCTCGGGCCCAGAATCTGGTTGCCTGCTTGCCTCACCTTTTGGTGTTCTGCCTTCTCAGAGAGCAGAAGAGCCAGGGAAGGGGCCACCTTCCCATCTTCCGTGGGGAGCCAAGTGGGATTTGAAAGCCTGCAGGCTCTTTGAGTACTAATCCCTCTCCTGCCACTCTCTTCTCTGACCCAAAGACTTGGGATAACCCTCTCCTTCCCGCCTGCCTGCTTTAGGGCTTAGGCCCACAGACCCTCTGCTTCTCCCACCTGCCCTGTACTTCGCCTTTGTTTTCTTTGGAAGGCTTGGGAGCAGGAGTCTTCTTCTGGATCACCTTTCATCCGGGACTGGTAGAATGTGTTTGCCTTTGGCAGGAGCCCTTTAAAGGGAAAGGCTCCATTGGCACCCGAGGTCTCCCTTCTGAAGTTTTGGCCTCACCTGCTTCACAGCAAGGGATGGATTTACAGGTTTGAAAGGGGCTCAGGGAATGTGTTTTTGCCTTATTCCCTTTTATCTCTTCCCTTCCTCAGCAGGTGGAGAGAGGAGAATGGCCTGTTGTTTTGAGAAGACTAGGTACTAGGGTATTAGTGATCACAGAGACTGTAGATTCAGAGATGGGAGAACTCAATTAGTCTATCCCTTCCCTCTGTTTTATTTTTTTTATTTTTATATTTTTGGCAGGGAGGAAGGCAGGGCAGTTGGGGTTAAGTGACTTGCCCAAGGTCACACAGCTAGTAAGTATTAAGTGTCTGAGGCCGGATTTGAACCCAGGTCCTCCTGACTCCAGGGCCAGTGCTGTATTCACGGTGCCACCTAGCCGCCCCTCCCCCATGATGAAAATGAAACCCAGGGAAGTTAAGAGTTTTGGTGGTAAGCGGCAGATTTGGAGTAACAGCTGACATTTGTGTTACCCCTTAAGGTTTATAATGCACTTTACATAATTCTCATTCGAACCTTGCAACACCTCTGGGAAATAAGTTGGTTGAGTGTTATCCCTATTTCACAAGTGAGGAAACTGAGGTAATTTGCCTTGAGTCTACCAGGCACCAAGTAGCTCTTTACTTCTACAGATCTACTGAAGAAAGCATTCTCTAGGGTCCAACACTCTCTGGGTGTCCTGAGTCATGGGACAAAGCAAGCATATCTTCATAGTGGATAATGAAGAGTTCTGGACCTGGATGCCCTCACCAGTCTGTACATCCAGATAGTATTTAAGCCAGGGAGTAATGGATGTGTGACCTGTACCCAATTAGGCAGTGGCTCTGGCGTGATTAAGTTTCAGGTCAGTCCACAAATGCCCCAAAGTGGCCCATATTGTAGCTGAATAAGTACACTAGGAACCAGAAATTCATCCATCTCGTATCTACAGGAGAAGGCACCTTTCTAGGTACAATGCTTCCTAAGTCTTCTTTGATGCAGGCACGTCATGCTGGATGGTCCTATGTCACACAATAGATTCCAAATTTAGGGCCATCTTTACTCAAAATGTTCATATGGACTATTTGTGCTTGACCTGTGGTAGAGCCTTCCAAGCTCAGTCAGACACACTGTACCTTAACTCCAACATAGTGATGTCATTTTGGTCCTCTTTGAGAATGAAAGACATCAACCAACCAACCAATTTCCTAGGTTTTGAATCAGGGGATAAGGGCAACAAAGTGAGGTAACAATAATTTATTAAGCATGGGCCAGACACTGCGCTAAGCTCTGGGGATACGAATACTGGTAAAAGGAAACAGTCCTCAACTTCCAGGAGTTTGTGTTCTAATGGGGGAAGTCAGTACACAAAAGGGAGCTGAAAATATTTGAGGGTGGAGAGGGATGCATGCTGGCTCAGTGGCATGGTGTCATGCCTTTTACTTAGAGGTAAGCTAGGAGAAGTTGGGGTATCTTAGCCTGGAACCCTATGGGAATGTTGGATTTGGAAATGAGTCTCTGCTCTATAGGAATGGAGCTAAGATCAGATCCTAATAATCCATTTCCCCTCTCTAGAGACTGAAGTGATGCAAAGGTGGGGGATTATGCTTCCCATGTGTTTGGGGGATAAGTTTATATATTTGTGATTATACTTTTTAAAGTAAATATTTCTGTTTAAAAGCTGATTTGACTGTTAATGGCTAATGAAACTGGACTGCAGGGAACAACCCCTTACAATTGAAGTAACAACATGAGAGGGCTGGAATCATTTGCAGAGGGCATAGATACTGTCTCCCCCTCCACTCCAAACCTTCTTAAGGGTCTGGAGATCCCTGGAAGAGAAGTGAGGGGAGAAGGGAGGGCCAGGATGGTGAGGCTTACTCTGGTTATGTGGCTCTAGGTAAGCCTCCTCTGAGGCGCAGGGTGTGGTCAGGGGAGATTAGCATCTCTGGTGTGAGGGCAGATGAGCCCTTTTGAGGCTTGCTTTCCATCTTTGGTGGCCGCACATTCCACCTCACTCTCACCTGTGGCTCCAAGAAACTGTAGCATGCACAGTGGCCACACTCTGGTAAATTGTTTTGGTAGACAGGTTAAATCAGTTTGAAGGTAACTGAGGGGTCTCAAACCTGTTGGTGAGTTAGGAAGGTGTCTACTCTAAGCATCTGAAGACTTCCCCTTCCCCTGGTGGAATAGGCAGATGAGAACAATTTGTTCCAGTGCCCATGAAGGCAGCTGAGGCAGGTGCTATGAACACTCAGAGCTCCATTAAACAATGAGGACTCCAAGGTCATCCACTGCATCTTAAGCCACCACCAGTCATCTTGACTCCGTCCTGTCACTGGACTGTGATGGAAGAGAAAGAGAGGCCAATGACTTTGCGCAACTGCCTCACTTAAATCCAATTTATGAATGCATCAAAAGACATCACCCATACCAGTTTACTGTTTTTACCTATCTCAAAGTCCTGTGGAGACAGACAAGTGGCAAAGCAGCAGGTACAGATACACTGAGAACTGTGGTCACAACCCTTCATACAGGCAGCCCAGGCCATAGGGTCATCTTCTCACTAGAAGCAGCAGTGGGATTGGGCAGCCCCCTGGGTGTCTGAGCAGCCTTTTAAGGATCACACTACTCACCTCCTGGTGTGAGGAAGGGGCTTGAAAAGGTGCCCTAGAAATTGTCTGCTTACCCAACCCTGGCCTGATTATCACAGCAGGAGGTACTACGGTTGAAACATACAAAAAAAATGTACAAAATCTTCTGTAAAGATGATTCCACTCACCATGATATATAGAATGTGCACACACTTATAGACAACACAAAATCCATTAGACCTGAAAAACAAACAACTCTTGTTGTGAGAGAACTCAGCAAGTATCACATCCAAAGAGCAGCCCTTAGTGAGACAAGACTGGCAAATGAAGACCAGCTTACTAAAGCTGGAGCTGGATGCATGTTTTTCTAGAGTGGCTGCAGTGAAGGGGAGCATTGTGAAGCTGGTATAGGTTTTACAATCAAAACTAATCTAGTTAGTAAGCTTGTATGCCTCCCAAAAGGAGTGAATGACAGGCTCATGACAATGCAATTATCACTTTCAGGAAAAAGTTATACCACTGTCATAAGTGTCTATGTTCCCACCATGATGAACCCTGATGAGGTGAAAAAAGAAATTATAAAGACCTGGAGACCTTCATCATCAATGTGGCAAAAGAAAACAAGCTTATAATTCTGGGCGACCTTAATGCTAGATTAGGCTCAGATCACCAGACTTGGCAGGGAGTCCTAGGGAGGAATGGAGTTGGAAACAGCAACAGCAGTGGTCACTTATTACTGAAGACTTGTGCATCTCATGACCTTCTCATTACCAACACTGTCTTCTGTTTACCTAAATGAAATAAAACTTTGTGGATATACCCTCGAAGCAAACAGTGGCATTTAATATTGTCATTGTAAGGAAAAGATTCAGACAATGTGAGAGTGATGAAGGTAATGTGTGGTGCATAATGCTGGACTGATCATAGACTTATCTTCACCATCAAGCTGAATATTTGCATTC
Source organism: Pseudochirops cupreus (assembly GCA_028627135.1). Taxonomy (NCBI): domain Eukaryota; kingdom Metazoa; phylum Chordata; class Mammalia; order Diprotodontia; family Pseudocheiridae; genus Pseudochirops; species Pseudochirops cupreus. The sequence continues at coordinate 163,589,295 of CM053582.1, read as the reverse complement.
AACAAAAGCAGCAGCCACAGGGCAAGATAACTACCAGAAGAATAAATGTCAACAGATTAGAGTGCTTCTCTGAGAAGGAACAGTTTGTTGCTAACTTGGAGGGAAAGTTCAGCTGACACACAGTTGGCAACAGTGGGCAACTTTCAGAGATTTGGTATACAGCATTGCATTTACTTATTTGGGTCAGAACACTCGCAAACATCAAGATTGGTTTGATGAAAATGATGGGGAAATTCAGAAGCTGTGAAATGAAAATTAGAATTCCACAGGGTTTACCAGCACGATAGTTCATCTGTCTCAAAGAAGGCAGCATTTAAGTCCATCAAAAGTAAACTACAAGGAAAGCTCAGAGAGATGCGGGACTCTTGGCTCAGTAAGAAGGCAGATGAAGTTCAATTTTATGTTGATAATAACACTCCAAAGTGCTTTTATATATTCCTTGAAGGCTACTTATTATCCAAACACTTTTGGTGTTTCTCAACTACTCGGTGCTGATGGAGCCACATTGATTAGTGATAAGGACATGATCTTGGAGACATGGGCTGAACCCTTCCATAGTGTTCTCAGTTATCATTATCAGTCAATGCCGAAACCACTTGCCATTTACCTCAGGTTGAAGCCAAATTTCCATATGAAGAAGAGGTTTTTAGTGCCATTGGGTTCCTCTCTTGTGGCAAAGCAGCTGGTGCTGATTCTATTCCAGCTGAGATTTATAAGGTACAGTATCCATTGCTCATACAAAAGCTGACTGAAATTTTCTGGGTTATATGGCAAGAGGAGGTTATACCCCAGGGGTTCAAGGACACCTCCATTGTCCATCTCTATAAAGGTAAAGGCAATAACTCATCTTGTGACAATCACGGTGGGGTGTGTGTGTGTGTGTGTGTGTGTGTGTGTGTGTGTGTCTCTCTTAGTCATTGCTGGCAAGATTTTTGCCAGAGTCCTCTTTAACAAGGCTGATCTTTCATCTGGAAGATGGTCATCTACCTGAGAGCCAGTGTGGCTTCAGAAAGGGCCGAGGAACAGTCAATATGGTGTTTGCTGCCCAACAACTCCAGAAGAAATGTCAAGAGTAGAACAGAGATCTTTACACAACGTTCATCAATCTGACCAGTGCCTTTGATACTGTCATTCATGAGGGCTTAAGGAAAATTACATCAAAATTTGATTGCCTGGAGAAGTTCATCAGCATTATACATCAATTTCATGATGTCATGCTTGCTTGGGTTCTGGATAATGGACAATGCACTCATGCTTTCTCAGTCACCAATGGAGTGAAACAAGGCTGTGTGTTTGCTCCCATGCTTTTTAGCATGATGTTTTCAGTTATATTGTTAGATGTTTTCAATGAGGACAAATATGGCATTAAGGTCAGCTACTGAATTGATGGTAAATTATTTAACTTGAAAAGGCTACAAGGCAAGACTAAAGTGGAGGTAGAGTTGGTGCATGTTTTTTTGTTTACAGATGATTGTGTATTCAGTGTAGTCTTTGAAGCTGAGATGTAACAAACTACGGATTGATTCTCTGTTGCTTTTGCTAATTTTGACCTATAATTAACATCAAGAAAACATAGGTGCTTTACCAGCCAGCACCATACCAGCCATATGTGGAACTATTGGTTACAGCAAATGGAGAAGCTTTGAATACTGTGGATCACTTACCTTGGTAGTATACTTTCTAGGGATGTACATATTGATAATAAGATCGGCGCATGTATTGCCAAAGCTAGCTCAGTGTTTGCAAGTTTCAAAGGAAAGTGTGGGAGATACAAGGTATTAGACTGACTACCAAACTTAAAGTTTACAGAGCCATTGTACTGACCTCATTGTTGTATGCCTGTGAAACCTGGATGGTATACCAGCACCATGCCAGGAAACTGAATCACTTCCATTTGAATTGTCTTAGGAAGATTCTGAAGATTACCTGGCAGGATAAGGTACCAGACACTGAAGTCCTTTCTTGAACTACACTGCCAAGCATTCAAACTCTACTACAGGGAGTGCAACTCCAATGGACTGGCCATGTAATTCAAATGCCAAACATCTGCTTGCCTAAGTCTACTTTATGGAGAACTCACCCAGAGCAAACAGTCACATGGAGATCAGAAGAAGCAATACAAGGACACTCTCAAGGTCCCTCTCAAGAACTTTGGAATTGATATGTGACATGGAAGACACTGGCACAGGACCGCTCAGCACGGTGTGCCCATATCAGAGAAGGTGCTGTGCTATATGAGCAAGGCGGAATTGAAACAGCCCAAAAGAAACACAAGATGAGTGAATTTAGAGAATCCTTCCCAGTGTTCACATGGACTATTTGTGCCAGACCTGCGGTAGAGCATTCCAAGCTCATATTGGTTTGATCAGCCACAGTCAGACATGCTGTAACTTGACGCTAACATAGTGATGTGATTTTGTTCCTCTTCAAGAATGAAGGACAACCAACCAACCAACCAACCAACCAACTAAGCCACCTCACTGAACCTTCATTTCTTGGTGTTAGTGAAATGAACATTATACTCATGTGACTTGGTGCCCATAGGTCCCCTCCTGTAAGGGGTTCCAGTTCTAGGCTCACATATAACCCAATTAATTTTGAAAGGGAGGAAGGGAGAGTTGACCCCAAAAGGGGGCAGAAAAATCAGGCTTTTCTTTTTCTTTCTTATTCTGCCCTTGATCAGGATTAAACTTCAGAGAAATCTCTCAAACAAAGCTTAGGGATGACACATGTCTAGGGCCTCTTTAAAATGTGGGCAATAGGGTCCCTTCTAGAAAAGGTACCCAATGTATAATAGAGTTATCAAGTAGAGGATATCTGTGTATTTCTGAGCAGTAGCATAGAAAGAACTTAAAACACAAAAGACTCACAGGTGCATATTAACAAATACAGGAACATGAAACACCTACTTAGTCCATTTCCCTCATTCTCTACCTCCCCAAAGGTAAAGGTGCTTAGTTGGACTGTTGAGCAAATGTTTCACATTTGCCTCAGATATTTACTGTCCAAGCAACTCTCAAGGTTCAAACGCAGTTTATGAGTTGAAAGAATCTTTTCTAGAGTCAGAGGACCCGGGTTCATATCCTGCCTCAGATGCTCAGTACCTATGTGACCCAGGATAAGTCATTTAACCTGGCTAGTCCTTAGTTTCCCTAATTATAAAATTAGGAGTATGTGTGTGTGGGGGGGGGGGAGGCACTATCTTGACTCTAAAGTCCCTTCCAGCCTAAGATCTAGAACCCTATTACCTCTGGCCATTCTGGTTATGGCTCACTTCAGTCCTTTAGTTATAGGATGATTTAAGTGCTAGAAATCTTGTCCTCTGATTGCAAGTTATAATGGAGACTTCCTCCTGCCAGGCAACTGAAAACAGACTGAGGACCTCTCAGATTCATGAGGCAGCCACCAAACCTGGAAAATGTTCATTTCTTAGGATTGCGATCACTGGCTTGTGCTCAGGAAAGAAAATAGAAAATAGAAGACAGCCTGGAACTTGCTCTCTGGTTCACCTAGGCTAGGAGAAGCTGATTTCCATTGCCTAGAGTTTTCCAAGCAAGGTGCTGGAAAGCAATCATTGTTCAGTCATGTTCAACTTTTTGTGACCCCGTGGACCAACAGTCTGTGGGGGTTTTCTTGACAAAGATGCTGGAGCAGTTCGCATTGCCTTCTCCATTTTTTTTAGGCAGGGGTTAAATGACTAGCTCAGAGTCATTTTTCTAGTAAGTGTTTGAGGTCAGAGTTAAACTCTGGTCTTTCTTCCCAGTGCTCTACATACTTTATCACCTAGCTGCCCCTACTGGGAAGGGGAGGGGGAGGAAATACCCTCCCCTGTGCTTTAAATGACAAAGAAGAGAGCACTGGGAGAGAGTTTCAAGGGAGAGGAGGCAGAACCCCCTCCACAACTTATGTAGAATGCCTACCCTCTCTACTCTCAGTGACCAGTTAGCATCAACAGGACTGCCCCATCTAGGGGACTCATAGTGACCAAGTGGGAGTTGCCACAAGCATCTATGTGCTAGGCACATAGTAATAAAAATTCTGGGGATACAGAGAAAAAGCAAAAATAGTCTCTGCCCTCAAGGAGCTTACATTCTAATGGTGGTGATTACATATACTTATAGAGATAGCCAGAGTAAAGAAAGTGACTTTGGAAGGGGAAAAAGTCTAATAGCTGAGGGGAAGAGAAAGGGCCTCCCTGAAGCCAGTTGGAGCTGAGTCTTAAAGGAAGCCAGGGATTCTAAGTGGGGGTTTGGGGACAGCCAGTGCAAAGATGCAGAGACAATAGTAGGAGAAAAATTACATTGGTGGGGAATTTCAGGTCTGGCCCAAAGAAACTAAGGCCCAGAGACAGGAAATGACTTTCTCAAAGTCATATAGATAGTAGATAGCAGAGTCAGGATTTGAACCCTAGACCTTTGCCTCCAGAATCTATTGACCTTTCTACTAAATTTTCCCTTCAGTGACTCCTCAAGTCTCCTGAGAACTAATAATTAAACTCATGATGGGAAAACCATATTTGAATTTGGTCCTTTGAAAACTTGGTCAGGAGTCAATCAGAATCAATGACATCATTTAACCTCTTTCTCTTACCTTATCTTATCTTATCTTATCTATAAAATGGGACTGATCATCATACATTGCCTAGCTCACAGGACCAGCTCATGAGAACCTGATGAGATACATCATGAAAAGTGCCTTGGAAACTCTAGAGCACAGGCTATTTTTTTTTTAAAACATTCTTATTGAGAGCTTTTAAGCTCATACCCAGAGTGATACAGTAAGATGATCCAAGGAAAGACCAGTTGCTGTCCTCAAAGAATTTTGCAATTTAGTTGGGGATATAAAGCATGAAAGAGACTTGGGGACACTTACAAAGAAACATACTGATGAGAGCTGGTTAATATACTATACACCAAGGGCTATGGTACAGAGGGCAGATGTAAAGGAGTGAGCCCAGTGAGATAGTTTCTTAGAGAATGCTCCTGGAAGATGTGGGTTTGAGCTGAGTTTTAAAGGAAAAGAGAAACTGGAAGTGGTGAAGAGGGAGAGTGAAGAGAGGAAATGATTGACATAGAGGCAATGAATTGATTTTGTGTGTGTGTGTGTGTGTGTGTGTGTGTGTGTGTGTGTGTGTCCACTTGAGCAAAGGAAAAAGAGCAAATTTGTTAGGCAGAAATCATAGGCTTATATGCTGAAAGACACCTTACAGATATAACCCAATCACTTTAAAGGGGAGGAAAGTGAGACCAAGTAATTCATGGAAGACCATATATTTAGCAATTAGCAGAACCAAAATTTGTACTCACATCTTCTGAGTCCAAATCCCCAGCTCCTTTCATTATTCAAGGTAACCTTTCCAGATTAGGTAAATTAAATTGGAGAAGGGGTATAAAGGAAGGGAGTTGTAACAGTAATCAATCTAGCTGATACTTAGCCCTTAGTAACTTAGGGCTAAGTAGGAAGGTGTAAGCTCTTCTCCTGTTCCTGACGTGGCAGGAGGGGATTGGCTGAGACAGGAGGCCAGTGTGTATATATAAGAAGAGTTCTAGAGACAGAGAGAGAGAATCAGGAATCTTCCTCCTGGTGGCTCCTGATGGAGGAAGCAGGATTGTCCCAGCATCTGGGAGCTGGGCTGCTGGGGAATCTGGTGAAGGCTGCCTGGAAGGCTGAGATTCCTTCTGGGTCCTAGGGCCAGCTGAACTGCTGGAGGACTAAAGAAGCATGACCTGGATAAGCTTTTGTTGGTTTGTGGCTTGGTGGATCCTTGAGTTCCCAGCAACAGAAATGGTGAAGAGTTTGAGATGTGCTGGACCCTGTGAACTTTGGTGTGTACTGGAGACTGCCAGGAAGACTGGACAAAGATCTGGGAACTGTCTACCTTGGAGGACTGGATGAGGACCCGGGAGCTGTCTGCCTCTGAATCCAGGTGACTGTTTGATGGATTCAGGTAGGAGCTGGGACCATGGAAGAGGATCCAGGAAATCGGAGAGACCAACCTGAGTCAAGATGAAGAAAAGGCCTCCTCTTGTAGGCATGATGAAATTAAAGACACCGAGGGGTGGAGGGTTTGTGTAATTTTCTAATGACTGTACTTGGTGATTAATATTTAGTAATTGTGAATCTAGATTAGTGACTAAGTTAATGATTTCCCCATGAGTGGAAGATTGATTATTGTATTGTGAATTGATTGAATGATTAAGTAAGGAGGATTTCCCCCTTAGGGAAACCAGATGATTACTATTTTGTTCTTTGTCCTAAATATTGTAGCCACTGTAGTAAAAACTGTGTGGCCATTCTAATGTTAAATTGTTGTGAACACTATACTGTGATTTTCTGTGATAAGTGTAATGATGTGAATATTATATTGTAATTTGCAGTGAATGTTTGCCTTGATTTGTAATGGAATAAACAGAGTATTCACTATACTGTGTAATCCGAACCTTAAAAGCTGTTCACAGCAGCATTCTTTTGGGAATTTGCTTGTTCGTGGTGTTACAGGGGTGCAAATGGAATAAGGGAGTGAAAGTCAAAATAATGAACTTGGATTTGATATGGTTGACACAGATGCTTTTCTTTCTGACTGATGATGAGTTCTGGAGGAAGCTTTGGGACAACATTTGTTTTCAAGAGAAGTGACTTCCCCCAAAGTAAAACTCAGTCAGAAGTCCATGAGTGTTGTACAGGGAGAAGAATACTGTGTATGGAGTCAGAGTCCTTGAATCTAGAGCACAAGCTATTTTTTAAAACATTCTTATTGATTCTGTCATTTACTACCTGTCTAATCTTGGCCAGGAGACCTGGGAAAAACATTAGATTAAAAGTGCCAAGGTCTCCTACTGCATCCAGGGCCATCTTCAGTTGTCCTGACCTATTTCTGGCTACTGGGCCCAGATGACTCTGGAGGAGAAAGTGGGGCTGGTGACTTTGCACAGCTCTGCCTCGCTTAAATCCAATTTACTTGTGAGTCATGGCATCACTTCTCTGATGTCACAGCGCTCTTCAAGAACAATGGACAAACAACAGTCTTGGCCAAATCACTTAACCTCCCTTGGCTTCAGTTCCTAATCTGTAAAATGAGGGAGTTGGACTAGATGGGCGATGGTTAAAAAGCATTAATTAAGTACTTACTACTTGCTAAGTTCTGGGTCTACAAATAGAAAAATCGACCCTTCCTGGTCTCAAGGAGAACACTCTTCAATTGGAGGAGGCAACACATAAAAGAAAGGTCAATTTCAGGGCATATAGAAAGTCCCAGAAGTCCTAAGGGTACAAGGGTGGGGTGGATGGCAAAGCCAAGGGTCCTTTGGCCACATCAGGACATCAGATGACACTTATGAGGGGTCTGCAGGGTATAGAGGCAAAGTGGATAGTTAGGTCTGCTGGTTCTCTTCCTCACTGAATCAGATGATGTAGGTGACTCCCATTTCATTGAAGCCATATGAGCAGTCAAGTAGCAAAGATGGATTTTGGGTGGCATTGGCAGGAAGAGGTGATATTGTGTATAAAGATTCAAGGGGAGAAAGTAAGGGAGGAAGGGTGCCCTTGATGGTGGCAGGTCTTCCCATCATCTGTCCAAACTGAATATTTTCTAAGGATGGCCTCTGTAGCCTTTTAAATTTCAAAATCTAAGATCTTTTGGGAAATGGGACCATTACACAGCCATACAACTTGATGAGTTCACTTGAAACCCAACCAAGTCAGCCAAACTCAAAATTACCAGCCCACCTGCCCTCAGTTTGAGGATATGGAATAAAATCTCCAGTTGGGCATACCCTTAAAAGTATCCCTTATTACTCTTCAGCTTGGCTGGAGTTAAAAGGCCCTAATTCATAGATTACCTCTGATTCTACCCTTGCTCAATTCTTCCTCCGAGGGGCCCGTGGGTAGGACTTAAAAAGATCTGCGAGGCAGAGGCAGCACGAAAGATATGGGATGGGGAGGAAGCAAAGGTGAAAGGGCCAGTATCCTGCTGAGGGTGCCAGGGAGGATCTGAGACTTTCTACCTGTTCTCATCTCCTGCCATTGGTTTGTTGGTATTGCAGAAACATGGCTCCTGTATCAGGGGAAAATGGAAGGGTCAGGAACTGCAAATTGTAAACCACAGTAAAGTGAGAAGAATCAATCTGCTGTGACCTAATAGACAGGAGGAAAACTCCCTAACTGGAGACTTATGAAAAGGCTCCTAGGATGCACAGGGTTGTGGGAGGAAACTCAGTTGTCTGGCTGGTGGCTTTGTAGGATAATGGATCAAGTGAGATAATATTTGTTAAAAAAAGGCACTTAACACAGCACCTTACACATAGTAGGTGCTGTATAAATACTTATCCCCCACCTCAGCCCTTGCCCAATTGCCAAATCCTCTTGTTTCTATCTTTAGAATGTATCTTGTATGGGTCCCCTTCTCTTCACACTCACACAGCCAAGACTCTATCTCAGGCTCTTGTCATTTCTTGCTTGGACTATTGCAATAGCCTCCTGATTGGCCTCCTTGCCTTAAGGTTCTTCTCATTCCAATCCATCCTGTGCTTAGCTGCCAAAATGATGGAGAGTCTCTTAACCCTTCTTAAAGGTTAAGAGTGTCATGGACCCTTTCACAGCCTGGAGAAACCATGGACCCATGCCCAGGATCATGTTTTTAAATGTATAAAATAAAATGTATAGACTTACAAAAGAAACCTATTATATTTAAATATAGTTATCAACATATATACATATGGGTGTGGATAGGTAGGTAGATAGACATATTTCTGTCTCCATCCATCCATCCATCCATCTACCTATTTATCTATATACATACTTACAAGATTATGGACCCCAGTTTAAGAACCCCTGTGAGTATAAGTCTGACTGCTTCATCCCCTTGCTCATTTATTACCTACAGGAGTAAAGAAAAAGTTCTTTGGCATTTAAAGTTCTTCATAGCTTGGCCCCTTACCACCTTTCCACTCTTCTCATACTTTCCTCCCCTCCTACAAACTCTGCGTTCCAGCTATACTAGGCTACTTCCTGTTTCTCAACATGATCATCCATTTCCCAACTCTGCCTTTGCCCTGGTTGTACCCCAAGCCTGGAATGTCCTGCTCTCTCACTTCTGATCTTTAGTTTCCTTGACTTTCTTCAGGACTCACCTCAAATCCCATCTTATTCAGTAATCCTGTCTTGGTTCCTCCAGCTGCTAGTGCCTCCTACTCTCATATTATCTTCCATCTGTTCTGGATGTATCTTGTATTACCTAGTCATTTACCTTTTGTCTCTCCCATTGGAGTGTGAGGTCCTTGAGGGTAGCGCCTATTTTTGTCTTTCTTTATATCTCTAGCACTTAGTTAGCAAAGTGCTTTGGCACATAGTAAGGATGCAATAAATCCTTGACTTGATAGTTGAGCAGCAGAATTTAGAGGCCTAGGACTCAGATAGCACTTTCATTAATAAATATAGTAGCAAAAAAATTGGGGACCATCTTCTCGGGACATCTTTGCCTTCTCAGATAGGGGATGTGGAAATCACACCAATGATTTGGGACACACAAGGGAGAGAAGGCTGGATTTGATCCAATCCTAGTCAAAGATGGTACGCTCTGATATGCTCTGGTACTCTTCTTTGTGTTGGGTGGAAGCATTCTGAGATTTGAGATGAGTGGCAAAATTTTTGATGAAAAACTAGCAACAGCAGTAGCAGCAGCAACAACAGCAACAGTGATATTCTCTGCCCAAAGCAAAGGAAAGGATAGAAAGAGGAAAGTTAGTACAAGAATTAGAGAGCTGAAATATGAAATACTGAAAGCTGGCCCTTCAGTCAGAAGGCTTCATCCTTGCCTGAAGGTCGACTGGTTTTTGTTTCATTTAGTTTTGTTTTTGCATAGGACCTTGTAATAGCATTGCTATAAGGAACTCTTAATGAGGAAGTGGGCTATACCAGTGCAGTCAGCCAACTTCTCTGAAAGATTATATTGGCGAGTTGTCTGGGGAGATTAAATGACATACCTAGAGTTACAAAGCCACTGTATGTCAGAAGAGGGATTTGAACACAGGACTTTCTCCTTCAGGGGCCAACCCAATATCTACTATACTAGGATGCCTCTTAATGAGCTTGATTCAGAGAACCCAGATTGACAAATCCCAAATCTGCGGAGGGATTGTGGGGTGGAATAATAATAACGATAAATAATAAATATTTATGTAGCATTTTAGATTTGTTAAATACTTTGTACATTTAAAATCATTTGTTCCTTGCAACAACCCTGAGAGGTAAGTGTCACAGATATTACCTGTATTTTATGGATGAGGAACCGGAGGCTGAGATCTCAGAGCTTGCCTAGGGTCACATAGTTAGGTGTCAGAATTAAGATTCAAACCCTGTTTTTCCTGCCTTTGGGACCATTGTTCTAGCCACTACAGGGAGAACTGTACACTGATGGTGAGTCTGCTGGTCCATAATCATCTGATCATAGAACTGAAACACTTCAATTAAGAATTAGGTTAAAAAAACTTATGTACTGCCTGGTCTGGGACTAGGTCATTGTCTGGTGATTTGATGTTGCCAGGGAGAACAATGAGGGGATCATGGTGGGAGCTTTCTAGATGAAAGGACTTCAGAAAATACTGGAGGCCAGGGCCCACTGGTCAAAGCCCACTGTAGAATCTCACAGGAACCCCCTGATCCACTGAGTGTGAGAAAATGAGATGCTTTTGTCTGACTGGACACTGTTTCTTGCCTGGTGTCGGACTCTTACAGCTCAAAATCTGGGCCTCATACCTCCCTAACCCCCGTCTTAGCCTTTGCTGTGAATAACTTCTTGGTTTTGACCTTGGTTCCTTGCCTCCTGATTCTGGTCAATCTCTATAGATTTGTTTTGCCCGGTTATTGATCTTGTACAGCAGAATGGGAACCTCTTGAGGGTAGGGTCTCTGATTTTTTCTTTGTCTTTGTATCCCAGTGTCTTGTGCATATTAACTGCTTAATAAATAGATTATGGGATCAAACATTAATGGTTTAAACTTGAATTCTGATCTCTACTTATGTAGGAACTCAGCTTTAGCTGCCATCCCACTTCCCAAAATGGGGAGGACTCTATGAACAACACAGGGACCTTGGTAAGGCAGTTATTTTTGGTAAGGCAGTCTTTTGATTCTGGCCTTGCCATGGGAACCACAGGAAACCATAGATTGATTTTCTGTGAAAGACACTCACCCTGGTGCATTGTTTCTGAATTGGTATAGTTTTTTCACTTTTATATAAACCCTGGAAAATGCAATTTGTGTGGTCTATAACAGATGGAGATAAGGGTAGAAGGGAAAGGGGGAAGTACATATTAGAACTGGGTACCCTGATACAGAAGAAAGGGGACAAATAATCAGGGTTCAAGTGTATCAGATTTCTGAACCTAAGTGGCAAAGCTGGGTCAGCGATCAGTGAAGTTTAGAGAACAGTGAAATTTGAGAGCTTTGAATTAAAAGCTCACTCCAGAACCCCTGGTTGGCTCTGAGGAAGAGCTGTCTCCAGCTCCCATCTCACCACCTTCTTTCCAATTATTGCTGTTCAGTAAGGCCTAAAGCTAGGTTGCACAGTGGATAGAGTGTCGGGCCTGGAGTCAGGAAGACTCAACTTCCTGAGTTCAAATGTAGCCTCAGACACTTCTTAGCTGTGTGACCCTGGGCAAGTCACTTAACACTGGTTGCCTCAGTTTCCTTATCTGTAAAATGAGCTGGAGAAGGAAATGGCAGACCACTCTGTCAAGAATCTGTCAAGAAAATCTCAAATGGAGTCATGAAGAGTCAGAAACGACTAAAAAATGACGGAACAACAGAAAAGAATGCCTTCTGTTCTTTCCCTCTCCCTACCTGGTATGTTTCCACAGGCAGTCACAGGTGCTGGGGAGGAGGTAGTGCGGGAACCTGAATTTGTGTTGAATGGGTGGTAGTGTTTTGTCGGGTCCTCTTGACTCTCTTCGACAAAATCAAATAGAGTTGAGCGCGGGATGAAAAGCCCCTCCCTGAGTCCCTGCCCTGTAATTCTTCCCTGGCTGATCTGGAAATGAATGAACAAAGAGAGCGGAAAGAAAGGAGAGTCTGGTGCTCTGGAAGGCCAGCGATGTGCAAAACCCCTGATGCTAAACAGAAATGAAAACATTAATGGCGAGACACCCAAAGCAAATGTATTCCATATGCACAGTCCAGCAGGCAGCACAGGCATACAAATGCAGCCAGAGATTAGCTGGAGGGAGGGCGTTGCCTGGCTCTGCTTCCAGCCACAGCTGGGCCAGCTTCGAGCCTTGGGGGTCCCCAGGGTTCCTGGACCTGACCTCTCCCTCTCTTCTTAGATAGGGACATTTCAGGGCCAGCTTCCTATGAGCTCCACTGAGCCTCTGGGTTTGGTGCTGGTTCTGGGGGCTTTGCCTAGGGGTGGAGGGTGGGGTTTGGGGAAGCACTTCAGAAGCTGAGCCCTGGAGAAGGCCAAAGTCTGAAGTCCTTCGGGCTCCAATGGTTCCCAGCAGGCTGGCAGCCACCACTGTGATAAGAATGGATGCTTTGGGACTCTATCCAGCCATGCATCTTCCTCCACTGATCAGGGTGCTGCCAGTGACAAGGTAGAGATAAGGCAGTTAGAACAAGCCACCCTCAGGGTGAAAAATGGCCTGCAGCTCTAGGAGTGATGTTCCTTCTTATGCTGAGGCTTTCTCATAAGGCCATGTGGGAAGGTTTCTGGGAGGCCTACACTGTAACCTGTCCTGTTCTAGGAAGGTGGAAGGAGCAGTGGTTAGAGCCCTGGGAAGTTCTGCCTGGATGGAGAGCTTCTCAGTCTCCTTTAATAATAACCAATTAAGGATTTGTGAGACAGGAAATAAAGAACCAGCCTCATTCAGGAAGATTTGAGTTCAAATTCCACCTGAGACACACTGACTGCATGATCCTGGGCAAATCACTTAATCTCTCAGTGGCCCAGGTAACATTAAGATTATATATCCCAGATGAGTTATCCATTTATATTATTAGAGGATATTTCCTCAGAGTACCCTGCACCAATGAAATCACAGATCTTTTTAAAAAATATATTATTTTTTGTTACATTTTAAGTTCCAAATTGTCCCCCCCCTTTTCTTTTCTCACCCTGCACCAGAAAAAACCACTATCTGACACAGATTTATAAAATATATGTATACATATGTAAAACCATAGCAAGAATACATATATTTATCAGTTCTTTCTTTGGAGGTGGATAGCATTTCCCTTCATAGGTTCTTTATAATTGATTTGAGTATATGTAATACTCAGAATGTCTTGGTTTTTCACAATTATTCTTTGAATAATATTGCCTTTGCTGTATGTAACGTTCTTTTTTTGAATGGTCTGTGATTTCATCATCTTGGATACTCCCTCTAAGGCATGAAAATCAAGATGCAATCCCCAGTAGCTTAGTAGATGGTCTTCAAGGGTTGCTGGACCCCCAACATCCATTACCCTATAACCCACAGGGTAAAGAGGGCAGTCTTTCCGAGTTTATCTAGGCTGGCCCTGAGTTCCTTGGATGTCCATCGTCCATCACAGGCTTGTACCTGAAACCTTTCTAGCTCTCTGTAGGGTCTGACAGAGCTCACATTCTTCTGGAAGAGCCTTTGAAAACCCAAGGTCACCTTCATGGCATGATGAGGCATCAGAAAAAGACTGTTTGACTTCTGGACATAAAATCCTCCCCCCTCACCCATGTACCCAGTTCCTACTTCCTGTATACATTACGTAGCATCACTGTGTGTGTGTGTGTGTGTGTGTGTGTGTGTGTGTGTGTGTGTGTGTGTTAGCATAAAACTGGAACAAAATGGATACTTATTAATAGGGGAATGGATAGTACATTTTGGTACATAAATAAAATGGTATATTATTGGCTTGCAAGAATGGGAAAATATGAGGAATTTGAGGAAACATAAGACTTGTAGGAACCTAGGCAGAGTGAAGTAAACAGAATCTGGAAAACAACTTGTGCCTCAAAAATAATGGAAATGAAAATGACACTGAAAGTCAACTGAACTCAGATTAATTGTAAAAATTTGTTCTCCTTATTGAGAAGAACAAGTAATGAAACACATTTCTCCCCTATCAACAAGAAGGTATGTGGAGAGGGACAAGTGGATTAGAAAGGTCCATACAGAGTCAGGTACAATCATCTTTCCAGCTGATTTTGCTCAACAGCTTGATGTGGGTCTACCTGCCTCAAGTCTCTCCCCACACCAGTCCATTTTCCCTTTAGTCGCTAAAGTGATTTCCCCAAAAACATGCAGGTTGATTATGTTATATCACCCCTCTCCCCATTTCCTCCCACCGCACTCAATAAATTCCAGTGGCTCCCTATTGCCTCCAGGAGCAAATACAAAATGCTCTGCCTGGCATTCAAAGCCCTTCCTAACCCAGACCCCTCCTATCTTTCCAGTCTTCTTATACCTTACTCCCCCAAATGTCTCTTTAATGAGAGACACAGGGCTCCTGGCTATTCCACAAACAAGATACTCTTATTTCTCAGCATTGGACATTTTCTTTGGCTATTCCTCATGCCTGTGAATGCCCCCTTCCTCCACTCTGACTACTGACCTGTCTGGCTTCCTTTAAGTTCCAACTAAGATCCCACCTCCTACAGGAAGCCCTCCTCAACCCCTCTAAATTCCAGCACTTTCCATCTTTCAATAATTTCCTATTTATCCTGCATACAGCTTGCTTTGTATGTATCTATTTGCATGTTGTCTTCCCAATTAGATTGAAAGCTTCTTGAGGGCAAGAAATATAACTTTTTTTTTTATTCCCAGTGCTTAGCACAGTGCCTGGCACATGGTAGGTGCTTAATAAGTATTTATTGAATTGAATTATTAAGAAAAATCTTATAAAAAGGAAAAAGAATCAACAGTGAGAGGACTTTAATAGAGGATTATTTATTGACCGTTTATAAGAAATCTATTTTTCTACAGTGTTTTAGGGTTTTCTTAGGACTTTCTCACAATAACCCCATAAAATAAGTAGATGTAAGTATTATTGTGCCGTTTTATGGAGGAGAAGACAGACTTACAGAGGTGAAATAACTTTGCTGAGGGTCACTCTGCAAGTTCCAGGACTTGAACTCAGGACTGCTGACTCCAAGATGCAGTATTTTTTCTACTGTAGCATATCCCACTGGATCATCATACATAGCTAGAGGAATAATAAGACTGTCATCCCTGCTTTCCTGGAGGGTCCAGCTTGTCTTGTGGTTAGATCACTAATTTAATTTCAAGAAACATTTATTATCTCCCCTTCTTACATCCTTCTCATCTCCCCATTCAATAAAAAGAAAAAAAAAACCCAAACCCTTCTAAATACGCAAAGTCAAGCAAAGACAGATTCCCAAACTGACTGTGTCCAAAAACATACATCTCATTCTGTATCTTGAGTCTGTGGATGATATTTTAGAGGGAATCCTCCTTCATCTAGCTATTGGGAGACATGACCTCTGAGGTCCTTTTTGATTCTTAGATGGCCCTTGAGTGGACATTATTTGAGAGGGGAGATAATGCTCTTAAGGAGTCTCTGGGAGACCTGGAAACATAACTCGTGTCCATTCAATGAATTTCACCTAGCAAATCCTTTCAATCCCTTCGTTCCTTCTATTTTTTATAGTCTGAATTCAGATTCCTCCCTCCTGTGTCCTCCTAAGATTCTTCTGCCATAATGCCCACAATGCTGAGTGCAGGAAATCTTTAGGGCCAACCTGCAGCTGTGCTGGAAAAACATGAGAGAGACAAGAATAGGATTTTATTTTAAATACTAGCTTTTAAGTTAAATCCTAGGGGATTGACTGCCATCCTTGAACTGCAGGAGGGAGGGTCTTGCTGAGAAGTTTCACAATTGGAGCTGTCCAAAACCTGTGGTGCTCTTTGCTGAGCTTCTGGATTCCTTGGATTCAGGGCAAATTTCTAGTGCTTCAACGAAACTCTGATCCAAAATGGGGAGGAGGAAGCAACGTTCTCTGAATCATTGCCTCCTTGTCTGGGTGGAGTCTAAGGAGAACAAGTCTTTTTGTGGTGGGTGCTGTCTGCCCGAGATTTCCTGAGGCTCTTTGACCTGAAGCTGAGTGACCAATCCTTGACAGGGAGAAGAGGATCAGCCCCTTTGCCCCAAATATGAACAACTCATAGCTGAGTAAAGACTCGGGAAGCCTTTGGAATTTTATGGGTACATTTTGGTGTGATCAGTTGGGGATTGTCTTTTAACTAGTTTGGTTTACACCTATGTTTTCTGACATTTTCCCTGGATGAGGGAGAGATGACATGACAAAGGGAATACTGTAGTAACCAGGGAGGGTTGTATAGGCAAAGCCAGGGCTCATAGAAGGGATCCCAGGAATAAGATGCCAGAATGTGACAGGAAGTGACACTGAGATGAGAAGTTGTGCCCCCTACCCCTCTAGACAAAAGATGGCAGCCACATTCATGGTGCAGAGATTGTTCCTGGATTGGAAGTCTGGAGGAGAGTGTCTTAGGTCAGCTCGTTTAGCCTGGTTCATTTTTCACTGACTAGTGCAAGGTTGGGGGTGGGTCCTTTGGCTCAAGACTCAACTCTTTTTCATAAATGCATAGAAATCCATTTCCTGTAGCATTTATATATGTTTAATAGCTCTGCCCTTCCTTTGCATTGCCTCTAGGATCAAAGACAAACTCTTCTGTTTGGTATTTAAATCCCTCACAATCTATTTCCAACCTATCTTTCCAGACTTATTACACATTACTTCCCTTCAAGCACTCTCTGATCTAGCCATACTTGCTTATTTACTATTCCTCACACAATACATTCAATCTCCCATCTCTGAGACTTTGCATAGGCTGTCTACTGCGTCTATGAGGCATTTCCTCTTAATTATCACCACTTAGTATCTCTAGATTCCTTCAAAGTTCCTTAAATGCCATCACCTACATGAAGCCAGATGCTGTTTCCTCCCCACCCCCTACCTTTATCTTTTATATAGTTTGCAATTTTTTTTGGCAAGGCAATTGGTGTTAAGTGACTTGTCCAAGGTCACACAGCTAGTAAGTGTGTCAAGTGTCTGGGGTCAGATTTGAACTCAGGTCCTCCTGACTCCAGGGCCAGTGCCGTATCCACTGGGCCATCTAGCTGCCCCTAGTTTACGTTTTTATTTTATTTTATTTATTTTAATTTTTGCTTTTTTTTTATTTTGGAGGGGGGAGAGCAAGACAATTCGGGTTAAGTGAC
Organism: Pseudochirops cupreus; assembly: GCA_028627135.1. Taxonomy (NCBI): domain Eukaryota; kingdom Metazoa; phylum Chordata; class Mammalia; order Diprotodontia; family Pseudocheiridae; genus Pseudochirops; species Pseudochirops cupreus. The sequence continues at coordinate 163,572,073 of CM053582.1, read as the reverse complement.
TTGCCCAAGGTCACATGGCTAGAAAGTGTTAAGTGTCTGAGGCTGGATTTGAACTCAGTCTTGATTCCAGGGCCAGTGCCCTATTCACCGCATCATCTAGCTGTCCCTAGTTTGTGTTTTTAAAGCAATTCGTAAGTACATATATTCTCTCCTTATAGAAGGCAAACTCCTTGAGGGCAGGAAATATTTTGTTTTTGGCTTCATATCACCACTGCCTAACATAGTGTCTGGCTCTGTAGCAGATTCTTAATAAATGTTTCTTATTTTGAATTAAGTTAATCCTATGCTGCTTCTCTCATCAATGAAGATTATCTGAGTCTAAATCACTTTCCACAAACAATCATATCTGTAAATCACATATGAAATACTATGCTTTGTTCTGTTCTGAGCACCCCATTTTCCAAGGACATTGATAAACTGGACCAAGTCTAGAAGAAAGTGACCAAGATGGTAAAAGGATCAGAGACCATATTATGAAAAAATCAGTTGAAGAGACTGGGGGTTTTGGTTCCAGAAAAGAGAAGAGTGGAGAGTGGGTGGGTTGGGACACAATATTTCTCCACAAATGTTTCAAATGCTCTCATATGGAAGAGAATATAGCTTGGGCCTAGAGGACAGGCTTAGGTAGTCATTATAGAGAGTCATATTTCTGTTCAACATAAAGAACATTTAGCAGTTGGAGCTGTCCAAAACCAGAATGAGCTGCTTAAGGAGGTGGTGAGTTCCTTGTCTCTTTAAATAGAAAATGAATGACCAGTTGTCCATTGTATTGTATTGTATTGCAGAGGAGTTGTATTGTAGGGGAGTTGTATTTTAGAGGAGATTCATGCTGAAGGTGAAAGTTGGTCCTTCTGAGCTTGGAAATGTACAGTTAGAAGAGATTGTCCACTCTACTTAGTTCTTGTTCAACTCATACTTGGTGAAGAATCTTGTCTTCAATATCAGTGATACAAAGTCACAACAATTAGAGAGCTTTCCTCTATATTGATGTGAAATCTGCCTCTCTGTATCTCATACCCATTGCTCCTATGTCTATCCTCTGGAGCCAAATCTAATTTCTCTTCTCCATGACAGCCTATTAAAGACTCTAAAAGAATTATTGTGTCCCACAAACTCTAAGTTGTCTTTTCTCCAATCTGAATATCCCTAGTTTATTAAACTAATAATTATGTGCTATGATCTCTAGTTTTCTCACCACTTAGGCTGCCTTTTTCTTTACATGCTTCATTTTGTTTGCTGGTCAGAGCATTGTTCTTGGCATCAGGAGTGATTCAAAGATGAAATAAAATAAATTGTAATTCTTACTCTCATGGAGCTCACAAATCTAGGGAAGGATAAACCACATGCTTGAGAAAATGATCTTTGTGTTTCCCACCTCATTACCATTGCACAGACTTTCTGTACCACAAGAGTAGGAAGAACATGTTCTAAAGTGCTTGGCTTTGAGAAGAGAAAAGAACTCTGGGCATAACGTACTGTGGTATAATGGATCGAGTGCTAGATTTACTATCAGAGGAGAGAGAAGCTTCCAGTTCTGGTGCCTTATTTCTTGTTTAACTGTGGGCATATATTTTCTTCACTCTCAGTCTCCTCATCTATGAAATCAGGGGATTGGAACAGATGGCCTTGAAGGTCCCTCCAAATTCAAAATTGAATATCTCATGATCCTCTTCTGGTTTTGGCTTCTCCATGATCCTTCTATGATCACTATAGTGGCTCAGCAACCACATCTATCCTTTCAGTAGAAGAGGGCATAATTCATCTGGTCCTGGGGGCTTGAGTTCTTTGAGGGTAGGAAAATGCCCTATTGTCCTCTTTTTATCCTGAAAATATTTTTTGTCCCATTCTTGATAGTCCAAAGATAAATCTGTTTGAAAGAGAAGCAAAACAAAAGTTAAGCAGATCTATCTTCTCACCATTGCCCATTATCATAGTGCCATCCACTCTAGAGTGGCAGTTCTATCCCTATCCCGGTCTTTTTCTTACCTCCAGCCTACCTAAAAAAGTGCTCCCCTCCTTTTTTCATCCTTAGCATTCATCACCAACCTCCATTCATTTTGGGTTTTAGCAGTCATGACACTATTCTTATAGCACTAGGCATCTCTTTTGTATTCATCCTCTGTTACCTGCCCTTGCTATCTTCCATACTTGTCTTTAAAAAAATCTGAGTCGGTCGATGATTTCCCTGTGGAGCCACACTGGTCTCCTTAGATAGCTGCCCCCTTTCCTCTTCATCAGAATAACTTCTGCTTGTGTCTTCAGAATTTCATTCTTGAGAGTTTCTCATCCCTCTTGGACTGACTTACCTTGTAGAATTGTAGTCCATGAATTCCTCTTTATACTTTCTCTGACCCCCTTGAAATTTCCTCTCCCCAAATCTAGGCTGTACATCAGATTCTTACTAGTGTCTCCTCTGGCATCCATTCTAAGCTATGAAGTACCTAAGGTATTCCATATGTACCTGAGGTTCTATGTTTTTCTCCTTTAGGAACTAGTTCCTTTTTGTTGGTTAGAATCAGGCCCAGAACAACATTTCCCCCTAGCTGCTCTAGCCACTTTTTGAAGAATAAAATTAAATTCATTTGCAATCCAAGAAGCATTTATTATGTGCCTCCTATGTTTCAGGCACTGTGGTTAGCACTAGGGATACAAGAACAAAATAAACAGATAACTGCCTGCCTTCAAAAAACTTAGGTTTTTCTGGGAGAATACGTCATCTATACAGATAAATAAATCAAAACAATTTTGAGTTGGGGGGAGGATAGTAATACCTAAGGAAATCATGAAAGACTTCTTATAGGCCACACTCATAATCAGACTTGAAGGGAAATAGGGGATTCAAGAAGCAGAGATGAGAAAGGAAAGCAGTCCAGGCATGGGAACAGTTTTTTCCAAAGGTCCAGAAATAGGAGATGTGTTAATACATATGAGCCAGATGGCTATAATGTAGCATGTGTAAAGTATGGCAATGAGCAACCTGCCTGGAAATATAGGACTGGAGCCAGCTGATGAAATGTTTTAAATGTCAAACATAGGAGTAAATGTTTTATCCTAGGTAATTTGACAATTATGGGGATAGAGAAGGTAATACAAAGATGAGTTCATGGAAGAGACAGGATGGGATCAAATATGTAAATAGAGGGATTTATCTTTCATAGGGAAAATGGTCATGTCTTCTTTGGTAATGAGAAAGGAAGAATAGAATGGAAAATGATGTTGAGATGGTTGGAAGTGCAGGATTGAGGAGTCATTAATTAGTCATTATCAATTTATTCCAGCTCTACAATTTCCCTGATTCTATGACTACTCAGACTGGCCTGAACTTGAGGACAAGCCCTAGAGATTTGAGACATTAAAACTATGGCTCTCTAAAGTCCCAAGACGGCTTTAGCTTAAGTGGATGTGGTGGGAGGGTTAAAAGGATGAAATTAACAAGTGAGGGAGAAAGAGCCTAGAAGAGATGCTGCTTAAATAGGCACTTGGTAGAATACTGTGGAAATCAGAAACATGGAGTCAGAGTTCAGATGGTTTTCAGAGAGAGTTCTGTTTTACCAAAGGGTGGGTCCCAACAAGGAATGATTGACCCACTCAAAGATCAGGGCTGAAGGAATGACATAGGAGTGAAACTGGGTAGATGATGGGTGTAGAGTAGGTAGGAGAGGAAATAGGTTGTCAATGTCAGTGTCAATGAGTGGCTAAGTAAATTGTGATACATTAATGTAATGGGCTATCTTTGTGTTCTAAGAAAAGATGAATATGTAGAATTCAGGAAACTTTGGAAGATTTGTATGAACTGATGCAGAATAAACTGAGTAGGAACAAGAATAATTTGCAAGAATTTAAAAATTATAAATTTTGTAAATTATAACAATTTATGAGAACAATTTATAAGAACAAGAACAATTTATACTATGATAAGAATAATGTAAAGGTAACCAGTACTGAAAGACCTCTGGTTAATGTAGTGAGGCATACACTATCAGAAATGGTTGATATGTTGATTTGTTAATTAAGTAATTAAGTAATTATGAATTTTAAGGGAGTATGGGAGGAGAATCATAGGGAAATGGCACTTTTTTCCCCAAGATACCCTGTCTTAACCTTTTAATCTCTGAAAATTCTGCCTTGGGGCCTCGATTTCCAGATTGGTGACTGCCTCACCTGTCCTTCTCTTTCAGGCAGACCCCAACCATGTTTTATTTATGACCCTAACAACAGTGGATAGACTCCTGGGCCAAGAGTCAGGAAAATTTAAATTTAAGTCCTGCCTCAGACACCTAGTAACTGTGACCCTAGGCAAGCCATTTAACCTCTGCCTCAGTTTCCTTGACTGTAAAATAGAAATAATAATTGCACTTATCTTCCAGGGTTGTTGTAAGTATCAAATGAGATACCTGTAAAGTACTTAATACAGTTTCTGGCACATAGTAGGTACTTAATAAATGCTTGTCTTTGCTTTTCTATTTATTTTCAGCATTTAGCACTGTACTTGGCACAAAGTAAATGACTAATAGCTGCTTTTTTTATTCATGCATTCATTTATCCTTGTGCCCCCCCAACCACATTGATGAGATCATAGTAATTCACTTAACCTCAACTGATTGTTGTGAAGATCAAATGAGATAATGTATGTAAAGCATTTTGCCAACCCTAAACATGCTGTACAAATATCAGTGATGATTAGTTTCAAAACATTTTGATATTTAACAAATATCAAAAAGACCTATAAAAAATGTTTTTTTTTTTTGGTGGGGGAAATCTTATCACAAGCTTTTTGGCTATAATGAAACCAAACAGCAAACAAAGAAAACAAGACAAGCTAGCTGGTCTTGAGCAATGAAATCTGTAGCTTACCAACCTGTGCAGAGTTTATGTTCAGAAATATCCTCACCCTGCTGCAAAGTCATGTTTCAAGTCTAAATAGGTGATTGAGTGTGTACACCATCCACCATCCGTGGGATACTGGGTACTGAAGAGAATAACAAGTCCCCAGGGTGTGGTCTTTGGAGAAGACACTCTTACCAGTCCCTTGGGTGGTGGCTCCAGAAAGTTGACTAGCAGGGAAAACACCCCAGGGAGTTTCTGTTTTGCCAGTTTCCTGAGACTTTTGTCTCCTAGGGAGGCTGTGAAAACTTCTTACCTGGAGGAGGAGGGAAGGAGAGGAATTTTGAAATCTTAGATGCTAAGCCTAGAGGACAGACTCTGGATCAATGTAATTCTTTCTATACAATGTTTTTATATTATTAGACACTTAATAAAGACCGATAATAAGCAGAATGATCTGAATTAGAGAACTGCTATCTAGAATCATAGAATCACATTACAAATCAGATGGGATAATTGTAAAACACTTAGCATAGGGCCTGGCATATAGTAAGTGCCATATAAAGGTCAGGTCTTCTTCTTCTTCTTCTTCTTCTTCTTCTTCTTCTTCTTCTTCTTCTTCTTCTTCTTCTTCTTCTTCTTATCATTTCAGAGTAAGAGATTCAGTCAGTGAATGTTCATCTAGCTCCTACTCTGCTCCAGGCACTGGGGTAAACTCTGAGATTACAAAGAAAGGCTTGATAATCCCTGTCCTCAATGAATTTACAATCTAATGGGGCCATCAGAACATAAAAAAGAAGCTGAAAAGGAGAGGAAAGGTAGGGCATGGGGGTTACCAGGGGGAAAAGGATTTTAGGGGGTGTTAGGTTTCAGAATTGATGTCATCTTGCAGAGCAATGAGTTTCTGGAGATGACAAAATTCAGGAAATCAGTTCAAAGAATTAGGTAAGAAGTAGAAAGGATTTTAGAGGCTAAGTGACTCATCCAAAGTCACACAGGTAGTAAGTAGTAAGCCTAGGATAGCCTTAACTCCTAATCCATATTCTTTCCATTGAAATAGACCAGGAAGCAATGGCCTGAAGTTATTGTAGCCCATTCCCCAAGCCCTCAAACTGCAGTCTGGTTCTTACAGTTGAAAGGTTATTGGACATGGGGTCAGAAGATGCAAGTTCAAATCATGACTTTGTTCTTTAATAGCTATGTGATTCTGTGTTAGTTTCTTCATGTCTCTGATTCCCAGCTTCCTTATTTTTTTTTTAACTTAAAAGAAAGTTTACTTAATTATAAGAGATCTTCAAATGTTTTCAGTCTACGAACCCCATCCTTGGGTCAAAAAGGCTCCCACCCAATCTTCTACTTGCCTCCTCCCACTTGTTCCTCCAAAAAAAAAACCCTAGAGAAATCAGGAGAAGCTTTTGCCTGGGTAAAAAACCATGACTGTGACCACATTTCAAAAATGTTCATTTTTAGGCCATTTTAATGTAGATTCTGATCGGCCGTGGAAAATGCATTAAAAAAAAGAGACACTTTTGTGTGACTTTCAATTTCGATTGGCCTGAAAACCACCTGGAGGCCCCTTGAGGACCACACTTGGAGACCCCATGGCCTTAGGAGATGACAGGAGGGGGAAAGAAACAGCTCCTGCTTATGTTAATAGATCAGGAAGAACTCTCTGGGTAATGAATTTGAAGAAAAAGCCCAACACCCAGTTGAAAGCAATATCCATTAGTGTGGCACATTCAACACAGCCATGAATTATTGTGTTGATTGGAGGAGACAAGCCATAAATTTCTCTTATTAAAGTTCTTGACTCACAATATCAGGCAGAGACTAATGACTTAAAAATAATATGTGCAAATGTCACAGGAATACAGATGGCCAGGGTTCTTGCCCCAGGGAAGTAAGTCTGATGTTTTAGCCAAAACATAGAAAGTCAGCTGATGGGGTTAGGGTGGGGCTCGTCACTTGCTTCCAAATGGTTGGATGCTGCTTAGAATACACCTCTAGAAGGAACCTGGAAGGTATAGATCTCTTCTGTGAAGCTGCTCCAGGTTAAGGCTTTGAGATGAGATCTGAGAATTGAGAATGGAGGCATTATCTCCTTGACGGCTGAGTTATAGGAAAATCAAATCTGTGGACCCAAAGCCCTCAGAGGATGACCAGAGGGACAAGAACTCAAGCTGATGAGGCTGTCCAGTTCTAAGATTCTAATCTAATCTGAATAGGGACCCTGCTGGAATGGTTCCAATCAGTTGCCAGCCAGTGACGGAAGGCATGGGGACATCTGGGAGGGGAAAAGTAGATAGAGACATAGATAACCATAATATTGGGTAGAATGTGATAAGTGCCTGAGAGCTATAAACAAAAAGCTTTGAGAGCTGTCTGAATTCCAGCATTGCCTCCTTCTCTACCCACCTTCCTACCTGCAGCTGCCTTTCCTTCTCTCCTGGGCCACCCACAAAGCCTTCCAGGCATCCTATTAGATAATGTAGGCATTGTCACAAGTTTGCTTTTAGAGAAGGCTGAAAATGAATAGGAAAGGAAGAGAAGGATTTCTGGCATCACTCTATATGAAGAGGACGTCAGTACCTAAACCTTCATTCACTTCAGCAATGCACATTTCTTCAGCATCATCTCTGTGCAAGGTACTGTGCTAGGCATGGTATTAAGGACAAAAAAGGCTGAAATGAAGCAATGCCTACCTACCCTTTAGGATCTTACAGGCTAATGAGGGTGGGGGTGGGAATATGACACTTACCAAGTCAATACAAAGTACATGTGAAATAATATCATGAAAGATGGAGTATTAATAACCGGAGGAATCAAGAAAAACCTCTTGTAGGACGTAGCCTCCAGATGTGTTTTGAAGGGTTCCAGGGGATTTAGGAGATAGTGGGGAGGAAGGAAGCACATTTTATATCCAACTCAATGTGAGATTGCTTGCCAGCATCAGACACTGAGTCTGCATTATGTAGGGATCCTCAGGACTGGCTTCTTGAAGGTCCACAAGGTGCTGGGTGAGAAGTCACGTCCTGAAACAGGACCACAGACACATTGCTGCTGTCCTTCACTGGGGGTGCTAATCAGCCGACCTCTCTCCTTTATTCTCGTCCTGGGAGACTTCAGTCAGGGGGCCTGAGCTTCCAGAAGTGACACTGGGAGTTTGGAGAGATTTTTCTTGCTTTCTTTTTCTCTCCCCACTCTACTGCCCCCCCCCCCCTTTTATTAACAAGGATGAAAGTAAATGTGAACTCGAAACAATAAGGCATGGAAAATCACAGAAATAACTTAATTAAGTTTTTAAAGATTTCCATGCTTGAATAAATTAGCCTTCCTGCAAATGTCACAACATTCAGAAAAAAAAATTGTAATCAATGGAGCACAATGCTATTCTGCTCTTTATTTAAATGAAAGCTTCACTGGTGCGTTTCTTCCCCCCCTGCTCCAATCCGGCAGCTGCTGCTCCCTGGTCCTCTCTTGGTTTCAGGAAAAGGCACCAAACTCGAACATCAGCAAATTTTGATTCTTGGGAATGACTTGGGGCGGGTATAGGGTGGGGGTGTGAGGGACGGAGGGGGTGGGTGGGCTGATTTTGTGGCTAGTTTCTGTGTGTGTGTGTGTGTGTGTGTGTGTGTGTGTGTGTGTGTGTGTGTGTGTGTGTGTGTGTGTGTGTGTGTGTGTGTGTGAGTGTGTGAGACCAGCTCAATTCTTCTCTGAAAGGTAGCAGGGCCAAATCTCTCTTTGAGGGACAGTTAGTAAAGGCAGGGAGGCCACAGCTGTCTTCACCCAAGATGGGGGAAAGGCAACAAATTATAGCCAGAAGGCTGTTTGCTTTTCTCCCCTCGTCTAGTTCTGCTCCCCAGAGATACCCTTTCCCAAGGCACATCTGCTTGAGATAGGAGAGGAGATTCCAGGAAGGGAGGGAGGGATAGGGAGGAATGGATGGAAGGAGGAGAGAAAGGAAAATGGGAGAGAGGGAGATGGAGAGAGAGGAGGGAGGGCGAGAGAGAGAGAGAGAGAGAGAGAGAGAGAGAGAGAGAGAGAGAGAGAGTGAGAGAGAGAGAGAGAGAGAGAGAGCACACGAGCAGGTGCCTTCCTCGGATCTGCCTGCAGCTACACGGACAGATTTCAAACACAATCAAGACCGAGGGCAGATTGTTAGGCTAATGACTCCACTGCTGCCGCTGATTCCACGGAGTGAGTGATGTCATGCTGGTTGCCCAGCCCTGTTATAATGCAGCTGTCAGAGCTCCATGGGGAAAACTTGGGGAGAAATACGAGAAGCCTAAAAAGCAGCAAAAGGCCCAGTGAAGTGAAGGGAAATGGAATTACAGTAATGCTGAAAGCAGGCACACAGGAGAATTAAAACACTTTGTTTTGGAACCAGAATCCACTCAGCCCAGGTTATTAAATTATTTATTGTTTGCATCTCCGGTAATGGGAGAAAGTAATGGGGGAAAAAATCAGCGAGGGCAGAAATTGATTTAATTATCAGACACATTTGGGGGCCACCCCGGATCATTGCCTGTCCCCCCCTGAGCATGGGGGCCCAAGCTAGAGCTGAGATGGGGTGGAAATGGGAGGTTAGAAGCTTAATTAGATAAATTAGATTCATTCATGTTAATGACCCTGAGGTTGATTGCCTGGTGTTCCTTCATATTTTCTCGGGGGATGGGGGATTAATGGCTCACTCCTGAAGGATGCTCCCTGACCTCAAGTAACTCCCTTCTAAGGGAGACCTAGGTTTCCATTTGGAGGTAGATCCTCAGACCTGAAGCTCACATGTCTCTCGCAGCATGTTTGGACTTAGGGAAAGGATGGGAGAAAGGTCCAGGAAGATGAAGAGAAGAATAAAAGGAACTATGACATCTCCCTGCTCCTTACCCCTCAGTCCCCAACCCTGACCATACTTCTTTGTATGGTTTCCATTTGGGGCCTTGGGGAAACAAGGGAAAGTCGAGGGAGGTGAAGAGGAAGAAGAAAGAAGAGGAGAGCAAGAGGGATGGATGCTTTGGAGAGGCTTTCCTTAGCTCAAACGTGGGGGAACAGACAGTACTGAATGGAAAATAAATCCTTGCCAAGTATGAATTGATGAGTAACTGATTAAGTTGATTGATTGAATTAAAAGCAGACAAAACAACTCATTCTGGTTTGAGCATACCTAGAGTATTGTGTTTAGACCTTAGACTCAGATTTTAGGAATGACATTGACCAACTGGAGTGGTATGACCAGAGAGATTGTAATAGGGAGGGAACTCAAATCCCTCTCATATGGCTGAAGGATCTGGGGCTGTTTAGGTTGAAGTAGGACATACAGACACTGTGTATTTAGTCAATGGGACCTCAGAGAGCATGTAGTTCAATTTGCTGGAGAAGGTCCATTAAAGGGCATTCAGAATGGTGAAGGTCCTTGAGATTATAGCATATGGGGAATGAATGTAGAAACATGGGAATACTTAGACTGGAGAAGTGGCTGCTTTGGGACAATATGATAGCTATCTTCCATATTTGAAGAACTTCCCGGTAGAAGAATAATTAGGAGAAATTATTCTGTGTAGTCTCAGAGGGTAGAATCAGCACCAAAGAGTCAAAGTTCAGGGAGAAGATTTTGACTCAATAGGAAGAAAAACATCCCCCCCCCCCCAAAAATGGGTTGCCTAAAAATGGAATAAATAACTTTTTTTTAATTTAATTTTCTTTCTTATTATACACTTAAATAGCCAAAAATGTTTTCCTATAAAAGTAGAACAGAAAAAGAGAATTATATGTGAAACTGTGAATCTCTATTGTGTGGAACTTGCTTTTTAAAAAAGAATAATACAATAAATTAAAACCTCTGAAAAAAGAAAACAAAACGAAACCATTATAGAAAAAATAAATAAGCATATTCAAACAAAATCAGATCCCCACATTGGTCATGTCCAACAATTCAACACCCTGAGTCCATTGCTCTGCTTTATCCCTGGTTTTCATGAGGTAGTATGGTGCTTAACCCTGAAGGTGTTTAAGCAATAGACTTCTTATTAGAGACATTATTACAGGAAGTTAGACTAGTTGACTTCTCAAGTCCCTCCTGACTCCCAGATTATTTGATCCTCCTGTCCAGTGGTGGGGAACTTCCAACCTCAAGTACACAGGCTCCCAGCAGCTCTTGTCTCTCAAGCACCAGAAGTATGTTATCCATCTCATAGACCTTCCTTTCTGAGAAGAATGAACCACCAGGCTGTGGAATGAGCTCCAGGTTTTCTGTGGTGAATTTCCAGTGTTGGAAAAGACCTCAAGTGTCATCTCATCTGATCCTCACCCAAAGCATGAATTCCATCTATAATATCGTTTACAAGTGATCATCCAGTCTCCACTTGAAGATCACTAGGGATAAGATATTAGCTACCTCTTAAGGCAGCGTATTTCATTTTTAGGCAGCTCTAATTATTAGGAAACTTTCCTATAGATTAAACTGATACTGCTTCCCTATCAGTTCCACCCCATGCTTATAATTCTTCTCTCTGGAAATCTAGCAGAATAAGATTCAGCTCTTTTCCATTTGACAGCCTTTCCTGTACTCAGAAATAGCCATCACATACCCTTCAGGCTAAGTATCCCCATTTCTTTCAACTGATCCTCATATGGCATGACCTTCAGGCCCTACATCATCCTCCAAACAACTCTCACTTAATCCGTCACCACTAACTATTATCCCATATCTCTCCTTCCTTTTGTGGAAGAGAGAAGCCTGTCTACAGTAGGTGCCTCCACTTGCCATTTTCCTCTTAAATTTCTGCAGTCGAGTTTCCATCCAATCATTCAATGAAACTGCTCTTTCCAGACTTACCAACTGCCAAATCTACTGACCTTTCCCTAAACTTCTCCCTTCTTGATCTCTTTTCTGCAACCTTTGGCACTGGTGATCAGGCTTCTCTTTTTGATATTCTCTTCCCTCTAGGTTTTCAGTGATATTATTCTCTCCTGGTTCTCCTGCCTGTATGATTGCTCCTTCTCTGTCTCATGCTAGATCTTTATTTAGGTCATACTCACTAACATGGGATTCTCATGGCTCAACCCTGCACCCTTTTCTCTCTTCCCTCTAACCTATTTTTCTTGGTGGTCATATCAACTCCCACAGTTTCAATTATCATCTCACTGTAGATGACTCTCAGACCTATTTGTCCAGCCGTAACTTATCTTCTGACTTTCAGTATCATACTCCAACTGTGTATTAGACAAATTGAACTGGATGTCCTATAGATTTTTGCTGTTGTTCAGTCATTTCAGGCATGTCTGACTCTTCATGACCCCAGTTGGGGTTTTCTTGGCAAAGATACTGGAGTGGTTTGCTGTCTTTTTCTCCAGTACATTTTACAGATGAGGAAATTGAGGCAAACAGGGTTCAGTAACTGGCCCAGTGTCACACAGCTAATAAGTATCTGAGGCCAGATTTGAACTCAGGAAGAGGAGTCTTCCTGATTCCAGGTCTGGCACTCTATCCATTGTGCCATCTAGCTGCTCCTGTCCTGTACTTGTCTTACACTTAACATGTACAATACTGAACTCATTACCATTCCCCCAAAACCTTTCTCTTTTCATAACTTCCTTATTGCTGCAGAGGGTACCACCATCCTGTCAATCATCCAGGCTCACAACCAAGATGTCATCCTTCACTCCTCACTTTCACTCTTCTCCCTCCATTCTTCCGTCCCCCATATCTGATCAATAGTCAACTCTTGTCATTTCTACCTTCATAACATCCATGATATGTGCTCCCAACCCTCACTTTTCCCCTCTGACATTATAAACACCCTGGTGAGGGCCTTTATCAACTCACACCTAGACTATTGCAATAGTCTGCTGGTTGGTTAGTCTCCTTGTCTCCAGGCTTTCTCCATTCCAATGTCGCTTTTACTTAGGTGTCAAAGTGATCTTCATAGGTCTGTTCATATCACCCCTGTACTCAATAAACTCCAGCTCAAACATAAACTCCTCTGACTTTCAAAGACCTTCATAACTTGACCCTTTCCTACTTGTCCAGTCTTCTTACATCTTACTCCCCTCCACATACAATGACATTGACATTGACCTCTTTTTCTTCTTCCAAAAATATACTCACCCCTTCTCTTGACTCTGTACATCTTCACTGACTTCCCCATTCCTGGATTGCTCTTCTTCACTATTTGCATGTCTTGGTTCCCGAACTTCCTTCAGGGCCAGCTAAAATCTCATCTTTTACAAAAAGCCAATCACCCTTAATGGCGATATCTTTTCTTTGAGATGTCCTGTGTAGATCTTGTTTGAACATAGTTGTTTACCTATCACTTCCTCTATTAGACTGTGGGTTCCTTGAGAACAGGGACTCTTTTTGCCTTTCTTTGTCTCACCCCTGCTCACTTAGCACAGGGCCTGGCATATAAGAGATGATTAAGACATGTTAGTTGACCTTTCATTACTCCTCTTGTTACTCTTTATCTTCAGTGATTTTAACTCCTTGGTAATCTAGCTTAAAACAACAAGCCTGGGAATAAGAAATACTGGGTTCTTCATCTTCATTGAATCCCTGATCTAGGGCTTTGGGAAGAAGGGAAGAAAAATGCACAAAGTTCCTGAAGGTCCTCTTATTTTCTGCCTGTGACAGAAAGAACCCTGTCTGCCTCTAAAGGGACTGTCTTAGTCTGGCTCCTGTTTGTCAAATGGCTGCAAAATTAGAAGTAAAGGAAACATAAATTATTGGTGTTTCTGATACAAACTGTTGATGTCAATGACTGAGGTGGAACACTTTACTTCCATTAATTAGAGACATGTCTTTCTTCTCCTGCAAATTTTGGGACTCTCCTGTTATTAATGACCTTTTTGGAACTGTGCCCAGGACATAGAGATATTGTCTCCGGATCCAGGTAATGAGGCCGCTACTGATCCTGAACAAATGGGAGAAGTTATTTAATAATTACTCTGTACTGTCTGTGGGTGACCTTTCATTTGTTGAAATGAGAGGCATCTGTTTATCATCATGTAGAAGAATTTTTTTTTTCCAAGATTAGTTCTCTTGAACTAACTTAGGACTCAGGACTAACTTTGTTTTTGTCTAATAAGAAATGTTTCCACCTTAAAGGGGAGACAAAGATAAAAGAAAGACAAAATCACTCAGGAAGGCACTGAGTGTTTCCGGTGGAATACAACATGGAAACAGAAAAGTAGATATGTGATAATTCAAGGAAGGAAAGAAAACTGAGAACTAGGGACATTAGGAAGGGCCTCCCCTAGGACAGGAGGGGGAATCTGCAGCCTTGAGGTCACATGGTGGCCCTCTACATCCTCAAGTGTGGCCCTTCGACTAAACCCAAACATCACAGAACAAGGGGATTTGGTCGAAGGGTCGCACTTGAGGACCTAGAGGGCCACATGTCACCTTGAGGTCTCAGGTTCCCCTCCCCTGGATTTGGCATGTAAGGGGAATTTTGAAGGAAACTAAGGAGGCTGAGTGATAGGGGTAAAAAGAAAATGCATTTGAGGAGATGGACAGTCTGTGCAAGGGTAGAGTCTGGAGATAGAATGCCAAGATCAGTGAATAGCAAATAGACTTGTTTAACTAGAATGCAGAGTGCATGAAAGGAAGTACTATGAAATAAGTCTGAAAAGGCAGGCTGGTGCCAGACTTTGAAGGGCCTCAAAGACAAAGTTGAAGATGTTGTATTTTATCTTAGAGGCAATAGAGACCTACTGCTTGGGCAGGGGATTTGACATTTTCATACCTTGGTTTTATGAAGATTATTTTGGCAGCTGTATAATGGATGGATTGGAGAAAGCAGAAGACTGGAAGCAGGGAGAACAATTAAGAGGCTATCGTTATAGTCCAGGTGACAGGTGCTAAAACCCTAAACTAGGGTGGAGTTTGCATGTATGGAGAAGAGAGAAGGATTTATGAGATCTGGTGGAGAAAAAAATAATGAGACATAGCACTGTATAGCAGGAGAGAAGGGCTAAGGGAAAATGAAGAGTCAAGGATAATTCCTGGGTAGCTAGAAGGTTGATGGTGACTTCATCAGGAATAGGGAAGTTTGGAAGAGCAGCAACAACCTGGGGAGGGGCAGGGGGCATGAAAGTTTCATCTAGGAAACTCATGAATTCCATTTTTGATATGTTGAGTTTGAGATGCCCCTAGAACATCTAGGTAGAGATATACAAAAGTTAGTTGGGGATGTGGGACTGTAGCTCAACAAAGAGATTGAAGCTGAAGATAGAGATCTGGAATTCATTTGTATAGAGCCTCTAATAGTTGGATCAATGGGAGGTGGAGAAATCACTAAGGGGAAGGGAAGAGGGCAAGGGCAAGGGCAAGGGGAGAGAGACAGAGAGAGAGAGAGAGAACCTAGAACAGAGTCAAAATCTGCTAAGAAATCAAGAAGGATAAAGACTGAGAAAAGGCCATTGAATTTGACAAGAGATTGTTGGTAATCATGGAGAGAAAAAAAATTCAATCAAGTGGTATGGTCAGAAGCCCAATGAAAAGTGAGTGGGAGGTGAGGAAATGGAAGTAATTCCAGTAGATGACTATTTCTAGGCATTTGGCAGTGAAAGGGAAAGAGATGATTGCTTGAGGGGATAGGAAAGTAAAGTGAAAGTTTTCTAAGGAAAAAAAGGATATCTAGCTGTGTTTTCAGGCAGCAAAGAAGGAAGAGACCAGAGAAAGATGAGAAAGAAAGTGGGTAAATGATCAATGAGGCAAGCTCTTGGAAAAGACAAGAGAGGCACAAATAGGAGTTGGCTTTAGCAAAGAGAAAGTCGTCCTCCTTCTCAGAGATTAGAGCAAAGAGAGACTAGTGGATGGTAGAGAGGGGTTTTGAGATGTAGAATTGT
This sequence comes from Pseudochirops cupreus, assembly GCA_028627135.1. Lineage (NCBI taxonomy): Eukaryota > Metazoa > Chordata > Mammalia > Diprotodontia > Pseudocheiridae > Pseudochirops > Pseudochirops cupreus. The sequence goes on along the minus strand of CM053582.1, from coordinate 163,556,404 downwards.
GCAATAGTGTATTTTGGGAGGTTGGATTTTTTGGTGATACATCTTTGGGTTTTGAAGACTTTCTTGAAAAGAATGGGGATGGCATTCCCCATGGGAGGTGTGACTTAGTAGGAAGGATTAGACTTAAGCGAGCAAAAAGGCTAGTTATTATTGTTCAATTGCTTCAGTCAATGCACCAACTCTTCATGACCCCATTTGGAGATTTCTTGTTAAAGACACTGGGGTGGTTTGCCATTTCCTGCTCCAAGTCATTTTATAGATGAGGAAACTGAGGCAAAACAGAGTTAAGTGACTTATCCTGAGTCCCACAGCTAGGAAGTATCTAAGGCTGAATTTGAACTCAGGAAGATGAATCTTCCTGACTCCAGGACTGGTGCTCTATCCACTGCACACCATAGCTGCAAAAAGACTAGAGGGAGCAGCAATAAGGAGTAAAAAGAAATAACAGGAACTTAAGAGTTTATCTAGTCAAACCTATACCTGAGTAGGCATCCCCACCTCAACATTGTAATCATTGATCATCCTGCCTTCACTTGAAGGTACCTCACTGCTGTTATTATTATTCATTATATAATTATCAATAATGATTCATTATTCATCAATAGTTGTTCATTATTCAGTGCTTCAGAGGTACTCTTTGCTGGATAGCTGAAATAATTAATAAGTCGTTTGATTGGATTGGACTGGATTTGTCTACATTTAGACTACATTTGCCCTCTTGCAACTTCAGCCCATTGACCTTCATTTCTCATTCTGGGACCAAATGAAGAGTTTTCTAAACTGTGAGGTATCTCCCACTCCTCCACTTCCCAGTGCTGGGGTCAAAATGATTGGATGTTTTTTGAGTACATCTCTTGCAGAAATATACCCACTTTTTCAACAAAACAAAGTTAGAGTCAAAGTCAACGAAAGGGGGACAAAAGCAAGCCTAAGCTGACAAAGTTAACTCAAGTCTCTGTGAATTTGGCGGTGTGATTATTTTATATGGTAGGTGTAAATGAGGTCAAATGGGAGTCAATTTATTTTGAATGGTGATGTAGGTTCAATTTCCCACTAGCACTGTCAGTAGGTATGGCCCATAACTCACAAGAGTCACGCCATTGTGCAGTTAAATGTAAAGTATATGAGCAATTTTTTTCTGGAAATTAAAAGTTTGTTATAGTTTACAATGTGATTCATTTTAAGTACAAACATATGATTGTATATAACATGTTATATATATTCATGTTATATGTAAATATATTCTTCTTTCTATATAATTATATAGAAATATATAAAATATAAATTATGTATATGTTATATTCATCTTTTTAAAAGGCCCTGCAACATTTAAAAAATTGAAACAATTCAAGAATGGTAAGAACTCAAGAAAGAATATCTAGAGATTAAAGTTTGAAATTTTCAGCTAATAAATTTTAATTTCATTGTCTTACACTTTAAAAAGAGAATTAATACTCTTTTGTTTTGGAAAATATATAGTTTGAAGAGAAAATCCACCAGAGCTACTAATACTAATGTAAGAAAAATAAGATAGGTTGTTTAAATAGTAGAAATACAAAAGCACAAAGTAAAAAGCCAAAATTCAGAAAATACTATGCATTATATTTGTCATTGGGATCATAGGTCCTGTAACTGATGTAGAGAAAAGAACACTAGATTTGCTTTTTAAAAAGAATACTTTAGCTTAACATAGCATGGAACTTAATAAATTGAAACATCTTGAAAGTGTATGTCCATAATACATTGGCAAGACAGGATGATTTTTTTCCAGGGAAAATTAGGGTTTTTTGAGTAAACAAAAATAAACATTTTCATGTTTGGTGAATCATATGCAGTTACTTCACATGGTTCCACTTGCAGATGATATAGCAAATAAAAGAATTCGTTTATAGATCTGAAGACTTTAGTGATCAATTCTCTGAGAAACTAAAATATATTTGGCATTTCAAGTGGTTGCAACAACATATACGATTAAAGATGCTAATTTGATTACATATTTACAATACATTTTTGAAACTGATGTTAGAGAAGCATTTCTTTATATTCTTTCTGCTGTTAGAAAATAATTTTTCAACATAGTTGATACATTTTTAAATGAAAATTATATAATGTGGGAAATTTATATTGGACTCTACTCTCACAGAGCCCAGTTGATGTCAGGATGAAATTCAGGATTATAATTATTATTAAAAATACAACACTTTATGTAATTTTAATGCATTCCATGCTTCATAGACCAACACTCGTGTCAAAAAATATGAGTGAGGAGCTGCATGCATTTTTTTAGGTTTTAACAAGAATAATTAGCTTTGTAAAAACAGTCCATTTAAAAGAAGGCTTTCTGCAAAATTTGTGTGACAGTATAGTAGCAGACCACAAGGCACTTCCACGTTGTAAAATATACTGGCTTTCTCATGCCAAAATATTTCAAAGGCATTTTGATCTGAAAAAAAGAAATTGCCATTTTTCTTAGTTAAAATAATGAAGATGAAGCCAATTCCTCTTATAAAACAATTTCTCATGAAACTTACATATTTGGCAGATTAAAAAAAAGTTGAGTACTCTACTCAAAGCAAGGTACTAAAATTTGTATGCTGATCCATAAAGATAAAGTGATTGTATTCATGAAAAAGTTGGTTACGAATGATACATCTATAAACTAATTTTTCCATTTGTGTCCAAATTTTAAAAATGCCTGACTTGTAAATGAAATAGAATAAAGAGCTACTTATTAATCATTGATGGGTCTACAGAAGCAATTCTCATTTTATTTTAAAGACCCACATATTTCTAAATATGAATGAATAAAGAACACATTTGCTGAGGACAAATATGGCAATTTGGTCTTACTCTATCTGAACAAGAATAGTTAATTGAAATAAATATTTTAACCTGAAAACATTATTATGTTTTGGTTATAGGTGAATAAATAGTTCTCTGGGTTATTAAGCACAGCAATACAAATTTTGCTAATACTTGTAATATCTCACTTGTGTGAAATAGGGTTGGTTGTTACTAAAGAGAAAATATCGATCTTTATTAGTCATTGAAAAAAGAATTATGAATAGAAATATCATCAATACAACATGTTTTGTAAAAATTGTGCTAAAAAAACCAAACTTATGCAACCCATTAACATCATTACTGTGAGAAATAGCTCCTGCTAGGGCCTAGCCAACAGAAGTAACTCCATATTTGACCACTGATTGACCATCGTCTATACCAAGAAGTTCTTGTACACCCAATAATTGGCTTGGTCAGCTACATTTAGGGATAGGAATGCAAGGTTAGCAAACTAGAAGCTAGCAAACTTTACTAATTTCAGCATCCATTGTGGTTGGTGAGAGTGGGGGAGCTAAGTATAGCTCACCCACACCAGATTAACTACTTCTAAGATCCCCATCCCGCTCATACCTGTGATCAAGCCCAGCAACAATAATCAGACATAAGGGTAGAGACCCAGGAGATGTGGGCTCAATTGGGGTATAAGCCAGCTCTATAGAAGAACCACTGTTGATGTGTACCCATGGGCCCAAAGGTTGAAAGAGCCAGTGAGTGACAAAATACCTGCCTCATGATCTTTGGAGCATTTAAGTTTCTTCTTGGTATCTCCTCACTCAAACAATTATATTCACAACTCCTTCACAATTATATTATGATTTATTCTTTTTAAGTTACAAATCTAAAAGTTAAAATGGATTTTGTTGTTGTTCAGTCATTTTAGTCATGTCCAACTCTTCATGATCCCATTTGTGGTTTTCTTGCCAAAGATACTGGAGGAGTTTGCCATTTTCTTTTCCAGCTCATTTTACAGAAGAGGAAACTGAGGCAGACAGCGTTGCATGACTTGCCCAGGGTTACACAGTTAGTAAGTGTCCAAGGTCAGATTTCAACTCAGGAAGATGAGTCTTCTTAACTCTAGTCTTGGTACTCTTTACACTGTACCACCTAGCTTCCCCTAAATGGATGTTATTAATCAATAAATGTTTGCTACATTATTTTTATCACTTATTTAAGATATAGCATTCACTGGAATAAAATGGGAGTTAAGAAAAATATTTATGTAAATTGTTTTATGAAACGCGGGGGCATTTTAAAAAATGGAATCACTGTCATAGAATGTTTGGAAGCCACTAAAATAAAGTGAAATAAAGCAACAAATGTTTATTAATTGTCTTTTTATGAAAAAATGCAGAGCTTCCATTCCCACATATACAGAGATAAACAAGATGCAAAGTAGGATGGGAGAAAGACAGAAAAGACCAAAGGGGCCAAAGAAAATTTAATGGAGAGAGAGATCACCATCTTCTCCCACATACTACCTATTCACATTCTTGAAGATAGCTTTCCTATCTGTCCAGATCTTCCCATCTCTAGGACAAATATTTCCAATTGCCTAGAATGATTTTTGTGTGGCATGGTCTTCTGTTCCCTCATCATCCTGTTCTACACTCCCTTGGATGCCTTCAAGTATGCCAATGTCCTTGCAGCTCAGAAATGAACACAATATCCCCAAAGTGGCATGACCAGGGCAGAGGCCAGTGGAATGATTGTTGTTTGTCCTTCATTCTCAAAGAGGACCATGACATCAGAAAGGTGATGCTATGACTTGCAGGTGAAATAGATTTAAATGAGGGAGGGCTGTGCGAGGTCACCAGCCTCACTTCCTCCTCCAGAGCCATCTGGATCCAATGGCAAGATACAGATCAGGACTGGAGATGGTTCCTGGGATGATTACCTCTCTTATTCTGGAATGATCATCCCACTAGTCTTTTATTGCTTCTGAAATTTCTATTCCCAAGATCACATTAATTGGTTTTGTTTTTGTTTCTGCCTGCCAAGTTATGTTAAGCTTGCAGTCTACTAAAACCCTTAGATCTTTTTCAAATGAACTGTTGGCTGGCTGTAGCTATCCCATCCTGAACTTGTCAAATGAAAATTTGGAACTCATGTGTAGAACCTTACACTTATTTTGATATTTTGTTGGAGCCATGATCCCACTGATGTGTCTCTATCTCCCAAGAGTGTAATAATCCATCTATGCCTGCCTATCCAGTGGGAATCCTATCCATGTCCTCCCTTAAATGCTCTATTAGAAGGAATACAAAATGCAAGGGGGACCTGCCTTTAGATCCCTTGATCTAGGAACCATGGGAACAATATGTTGTTATTTATGATTTGTTCTGACCTCATGACCATCCCACATTCTTTACTGGTCATACATGTCTCTGATTACATTCTTTAAAAATTTTTTAAATTAATTAATTTTTGGTTTTCAAGATTTGCTTTCATAAGATTTTGACTTCTAAATTTTTCCCCCTCTC
>CM053582.1:163487889-163550580 GCA_028627135.1 Pseudochirops cupreus | reverse complement strand
GGGCAAAAGCCGAAGTTTCAGGCTGGGCTGGTTTCATCTCTCGGAGCTGAAATGGTCGCTTCAAGCCGAGCCACCTTCAGCAGGAAATATATCTGTGTGCGTTTTAGAGCCCTAGAATTTGTTTAGAGTCATATTTTTTGGGTATTTGATGTGGCTGTGTCAGAGCTGCCATTTCTTGCTGCTCCTACGCCACCATCTTGACTCCACCCCCAATCTGATCACATTCTTTACATTGCTTTTCCTGCATAATTCTTTTCAAGTAATCAGTTATAGTCTTATTGTTCCCGTCTCATGCATTTTCATCACCTTTTGGAAGACCTGATATCAATTACCAGATTTAGTTTTAGATAGGAGTATTTAGTAAGGTGATATAGTAAAATACTACAAAATATTTCCCCCAAAGCCTGTGCTGTACTCTTCCTCCTGTATGTACAGAATCAATGGGGAATTGAGCTCCAATTAGAATGCTATTGCACCAGTTCAGGCAAAAGGTGATAAGTGTCTGAACTCTAATGGTTGTGGCATGAGTGAAAAGAAAGGAATGGATATGGTAGAATGTCATGGAGGCATGTAGAATTGATGCTAACACAGTGATGACATTTTGGTCCTCTTTGAGAACTAACCAGAATTGACTCAACTTGTCAATTAATTTGATATAGGATGAAGAGATGAGGAGGTTTCAAACCTGGGTGACTGGTCATCCTTGGTAGACATAGCAAAGTAAGCAAGAAAGCTGAGTTTAGGAGGCAAATTAATGAATTTTCTTTTGGAGATGTCAAGTTTTGAGATGCCCCTGGGCCATACAGCTAGAAATGTCCAATAGGAAATTGTTATATGAGTCCAGAGCTCAGTAAAAAGGATCAGGCTATATATGCAGATCTTGGAATTGTCTATTTGGAGATGATCATCAAGACCATGGCACTGAATGAAATCACCTAGAGAGAAGGGTAGAGGAGAAGTGTGCCTAGGATAGAGCCTTAGAGTATACCCACAGTTAGGGGCTAGGCTCCAGATAATGATCCAGTAAAAGAGATTGATCAGTGGACAAAGATGGAGAGGAATTAATTTCTTAATTTCTTGTGCTTTCGCACAAGGGGGTCACAAAACCCAGAGAGTAGAAAGTACCAAGGAGTGGCTAGCCAACAATCACAAAAGCAACAGAGACGGTAAAAAGGAGAAGAACTAAAACAAGGTAATTGGATTTGGCAATTAAGAAATCACTGGGGGTGGCTAGGTGGTGCAGTGAATAGAGCACCGGCCCTGGAGTCAGGAAGACCTGAGTTCAAATTTGACCTCAGACACTTAACACTTACTAGCTATGTGACCTTGGGCAAGTCACTTAACCCCAATTGCCCTTCCAAGAAAAAAAAAAGAAATCACTGGAAATCTTTTGGCTTTTAAAGCCCTTTACAAATTGTTCCCCTCCTCTCTTACACCTTACTCCTCTGTCCAGTGTCACTGGCCTCCTTCTTACTCCTTGCATAACACATTCTATCTCCCAATTGCAGGCATTTTCAATAGCTATCCTGAAAGCCTGGAATTCTCTGCCCAGCTTCCTCCAAATCTCAGCTACACTCTTACCTTCTACAAGAAGGCTTTTCTGGTCTGCCTCAATGCTAGTGCCTTTCCTCTGAGATCATCTCCCATTTATCCTTTATATAGCTTGCTTGTACCTAGTTATTTGCATGTTCTTTCCCCTATTAAATTATAAACTCTCTGAAGGCTGATACTGTTTTGCCTGTCTTTATAACCCCAGCAGATGGCATGCAGCCTGGCACATGCTAACCACTGAATACATGCTTGCCGACTTAATGACTTTGGAGAGAGAGCAGTGTCTGTCAAGTGATGATTGAACTAATCAGTAAGCTTGGTGGGATCTTGTATTCTTTTATATCTTTTCATCAGTTGTATAACTATATATAATTTATGTATTATGTAATACAACTATATGTAATTTATAAATTGTGTAAAGATATAGCCTGAGGTAGAATATAATTTTCAAAAGTCTGCCTTCTTTTTTTATTTTATTATTTATTTGTTGAGGGGGGAAGGCAAGACAATTGGGGTTAAGTAACTTGCCCAAGGTCACATAGCCAGTAAGTGTCAAGTGTCTGAGGTCACATTTGACCTCAGGTCCTCTTGACTTCAGGGCTGGTGCTCTATTCACTGTGCCACCTAGCTGCCCCGAGCCTGCTCCCTTCTCATTCCACTATCATACAAGTCTTCAACCTATGTATGTTATTCCCGCATATATTTTTTAGAAAGATAGGAACAAAGGCATTCAGAAAAATAATTACTAATATTGACTTCATTATCCTTTTGGGGTAAAAACAAGGTTAGAGATTTTTTCCCCAGTCTTTTGCTATCCTCTCTTTTTAAAGATATCTTGAAACCCAATACCTCAATATACTAAAAACTGCGTCACTTCCATCACAAACTTTTTCTGGGTATATTTGGCTTAGTCCAACTTCTCTCACCATCTTTGTTTTCTTTCTTGTGATGTCTGCTCTCACGTAGCACAGCAAAGACATCCCAGTCCAACTGTGATGTCCCCACTATAATTAATGGAGAAAAGTTGGTTATAAAAAATCTTTATTATGGATCTTTTCCATTTTGCCGACATGTTGTTTTCCCTCCAGTTTCATCTTTAAATGCCCTTTCAGTGTATCAAACTCCTCCACCACCCTTTTCCATCAGATTTGGTAAACATACTTATTTCCCAAATCAGCATTTCCTTTGCCTGTCATACCTCTCTTGCTTGGCAAGGAGATCAAATCACTGCTGGCTAAGGCGGTTTCTAGGCTCTTTTGGTCTCCTCCTTGTGGCATTTGATTTACATCTATTAAACTTCACTAGGAAATTGTAATGGTTTGTGTTGATGTGTGTTCTTTTATCTCTCCCCCTCCACCCTTTTTTGTGTGTGTCAAGCTCCTATTTAAATAGGTCAGGTTGAAGCTGCCTTAGCTGAATACCATCATTCCTTCTCATTTTTATTCTTTCTTCTAGGTTGGTATTGATTTTGCTCTTTGCCCTAACAAGCTAGTGGTCTGACTGTACACAGATGGCTGATTTGGAAATTACTCCCACGTTGGTAGCCAGTCATTCCTTGCCTGTTAAAATATAATTGATTTCATTTTTCGTCATGTTATTTTTTGCTCACCATTTCTAGCACTTTCTAACTTTAAAAAAAAGAAGATGTATTTATAATATATAGATATAAGACTTCTTTATAGTCTAAACTTTTGGCACCTGAAGCAAGTTTTTTTTTTTTGTTGTTGTTGCTTTTGCTTTTTTGGAGGGGGGAGGGCAGGGCATTTGGGGTTAAGTGACTTGCCCAAGGTCTCACGGCTAGTAAGTGATAAGTGTCTGAGGTTGGATTTGAACTCAGGTCCTCCTGACTCCAGGGCCAGTGCTCTATTCACTGTGCCATCTAGCTGCCCCACCTGAAGCAAGTTTTACAATGTCTTTTGTGACTCTCTATGTTCACCTTTGCAATGAAGCCACCAAATATTAAAATATATGTTGATTTGATAGATAAACTCCCTGAAGGCAGGAATTGTTTAATTTTTATCTTCTTGTTGTTGAGTCCTTTCATCTATGTCCAATTCTTTGGGATCCTCCTTGGGGTTTTCTTGGCAAAGATACTGGAGTGGTTTGCCATTTTACAGATGAAGAAACTGAGGCTAACAGGGTTAAGTGACTTACTCAAGGTCACACAACTACTTTCTGAGGATGGATTTTAACTCAGGTCCTTCTAGCTCCAGGATTGGTGGTTTATCAACTGGACCCACCTGGTTGCCTTTATATCATGGTAGGTACTTAAATGTTTCTTTGTTGATTTAATTTGGAGGATTGCGCTGAGTTTTTTTGAGTAATTTCTCTGCCTCATCATCATCTGGAATATGTTGGTGTTTAAGCTGCCATTAGGAGGCAGCTAGGTGACACAGGGTAGAGAGTGCCAGGCCTAGAGTCAGGAAGACCTGAGTTCAAATCCTGCCTCAGACACTTACTGTCTTTGAGACTGTGGGCAAGTTACCTAACCCTGACTGCCTCAGTTTCCTCACCTGTAAAATGAGCTGGAGAAAGAAAGGCAAGCCACTCCAGTGTCTTTGCCAAGAAAACCCCAAATGAGATCATGGAGAGTCAGACATGACTGAAAAATACACACACCAAAGCTGCAATTATTTCACCGTGGTCTATTTTACAAATGCTTTTCATGAGCATGGGTAATAAAATTATACCAGATAACCAAACATACAGGGGAATGGTGTTATTTTCACCTTTAGAAGCACAAGCACACCTACATGGCTAATTTTTTTCTTTGCTTCTGCAGGAGGAACCTGTAAACCATACATTTAGCTGCAAATACCTTCTGTCTTCTTAGTTCATTTGCCATAGGAATATCTAGAACCCTTCACCACTTCTCACTCCTTTGTCAGTCTAGTGAAGGAAGCCTGGAGGCCCTTTCTCAGTAAACAATGTTAAATGCATAACATAAAATTCAAAGGATAACAAAGAAAAATCAATTATATTGAAATATAGTTATCAAAATATTTTTAAGGACAAGTTCACAGGGTTTAGGTTAAGAACCCTTATGGAGTTCTTAATGTATCATGACAGAATCAAAGTATTATTATCAGCTTAGAACAAGGGGCCTTAACCTAGGAGCAGTGAACTTTAAAATGTAGGTATACATACATATATGTGTATATATGTATATATGTGCATATATACATACTGTATTTCTATATAATTTGTTTCCTTTATAATCCTATATATTTTATTTTGTGCATTAAAAACCATTAATTTTAGAAGAGGTCCCCTAGGTTTCCCCAGACTGTGAAATGGGTCCATGACATACAAAAGGGTTGAGGAGTCCTGCTCTAGTGGTATCTTTACTTGTTGGTCACTGGGCAAAAATTCACACTTAAAGTGCTGTTTAGCCATTTCAGTCATGTTTTACTCTCCATGACCTCACTTGGGGTTTTCTTGGCAAAGATACTACAGTGGTTTGCCATTTTTTTCTCCAGCTCATCTTACAGATGAGGAAACTGAGGAATACAGGGTTAAGTGACTTGCCCAAGGTCTCATAGTCAATAAGTATCTGAGGTCAGATTTAAATTCAGGCCTTCCTGATTCTAGGCCTGGCACCCTATCCATTGTGTCACTTAGCTGCTCCATGTCAAAGTATTCCTAGCTTAATTGATATTGTGGGTAGTCTAAAAAACTCCCATTTTATAAATCCCTCAGCCCCTGTTTCCACTTCTCTGTCTCTTGTTGCAGAAGCAAAAAGGGTAATTTTTAAATAATGGGTTTTCATGACTGAAGGATTCATCACCAATGATAAATCTACTACAGATGATGGATCCTTAGTCCATTGTGAGGATCACTGTTGAAGTGTATCTAGTATGATAGAACCTACCAGAGTTTGCATTCCATTTAAATATCCTTTGGCAACCCAGGGCCACCTCCATTCCATGATGAGACATAGGAGAAGGAAGTTGTGGAAGATGTCTTTACAGTTATCCCTCCCACATTTCATCTCACTCAGTTAAGTCTGTTGCTCTAGCCTAAAGAGCCTCCTTTGGACCTGCAGTTCATTACCCAAACTGCTAGCTATTGCTCCCAGCTTTGTGCCAGTCATAACTCTGATCAGCTTGCTGTCTATGCCTTCAACCAAGTCATTGATAAAAATGTTGAAGAGAGTCGGGCCAATTGGTTCAAGGACTTGAAAGCCGGTGCTAAGGAGTTGGCATTTAATGGAATAAATAATCAAGAGCGATTACCTACTGTGAGGAAGCTGCTCGGAAGACTGTGGATTTTGATTGAGTAGCTACTAAGTCAAGTGGAGTGGTCAGGGAAATCCTTTGAACTCAAAGCTTCCTATTGAAATAACAAAGTTTTGGAAAGACATGGTCAAGAATAACACAGGATCAGAAGGGAAGAGATTAATTTTAATCTGCATCAGGTGAAGGCATAACTCCATGGAAGAGAGCATTGATTCATTAAAGTAAGAAGAAACCATTTACAATGGTAGGTTGGAGGGTCTATGTGTGTGAGGGAGAGTTCTTTGAACTATATGTCTCCCATCAAAAGAATGAGAAGAACAATTATGTCTTAAACAATCGCAGAGAAGGTGGCAGGGATGGGACAGTCAGCTCCCTTTGGGATGCTGGAGGAAGGAAGAGAGCTTCATTGCCCCATTTTAAAACTGTGGAGAAAGAAAAAGTTGTGGAGAATGAGATGGTGAAGGAAGTATAGGATCACTAGAGTCATATTTTGATATGTCAATTTACTTATTGTTCCACTGTTTTTTCAGTCATGTCTGACTCTTTGTGACCCCATTTGGGATTTTCTTGACAAAGATATTGGAGTGGTTTGTCGTTCCCTTCTCCAGCTCATTTTATAGATGAAGAAACTGAGGCAGACAGGGTTGAGTAACTTGCCCAGGGTCACACAGCTAGTAAGTCTGAGGTCAGATTTGAACCAGGAAGATGGGTCTTCCTGACTCCAGGTCCAGTGCTCTATCTACTGTGCTGCCTAGCTGCCTCATGTCAACCTAATTATAACCCAAATTCTGAACATCTTGTTTTCTTTATTTGTGGAATTTGACCTGTTTTACTTTTGTCCTAGCTTTGTTTAATAAAAAGGATTTTTTGTTTTTGCTATTTCGGTAACAGGTAACAGCAACAACAACAAAAAATTACCATTTATATAGTTCTTTAAAGGTACTTTACAAAATTATTTCATTTTATCTTCACAATAACCCTTGGGGGGGTAGGTATTATTATTATCCCCATTTTACAGATGAGGAAATGGAGACCAACAGAGATTAAGTGACTTGTCCAAGGTCACACAACTAGTAAACATCTGAGATAGGATTTAAACTGAGGTCCTTTAGACATTTACTAGCTGTGTGACTCTGGACAAGTCATTTAACCCCATCTGCCTCAGTTTCCTCACCTGTAAAACGAACTGGAGAAGGAAGTGGCAAACCACTCCAGTATCTTTGCTAAGAAAACACCAAATGGGGTCACAAAGAGTCAGACCTGACGGATCAGCTAAACAACACAACAACCTTCTGACTCTAGGTGCCGTTGTCAATCTACTGCAATACCTACTGGTCTTCAGTGACTGATCAGGTTTAGACAGAAGGAAATAATTCTGGATGGTGGAAACGACAAAGAGAAGCTGATTGTGGAAAGTTTTTGTTTTATGGATCTATGACGAATAAGAAGTGGGATCTGGTGTACACCTGCTAAAAGACTGGGTCTAGAGATTCAGAACAGTGTGTTGGATCTTTGCAGCAGTCTGAAATTTAATGTTTCTCTCTGGCTCTAAACCTTATAAATACAGAAGGCAGGGGATGACTCACCTTGCCCCTATCAAGGATTTCCTTTAAGAGGCAGCCTGATGTGGTGAAAAGAGCATTGAGTGACTTGGAGACTGAAGGACTCTAGCAAGGAAATCCTAGCTTGGCTACTTAATTAGCTAGAGAAATGGCTATGCTATGAGCAAGTGACAGTGACCTCATCTGCAACATATGGAGAACAGAGTCATGGAATATCAGAACTGGAGGAGACCTTTAGGGGCCACCTGGTCCACATACCAAAGGGTGTGCCATGTCATATGAGACTCTAGATCAGTGGTTCTCAACCTGTGGGTCGTGACCCCTTTGGGTCGCCTAAGACCATCAGAAAACATATATTTCCGATGGTCTTAGGAACAGAGACACCGCTCCTCTATCCATCTCCAGGCAGGTCCACCCACATGCAGATACTCCCACATGCAAGTGTTAAAGGGTTGCAGTATTAGGAAGGTTGAGAACCACTTGATTTGCTCAAAGCTATGCCAAATGAGACTCCAGCTCAGACCTTCCGCCTCCCATTGCAAAGCTTTATCCATAATGCTTCCTAGTTTCCTCATTTCTTTGAATCCTGGGATTTAGAAGGAGAAGGCACTTTAGAGATCCACCAGTCTAACCTATTCATTTTGCAAATGAGGATTTGTGCAAAGTGACATGGTAGGAAGTGTTAGAGTAGAGATTCATGGCTAGGTCTTCTGACCCTAAATCCAGTTCTTTTCCCACTATCCCATCATTTTCTCATCATTCCTTTGGGTGCATACAGTGGTCTGTATATTCTTTTATCTATTATTGATTTCTATATTAGAATGTGAATTCCTCCTACAATGTTGCCTTGCATCCATCTTGGAAAAGATTGTCTTTATCCTTCATTCTCAGAGAGGACCATGACATCATGGAGGTGATGCCATGACATGCAAGTGAATTGGATTTAAGTGAGGGAGGGCTTTGGAAAGTCACCAGCCTTACTTTCTCCTCTGGAGTCAAGTGGATCCAGGGAGGATGACTGGAGATGGCCCAGGATGCAATGGGAGACCCTAGCTCTTTTAGGGCTTTTCAGGTTCTCACTTTGAGTAAGGTAATGCCCATTCAGTTAATAGTCCTCTTAAAAAAGTGAGTCAATGAATGGCCCCTATAATAAAATTTTAAAAAATAATAATAAATCTAGGAGGGTTAAATCTCTCAGGGTTGCTGGTCAAAAGATAAACAGTTACTACTTACATTCACTCTGGTAGAGGAGGGTAGATAGTTCCTTAATTTGTCTGTCCCTCAGTATTTGGGTATTTAATTGGCATTATATTCACTGTCACAATATACTAAAAATTAGAGGGACCTTAGGAATCATCAATTACAAACTCCTTATTTTATGAATAGTGAGATAAAAGACATGGGTTTCTATTTCTTTTAAAATGCTTGTTATTTTTTGTTTTTTGAATTGCCTTAATTTCTGAATGTCTCCCTTTTCACTGAGTCATCTCTTCTAACAAAAAAAAAAATAGACAGGAGTAAGAGCTGTTCAGCAAAAGTAGCCAACACAGAATCTCACAGTAAATGGATGCAGTGTTTCACAACTATAGTCTTCCCTGCAAAAAAGGAAAGTATATTTTTTCTTCATCTTCAGGCGAGGGTTGATGAATATAATTAAACTGTGTCAAGTTTTAGGATTCCTTCTTTCAGTTTCCATTTTTGAAATAATTTTCCTTATTGTCTTTCTGATTCTCCTTACTTTACTTTGCATCAGTTCACATATCTTCCCAGGCTTTTCTGTCTTCCTCATATTCTTGTAGCATTATAAGATTCCGTTACATTAATGTGCAACAATCTATGTAGGCATTTGCTAATCAGTGACTTGCCTAGTTTTACAGGACCGTAGATCTAGAACTAGAAGGGACCTCGGGGGCTATTTATGTCAACACACCCATTTTATAGATGTGGAAACTGAAATCACATATAATAATGATGATAATAGCTAGCATTTATATGCATTTCCTATGTGTCAGGCATTATGCCAAGTGCTTTTAAAATATTATCTCATGGCATCCTCACAACCCTAGGGCATAGATACTATTATTCTTCTCATTTATAGTTGAGGGAATTTAGGCAAACAGAGGTTAAGTGACTTGCTCAAGGTCATATAGCTAACAAGTATCTGAGGTAAGATTTGAACTCAGGGTTTCCTGACTCCAGGCCCATTGCTCTGTCTACTTTGTCATCTAATTGCCTCATATAGAGGAAAGTGGCAGGGTCAGAATTTGAACCTAGGTTCTCTGACTCTATTCTGTATTTCTCCCCAGAGAAACAAAATTGTGGATAGTGGTCAGTAGCCTCTTCCCACACAGACACATGATTATTTTCAAGGTCTCCCAACTTTTAGTCCAGAGTTCTTTACATTATTTCATGTCACCCCCTTTCCTCAACTTGGGTCCCTAGCTGGCCTCTCAGGTTTTACACTAGTCAGTAATTTGTATTATGGGGAAACCATAACACTCCGCTTCAAAACTGAAAATCAGTTCTACTTGGAAAGCAGACACAAGCTTTGTTTTCTCCTCAGTCTCCTGGGCTTGGCCAACACATACACACAGACACACACACACACACATATACACACGCACAGACACACACATAGACACACACGCACACAGACACACACACACACACACACACACATGCCCCACAGAGGTGGAGTTGCCAAGCCTTCCAGCCTCTGTCCTTTCTGGGGATTGTAGTCCAAAGCCTTTTACAAAACTGTCTTCTGAAGGCCCCTTGGCTGTCCTGTTTGTAAAACCGTTCACAGTCAGCCTTGCCTTTCATTTCCTTAATCTTAAATTGCATCAAAAAGGGAGAGATTAGAGGTAAAACCTCAATAAAGGACTGAACAAAAGCCTGCTCCCACATTGGATTCTCACACCTAGCTCTGCCTTTTTTCCCCCTCCCTCTTGTCTGACAGACCGAGTGTATGAACCTCTCTATATTTTTTTTAAACTTAGATTAAAACACTATTTAGAAAAGGCCATGCAAGTTTGAAGTCACCTGTGGTTCATACATTAAACATCAAATGTACATTAACTGTGAATTATGGTCAGGAAAAGTAAATCCTTTAATGCCGTTTTCTGTGTTCCACTGGCTGTAGCTTAGCATTAATGGCCCTCTTTGCGACTCAGTCAATGGATGGACGACTGGCTGCTTCTTAGTATTTTTCAAGTACTTCTTGCCATTCAGGATTTCCTTTCTGCCCCACTGCAAACACAGGGTCCAGAGACAGCAGAGAGTTCTGGTGATAGCTGTGGGAGTCCAGTGAGTAGCTTCTTCTCCTTGAGCAGATAGGTAGCTGAGCTTTTTGTTGGGAAACCACTTTGTGGCTCCAATTTAAGCACTTCCGTTCGGTGTAAATATGTTTGCAAAGTCAATTTATGGAAACCTACAACTTTTAGGAAGGGGACCAATTGTACTTAGTTCAAGGTCATCATCAAAATGGAGTATATGGATGGGTAGGGGGAACCTGGATTATTTTATCAAGGCATGTTAAACTTTTACATGAAAGCAGGCATCCTCTGATACATGGTCTTCCAGTCTTAGCTTGAGCCCTCTCAGTAGTGCTTGACAAATGCCTGTAGATTGCTTGAAGGATATGAAGGAATACAATTTATCAGTCTGTCAGAGTTGGAAGAAACAAAGGCTACCAAATTCAGAATGAATAGTAATACCTCTCTAGGGAAATAGCAACAGGATCCCTGTGGGTCTCATATTGACTTAGAAAACCACAAATTAACATTATCTACATTCTATTTTTATTGATTTTGTTAAAAACTTCGCAATTCATTTTAATCTGTTTCCCACCTTACTTGAAGACCACCAGTTTGACACTTCTGTCTATAACATTCACAACAAGTGGTCACCAGGGTTCTTTTGAACATCTTCTTTGATGGAGAACCTATGGCCTTCTAAGGAGGTTCACTGAACTAGTCACTAACAAGTTTTCCTTACAGAGGACTAAAATCTGCCTCTCTGCAACTTCTATCCATCACTCCTAGTTCTGCCTTCCTGGTCTTGGCAGAATGAGTGTAATTCTTCCTTTGCATGACAGGCCTTTAAATAGTAGAAGACAGCTATCATGTTCCACCTAAGCCTTCTCTTCTGCAGGCTAAATAGGCAGGGGGGTAAAAGTGGGAAAAACACTGGCTTTGCCTTCAGAGAATTTGGGTTAAAATCGTGCCTCCATTTCTTACTATGTGTGTGAGCTTGGGCAAGTCACTTAACTTTTCGTGACCCCAGTTTGCTCATTTTCCAGATGAAGAGGTGGGGTTAGATGGTAACCAAGGTTCCTTCCAGCTCTAAATCAAATGTCCTACACTTCCCTAATTGACATACTCTCTAGCAGGAATGGGGAACCTGTGACCTCAAGGCCACATGTGACCCTCTAGGTCCTTGGGTTCAGTCTTTTGAGTGAGTCCAACTTTTACAGAACAAATCCTTTTATTAAGGGGATTTGTTCTGTGAAGTCAAAGGGCTACATTTGAGAACCTGAAGGGCCACATGTGGCCTTGAGGCAGCAGATTTCCCACCCATGATCTCTAGTCTTCGCATTATCCCGGCTGCCCTCTTCAGAATCTAGTTCAGTTCATCAGGGTCTTTTAAAATATATGGCACTCATTTTAGACTTCCTAATTGTTAGCAAGTTCTCCCTTACATCAATCTAAAAAAATGTGCCTTTATTTATTCTTCTATCTGGCATTATACAGAAGAAAATCAAATTTCTCTTTCTCAGGCTAGCCCTACATATTTTGTAAGATATCTGTCACTCGCCTACCTACCCCCTTCTAAGCTTTTCTTCTCCAGGCTAAATATGCTCAGTTCTTTTGAATTTTCCTTCTAGGATTTTCTTCACTTGAAAACCCTTCTACATCTCAGCATCTCAACAATCTAAATGGAAAACTGGACTAGAGATGGAAGAATTATTAACAGAAGGCTGACCATGCTGACAAATTGTATGACCATGGCAACATAAGGAACAGAATGCAATAGTGCACCTACGGTAAGCAAAAGCAGGTACAATATTAACATACATATAATTGGGAAGGGATTATTTAGCACAATCTCCCTACCTTGATTTTGAGAGTAAAACCAAGTCAATTCTTCTCCACAGGTTTCCTGTGGTCAGTAGGAGTTTTCCTTTAACTCTGATTTTCCTTCAGGCTTCATGGTTAGGGCAAGAGATGCTGTGTAACTACTGAGATAACCCAAACCCGCAGAAATCCTCTGTTTGCTCACCTGTCAAATGAAGAAGACTGGATTAGATAATCCCAGAGGTTTCTTGATGACCCCCTATTAAGGATGCTCTAGACTTGAAGGGGTGGGAAACCTGTGGCCTGGTGGAGAGCAGGCTGCTACAAGGGGTGGAAGGTAGGACTAGATAGCCTTTTTTGTTTTTGTTTGTTTTGTCATGTCTGGCTCTTTGTGATCCAATTTGGGGTTTTCTCAGCAGATATACTGGAGTGGTTTGCCATTTCCTTCTCCAGCTCATTTTACAGATGAGGAAACTGAGGCAGACAGGGTTAAGTGACTTGACCAGGGTCACATAGCTAATAAGTGTCTGAAGTCAGATTTCAACTCAGGAAGATGAATCTTCCTGACTCCAGGGTCAGCCCTATGTCCAGTTGCTCCAGATGACATTTAAGGTCATTCAGTTCTTCCAATAATTATTAGAATTCTGTGATTCCAGAGTGTCACCTGCCAGTCATCTTCATGTGATTGGGAGGCTGGGACTAAAAGGAAGTGCCTTTTCCCACTTCCACCCCTGACTCACCTCTTATCTTTTTGCCCCGTCTTCTCTGCCTCTGATTGGGACCCTGGGTGATTATAACAGGTAGGAGTTAAGAGGGGAGCTCTTGGTCGCTGGGATTTTACGTGGTCGCCATCTATTTTCAGCCATGCTATCCTATGGATTTCCCCCACGCCCACCACCATCACCCTATATACACATACAGGGAATTTGCTGGAGATCTGCCACAAACATTGGAATCCTTCTAATGTTGCTACAAAGGAAAATAAAGGAAAGCTTGAGCTCATCAGGCTCATTCTTATTTCTTCTTTCCTGCAGGCATCAGGTACTTTATAAACAGGGAAATTGGGTTTCAGAAATAGCACCTGTCGGAGGAAGTCAAGCACCCCTTCCCTGCCCCCGCCAGCACCAAACGGTCTTAATTAACTTTGGACACTTCCGCGCCTCACACTTTATTTCTGAATGTTATTGAAAGTTGTCAGAACTTGTCTCGCTTTTTTCTTTTATTATTAATGTGTAAATACAATGCCTCGGGAGTGTTACTAAAACACAGAATCTAATCCCGGGAGATTAATTTATGAACGCAGCATAGGGTGAAGCTCCAGCCCAGCGACAGCCGATTGCTGTTGCTGAGAGACACAAGCATTGGCCCCACAAACCTACAGGGATCCAGGAGACGGGGAAAAACAGAGAGAGGAAAAAGGAATATCCTGATCCTCTTTACCCAGGAAAGCTGAGGAGAAAGAAAATTTCCCATGTCTGGAAACATATACTTTCCTTAGGGACAGGCTCCCTGGGCGAGTCAATAAATAAATCATTTCAATGGAATGTAAGTTCTCTGAGGGCAGGGATTGTTTTGCCTCATGTCTGATTCACCAGAATTTAGCACAGTGCCTTGTATACAGTAGGCACTTAATATATGCTTACTTTGAATTGGACAAACATTTTACAGAACACCTGCTTCTTTCTTTGCCCCAGTCTAGGCTCTTTTTGAGGATGGGGATAGATCATAATTACTTGAAGATCTTAGGAGTTTACAGTCTTCTTGGGGAAATAGAGTACCTAGAACAATTTAAAAATGAAACAAGATTGTAGATGCTAGATAAAGACCATCAGAGTTAGAATCATAAAAGTGTCAGAATGGAGGGTCCTTAGAGATCATTCTAGTCCGACCCCCTCATTGCACAGATGAGGAAGATTGGGGCCCAGACAGGGAGAGGTGGTGACTTGTCCAAGGTTATAGAGCAAATTGGAGGCAGAGTCTAGAATCAAGTCTTTTGACTTTTATCTCAGGACTCTTCAGCACACCCGACTTAGGAGGGAGTTCATTTTTGGCAAAGGCTTTCAAGTCTCTTTGGAGGAGGAGAGCCTGGATCTAGCCCTTGCACTTGGACCTTCCTTGGGTGACAGATTTAGAGTGGGAAGAGACCTCAGGGGTTATCTAGCCCAGTCCCCTTGTTATACGGATGAAGAAACTGAGGCTTAGAAAGGTGAAGTGTCGCCCAAGGCCACATAAGTAGTAAATGGCATTGAATGTAATATGGTGCCTAAGATAATGTAGGTCCCTGGGGCCTCCCATGGAATCTCTTTTGCAGGATGGAGCTGACCTTGATTTGAGCCCAATACCACAATGGATTCTATTAGCCATGCTAAGGGAAACTTTTTTTTTTCCTGTTTGGGATCTTATTGGCTATGGAGAGGGAGGAGTAGCCTACCCTACTGGGAGGAGCTGCCTAGGTGAGGGCACCGCTGCAAGGGGCAGGTGCTTGGAAGGGGATGGAGAGTGTAGACATAAGGGGAGCTTTAGGTGAAGCTTTAGAAGGTTCAGGAGATTTGTTTGCAGACTCAGAATTGATGGCTGCCTCCAGGGAATTGGTGGCAGGGTGGACGTGGGAAAGAGCCCTGGTGGGTCCTCGGAGAGGAACTTATCAGCGCCAGCAGGCAGTATGTGGTCACTTGGGAAGTTCAACTAGACGTATCTGCAAGAACCTGGTCACAGGAGTTGCAGATCTCCCCTCGATCCCTCCCGGAGCCCTCATAAGCCCAGTGTCTCAGGGATTTTCTTGTTTCCTCTCAGCTGTCTGCTTTTCCAGGTGAAGAGTTCAATGGCAGAAAGGGAGCTCTGGACTTGGGAGGGAAGGACTGGGGAGTAGGGTAGCTCTGGGCTCCCAACTCTGAGGCTTAGGGAGTGACAGGAGGAAGCTTCCGAAGGATAGGCATGCCAAGCTCACTGGATCCTGGCTAACCTATTCTGGGTGGGGAGAGGGTTGGGTCTGGCCAGGCCCAGCCCAGAGGGGGTGGATGGATGGGGAAGAGCACCCTCCCCACAGTCCAGCCACTTACTCCCAGGCAAGAGGCATAAAAATAGATGGAAGCCCATCCCGCCGAGTCCTCATTACTGCAGGAGGCAGCCGGTGGGGCCAAGGCAGAAGGAGCCTGCACTGAGTCCTGAGAGCAGCCGTCCAGTGGCCTGGCTCTCCACTCCCTCATCAGAGGGGTAATCACTGTCAGGATGCTGACAGGTCCTGGGGAGCGGTTTCAGGGCATGAGCCGGCTGGAGCTGCAGCTGGGTGATTAGAAGCACCAGCAGAAACCCATGCTGATTTGGAGATGAACACAACTGCCTCACTCTCTTCTCTTTTTTGCCTTTCTTTCTTTTTTTCTTTCTCTCCATCATTCTACCTCCTTGTGAAGTCCACAGAGACTGCTGCAAAGAGCAGAGGAACACCTACACACAGTCTCCTCTCTCTCCCACTGGTCCACTTCTGTCCACTCTATCCCTTTAGGACTGCACCAGCAGCATTTCAATTTTGTTCTTGCTTCTACTGACACCCTTCTCCCCTCCTTTCACCAAAAAGGATTGCCTGGGCCTTTTGGGAAGCGATCACTGGGGCATCCCATCAGGGCTTGGCTCTCTGTCTCTGCAGATCTCTGGAGTGCCAGTGAATCCTAAGTCCATCCTTTTTCATTAGCAATGGTGCATTTCAATCTGGTTTTCCTGCTTGAGGTTTGGTGCAGGGTTATATGTGTGATCTTCCAGTCTAGGAAAGTCTCTGATGAAATTCTTCCTGTCTCCTCTGCCTCTCGGAGCACACTGCAGCTTAGCTCTATAAGGGATGATTCCTCTTCCTCAGCCCCTTCACTCAGACCTTCATTATTCTGCTCATCACCTCCCCTCACCACCCCTCATTCACCTATACCTTCATCCCTGTCATGAAGGATGCCATAAGCTGGCACCAATGCCCTGTAAAACAGCCGTAGGGGTAATGAGTGGGAATGGAAAAGAAGCAAATTAAATTGTGCCACAAGGAAAGACTTCCCTAAAAATTGGAGTTGTCCCCAAATCCAGTGACTGCCAGAGGAGGCAGGTAGTAGTGAATCCATTAGGAAGGTCACTGTACAAATGATGGCTGATCACTTGGATGTATTACAGAGGAGATTCTTGTTCAAAAATGGCTTCTGAGATTCCTTTGCGCTCTGAGATTCTGTGATTCTCTTTAATGCCCTGCGGACACTGGTAGACAGAGTAGGAACTAGGGGGAATGAGTTTAAACATCCTTGCCCTATCATGCAGCTGGGGAAGCCATATTCCCAGCTTGCCTTCAAAGCAGCCTACCATCAGCCAGCTGCAGACAGAGGCCATGGCCCCAACTGCTCACCACCCATTAGCCTGGCAGGCAGCAGGCAGCAGGGGCTTCTGAGGGCTCAGACAAATAGGTCCATTGAAGGGCTGCTCTTTGGAGTGGTTGCCAGACTAATCTCAGCCAGGCAGCAGCATGTCTCCTCTTCAGCTCTCAACCCACTCCCCAGCTTAACACTTCAGATGAGGCCTGCCCTTTCCTTGGGAGCTGGTGATTAATCTCTTAGAAATGCATTTTGTTTAGAAGGCTTTTCAGAGAAATAGAGAGATAGATAGAGAGACAGAGACAGAGAGAGAGAGAGACAGAGAGAGACAGAGAGAGACAGAGAGACAGAGAGACAGAGACAGAGAGAGACAGAGACAGAGAGAGATAGAGACATAGAGGGACAGAGAGAGAGAGACAGAGACAGAGAGAGAAAGAGACAGAGACAGACAGAAAAAGACAGAGAGAGAGAGGGAGAGAGAGAGAGAGAGAGAGAGAGAAAGATAAAGAGAGAGAGTTCAATCTCCCGTTTGTGCTGTTTGTTGACTGTGTCGGGGTTGGTGAGGTCAGCTGGTGCTGGCAACATCTCATTCACCAGTCTCAGATTCTCGATCTGGATGGAAATCTTCCAGGAAAGCTTCTTTCCATAGCCCAGCCCCTGTGGGCAGAGCTGCCTCCTTGCTTTTCCCTTTTTCCCCACATCCTGAGCAGCCTAGAGCAGTAGGTTGGCCTGCCCTTCTTCTCAGAGGACCCTGACACTTTCTTCTTGCACTCTTCTCCTCCCTCCATAGTTTGGAATCAGTTCTCAGGCATCTCCCTTCTCTATTCCATCTCTTTCTTGTTCCTGATGTCACCAGTCATGAGAACTACCATGGTATACTGTAAAGACTGTTGGATTTGGAGTCAGGAAATCTGAGTGTACATCCTGGCTTTGCCTGTGTGACTTTGGACATATCATTGAATCTCTCACTTCATTCACCTGTAACATAATAATACTTATACTGCATAATTTATGGGGTGGTGATGAGAAAAGAGTTTTGTTTTTAGAGACAGTATGGTCCAGGGTGAGGAACTTGTGGTCTTAAGGCCACATGTGTTTTTCTAAATCCTTAAATGTGGCCTTTTGAGTGAATCCAAATTTTACAGGACAAATTTGTTCTGCGTGTGTTGTGGTCTACTGGAAAAAGTAATGTACTGAAACCAGTAGAGACCTGAGTTCAAATCCTGACCCCTGAATTTGCCAGTTCTGGTACCCATGGATCAGTCTCAGAGCTTCTATTCCCTTGTTATGGGGGTCAAATGAGATTAATGCATGGAAAGTACTCTGTAAATCTCAAATCACTATGTACATATGCACTATTTTTATGGGTAAGGAGGGTCTTGGTGCAGATATAGATGCATGCAGGGGAATAATACTCTCTTCTTTCCTGACCTTGCCACAATGGCCTCTAGGGATAGCTGGCCTTGCCAGCCTGGCTCTTAGTGAGTGAGTTGAGTCTATTAAGAAACAGAAGGATAATGGTGTTGACCAACCTGGCGGCTTGATTTCTCCTTTCAGTAGATTCTCAGTTCTTTGCGATTACAGGGGCAATTTTTTTTTCTTTCTTGTATTGCTAGCTCTTAATATACTCTCTTACGTATAAAAGGCACTTCATATTTGCTGAATTAAATTGGGTTGGTTTGATAGAGACAGTACTTGGGGACTCAGAGCACAAGGTTCAAGGGTACTGTCTTTGATTTGTAACCAGTAGCAAGAGAGGTACACATGAGGATCAAAGGGGGCCCCTTGGCTGCTGTAAGCCTGTTCAGAAATAATAAATTGCAAGCATTTTTAAATGTTATCTCATTTGATCCTCACAACAGCCCAGGAAGGTAGGTACTGTCACTATCTCCATGAGGAAATTGAGGCCAAGGTCATGATAGTGACTTGCTCAGGGTCATCTAGCTAGTGACTGAGGCTGGATTCAAACTCAGGTTTTTCTGACTCCAAAGTCAACACTGTTAACTACATTAACTGGCTGCCTAGAAAGGGCTCTGATTCAGTTATTTCCAGCCATTTCATTATCTCCAGTCCAGGGCCAGTGGTGATTCTATTGAGGAAGACCTGACTAGAAAAGGGGTGGAAAGGCATCTTGTCATGACCTTTCAAAAGCTCATTGATAAAGGTTCCTTTTTGCATTTAGACTTGGGGGGAAAATGCAGCAAGAGTAGGTGAAAAAGCAGCCTTCTAGACTGAGAGTCAAGGGGAGGGTTTTAAAAATGGGTTGATTTTCTCCTGAGTCTTTTATCCACAAGGTGAAAAGCAGTTTATGATCACTCCCATTGCCCTACCGAGCCTATCTCTGGTATGGGAACTGAGTATCAGGCATAATACACAAACTGGTGAAGAAATTAGGCACATAATTGCTTTTGGCTGAAAGTTTTGTGGTTCTGCTGTAGTTATTCTGATAAAGTGCCCAGAGAGGGAATATTTGGGAAATTCCAACTCACCAAGTGTAGTGTAAGTGAATTTCCTCATCCAGGTGTTCCTGATATCAGTAGAATCATAGGTCCAGTTCACATCCCTATCCTGCCTGTGCCTGGCTGGAGATAGAGATACAAAAGTGCAACAGTTCCTGGCCTTGATGATCTTCTATTCTAATGGGGAGATACAACACTTAGAAAATTGGGGTAGCCTGGGTAGTGGAGAGCTAGACTGTCCCAGGGATGAGCAAAGTCATAGAGTAATAGATTGTTACAACTGAACCCCAGCCAGTCTCACTCAAGAGGGAGGATGTCTCCTCTAAATTTATACTCAGGGCTTTCTTAGTTCTTGAGTTATATGGAATCAGGGCAGATGCCAAGAAGCTTTTACCAGGTAAACTTTGGTGCACTGCTAAATGGTTGAGCAGGATGTGAGTCATGGTCTGGGACCAGTGAAATACAGTTAGTTAGTTCATTGAGTTTTCACTCTTCCTTCCACCAATCAGTCTAATACAGGTGTGTTGCACTGAAATGAATTGAACTGAATCATTGTTGGTTCCCTTGGATCCAGGCTTCAGATGAAGCAGGTGTTGACTAGTTGGGACAAGGTGGGAAGGGAAGAGGGGAAGGTGATCTCTACTGCAGCAACATGCCAGTCCTTCCCATGACAGAAGAGGCTCTGGGCAGGGGAGAGTTAATCACCGACCTCCTTCAGAAGAGAACAAAACCCAATAGCACTGGGAGAAGCTTAAAAAGGAACCCACCCACAGCTCCTGCTACAAATGCTTTTAGCCGCACGTTAAATCTTCCCTCTAATGGCACCCCCTGTTAAACGAGATATGTCACCCGACCTGAGGAGGCTGACTTGAAAGGCAAATAGTTGGAAGTGATTCCACATGTTATTAGTGGGAGCTGTTCTCACATTTCCGGCAAAAATAATGGAGCCTGGGTCTGAAGAGAGAGATGACTAATACCTCCCCATTACTGACCCTGGGGCTGGGCATTGCACTATAATCCTGGTCATTCTCCTGGCTCTGGGAGAATGTTTTTCTGTATTTCCTCTACTTTTTACTGGGTGGCCTAGTTAATGGAGGACACAGAGCCTGTTTGAGAATGAGGCAGATGTATATCTTGTTGCAGGCTGAAGGAAGGTCTACATAGAAATCAGTCCAGTTTGTCCCTTGAGGTAAGATCACATCAAAACTACTCCAGACAAGATGGGACTGTATTTGGTCCTGAATATGTCCAAGGAATAAGAATTTTACTATCTCCCTTAGGATCCTGTTCTAGCATTTTCTAATATTTACTGCTGGGAAGGTCTTCCTTAGATCTGACCATACTTTCTCTTGTTACAGTTTTAATTGATTCCTTCTTTGTTTGCCTTTGGTAGGAAGAAGAATTGTAGAAGGTTGTAGTTGGATGTGTTTCTTAGAGATCATTGAATCTAATCCTTCATTTTAGGGAAAAGGAAAATGTGAGAGACATGAAGTAACTTACTCTAGATCCCATAGCTGATAGAGCAGACCTTACAGCCCAGTTCACAGACTAATAAAATCTCAGAATTGGGAGGGACCTCAGAAATAATTTAGTGTGAGTCAGATAGGGAACCTGCAGCCTCGATGTCACATGTGGCCCTCTAGGTCCTCAAGTGCAGCCCTTTGACGGAATACAAACTTCACAGAACAAATCCTTTAAAAGGAATCTTCTCTATACCATTAGTGTTTCTAGAGCTCTTTCTGTAAGACTGTCCTTACAGTATTTGAAGAGAACATACAGGGGTTCAGCAGGGGCTTGAACCTCAGACCTTTCCCACCCTAAGTAATAATCAAATCTCTAGGCCAATGAACCATTTATAGAAGTTGTCACCATATGCCATATGAAAACTCCTTATCCAATATGAAATAATCAGCCTTGAAGACCATTGCTAAGTAGCTCCTCCAGACTTTTCTTTCTCTTTCCCCACTTAGTGAAAATGATGCTTCTTCTTTCAGCTGTTGGCTGGAAGCCTCAGAGAGGTCCAGCATTTCCAACCAATCTTTGCTTCAAAGTGTTAGCATCTCACCTAACAAAGACAAAGACGCTCAGTCAGAAGGACTGAATCTTGAGAGGAGAAGATCCTATCAGATAGTAACTGCTGAGGCATCATTTTCTACTCACTTTTTCTACATAAAGAGACAGGAAGAATCCACAGACACAGGAAAGATTTCGCTGCCTCTTCTTTCCATACCTTTAACTCATCAGGCTCCCCTGTCAGGCAGACAGGATGCACTAAATTCACCTGAGTGATCGGTCATACACACGCCTTCTTTGTCTCCGTTCTCCTCATCAGCTCCCATCCTCCTGGCCTCTGGCATCTTGGGTCTGAGAGGGCACTGCAGGGTCTGCTGTGGGTGAGATCTTTGGGTTATGTTCCCACAACCATCTTTTTTGGCAAAATCTCTGTTCCTTCTACAAGACTCTAATGTGATTTATTTTGTTCACTTTAGAACATTTACTTTCTATCATATAAATATTGGGCTGTGGGGGCTGGAGCTCTTGCTCCATGCACAGGAGCAGTGACAGCCGTGATGGCAAGTTTATTTTTAAATAAAAATGGGAAAGTTATGAGACTCTTAAGACTTTCTGCATTTTTCTTTCTCATTCCAGAAAGAGAGAGAGAGACAGAGAGACAGAGAGAGACAGAGACAGAGACAGGGAGAGACAGAGAGAAAGAGAAAGAGAGAGAGAGAAGAGAGAGAGAGACAAAAAGAGAGATAGAGAGAGAAACAGAGACAGAGACAGAGAGACAGAGACAGAGAGATAGAGAGAGAGACAGAGACAGAGAGAGACAGAAAAAGAAAGATGGGGAGACAGGGAGATAGAGACAGAGAGGCAGAGAGACAGACAAAGAGAGGGAAAAGAAAGAGAGAGAAAGAAGAAAAGATAAGGTGAAAAATATAATTTATGCCTACAGTTCCATTTTTCATGGTTTCCTGTTTTCTTCTTCTGCTCTTTTTCCCCCTCCCCTGGCGGGTAGCTTCTCTTTGAAGACAGGAAAGGAGTGATTACTTTTAAGAAGGGAGTAGGGGATATGTCGAAGCCGTGCATTAGGCATGCAGCCCTGAGCCAGTCCCATGCATGGTAAAATATTACCTTAATAACATACTCGCAGAGAACTATGTGTAAATGGTAACAGCTGCTTTTGTGATGACCATGTTATAAATGATTGCAGCCCTGATCATTAATAATGCATTTTGACAATAACAACTTGATTCAAGGGAAGAAGTATGGCCTTTCATTATTTCCTGGCAAAAGAATCCAATCTTGCTGTCCCACAAATGGTGCTGGCCGAGGGACTGGAAACATCCAATAAGTTCCACAAAGAGGCCTGTTTTAAATAATAGTAATAATAATAGCTCATGCTTATATTGTGCTTTAAGCCTTGTAAAGTGCTTTAAATACATTATCTCATTTGATGTTCACTGTGAAGTAGATGCTGCTATTATTTCCATTTTACAGATGAGGAAACTGAGGCTTGCAGCAGTTGAATGACTTGCCTGAGAGTGTCTGAGACAGTCTTTGAATTCTGGATCTTTCTGATTCCCCGAGTCCAGTGTTCTACCCACGACCCCACCCATTTGTCTCACTACGCTGCCTTGTTGGGCATTTGGAGAATAGTTCAACTCTTGCTGCTGTTAATTGTGTCTAGTTCTTTGTGACTCCTTTTGGGGATATGGGGATTGGTTTGCTATTTCCTTGAGGAATGGAGACAAACAGGACTAAATGACTTCTGGAGAGTCACATAGTTAGGAAGGGTCTGAGGCTGGATTGGAACTCAGGTCTTCCTGAATCCAGGTCTATCTCTAACACTTTATCCACTGTGTCACCTAGCTGCCCCTCACTTCCCCCTAAATCAGTTTTCTCTTCCCCCCTCCCCCATGAGTGGAACAGATCTTTAAGTTCATGCTGTTTAAAGCTCACAAAATGAATTCACAGAATTTCAGATCTGGAAGGGACGTGAGGAAATATCTGATCTCTTCCTCTTGTTTCACAGATGAAGATTTTCAAGAAATGACCGGTGTGCCGCAGATATTGAAGCTCTGTGTACACGCTCGGTATTGTTCTCATTGTTACTGTCACTAGGCCAGAGAAGGTTAGCAGTCTTCCCCCGGCCTGGAAGGAATGATGGTTTCAAGGTGGATCTGATGTGTCCTCAGGATTCTAGGAGTTCTTCTGCAGGCCCTTGTCAGTTACTCTGCTTTTTAAGGAGAATGGCCCAAGCAATCCATCAGTCAATAAGTATTCATTGACATAGCTTGTGCACATTGAAGGCCTGCCTAGAAAGTAAAATCCTTTGTCTGGGCTCTAAAGCTCCCTGCCTCATTCCTTCCTCTTGGGCTCTGTGATGAGTATGGGACTAAAGGAGGTGGCCCCTCTTCTGTAAGAGCTTACAGTCTAGTCGGAGAAATCACACACACACACACACACACACACACACACACACACACACACATTCACACACTCAGAACATTTACAGAGTAACATTCAACAGTGCAGTCAAGAGGAAGTTGAATAGAGCAGAAAAAACGTTGCACTTGGAATGAGAAGACCTAGGTTTTAGATCCTTCTCCTTTATTAGCTGTGTGACCAGGACAAGACATGTGCCTTCTCTGGGCTTTAATTTCCTCATCTATGAATAAGGAAGTGGGAGCAGATGATTGCTAAGGTGCCTTCCAGTCCTAACTTCTATGATCCTTATGAAATTCTCTGTTGTGAAATTGTGTGGTTGTAGACTAAATGTGCTACAGGAAGACAGAGAATGGAGAGAGATGTATTAAAGGAGGAAGAGGATGGATGAGCATTCTTAGTTGCACATAATAAACAGGCTAAAAACTTACCGAAGTACTTTTGGAAGTAGTAGAAGTCACCTCTCTGAGCAACAGTAGAAATTGATAATAGACAATGGTGGCACAATGGATAGAGGGCCAGGCCTGGAGTTAAGAAGACTCATCTCCTGAGATAATACTTACTGACTGTGTGACCCTGGGCAAGTCACTTAACCTTGTTTGCCTCAGTTTCTTCATCTGTAAAATGCGCTGGAGAAGGGAATGGCAAACCACTCCAGCATCCTTGCCAAGAAGAATTCCAAATAGGGTCACAAAGAGTCTAACACGACTGAAAAGTGACTGTACAACAACAACAATAAACATGCCATTGGATTTGTCAGTTGTGACAGAAAGCACAGTGGATAGAATGCTGGGCCTGGAGTCAGAAAGATCTGAGTTCAAATCTAGCTTCAGATACTCAGCTATGTGATTCTGGTCAAATCACTTAAGCTCTGTTTGCCTCAATTTCCTCATCTGTCAAATGGGGATCATAATAGCACCCATTTCACAGGAGTGTTGTGAGGATCAAATGATCTAATAACTTGTAAAGCACTTAGCAGAATGCCTGGCACACACTAAGCACTAATAAATGTTTATTTCAACCCTATATCATCCAGAAATCCCTTGTCTTATAGACAATTATGCCTTTGTCAAACTCCAGCCTCGGATTACTCTCACCATGTGCCTCCTTCTGTCCTATCGACATTCTGAGAGAAGATGCAGAAATCATGAAATGTGCTACCTGGGTCCACTGCAAATTTTATTTTACATAATTTCAACCAAGGCCTCACTGCTACAAGGCAATCTCTTCACGTCTTTCCAGTCAGTTTGCTGTCCTGTTCACCACAGTGGCTGTTGTAGACATTCTCTATTTTCAATCTCACATGCACTCTACTCCCACCCTCTCATCTGGGGACCTTGCCTGTGTGGCAACCTTGTGGGGACCTTTCCCTTTGTGTAAAAAACAAAAAGTCATTTTCCGAGAACTTCCTCTTCTTCTCTCCTTTTCATCTCACATCTCTCAGACATCTTCCTTCTCCCCCAAGCTCCGCTATCTCTTCCTTCACTCTTGTCTCACGTGGAGACATGGCACTTTTCTTTGACAAGGCAAACCTTTCAACATGTGCCCTCTGTACCATCCCTTCTCGTCTTTTCCAACAGATTGTTCCCATTAACGCAGTGGTTCTCAACCTTCCTAATGCTGTGACTCTTTAATACAGTTCCTCATGTTGTGGTGACCCCCAACCATAAAATTATTTTCATTCTTACTTCAAAACTGTAATTTTGCTACTGTTATGAATCGTAATATAAATATCTGATATGCAGGATGTATTTTCATTGTTACAAATTGAACATAACCCACAGGTTGAGAACCACTGCAATGATTAGCGACTCCACTATTTCTCTAATGTCAAATCTCCACCCATTTATTGGCTCCTTCCCTACTGTCTATGAACATACCTAGATTTTCCCTATCCTTAAAAAACAAACAACCCCTCCACTGGATCTAACCATCTCTGCTAGCTGGAATTCTATATTTCCCTTTCCCTTCTCAGCTGTATACCTTGAGAAAGCTGCTTATACTAGTTGCTTCTGCTTCTTCTCCTTTTATTATCTCCCCAAATCTCTGCAATCTGGCATCTAACCTCATCATTCAACTGTAACTGTTCTCTCCAAGTTGCCAATAATCCCTTAATTGTCAAATCTAATATCTTTTCTTCAATCCTCATCCTCAGTAGTGCACCAGTAAATGTTTAACAACTGACTTTCCCCTAAAAAAAATACACTTGACCTACTTTAAAATCTAATGTATATTCTTAATATTTTCCAGTATCACTTTAAGTCTAAACCATCAACAAAGAAATAAATATAGCCCTAATTCATAGCATTTGCCAACTTCCAAGTGTAAATGCTCACGCTGTAAAATTTAACAATCAGCTCTCAAGCCTGTCTGAGCTAGCTCCAGCATACCCCTGTCCTTCTTGACATCTCTGGAGCCTTTGAAAGTGTGGATCACTCTCTCTGTCTGGATACTCTCTCTTCTCTAGGCTTTTTCTTTTTCTTTCTTATATTTTAATACAGAAAAAACACTGGATGATTCCTTCACTTCAGCTCCTTCACAGCCAAAGCAGGAGGCAGGGACTGTTTACGTTTTTCTGCCTTCTCTTTGTCTGTGATGACCAATGTGTACAGGTACCTGTAGCAGCGAACCTTAAACTTCACATTGACCTTATTTTCTTGATCTTGACAGATTCGGCATCTTTTCTTCTGGCTGTGAGCAGGAAGTCTTTTATTTCCTTGATTTTGGGGGCATGGAGGTGGTGGCGGTGGGACGATGGGGCAGAGTGTAGCCTGAGAGGTCACGCTATGGGAGAGATACTCACAACTGCCCTTCTCTAGGTTTTTGTAACACTGCTCTCTCCTTGTTGTCTTCCTCCATTTTGGACTGCTATTTCTTAGTTTCCTTTGCTGGATCTTCATCCAGGTCATCTCTACTAACCTGGGTGTCTCCCAAGGCTCTGTTTGGGTCCTCTTCTCTCTCTGTAGCATCTTTTTTTGTTTGTTTTTTTTGGGGGGGGGGAGAATGCAGGGCAATTGGGGTTAAGTGACTTGCCCAAGGTCACATGGCTAGTATGTGTAAGGCTGGATTTGAACTCAGGTCTTCCTGATTCCAGAGCCAGTGCTCTATTCACTGTGCCACCTAGCCGCCCCATCTCTGTACCATCTCACTGGGGACCTCTTCAGCTTCCATGGGTTCCTTTTTTGTCTCTCTGCAGATGATTCCCAGTTCTACACGTCTAGCCTTAATCACCTTCCTGAGCTCCATTCTCAAATCACCAACTGCCTTTTGAACATTGCAAGTGGAATGTTCTTTAGGAATCTTAAACTCAACATGTGCAAAACAGAGCTCCTTATTTCCCCTCCCCTCCCCAAACTCTCCTTTCTTTCTAACTTTCGTGTTGCTGTCAAGGACACTACCATTCCTCCAATCATCCAGGCTTGCCACTGAGGTGTCATCCTTGACTCCCTGCTCTCTCATCCCACACATCTAATTTGTTGTCACATCTTGACATTTCTCCATTCACAGTGTCTTTCTCTCCATGCACGTAACCACTACCTTGGTGCAGACCCTCATTGCCTCAAGCTTGGCTTATTGCAGTTGCTTTCCATTGGCTTTGCTGACTCAAGTCTCTTCTCACTCCAATCCAATCCCACTCAGCTGCCAAAGCGATTTACCCAAAAGGCAGGTCTGATCATGCCACCTCTGCAGCTAGGGAGTGCAATGGATAGAGCATTGGGTCTGTAGTCAGAAAGAACAGAATTCAAGTCTGGTACTTAATGTGTGACTCCAGGACTATCTTCAACACTCTATCCACTGTATCACCTAGCAAACTTAACTTGTCTGCCTTGATTTCCTCAACTGCAAAATGGGGATAATAATAGCACCTACCTTTCATGGTCTTTTGAGGATCAAATGAGATATTTGTAAAGTGCCCGGCCCATAGTAGGCACTTAATAAATGCTTGTTTCCTTCCTTTGTTGTTTCCTATCATACCAAATTCTACATAATCTCTGAGCTTTGAAAAGTTTGAAAAAGTTTCAAAATACAGAGACCTAGTTGAGAAGATCAAAAGCATTCCTGTTGTCCTGTCTACTGCTGGAATTGGACTAGCGAAGCTCTCAGCGAGCCTACAGAGGATGGACATGCATCCTAATACAGTTGCTTTATCCACCTGTTCAAGGCTCCATTAAGCATTAAAAGCAAAAGCATCCTTGTAGGGTAGAGACTGATCTCAGGACCATTCCTACCTGAGGCCTATTAAAAAGATGAGGGGCTGATACTAATATTGGATATTCATAGCATTTCTCCCCGCCTCCAATCCTCTGAGATTGGTAATATAATTATTTCATTTCCCTGTTAAAAATAAAGAAACAGGTTTGGGAGAGTATCGGATTCAGGATTCAGACATAGATCTCCTAACTCTACATCTAGTGCTCCTTATACTAGGTCACACTATCCTTTGCCTTTCTTCGTATCCCCAGTCAGCTCAGGTGTTTCAGTTGTGTCCAACTCTTTGTGACCACCCCATATATGGGGTTTTCTTTGCAAAGATATTGGAGTGGTTTGCCATTTCCTTCTCCAACTCATTTGACAGATGAGAAAACTGAGGCAAATAGGGTGAAGTGACTTGTCCAGGGTCACACAGTTAGTAAGTGTCTGAGGCCGGTTTTGAACTCAGGTCATCCTGACTCCAGACCCAGCACTCAATCTACCTAATTGCTCCCTGTATTCCCAGTGCTTGGCACAAAACAATGAAAAC
This sequence comes from Pseudochirops cupreus, assembly GCA_028627135.1. Lineage (NCBI taxonomy): Eukaryota > Metazoa > Chordata > Mammalia > Diprotodontia > Pseudocheiridae > Pseudochirops > Pseudochirops cupreus. The sequence continues at coordinate 163,522,165 of CM053582.1, read as the reverse complement.
AACTTAAATAAATGGTAGTTGACTGGATGACTGATCACACTGCCATTCTTGGGAAATGAAAGGGGGTATTGCAAGAATGGCCACATGAACCATGGAGTGTGATTCCAGAATGGTTTCTGAACTCTTCAGTTGCTTACCAGCTACTGAACACTGTATTGAGAATATAGCCTAGGATAGCCCCCAAACAGAAGCCCGTAGATATTTTGGCTACTGAGTTATTTCCAGTACTCAGAAGAGTAAGCATGTTTCCTCCAAAGGCTTTCCTGTCTACCACATGTCACCATAATGAGAATGTGGAGGAACTTTGGTATACAAACTCTATACACATTAGCCAAGTTACAGGAACAGAGTTTCATATTACTCAGTTCAGCTTGGCACAAGTTCACATACGGTTCAGATTTTAATAGCTGTTTCTAATTCCCCATCTGGTTCCTCTTTGCTTCTAACTTACGCTTGCAGGCCAGACACTCTCAGGCCAGATATATTTTTCTTAATCTTATTGGTCACTGTGATGGTGAGGTTCTTTCTGTCTAGTGCTTGAGTCCAGCTCTCAAGTCCTGATCAAAACTGTTAATCTCCATAGTCACTTTAATCCTTATGCATTGATCCTTTTGAATTTTGCCTAGAAAATAATTTTGAACTAGGCTTACATTTCCCTATCTTGGATCTCTTATCCCTCCTCTGAGACTCTTCCTATCTAGGAACTCATCCCCTGTTCTCTTTTTGCTTCTGATGAATATGAAGATTGAATTCAAATCCATTCATTGGGCTATCCATTGGTCCCCTTCAATGATCACATATTGGACCACTAACTCAACAAACATTTAAATTTGTGTTTATACACATCTATATATGTGTACAAATAACAAAGAGCTCTGCTTTTGGCACATGAAGATGGGAATGTCTGCCTTCTCTCTCTAAAGGGAGCACTGGATTCATAAAAGTAGATCAGGTTCAACTGTGAAGGACTTAGCCTCAGAAGAGAACGATCAGACCCTTTATCCACTATCTAGATCTTTACTCCCCATTCCAGAACCTTGGAAAAAGCACATAAAGTTCAGATTTGACTCATGTGTAGGGCCTTCCTGAAAAGAGTTTAAAAAAAGGTACCTAATGAACGGTGAAGATCAGGTATAGGGCAGTTATTTGTTTCTTTCATCACAAAAGACATGCTTAGAATACCAAAGAGTCACAAGTTTGCATTGACAAAGACTTAAATGTGAAGTAGTAACATTACTATTGTATTTTCCCAGGAGGCTGTAAAACATCAAAATATGAAGCATTTTGCAGGACTACTAAACTGATATTTTCACTTTCTGCTTGACTCTCTATCTCCCTAAAGTTCCTTGCCAAGCCAGTCTGAGGGTGGTGGTGGTGGTGGTGGTGTGGGGGCAGGGGCAGGGATGGGGAGCACCTCCCATAATGTAACCCACATCCACTAATGGATCCAGTTCCTTCATTTGGGAGTTCCCAAGCTCTAGAACTCCATAGAGTTGTTCTCTAGGTTGGAAACATCCCTTTCAAGTTTGCTCTTTGGTCACCTATGCTTAGGGAAAGAAATACAAAGCAGAAAAGGCAGCTAAAAGATATGAGACACAAGCTTCTACTTTAGCTGACACATATTAACAGTCATCTGGACCTACCCCTCACAGGAAATGAGACAGAAAGACAGACCCACAGAGAAAAAGAGAGAGAAAGAGAGACAGACAAGAAAAAGGAAGGAAGAGAGCAGCCACTCCTTTTAAATTGGTGTAATTCCTGTCCATTCACCTCCTCCTTCCCCATCCCTCTACCCCATTACCATCATGGTGGTGGCAGAGGGAGAGGCTAAGGGACCATGCAAGGTTGACTTGTATCATACAAAAGCTCTAAGTCCTTTTGTGCTGAACCTGCCCATACACAGCCCATCAAAAGAGGTTTAGGGTTTTGCAGGGTTTATTTTGGGGGGTAGGGGCCTCATTTATTTGCTCCCATTACATATATTTAAAAAATCAGCTTGAATCAAGACTGCTCTAGGAGCTATGGGTAATATAAAAATGTTCAAGAAACAGCCCCTGCCCTCAAAGAGCTAACAGTCTGGCAGGAAGGATAAGACTAATAATTACTATATAAGGACTTACATTGTGAGTTTACGGTTTTGTGATTCTAAGACAGCATGAACATGAAGCATATGAGTATTAGCTATGTCCCTGCACAGGAATGCAGAGTGAGAGAGCTACAGAGAATGATTCCTATACCTGATCTTCACCATTCATTAGGGAAGGAATTCAGAAGGAGCTGGCATTTCAACTCAGCCTTGAAGGATGGGTACGTTTGTCTGTTTGTTTCTTTTTACTCTTGTTCCAGATGTGTGAATTTGTCATTGTAGACTCTACCAATACAGATCAGTGATTGTTCTGTACTTTATAGTGTTAAAGAGTTTCTTGTTCTCAGTTGAGGTTTAATGATTTGCTTAGGGTCACATAGCCAACTTGTGACAGTCACAGGGCTAGAACCCAGTACCTCCATTCTGAGGCTGGCTCTTTTCTCCAGCATGTGATGTCTCTCGGCTAGTACTTTACTAGGTAAATATTTACTAGGCAAATATTTTACACAGAGGGAGTAGCATGAACAAAGTCACCAGAGTGGGAAGGCCCAAGTCATATTTGAGGAATGAAGAGCAATGCAATTCATGAAAGCATAGGGTTTAAGTTGAGAAGTTGTGGCTGGAAGAGATTGGAATTCAAATTGGAACCATCATGTGATAGTACTAAACACCCGGTTTCAGAGTTGGGACTTTGCTCCATAGGCAAAGGATTACCAAACAGGTGCATGACTTGATTAAATTGGTGCATTAAAAAAAAGTAATCTGACGGAGATATCCAATTGTGTGCTGAAGAAATCCATGTGTTTGTCTTGCTGTTAACATAGCCGCAATTGAACTCATTGTCATTTCCCCCAAATTTTCCCTCCTCTCAATTTATCCATTTGTCCTGATGGCTTCATTGTTCCCCACTTATCAAAGCTTGAAAATCAAACTCCTCTTTGACTCTTTCCTTTTCCTCAGCCACCCATATTCAAGCAGATTTTGCCTCTAATTCTACCACCACACTATCACTCATATCCTTCTTTACCTATTTCCTCCCCTTCCCTCATACTCCCATGGTCTTAGCTCATGCCCTCATCATCTCTTTCATGGTCAATTGTAATCACCTCCTAAATGGCCTCTCTGCCACCAGCTTGTCATGTTCCCCATCCATCCTTCACACAGATGCCAAAATAATTCCAAAAACACAGTTCTGATCATGTAACTGCTGTTCAAAAACCTTCAGAATAGCTCCCTACTTGCTTCTAAAATCAAATGCAAATGCCTTAGCTTGGAAGTCAAGGTTCTCTCTGATCTGGCTGCAACCTTAAAGCTTTATTCTTCCCTAGTATCCTTTGTTCACACTATATTCCAGCCAAACTGGATTGCTAGCTCTTCCCTGATGTCGTCCGGCCCTCTCCCCTTTCCTGTGCAATCCAGAAAGCCAACCAGGCATCTTAAAAGGACTCTCTGAATCTTGGTATCAGAGGAGCATTGATGTACATCTGGAAAGGACCTTAGAATTCATCTAATCCAAATTCCTCATACTACAAATGAGAAAACTCAGTTGTAGATAAGTTTAGTGACTTGTCCAAGATTACAAGGTTAATGATTATGATGATGATACAGCATTTTAAGTTTTACAAAGAACTTTATACATGCCATCTCATTTGTTCCTCAAAATACCTATGGTATGATCGATGCTATGGTCTCCATTTTATTTTATTCTTAAAAATTAATTATATTTTTTATTCTGAGCTTAAGCACCAAAAATAGCCCTTCCACAGACACAGCAAAACTCAAAAAGATAATTGTATATGAAACTGGGAACCTCCATTTCATACCATTTGCTGTTTTAAAAATATGTAATAGATCCCACATGTTACTTTAAAATTGTACTGCTTTTCTGTGGTTTCTTCTGAACTTCCTTCTGTCCTCTTTAGTGCATTTAAAAAAATGTTTCAGTGGCCTGTTTTTTTTCAAAGCATCACTAATGCTAAGCTCCCTCCCCTGACTACATATTCCCACTAAACACCACCAAACTTCAAGAAAGGAAAAAAAAAAGTAAACCTTTGAACAAATAAATATAATCAAACAAAATGATTTCACATAGAGACTGTGTTAAAAAAAATTCATGTCTCTTTTTTCACCTTGAATCTACCACCTTTCTGTGTTGAGGTAGGTAACATAATTCATTATAGGTCCTCTACAGACATGGTTGGTCTTTAAGAAAGGCCAGAATTCTCAAGTCTTTCAAAGTTATTTGTCTTTATAATGTTGCTGTCATATAAATGTTCCTCCGGTTCTGCTCAGTTCATTACTATCTAGGATTCTCATCTCTTTTGTCATTTCTCATGATGCAATAATACTCCCCCCTCCTGGATCATTGCCTTGTCATGGCAGAGGGGCTTGCTAGCTCAAAGAAACTATGAGCTATGCAGGGCAGGGTTACCCAAGATGGACAGGTCATAGTGGAGAGTTCTGACAAAAGGTGATCCATTAGAGAAGGAAATGGCAAACCACCCCAGTATCTTTGCCAAGAAAACCCTATGGACAGTAATAAAATGATAAAAAACAGAACACTGGCAGATGAGCCCCTCAGATTGGAAGATGTCCAACATGTTCCTAGGGAAGAGTGGAGGACAACTACAAGTAGCTCTAGTACTAATGAAGCAGCTGGGCCAAAGCTGAAAGGAAGCTCAGCTGTGAATGTATCTGGTGATGAAAGGAAAGTCCAATGCTGTAAAGGTCAATATTGCATAGGAAGCTGGTAAGTAAGATGTATGAACAAAGGTAAGCTGGATGTGGTCAAACAGGAGATGGAAAGATTAAACATCAACATCTTGGGTGTCAGTCAACTTGAATGGATGGGAATGAGTGTAATTCAGGTGATCACTACATGTACTGCTGTGGGCAAGAATCCCTTAGAAGAAATAGAATAACCCTCATTGTCAATAAAAGGGTGAGAAAAGCAGTACTGGGGTATAATCTCAAAAATGACCAAATGATATCTGTTTGAATCCAAGGCAAACCATTCCATATGACAGTAATACAAGTCTGTACTTCAGCCCCTGACACTGAAGAGGAGTAGTTCTATGAAGACCTATAATATTTTCTAGAAATAACACCAAAAAAAGATGTCACATTCATTATAGGGGATTGTAATGCTAATGTAGAAAACCAAAAGGTAGTTGGAATAATGGGGCAAGTTTGGCCTTGAGGTACAAAATGAAGCACGGCAGAGTTTTGCCAAGATAGCTCACTGGTCATAGCAAACACTCTTTTTCAACAGCCCCAAAGACAATTCATCAGATGGCCACAAATCAAACAAAATTAGATTGATTATATACTTTGTAGCCAAAGATGGAGAAGCTCTTTATAGTCAGTTAAAAGAAGACCTCATAGCTCAGATCATGAGCAGCTTCTTGTGAAATTCAGACTTATATTGAAGAAAGCAGGGAAAGCCATCAGGCAATAATAGGTGTGACCTACATAATATCCCTTAGGAATATGAAGTGGAAGTGATGAATAGATTTAAGGGATTAGATCTGGTAGCTAAAGTGCCTGAAGAACTATGGACAAAGGCTCATGATATTGTACAGGAGGCAGTTACAAAAAACAATTCAAAGTGAAAAAGGAGCAAGAAAGCAAAATGGCTGACTGATGAAGTTTTACAAAAGCTGAGTAAAGAAGGAAAGTGAAAAGTAAAGGAGAAAGGGAAAGACAGACCCAACTGAATTCAGAATTCCAGAGAATAGCAAGTGAGAGAAGGTTTTCTTAAATGACCAATGCAAAGAAATAGGAAAAAAAAATAGAAAAGGAACAATAAGGGATCTCTTCTAGACATATAAAGGGAATGTTTCACACAAGAATGGGTATGATAAATGATAATGGTAGGCACTAAACAGAAGCAGAAAAGATTAAGAAGAGGTTGCAAGAATATACAGAAGAACTATATAAGAAAGGTCTTAATGTCACCTATAACCACGATGGTGTGGTTACTGATCTAGAGGCAGACAGCCTGGAGACTGAAGTCAAGTGGGCCTTGAGAAACATTGCCAACACTAAGGCTAGATGAAGTGATGCAATTCTAATTGAACTATTTTAAATCCCAAAGGAGAATGTTGTTAAAGTGCTGAACTCAATACCAGCAAATTCGGAAAACTCAACAATAGCTACTGGATTGGCAACAGTCAGTTAAGATCCCAATCCTAAAGAAGGGCAATACCAAGGAATGTTCAAATTACTGAAAAATTGTACTCATTTCACTTGCCAGAAAGGTTATGTTTAATGTTCTTCAAGCTAGGTTTCAGCAATATGTGAACCAAGAATTACCAGAAGAGTAGGCTGGTTTTCAAAGAGGCAGAGGAACTAGAGACCAAATTGTCAACATTCACTGGATGATAGAGAAAGCAAGGGAGTTCCAGAAAGGCATATACATCTGATTCATAGACTATACTAAAGCCTTTGACTGTGTAGATCACAACAAAATATGGCAAGTCTTCAAAGAGATGGGAATATCAGATCATCTTGTATCCTAAGGAAACTGTATATGGGTCAAGAAGCAACAAGTAGAACCAAACATGCAGCAGCTGATTGCTTTAAGATGAGAAAAGCAATAAGCAAGGCTATATATTGTCACTTTATTTATTTAACTTATATGCAGAGTACATCATGCAAATATGCCAGCCTATATGAGTCTAAAGTTGGAATTAAGATTGCTGGGAGAAATATCAACAATCTCAAATATGTAGACAATGCCTCTCTGATGGCAGAAAGTGAAGAAGATTTTAGCCTCTTGATGAAGGTGAAAGAGAAAGTGTAAAAGCTAGCTTGAAGCTTAACATTAAAAAGAAATAAGATCATGACAACTGGTACCATCACTTTATGGCAAATAGAGGGAGAAGGAATGGAAACAGCATTGGATTTTATGTTCTTGGGCTCAAAGATCACTGCAGATGGCAACTGTAATCATGAAATTAAAAGATGCTTGTTCCTTGGAAGGAAAGTTATGGCAAATCTGGACAGCATATTAAAAAGTGGGGGCATCACCTTGCCAACAAAAGTTCATATAATCAAAGCTGTTTGGTTTTTCCAGTAGCAAGTGTGGTTGTAAGAATTAGACTCTAAACAAAGCTGAGCACCACAGAATCGACACTTTCAAATTGTAATGCTGGAGAAGATTTTGAATGTCCCTTGGACATCGAGAGGATCAAATCAGTCAATACTTAAAGAAATTAATTCGGACTATTCAATGGAAGGTCAAATACTGAAACTGAAGCTTAAATACTTTGGCCACACAACAAGAAAACAGGACCCGTTCAAAAAGACCCTGATGTTGAGAAAGATTTAAGGCACAAGAAGAAGGGGATAGCAGAGGATGAGATGGATAGATAGTGTCATGGAAGTAATGAACATGAGCTTGGACAGAGTTTGGGAAATAGTTGAAGGTAGAAGGACCTGATGTGCTATGGTCCATGGGGTCATGAAGAGTTGAACACATCTGAACAACCGAATAACAAGAATCATATTCCAGTATATTCATGTGCCACAATTTGTCCAGCCATTTCCCAGTTGATGACTCTCCTCTGTATTGCACCTTAGATTTTATTTCCTTTTCTTTTTTTTTAATCTCTTCCTCCAGTATCAGGAAGTTTGTTTTATTTGTAACTAATTTCTCCTTAGTATTTTTTCCCTCTTTAAGGCCACTTATTTCCCTGTTGTGTTTGATGTTGTTGTTTTTTTTTTCACACCATACTCTTCATGGAATTCAACCCGTCTTTAATCCCTATCAAATGAATGATATTTAACTGATGTCTGCTACCTCTACCCCTACCCCTACATTTGTATACTCTTCTCACATACCCTAATTATCAGAAACAACAAATTTCAACCCCTTCTTCAATTCTATACTAATACATTCCTTTTTACCCTCCTTCTCTTAAAACCCTCAGAACAAGACCACTTATTCTTGGTTATAAATCTATTATGTCCTTTGCTTTTTGGAATATTATATTTTAAGATCTTTTGTTTACGTTAGAATCTGCCAGCTCTGGATCATGACATTCCTGAGGTTTTTCCTTTTGGGATTCCTTTCAGGTAGTGATCACTGGATTCTTCCTATCTTCACTCTGCCTTCTGGTTCTTCTAAATATAAGCAGTCTCATTTATGATTTCTTGAAATATAATATCTAGGCTTTTAAAAATCGTGATTTTCAGAGAGTTGAATGAATCATAAAATATGTCTCCTTGATTTCCCTTTGGGTCAGTATTATTTTCAAAATTTAATTTTTGAAGAAATTTCAAATATCTTACATTTTCTCTTTTTCAATCTTTTGATTTTGTTCTACTTTTTCTTGCTCTTTCATGGCATCATTGATTTCTACTTTAGTTTATTCTAATTTGTAGGGAGTCTATTTCTCGGATAACATTTACCAATTTCTCTTCTGAGCTACTTATTCTCCTTCTAATTCTTTCTCCTAGAGCTTTCATTTCATGGTGTATCTCTTGCTTAATCTTTCTGGCTATATTCATGTAGTTCTTGTGGGGAAAAAAAACAGACTTTTTCTTGTGAATCTCTGCTTGCCATTATTATGGAGTTATTATTTTTTCTTTGGTGGAATATCCAGAGCTACAATAATGTTTCATACTGGTTGATGTTTTCTTTGGTTTACTTATCTCTCTAGTTTTAGTTTCAGAACTGGGGCTTTGAACCAGGGTCAGGCTCTGCCTCTTAATGTGCCTTTGTGTGATGTAGTTCATCATATTTGGTCTTACCATGCGTCATAGAGATTCTTACAATGACCTCTACCTTTTGGGGTTAAGCCCCTTGGATCCTTGAGATACAGAATGCTGGATTCCAGAGACCACTATGACATCTCAGTACAGAATGACAAGAGTCCCTGGGTACCTGGGCTGTCCTGGTTTGAATGCTGCTGTGTGGTATTAGGGGCTATCACTCCCTAAGGCTTCCAATGTCCTCATCCTGGGTTTTCTGACCACCCTTGAATTTCTTGGGGTGGTGGGAAGAGGGATGCTCTTGCTTCCCTGAAGGCTACCTATTTTCTGGCCCCTTTTTCTTGTCTTGCTGGGAGGCTACTAGGTTATTTATCTGTTCTAGAGCTGACCCTGCTGGAAGCTTCCTTTACTGTTGATGATAGACTTTTGACTTCTTATGCAGTTCTAGGATGGAAAAAGTCACTTATTTTAATAATTCATTAGATTTTTTTGATCATTATTCAATCCAGATTGAATTTCAGGTTTTTGATAGAATAGATATGCAGGAGTTGAGCTCTCTGTGTCCATTCAGTTAGTTATCTTGGCCAGAAGTCCCTATAATCCCTATTTTACAAGTGAGTAAACTAAAAGTGAAAGGGGTTAAGTGATGTGCCCATGATAACATAATTAATAAATGTCAGAGGCAGAATTTGAACTCAGGTCTTCCTGATTCTTGAGGCCAGTGCTCTTATCTATTGTGCCACCTAGTAAGTAGAAAGAGTTAGGATTTGAATTCATGTCTTATGACTTCATTTTCTGTGCTCTTTACATTGTACCATCCTGTTTCTATTTACCTAATTAAATTCTTCTCTTTCTTCAAGGATAAACTTTACTGCTAGGTTAGCCATAAAGGTGATCCTCTACAGCTGAAACCGATCTTTCTCATTCTATACTTTGTAGAGCTTTGTCTGGACCTCTCCTTTGCCCATATTATAATCTTCCTTATTTGTGTACATCTCATATTTGTTTTATTAGAGTATAAGCTCCTTGAGGGCAGGAATTTTATATATATTTTTTGTCTTGTATCTTAGTACCTGTCATAGTCCTTTGAATTAAGCAAGTTATATACATACACACACATATACACATACATATAAATATATATGCACACATACACACAGATATTATATTCTATATACATATAGAATATAATATGTAATGTCTGTGCATATATACATACACATACATATACACACATATACATACACACACATACATATACATATATCCTTTTCAGTTTTCTTATACCTTATTCACTGTCACATAGTCTTTGATCCAGTGGTACTGGCCAGCAAGATTCTCCTTCTCTCCATCTCTCAGCTCCTACTATCATCTCTGGTGGTCCCCAGTGCATGGAATACTCTCCCTCCATATCTCTGCCTAGTGGCTTCCTTGGCTTCCTCCAAGTTCCAACCAAAATCCTACTTTCTATAACCCTTCTTAATTTCCAAACCCTTCTTAATTCTTAAGGCACTTAATTAGTGCCTTCCCTCTTTTAATTATTTTCTGTTTTCCTGTATGTAGTTTTTGGTGCATATCCATTTGATTGTTACTTCCCCCATTAAATTGTGAGCTCCTTGAGGGTAAGGAATATTTATACCTCTTTTTGTAGCCTTAGTGCTCAGCACTAGCACTGCCAATTGAATTAAATTGTAAAATGGGCTGTGAAAAGGAGAATGAACTCAAGGAGAACAGTCAGGAGATAACTACAATAGTCCAAAGGCAGAAAGTGATGAAAGTGTTTCCCTTCCCTTCTTTCACTCCAAGGTGAACAGTAATGAGTATGCTTCCTTTTCTCTTGTTCATTTCCACTGACATAAAGCAGGTAGGGACAGATATACCACAGTGAAATGGGAGAATTGTTTGGATTTGATGACTACATATGTGGGGGATGGAGAAGATGCAATCAAAGATGCCACTGAAATCTTAGCTTTGGTAAGTGGGAGAATGGTGGTATCATTAACATAAATTGGGAAGTGAAAAGGGAGAAGTGGTTTTGGTGGGAAGAGGAAGATGTTTAGTTCAGTTTTGAATATGTTGAGCTTGAGGTGTTAGCAGAACATCCAGTTAGAAAAATCTAACTGACAATTGGAGGTGCAGGTTGTAACATGGAAGAGGTCCAAGATGGTGCTAGGGATTTGGGAGTCATCTGTATAAAAGCCATAGTTGAAGTCAAAGGAAGTGGATAATATCACAAAGTATAGAAAGTATGTGAAGAGTTTCCAGTCTTTTTGTAAGTAGCATCACAGAAGTTCTGAGTTACTTAAGTATTTTTTTTTAAATCATAGAGAAATGAGAGGGCTCCCACAGAACTGAAGAAGGAACATGTCCCCATTTACAAAAAAGGGAAAAGTGTTTTCCAAATATAGGTTATTGAATTTGACTTGAATTCTTGACAAAATCCCAGAATATCTTATTAAAGGGATGTTTTGTCAGCAATTAGAAAGGGAAGCAATAATCACCATAAGTCAGCATGATTTCACAAAAAACAGGTCATGTCAGAGAAATGTCATCTTTTTGGGGTTTTTTTTGCCCATTTACTAGATTGGTATATAAGGGGAATGCTGTAAGAATAATATGCTTAGATTTCAATAAACCATATGACAAACTGTTTCACACTATCTATGTAGACAAGGTGGAAAATATGGGCTAGATGATAGTACTGGTAAGTGGAATTTGAGCTAGGTAAATGACTGGACCCCAAGAGTCACCATTAATGAACTGGTATCAATTTGAAGGGAGATCTCTAAGTAGAGGGCCCCAGAAATCTGTACTTGCTACTGTGCTATGCAATATTTTTATCAAGGACTCAAATGTACAGATGGCATTCTTTTTATCAATCTGTAGCTGACAAAGACAGGAAGGAGAGAGGGAGGGAAGGACCAAGCATTTATTAATGATACTTAATATGTGCTAGGCTAAGTGCTTTACAAATATTATCTCATTTGGTGCTCATAGCAACCCTGGGAGGTAGGTGCTATTATTATGTACTCTTTACAGAGGAGGAAACCAAGGCAAATTGACTTGTCCAGGGTCACTCAGCTAGTAAGTATCTGAGGCTGGATTTGAACTTAAGTCTTTCTGACTCTAAGGCCAGAGCTTTATCAACTATTGCACCTAGTTGCCTCCTTGTCAGTCAGAAAACAAAGTTATATGACCTTAGGCTTCCCTGAGAGACATATTGCCTAGAATTAGAGATGTGATATCCCTACTGGTCTTCTGCTCTGGTCAGACCATACATATTTGAAAATTGTATTCTAGGAAGGAAGATTTGACCAGATGAGAGCACCCAGGATAGTGAAAAAGTATGCTGTATGAGGATCATTTGAAAAACAACAGCTAAGGATTTTAGTTTTAGAAGATAGTGGTCTGGGGAGAGAAGTGTGGGGCATCATAACTGTCCTCAAGAATAGCTCAACCATATGAAGACATCTCCCGGCAGAATGGGGAGATGAGAACAATTTGTTCCAATTGCCAGGAAGGCATCTGAAGCAGGTGCTGTGGAGGGCTTAGAGAGCTTGGTTAGACATTGAAGATGCCAAGGTCACCCACACCAGTAGTCCTGACTTTTGTTACTGGACTTCAATGACTCTGGAAGAGAGGGTGGCCAACAACTTTGTGTAACTCTGCCTCACTTAAATCCAATTCACTTGCAAGTCAAAACACCATCTTCCTAAAGTCATTGGTCCTCTTCAAAAACAAAGAACAAACAACGATAACACCTGGGAAGTAGTGACTTCTTCAGATGGAGGTTGCATGACTAATTTTTGGGCTTATTGAAGAGAAGGCTCCTATTTAGACTGCATTAGATGACTTTTGAGGTCCTACTCTCTCTGAGATTCTATTATTTAACAAACAATGGCCACCAACATTAAGCCTCATGAATATGGCACTATGGTAGGCAATGAGGTTTCAAAGGCAAAAAAAAAAGTCCCTGTCCTCAAGGAACTTACAGTCTACCTGTTCAACAGTTCTTTGTGAGCTGTAGAACAACAGATTCCTAGAGCAAGAAAGAGACTTTACAGATCATGTAGTGTCTCCTTTATATTAAAAGGAATCTAAGGCCGGGAGACGGTACGTGACTTGTTCAAAGTCATAGATTCTTTCAGAACCATAGAATCTTGGAGTATAAAGGGGAATTTGATGTCTAGCAAGTCAGACCTTCTCTATGGGGAAGTAATCCCAGTGACATGGCTGACTGGTAGGTAGTCATCTATCCATTGCTAGAAAACTTCCGTTAATTGGAGGTTACTATCTCAAGGAATTAAAAACATAGCCACACTTCAGGCTTAAAAAGAAGAGCCTTATGGGGAGTGGGGTGGGAGATAAGGAGCAATTAGACTTGGATGATGAAGTTTTATGAAAACTAAAGGGCTGGAGGAAGGATAGGATGGTCAACAGTGACAAATGACTACAGGGGAACCAAGGAGAACTGAGAAAAGACCATGACTTTGGGCAATTGGGAGGTTACTGGTGACATTCCAGAAAACTGTTTCATTTGACTGGTAGAAGCAAAACCCAATTACAATTTAATTACTCTGGTCCCAGTTGAATTGGTCATCCTCAGTCCATTTTTGATTCCAGAGGAGGGCGATTTCACCTCAGCATCATCCATAATTTCCTTCTTCCACTCTCCTCATTTAACTACTCTTGTACCCTTCAGCATCCCTGGACTCTGACTCACTAAAGCTGTGCCCCTGTCCCTGGGGCAGGCAGATTCTGATTTTGAGAGGGCCCAGCTCTGGAGTGACAGAGGAGGTTCAGGATCAGACTGTGGTGAGTTTCTCCAGCTGTGTGGGATCCCAGGCATGAGGCAGCTGAGTGGTTGGAGCAGCAAGATGAAGGTACATGAACCTGGCAGCCTCAGGGCAGCCTGTGTAGGCCCAGCCCACGTATCATCTGATTGCCACAGGAGGGTTTGGTGCTTGAAGGCCCCAGTGTTGACTTGTTCTGTGACCTTAGACTAGGCACTTAATTGCTGGGTGATTCTGTCTAAGCTCTATCTTCCAAACAATGATAATGATTTGGCTCTCTTGGCAGAGTATCAAGTCTTCCAGGAGGGGGATGCTGAGCTTGGTTCTTGGTGCCTATTAACTGGAGTCTCCCAGGCCCTTATGGGACTACTTTTTATGAGAAGAGGACCCTAGGGGGTCGCCATGCTTGATCCCTAGTTCTACTCTGCAGGGAGGATGCCTCTGTGGGACTTTGACTTGGGGCTTTCTGAGTTCAGCCTCCTGAGTTACCTGGTGCTGAACCTGCAAGGAAAGAATAACATCCATACTAATGGATGGAAGAGGGTTTGTGATTTCCAGGTTCTTTGCATTTATAACTGAAGTCTCTCACATGTTAAACATACTCTAGATGAGAAGATAAGGGAGACAGGTCTAGGTAATACTCAGTCTTCCCTCAGCTGCCTTACCACCTTTAATCTCTAGCTAGGAGCCAATGCAACTAGAACACAAGAATATTAAGTTAGTGCCCCAGGGATGCCTGTCTCCCAATCCAAATGAGCAAACATTAAGTGTCCACTATGTGTAAAGAGCAATACTATGTGCAAGGGTAAGAGATATAACAAGATATTGCAGTGGATAGAGCACTAGATCTAGTTTCAGGAAGACCTCAGTTTCAAATTTAGTCTCAGATCCTTCCTACATGTATGACCTTGGGCAAGTCATGACCCTGCCTCAGTTTCCCAAAATGTAGATAATAATAGCACCTATCTCCAAGAATTTTCAAGGATCAAATGAGATAATATTTGCAAACTTCAAATGTTACATAGATGTTTTTATTGTTATGATGATGATTTGTTAAGACAATGAGAAACAGTTCCCGGCTTTACAGTTTCTATTCTACTAAGGGGATACTGGTGACCTGCAAATCAATTAAGGGTATCAAAGAAAGGCTTCTTTTAGGAGGTGGCCCACAATCTGAATGTTTGAAGGAAGACAGAGATTATTTAGTTGTAGTTTTGAGGCATTTGGGATTAAGTGACTTGCCTGGAGTCATACAGCTAGTGAGTGTCTGAGGCTGGAGTTGAACTCAAGTGCTCTTGGGCTGGGGCTCTATCCACTGAGCCACCTTGATGCCCTGAAGCCAAGGGTTCAAAGGGTTGAAGAAAAGTGTTCATTCTAGGGATGGGGGACAGACCTTGAAAAGGCTGGAGTCAGAAGATGGACTTCGGAATGTGGTAAATAGCAAGTAGGATAGTTTGGCAGGAATGTAAAAGGAATCAAAGGAGAATAATGCAAAATGAGTCTGGAAAGGTAGAGTAGAGCCAGATTATTAAAGGGAAAAGAGGCAATAGGGAGCCACTGAATCTTGTTGAGCAAAGAAGTGATGAGGTAAGATTTTTTTCCTTTGTTTTTTAAAAAATATTTTATTTTTTCCCTAATTACATGTAAAACAATTTTTAATATTCATTTTTAAAAATTCTGAGTTCCAAATGCTCTGCTTTCCTTGTTGCTCTCTCCCACCCCCGAGGTAAGGTTTGTGCTTTCAGAAGATGATGCCAAAAGATGATACCAGACAATGTCAGAGGAGTCTGGGTCATCAAGCTGATGCACCATCTTCCCTAAGTTCCCATCAAATAAATCGATTGTCCAAGGCTCACAAGGGGCTGAAACTTGCAAAACTGCTGGTGTTTTTTTCCAGTCTATGTCTCTTCTTTCTTACCTCTGAGGTCTCTTAGAATCCTTAGCTTCTTTCAAGGATCTACTCAAATACCACTTCCTACACGAGGCCTGTTCTGATCCCACTAGCTACTAGTGTTCTCTGCCTCAAGTAAGTATACATGTCTTTGTTTCCTCTTTGCTCATCTGTGTACCAGTGGTTCTGTCTCATAGAATGTAAGTTCCTTCAGGGTAGGTATGGTTTTATTTCTGACTTTGTATTCTCAGTGCTGAGGACAGCATATAACAGACTCTTAAAATGTTGTTTTCAAAAATATATATATTATTCATTTTTAAGATTTTTTTTTTAAATTTTGAGTTCCAAATTCTTTCCTTCTCTCCCCTCACTCACCAAGATGGCCAGCAATATGATATCAATTATATATGTCAAATAATAGGCTCTTAATAAAAATACATTGACTGAGTGAATAAATGAACCAAATAGAGAATTTGACAACAGAAACGGGTCGTGATTACATAATATATCCAGATACCTAGGCACCAGCTATCGCAGAATGAAAAAAATGTGGATCTACAGGAATATAGTCATCTTACATAGATTCAGATTTTTTGGCAAGGTCTTAGCAAGCTAGCCTTGTCCTACCTAGTCATACTCATTTCCAACTACTCCCCAACACCTATGATCTACTCCAAACTGTCCTGCACATTCCTGTCTTAACCAGCCTCTGAAATGCCTCCCCTGTCTTGACCTTTTCAAATCCTCTGCCTGTAAGTCTCACCTCTTGGGAAGATTTCCCTGACTCTTCCTTCTCTCCCTTCTATCCCCTTCCCCTGCCCCCAGACCTTCAATTAAGACTACAACAATCTCCTCTGGCTTTTCCATTTGCTGTATAAATATGAGTAGGTATAGGGACTGAACCTGGGATTTCGCTGTTATAGGGAACTCCCACATGAAGCACCTTCTCTGCAGTCTTAAGTCTTCAAGCTTTGCCTAAAATAGCTAATATGTGACAAAGGCAGAACTTGAACCTGGGTCTTCTTGGCTTTGTGGCCAGCCCTCTGCTCACTTTGTAACACTGCCTCTCATACAGCAGAAGAATCAACATAAAACTGACCAGATTCATCTCCAAATTGGTTTGTCAGACACACAATGGGTACTTTGCAGTACCTTCCTTGTCTTCCTGGTTTTCCAGGTGCACATATCTTGTCTCCTCTGTTGGATTGCAAGCTTCTTGAAGTCAGGGACTGGATCTTAATCAGTTTTGAATCTCCTCACCATGCTTAGCACACTGCCTTGCCATAGAGGATGCTCAACAAACAGTGGTTGACTGATTGACATGCAAACTGACCTGGCTTGAGGGAGGCTGATGTTGAGGAAGTAGACTAGCTGGTTAGCTGAGTTTCCATCCAAAGTGTATGGGGCTGGGCGGCAGCTGCCTGGAGGCCAGGGGGCCTCTGGATCCTTCAGATAAAGAGTAGATGGGACAGTGGGAGTCTAATTGTTGGCAGATGGGAGCATAGGCATGGACAGACATCTCTTATTTTTCACACCCCTTCATATCTGCTGGCAGGGTAGGCATTGCGGGAGTTAGTCAGCAGGAAGAAAATGTGGGGAGCCGGGAGCATTTCAGGGCAGGGATGAATGGCCCATGTCCAGTGGCTCTGGGGAAGTTGGCTTTCTGCACACTGTTCCTGCTCTGGGGCAAGCCCAGAGCTGTCAGCCACACCAGCACAGACCTTCATTTGCAGAATAAATAATCAACACAAAATGCACCAAATTCATTTCCAAATTGGCCTGTCAGACACGCAGTTCACCGGGGACAAGTCTCATTGAATAAAATGCATCTTGGGGAGCAAGGTGAGCACGACCTGCCTCATTCCCACAGGGACATCTTGCAAATAAGGGCCAGACAGGAGGCCGGAAGCAGAGAATTCCTATAGATAGATTGAATTCTGGCTTTGTCTTAATGAACGTCAATATTTATTACTAAATGTGTTGGGCTCCTCCGAGTGATAGAGCATTTCAGCATCTCAGAGCTTGCCTGTTGCCTTCCCAGGTACCAAACTCTGTGTAATTGCTACTCATAAAGGCAGTGGACGATATTGCCAGGGAAACTCACTCCCAGCTGTAAATCTTCATAATCAGAATCAGCAGAGCTTTGCTTTCCATTTGGAAAGAATGCCCCTGAGAATAGGGACTCCAGGATGCTCTGCACCCACTCCCCACATACCCAATGTTACCAATAGTCTCCCCTCAGAATCCAAATCCCCAACACACTGGCTGGGCCTGGGGGGCTCTTTCTTGGCTCTGGGGAGAGAATCATAGGCCTGTAGGCTCAGAACCGGAAAGAACCTCAGAAGCTGTCTAGCTCAACTACTTCATTTTACAAATGAGACAATTGAGGGGAGGGAAACGACTTGTCCAAGGTCATACGGAGAACAAGTGTCAGAGATGGCACATGGACTCAGGTCCTCTGAGAGGGCACACTTTCACCAGAGTGGGATAGTTATGTTTATAGGATCATTAAAAATGGAAAGAAGTCGGAGAAATTAAGGTCTAGAGGGTTAGAGGGAGGAACTAAGAGAAGCCAGTATGATAGGAACAAAATCTACCACCTCTTCTGAAAAAATGGGCCAGAAGGTGACAAAATGAAGATCTGACTGTCCAAGGATGGCATGCCTCCCTTGATGCAAATTCCTGGTGGCCTCTGACTGTGTTAAGATGACTCTCTGGTCACTGTGGTCCTGGCCTCACTAACCCAGTGCCCGGCACACAGTAGGAGCTTAATAAGGGTTTACTGACTGATCAATGCATGTCTGAAGACCATGACGGTCACCACTCCCTACTCAGCTGACCAGACAGACATGTTTCCATGTGGAGAAGGGACTGAAGGGGTATAGCTGTCTCCTTGTTGGGTTCTAGCTAAGTAAACCTTTTGTTAACTGTTCAACGATCTATAATGACCTTGTTTCCCACCAATATTGAACCTGAACTAACAGGGAGCTGGATTGAGGACCACCCCTAACACCAGCTGAGACCTCCAGGAGCCAGATCCTGGAGGATAATATTCATAACTTCTCAAATTGTTCAGATGTTTCTGACTCTTTGTGACCCCTTTGGGGTTTTCTTGGCAAAGATACTGGAGTGGTTTGTCATTTCCTTCTTCAGATCATTTTACAGATGAGGAAACTGAGGTGAACAGGGTAAAGTGGCTTGCCCTAGGTCACACAGCTAGTAAGTGACTGAAACTCTGCCAACTTACAGTTTATATATTGCTTGAAGTTTTATAGCATGATTTTCTCCAGAGAATCCTATGTTGCAAGTATTATTCTTATTTTATAGATAAGAAAATTGAGGCCCAGAGACTTTGACTTGCCAGTGATCACATAGCCAAGATGTTTTGGAGCCATAATTTGAACTCAAGAGTCTTAAGAGGCATCATGGTATAGTGGAAAGAAGATTGGAATTAGAAACATAGGACTTGCATTCAAATTCTGATTCTTGTTACTTGTGTGACCTTGGCTAAGTCACTTGACCTCTGTGGGTCTCAGCTTCTTCATCTGTAAAATGAATCGATTGGGTTAGATGATGTCTGTATTTCCTTCTAGCTCTAAATCCTATAGTCTTATGAATTGGTGCAATGTTCTAAAATCAGCTTCTTTTAATTTTTTTTCATTTTAAATTTAAAATAATAACTTTTAATATTTCATTTTAATCAGCCAAGATCTAGTTTCTCACCCTCTTACTCCAACTCCTTTCCCTCCCTCCACTTGAGAACAGAACCAGAAAAATAAAACCCATTACAAGCATATACATAGTCAATCAAAACAAATTTTCCCTCACTGGCCACGTCAAAAAAAATGGTCCTATTCTACGTTTTCAGTCCTTCCTCTCCCAGCTCAATTGTTATTCGAAAAACTCATCGTGAAGAATAAAGAAGGTTAGCCTAGCGAAGGGAAGACTGGGGGGAAAGTCATCTCCATGTATTTGAAGGACTGACCCTGGAAAAGCTTATTCTACTTGTCTCTCCAGGCGGATGTAGGAGCCAGGAGTGGTTTTCGTCACAGTACAGCTATCCCAAAGCAGAGTGGTCTGCCTTGGATGGCAGCGGATTACCTTTCATTAAGTACTGCCAAATGAAAGCTGAAGACTCGAATGTTTTGACGAACTGCTCAGGTATTAGCTGATTTTCAGGTCTTTTGTAACTTTATGAATCTCTGATTTTTGTCTGCTTCTGTGAACTACAGATTAAGGCAAACTTTTAGGAAATACTCCTTCCTTGGAGCAATTGACATTTATGTTGTCTAATTTGAGCTTTACTTCCCTAAAAGGTAGGTACTGTAGGTACTACTAAGCCCATTTTACATATGAGAAACTAAGGGTCAGGGGGCATTAGGAGACTTACTTGTGGTAACCAATTAGAAAGTGTTCAGATACAGGATTTGATCCCAGGTCTTCAGATCCAATACTAACCACTAGGCAATGCTGCTTTTTCTCATCCACTCCTTCCTCTCCTGGGGTGAGGATCTAGTTTTATTGGTTTCCAATAATAAATAAGCTAAGGCAGGAAGATTTTGTCCCTCCAGAAAGGGCCTGGAAGGACAGAGAATGCTGGAGCTCACTCTGCCAGAGTGGGGCTGGGCTGGACTCTCTGGCTCTGCAGCTCTTTCTCCTGCCAGCTTGCTAAGGACGGAGATGGCCTGGGGGCAGAGACACAATATGGGTTTTAGAGAGTGATGTCATGTGGTTCACTGACACCAGATCACTCAGCAGAAACTGCCCTGCTGTTGTTATCAGAGTAAGGGTGGAGAGAATTAGAACTTTTGACAATGGATATCTCATCTTGCACAGATGTGCCCTTTATAGAATCTGCTGGCAAGATTACAGAGATATCACAGTGTAATGGGGAGAGGAGTCAATAATTCCAGGGTTATTGATTGTAACCAGCTCTATTCTTTTAAAATTTATATTTTATCCATTTTTGCTGGTTTGACTGTATCTATGCACGTACATATACACATGTGTATAGCTATATATGCATATTTATCCATTTCAGGTCTCTTGAATGCTTATTTCTCACAATAGGACCTGCTGCAGAAGATTGGATCACATCCAGTTGACTATATTTTTTTTTCTTTAAAAAATGATAGTAGTTATTTTCTGTACTTAGGAGAAAGAGGGAGGAATTGAGGAGGAGAGACAACCTGTGTCCCTGTCTGCCACACTGGCCTGGAACATCAGCAAAGAGCATACCAAGGCAATCTGGGAGGGCTTGCAGAGCTTCTCTGAATCTCCAGGGCTCCCAGGGCCAAACCTGAGGCCTCACGAGGACAGATCCATCTTATAGCAGTGAAGTCTGGCGAGAAACCCCCCAAATATCACCTCCCTAATCTCCAGGGGCTTTCTATTCCAAAGGGGTCTGAGCTTACCTCAAGAAATTCTTTCTTACTCCTTGGAGCCCACCTGCTTTAGGAAGACTTTCCCAATTAGGAAGGCAGAATCAGGATTCAATGATCCCAGCTCCTCCCCAATCCCCTCCTACAACCCTAAATCATGAGCTGGATGCAGTGTCCCTACAAAGCAAGAAATTAGTGTGTAACTTGATGTGTCTTTAACGGTCTGAGTGATTGACTTTGTATGCTTTGTATGCCTAAGTGGAATGAGTCTTAGAGCCAGAAAGGATTGCCTAGATCATCCCAGGTCTCATTTTACAGACAGGGATATTGAGGCCAGGACAGGTTAAGTGATTTGTCCGACCAAGGTCATACAACAAGTTAGCAACAGAGCCAGGGATGGATAATAATCTCCTGATTCCTATTTAGGAGCTTTTTCATGAACTTTATTAGATCTCGGATAACAAGACAGCTAGGTGGTACAATGGACAGAGCTCCAGACATAGAGTCAGGATGACCTGAGTTCAAATCTGACCTTAGATACTTACTAGCTATATGACCCTAGGCAAGTCACTTAATTCCTATTTGCCTCAGTTCCTCATCTGTAAAATGGGAGCTTACTGGAGATGGAAATGGTAAATGACTCCAGTATCTTTGCCAGGAAATCCCCATGGACAAAAGTCCATGGAGTCACAATAGAGTCGAACAGTTCAGGACTGAACCACAACAACAGGTTACAAAAAATGTCTTATCTTTATCTCCTCTAATTACCCTCTTCGATTTACTTCCCTATTCCTTCAAGTAAAATGTCTGACGAAGTGTCTGGAAACTTGTGGACATTTCTAAAGGATTCCTTGAGGAGTCAAGGGACAATACTGAACCTCCTCTTCTCACAGGCATCCAGCATGGGCTTTTCTGGTCTCAGGAGGACATATAAGCTCGGCATCCATGGTTTTTCCCTTTATCCCAGTGCAGTTCCCTATTTATTTGGAATAATTCCTCTTCAGACTGGTGGAAATCCCCAGATCTCGAGTAATTCTCATAATCTCTGTCTTTCTCTTTTCTCTTCTTCCCTGAGCAAAGGAAGACCAAATCCCTCATTCACATTTGAACTCTCCCCTCTTCCATTTTAGCACTGCCCTAAATAAACCAGCCTTGTAGATAGCACCAACCAAGCTCCCAGCCCTTTCATAGCACTCTGCTGGCTAGTACTCTTATCCGTGGGCCAAGGATGGAGCATCTGGAGGGAGCAGCATGATGAAAGGCAGTTCCAGAACAGAGGGTGGACTTTCTATTCTTATTTTCACTCTTTTCCATCCACTGACAGATTTCTTTTTAGGCCAAGACTCATTTCTTCCAGCCTTGCAGCTGCTGCTGATTTCCAGGGAGTGTCCAGGCCTTGAGGTGCTTATCTAGTACAGTAGGGAATTGTTGGAGTTCTTTGGAGAGCTCCTTACTGTTATTTTTGTGTGGATAAAAACCTCTCACATTTACTAAGTTGCATTTAGCTTTGGGGAGAAAGGGGAGAAGTAATGACTGAATTATTGAATTTTGGAGTGAGAAGGGACCTCAGAGATTATCTGCTTCAGCACTTCATTTTTTGCAGATGAGGCGAAGTGACTTGCTTGCCTGAGGCTATCCGGCTAACTAGCATCAGAGCTGAAACTAAAACCCAGGTCCCTGGACTCCCAGGATGATGTCCCTTCCCCTATACTGCACCAAGAATGAGAGAGGAAGAGGAAGGGAGTCAGTTTTTTTTCTCCCACCCCTACTCCAAGCCCTAGAGTGAGATTAGATCAGAGGACACCCAACAGGTCAATCACTTATTGGTCTTGACAGCTTCCAAGCTGGCTGTCACTCCTGTCAGTGACATCCTCTTGACCATCCCAGTCAGCACTCCATGATCCCCATCATCATCTTATACTCTCAACAGTCCCTAGCCAATTTGCTTCACTGTCATGTACCTTCTCTTTCCCTTCCTTCCTTTCTCTCTCCCTCCCCAGCCTTGGCAGCAATCATTAGACTTAGGAGAAATCAGAAATCAGAAACAGCTCTTGATTAGAGAAAAGTTGAGGATTTCCCAACTATTCACTACAGCTCTCTGCTCTAGAGGCTTCCCTCCCTTCACCCTTAACCCCTTCCATTTTGGCCAAAGCTAGGCTCCTTCTTGACTCAAGAATTGCTTGCCTGCTTGGACTTTCTCTTGTAATGAGCCAGTCACTGTTGCTCTCCAGTCCAGTCAGCAGCCCTGCATTTTCAGTCACTTGGGCTGGACTTCTTTTGCTGTCACTAATGAGCTGTTAATAACACAACCATTACCTATGCAAATGAAGGGAGCTGGGGCTGAGTTTGGAAAGTAGCTTCTATGAAAACTGATTCCTCTCTTGTGCTAAGTAATAAATCATGTTGGCATGGTTATTAACTGTCTTAACGAGTTGTCCCCCAACCCCAGCACTGAGCCCTTGAGGGCCCTTGTTTTCCTGGCTTATGTTTTCATTGACAACATACCTCCCGGGGGACAAAAGTGATATAAGGAATAAATGAGGTCCAGAGTCAATAGGACCTGAGTTCAAGTCTAGCCCCTGGCACTTACTAACTATATGACTCTGGGCAAGTCACTTAATCTCTGTCTGACTCAGTTTCCTCACTTGGAAAATGGGGATTATAATAGCATGTACCTTCCAGGGTTGTTGTAAGGGTAAAATAATATATTTGTAAAGTGTTTAGCAAAGTACCTTTACAGAGTACATAGCAGGCACTTCATAAATGTTTGCCTCACAAACATTTTGATGAAGTGAACTGAATATCCTTGGCTTTGAGCAATCCTGTGCAGCTATCAAATGAACCTTTGTGCAAGCTTTGGGATAGGGTGGAGAGATGGTCCTGGAATGAATACAGTTAAGATGTCCCAGGGAGTGGAGAACAAAGCTTTTCTCGAGATATTGAAGATAGCCTCAGCGCCTTCATGTCTTAATTTTTGATGTACTTGGAAGGATGATAGCAGATGAAGTCTGTATCTAGAGGAACCCCGTTCTAAGAAACCAATGAGCATACTGTATTGGCTGAAGACCAAGGGTTGTCCAAAGGTGGTAGGAAAGATGCGAAAGGGGCTGGTGCTCTCAGACTAGAACACACTCAGGGTCACAAAGATGCCATGTAGTGCTCTGTCCATGCTTGAGAATGATAAAACTGAATGGGACTGGCTGTGGCTGGCAACTCACCATAATGAATTTGTATTGGATTGGGCTTACCCTGAGGGGTAGAGACTCTGCCATTCCTCTTGCTCCATCCAGAGCCTCAGGGTCATTTAGTATTTGGGCCCCTATGATAGATTTGAAGAGGAGTGGCACAGACAGAAGACCTGTCTATTTAAATAGTAGTAGCTTGGTGTCAAGCCCCATTTCAGGCAGTTTTCCCCCACTTCCTTCTGTCCTAATTTGTTGCTGAACTGGATTAGTAGGGGAGAGAACAGACATTTATTAAACCTCATTTACCCCTTATATCACTTGGCACCCACTATGTGCCAAGGACTGTGCTGAACACTTTACAAATATGGTCTCGTTATGAGCAATCTCATTTGATCCTTACGACAACCCTGCGAAGTAGGTGCTTTTATGTTTCACCATTTTCTAGGGAGGAAACTGAGGCAGATAGGATTTAAGTGGCTTGCCCATTGTCACACAGTATCTGGGGGTAAATAAATTTGAATTCAGGTCTTCTTGTCCCCAGGCCTAGGACTCTCTATCTAGCTTCCTCTATCTTATTCTGTTCTACTTTCTATATAATATTTATATATATAATATATTATATAATATAATATTTATATTTATATAATATAATATTTATAATCTATATAATATAATATCAAACACAGAATGTTTGATATGGAAGGGCCTTAGTCCATCTGGTACAATTCCTTCACTTTAGACATGAGGAAGCTGAGGCCCAGAGAATGGACAGGGACTAGTCCTGAATCCTAAAGTGACTTGACAATCAAACTGAGATTAGGACTAGGGTTTCTTGATGCAGATCCTTCTATGAAGGGGATTTGTTCTATGAAGGCTGGATTCAGTCAAAGGGCCTATAGAGGACCTATAAAGCCATGTGTGGCCTTGAGGCTACAAGTTACCCACCCCTGCAGCCCTTTAGGCTTGGCTTTAGGGAGGAAGAAACAAGCTTCTTTCAGAGGGGTGATTGTGAAGCCTGAAGCTTGTATCTAAGGAGAATATAGAGAGAGAAGGAGAGCAGAAGAAGGAAACCCAAAACATAAGCAGAACCACAGGTACCCATTGGAGACTTTTAGCCTTCCATGGAGACAGAGACCAGTTGGAGGTGGGAGGAGGCCAGCTGGTTGTCTGGGGCCTGCAGGAGCCAGGAGATTTAATGAAGCAGACAGAAGGAAACAGTACTAGGTTTTTTTTGTTTTTTAAGAATTGTCTGTGGTGCTCAGCAGGTGCTAGAGTACATGAGGGAGGAGAGAGAGGAAGGAGTCAAGTGAGTTCCTGAAGATCTTCACCTTGGCCACACGTTGAACTCTCAGCTTCCTGGGGATTCCAGGTCCTTCTTGGATTAGATCCAGGGGACTGTGTCTAGGTTTCCATAAAGGCTTTCACTATTCTCTGCTTCCCTTGATCTCTGAACAAAGCCTCGACCTTTCTTATCCTTGTTTCTCCATTTAGTCTATTAGTCAGTCGACACATACTTGTTAAGCATTCCCTCTGTGCTGGGCATACCCATCCCTAACCACCATCTGTTCCCTTCATCCCTGTCCCCCTTCTTCTGATGCAGCTGGAGCTGGTTCCTCTTTTTTTTTTTTTTATTCTAGCCACAAACTCAGATCACAAGATGTGTTTTCTTGAGTTTACATAGGAAAGGAGAAGTATAAGTTCAAAAATAACACACATGAGCAAGGTTATTGCTAAATAAAAGGCACTCCTTCCCAGTATCTAAGGACACATCAAAGATGCTCCGGTCTAATTAATCAGGCAATATTTACTGAACGTCTCCTATGTATCAGGCTCTGTGCTAAGAGCTGGGAATACAAAGAGAGACAAAAGATGGTCCCTGCTTTCAAGGATCTTACAATCTGATGGGAGAAGATGCAAGCAAACATATACAAAGCAAGTTATATATGGGATAAACAGAAAATAATTAAAGAGAGAACATATTGGCATTAAGAAAGGTTGGGAAAGGTTTCCTACAGAACGTGGGATTTTAGTCCGAATGCAAAGGAAGCCAGGGAAATCAGCAGTCTAACCACCGTGTGGTGAGTGTTGTGGGTCTAACTTGAACCATGATTTTTTCTAGTCCTAGAACTTCAACCTCTGCAGTGCCCTGAAGAGAAGTGGTTCTGATCTGGCCTCAGACACTTGACCCTTCCTAGCTGTATGACCTTGGGCAGATCATTTAACCCCAAATTGCTTTGCCTTCCCCCTTTCAACAAAAAGGAAGAAGAAAAGAGAACTGTGTTTTCCTTCTCAGGACAGTCTCAGGCCAATTTTGGATTTGTATACATGGTTACTCTGAATCCAGGTCAATCCCAAGCTTCAGAAAACTTCCTAGGTGCATGGTGGGTATGGGAGTGTTCTGCTCATGTTTCTACACAACTAGGGTATTCTCTACACTCTGACAAATCAACTTTATTTATATTATCTCCGATGTTATCAATTCTATGCATTCTCCTTCCTCCACCCAAAGAAGGTATGGAAGATAAAAAAGAATTCTCACATACAATTAAAGTTTTTCCCATGACCCAGAAAATGTGAGAATTCAAATACACAGGGCTCATTCCCTAAACTCCATAGAAGACTACTCCTTTGCTTGTTGACCCCTCACTGTGTCTCAAATATATAGCTTTTATGTCTTGTCCTGGTTGCTCTCCCTCTGGGAACAACGATCAGAGGAATTGTAGTATATATAGGAAGGTGTCCTGTGTGCTTCTGTGCTTGTGGTATCAGCTGCCTGGGAGCTGCTGTTTGTCTTTGAGGGGAGAGGCTGTGACGTTAGTCTGACAGTCTTATTTTTAACCTCATTCATTTTCTTATAAAACATGACCCTGGTAAGTGGATTCTTCATCTTTTTCTGAACCACTCCCCCGACAACTTTACTGCAATCCTCCCTGTAGATTATAAACTTCTTAAAATTATTTTGTTTTGTCTTTCTATACCTGACAAACATTATCAAACAGGAGTTTTTGTATATACACAAAGGAATAGGGGATTGTACAAGAAATCAACCTTGCATTTGAAGAAATAATATAATATTCAGCATATTAGTTTCAAAGCTGCCTTGCTTGTCCCTGACTCTTGAATCTCTGTTCTATTTTTTAAATGCTATGGTGACCCTCCTTTCTCTTCTTTTCTTTTTTTTGGGTAAACCCTGCTGAAGTCTCCTTTTTCATTGAATGACAATGATTATAAGGGGGAGGAGATTACTAAGTCCCCTCCTTCACCCCTCCCAAACATCACAGTCCCTGGTGCATTGTTGGCATAGGTTGGTTCACTGTGGCAGCCTCTCCTACCTGTCTGACCAGCTGTATTTGCATGTACACAAAATGCGCTGCCCAGACAAGCAAGTTGGAAACTATTTAGAGGGCTGATGAGATCCTTCAGCTTATTTGCCTTGGAGCCCAGCAAAGGCTGGGACATTGATAACAAACACATTTTTTCTCCAAGCTAGGCCAATCAGCTTATGTCCAAAGGCTACAAAGACATCAAGTGGTGAGACTGAAGGCTATGAAGTGGTGGTTCTAGAATTAATTCTTCCTCCTTTTTTCCTTGTTGGGTTTCCAAAGAAATTGGCAGGGTTGGAGTAGCACAAAGGGTCACCATTGTTTTCTGAGATTGGAGAGAGAAGAGTGAAATTGGGAGGGATGGGAGGCAGGAGGTGGGTGGAAGAGGAAAGGGCACTGGTGACCAAAGCCAGTCCCTATGCTGAAGCTGCAGCTTCAGGCCAGTGAAATAAGACATGGTTCTATCTGCAAGGCTGACTTGTCTTCTTGCTTTTTCTGCCCATCATATTGACTCCTCCATCTGCTTATCATGAGTCAGATGCTGACAGTCTCCTCAGCTCTGGTGATTTATCAGTGAGTAGAAAAAGATAATTGACCATCATCTTACCTCACCTCTCCTCTCCTCTGCTGATAGAGAGAAATTTAGCTGCCTCATTCTACTATAATTTCATATTATTCCCCACCTTTTTTCTCCCTGTTTCTCTCTGAGGTTTCCAAAAGTGATTGATGATTTGCTATCAAATATAAAAAAGAAGCTAAAATATCATTGGACAGTTTAACAGCCTTTAAAATATAATGGTCTCTCTGGCTGGACATCCACAGCTGAAGCTGGAGCCCTGAAGGTCAGACTTTAATGAACTGGTGAGAATTAGAGAGGGAAAGGGAAAGTGATCAGTGTCCAGAGCCTGCTCCATAGTCCACTGACCTTGGGGGAAGATGAGACACTGTTGTGGATGAGGGCCCCTGGCTCAGCTCTCCCTGGGGATGTGCCAAAACCATTGGAAGCCTCTGGTGAGGACAGCAGAGGTAGCCTGAGACAGAGCCACAGTGTCCTCTGGGCTCACCCCTAGGAGAAAATCCTTTCAACCTTTTTCTTATTATTAGGGCCAGAGCCACACCTCAGTATCTGGGAGCTCTGACTCATTGGGTAACACAAGGCTGCAGGTAATGCCAGCAGCTCCAGCTATCTGCATCTGTGCATCTGAAGTTCCAGCAGCAGAAAATGTCAGTGTGATGTCTTGCCACTTAAGTGTCTTGGAAAGCCCCCATAAATTATAAGATAAATCAGGATCCTGTGGGGGTCCCAGCATCCTCAAAGGGGAAGGGCCCCTAAGAAGCCATCCTATGTGCTTCCCTGACTATGAGCTGGATTCCCCCACCTATCTTCTGTTCTGACTGAAGTTATCATATCCATTCCCCCCCCACACCTCTGATCTTGTGTGTAGTTAGCCCTGACAGAGATGGGCCGAAGAGAAATCCCATATTCTTCTTGGTGTCTATTTCAGTGTCCATGAATCTGTGGCTTTCCTAAGTCCCTTTTCTTAAGATTTAAGTCATTTCCACATCCTCATTTCCCAGGGGAGGTGAGGACCAGCTTGTCCCCCTCCTCTCTAGATAGTCACTTTCCCTGGATCTTATCAAGGGATAGTAATGGAGGAGAGGCTGATCAGAACAGATTGACATGAGTTTGCAGCTCTAGGACATGCTTTTTCTTTGGATGGTGGGATCCTGAGTACAAGAAGAGTTATGCAGTGCCAAGGGAATGGGACCCTGGGGCTTTGCTGTGAAAGTATCTTCCTTTCCCAGAGACTGTGGGCAGTCTGCCTTTAGATGAAGCTGCCCCAGGAAGGGCCCAATGCACAGTCACTCCAGCCGAAAGCTTTTTCGCATTAGAAAGATTGCACTTAGAAACATCTGCCCAGAAGCAGTCTGGTTGATTTAAGCTTCTTTGCTTTTAATTTTTGGTACCTTTCAGAGGGAAAGAGAAAAATAAGGTTAGTTTCCTGAAGTGTAATTGTTTTGGGCAGTTATTTATTAATGAAAAGGAACAACATGTCAACAAGCCTCGGGTTTAGCTGTAGAACTAATGTTAGCCAAGGCGCAGGTTACAAGAAAGGTAAACTTGCTGTCAGTCTGCATTTGCGTAGTTCCATGATCGTCTATTAATTACCTATGTTCTGGGCTCAGACTGGGGGACAAGTTTGGCTTTCTCACCCTGGAGATAGAGCTGTAAGGGGGAAAAAAAACCAAACCCCTTCTGTAGTGGCCCTGCTTAAGGGATCTTATAGAGTGGGGCAACTTTATCTGGGAAACCATATGGTAAATGATCTCTACCAGTTTATCAGAGAGGTACATGGATAGGGTTGATATAAATCTTTGTTGACAATATGGGGCATCTTCAGTGGTTTATCTGGTTAGTAGTGAAAATGCTTTGATCAAATTGGGTGTCAGATTTAGGGAAGGTGCTCATGGGATTGAAGCAACTTGAAATCTTTAGTCACCAGAGGTAAGAAGTAAAGGTGTTGGGGATTCATAACAATGACCATGGGATGTCATATATTTAACATTATAGTCACATTTGATTCTTTTCTCTCTTGACCCTTCCACAACCAATCAGTCACCAAATTTTCTACAAAGGAAAGCTGGAAAACTGGAGGTGGTCTGTCAAAGAAGCTGTGAGCAATAATGACAAAGGACTAAGGATCTTATTTCCTACAGGTAGGAAGAGCATGGAAAGTTGGTAGTGATCTGCATAACATATACCATGTTTGTATTTCTGTCACAGTCAAGTCCCCAGTAGAGGCTGGTCTCCCTCCTAGAAAAAAGACCCAAGAGGCTTATGGAGTGCCTCTTCATTCTTCAGGTTATTGGAGAGAATGGAGTATTCCTTAAAAAAGAGGAAGATGGGCTTCAATGTGGAAAGAAGGCAGAATAAAGATCTGAAGATGCAGAGGGAAAATCCTAACCTGAGGCAGAATATTGGAAGGCAGAAGAATGTTACCCAAAGGAGAAAGATAAGAAGAATAACCATTGAACACTTGGACCTAAGTAGTAGATAAGAGGCTTTGCCTGAGAAGGAGCCAGAGATTCTTAGGAGGAAGCTACTGCTTGTTCCCCAGGGAGTGAAGATGTGGAGCCAGAGGCGATGGCATATGAGAAATCAACCAGGAAAGGTCAGAGGAAGAGATGGGTGGGGGTTGGTAAGTTTATGCTGAAGGGTAGAGACAGTGATGTTTTTGTTTTTTTGCTTAATAAGATACAAAACAAATATCTTTTGGAGGAACATCTCCTAAACACTACACTGAACCTCTCAATACTTATCAAAATCACGTGCCTACTACCTACTTCTAGGGAGCACAAATGATGTAGCCAGAATTTTGGGCAATATACTGAAGACTTTAAGGGGTAAAAATGTTATTTTGGTCTGTGTTGCTGCTAGAAGGCAAGGACTTTAGAAGAAAAAGAACCTGATGACAAAGAATGGGGGTTGGATTTAGGACGCTGGTTTAAAATATGGGGAGGCTAGGACAGTGGTTGGGAATGGTGAATATCTAAAAAGAGGTACTAAGGATGTATTTAACTAAACTTTGAAATTTAATGACAGAATTTCAGAGTTGGAAGCAACTTCAGAAGCTATTTAGTCTAATATGAAAAAGAATCACTTTTACAATATTATAATACAGTTCTCATTTCCAAGATATAGAAGGAACTGAATCAAATTTATATGAATAAGAGCCATTTCCCAAATGATAAATGGTCTAAGGATATGAATAGGCAGTTCCCAAGGGAAGAAAGCCAGAGTAAGCTTTTCCTCTTTCTTCTTTTTAATCAAATTAGCTTGTGGTTTATCTACTTCATTTTTTTCTAATCCATCTCCTAGTTTTATTAGTTCAATGTTGTTTTTTTTTCAATTTTGTTAATTTTTTTCTTTAATTTTCATGATTTATATTTTGGTGTTTAATTGAGTTTTTAAACATTTATTGGTTTTCTAGTATTTTTAGTTGCATTTTCAATTCATTGATCTCCTTATTGTTAATAACAATATTTAAAGAAATAGATTTTTCCTTTAGAACTGCTTTGGCTGTATCCCCAAAATTTTTGGAATGTAGTCTCATTGTTGTCATTATCTTTAATAGCAGCTCTTTTTGTAATGGCAAAAAGCTAAAGGGCTTTCCAGCCTTTGCTTGAAGATGTCCAATTAAGGGAAAATCACCATGTCCCAAGGTAGCCCATTTCATTTTTGGATGAACTTCAGTGGTTTCCCTTTTGTCTCCAGGATAAAATATAAATTCCTCTGTTTGTCTTTCAAAGCCTTTCATAACCTGTACCCCTCCTAACTTTTCAGTCTTCTTATACCTTACTCTTTTGCACGTATTCCATGATCCAGTGACACTGGCCTCCTGGCTGTTCCTCACACATGACACTCCATCTCCTGATTCTGAGTATTTTCACTAGCTGTCCCCCATGCATAGAAACTCCAGCTAAAACACAACCATATGCAAGAAGCCTTTCCCAATTCCCTTTCATTCTAGTGTCTTCCCTCTGTGGATTACCTCTAATTTATCCTGTTCCCATCTTGTTTGAACATAGCTGTTTGCAGGTTGACTGTTGCCATGGAGAGCAGGAGCTATCTTTTGCCTTTTTTGTATCCTCCACCATCTTAGCACAGGGTTTGGCACATAGTAGGCGTTTAATAAATGTTTGATGACTGTCTTACTAACATCAAGTCTAAATTTACATTTTTGTAACTTCTACCAATTTGCTCCTACTGCTTTCCTCTGAGGCCAAAGATAATAGGTCCAACATCTTTTCTACGTAATAGTCTTTCATATACTTGAAGACATATTTCATCTCCCTATTAAACCTTCTCTTCTCCAGGCCAAATCCTCCCAGTTCCTTCAGCTGATCCTCACCTGGCATCATTCTAGTAACCATCTTCTAGATCTTTTCCATCTTATCAATGTGGCACCACAATAGACTGGGTATGTCTTCTTGTTTTTTTCCTTTTTGGAGCGGGGAAGCAGGGCAATTGGGGTTAAGTGACTCATCCAAGGTCACATGGCTAGTACATGTTAAGTGCCTGAGGCTAGGGATTTGAACTCAGGTCCTCCTGACTCCAGGTGCTCTATTCACTGCACCACCTAGGCACCCCAGGTATGGTCTTCTTAGAACAGAGAGCAGAGGGATTGTGATTTCCTTAGTTCAGCCTGAGATTGCATTAGCTTTCTTAGCTCCCCTATCAGCATTGACTCTCATATTGAACTTGATAAAAAGAAGTTTTTTACAGATGAACCTCTAGCTAAGTGGCACTGTGGATACAGCACTGGCCCTGGAATCAGGAAGAACTGAATTCAAATGCAGCCTCAGACACTTAGTATGCAACCCTGGGCAAATCACTTAACTGCTCTCTGCTTCAGTGTCCTCAGCCATAAAATGGAGATGGTAATAGCACCTACCTTTGAGGGTTGTCGTGAGCATCAAATGAAATAACATTTGAAAAACACATAGCATAGTATAGTACCTGGCACAAAAAAAATGTTTAATAAATATTGTTACCGTCCTCCCCCCTTCCTTCCTTCCCTCCCTCTTTCCCTCTATTTATTCCTTCCTATCTCACCATGCTTCCCTTCTTTTATACTTGTGAAGCTGTTATTTCTGAACCCATGTGTAAGACATGTACCTCCATTGCATTTCACCGTATTATATTTGACCCAGCCATCTAGCTTGTCAAGTGTTTTTGAGTTCTGATTCTCACATCCTCTTGACCAGCTATACTTTTTAGGTTACTTTCTTCTGCAAAATTGTCAAGCATGCCACCTATATCATTAGACAGGTCATTTACAAAAATGCCAAATAGCACAGAATCCTTGGGAGCTCCATGGGAGATGTTTCTCTGGTTGACATTGAACAATTCATAATTAGTCTTTGGGTCTGGTCATTCAATCAGTTTCAAATCCAGCTTCTATTAACATTGGTTAACCAACAGCTCCCCATCTTTTCTACAAGGATAGCTGCAGAAATTTTGTTAAAGGCTTTGCTAAGGTCTACATAAACTTTGTCCACAAAATTCCACTGATCCTCCTGTCTAAGGATCTCTATCAGAAAAGGAAATTAGATTAGTCTGGTAAAGCCTGTCTTTGATGAAACCTTGTTGACTCTGTGATCATAGCTTCCTTTTCTGATGTTCACTATTTAATAACCCAGGAAGTGAAGCCATGCTTGCTAGCTTATGTTTTGAAAGCTCTTTTTCCTTTTTAAAGCATGAAACCATTTTCACTTCTCCAGTTCTATGGTGCCTCACACTTGCCATAATCTTTCAAAGACCATGGATGGGGCTCTGCCATCATGTTGGCCAATTTGTTTAGTATCCCAGCATGGAGTTCATCTGGGCCAGGTGACTCAAATGCTTCAAGGGTAGCTAAAAGTTCTCTTACTATCTCCATATTTATCTTGTGTATCAACTTTCTATTAGCTATTTTTGTTCTGTCCTTTCCAATCCAAAGGTCATTCTCCTTGGCAGAGAAAACAGAAACAAAATAAAAACTGAGCAGCTCTGAGCCTTCTCTCTCTCTCTCTCTCTCTCTCTCTCTCTCTCTCTCTCTCTCTCTCTCTCTCTCCCTCTTTGTCTCTCTCTCTCTTTCTCTCTTTCTCTTTCTCTCTTCTTCTCTCTCTCTCCCCTATCTTTCTCTCCTCCTTTGTTGTCTCTGCCTCCATCCTCTTCTCTTTCCCCCTTCTCTGTCTCTATCTGTCTCTTTCCCCCTCCCTCCCCTTCTCTCTATTTCTTCTCTGTCTCCCTCATTTTCTCTCTCTAGTTGACACAATCCCATTCAATTTAAAGATTCATTCTTTGATATTCCTCCCCTCCCCTTCCCTATAATCAAAAAGGGTTTTAAAGGGGGC
>CM053582.1:163458883-163487389 GCA_028627135.1 Pseudochirops cupreus | reverse complement strand
CGTATATGTGTGTGTGTGTGTGTGTGTGTATATATATATATATATATATATGCAATTATTATTATTATTATTGACTACATCCAACTGGAACTTGAGATACACAGGCACTGCAGTTGGGAGATCCATTCTGGCCTACCAAAAAGTGACATAGGAGAGAATAGACTGGGGGAGGGGGGAAACACTGGGATGGCTGTTTCGGGGTGGTGGGCGGGGGAAAGACGGGGAGAAAATATGTAACTCAAAAAAAATTTAATAAAATAAATTTAAAAAATAAAATAAAATAAAATGTACAGAGCTATGCAAAAAAAAAGGGTTTTAAAGCTGAAAAGGAAAGGAGAGAGAGGGAAAGGAACTTCTAGATATCTCTCAAGCTTGATTCCAGTCAGTAGCTATAATGTTGGAAGATGAATAAGGGTAAGAAATGCCCCAAAGTTTTGGAGACAAAATCTATATAAGACCCTTAATATAATGGCCTCAGATGTCTATAGAAAAATGGACAAAGCAAGATGAAAAAGAATTCCTGAGAGACAAATTTAAAATCATGCATATCACTGAGATGTGTTTGGCAGCTGGGTGGTGCAGTGGATAGAGCACTGGGCCTGAAGTCAGAAAAACTTGAGTTCCAATCAGGCCTCACATAGCTGTATGATCCTGAGCAAGCCACTTAAGTGCTGTCTGACTCAGTTTCCTCGTCTGTAAAATAAGAGGACACTTTTCTTAGGATCGTTGTAAGGATAAAATGATAGAATACTTGTTAAGTGCTTTGTAAACCTTAAATATATGTGAATATTAGCTATGTAAAGTGCTATGTAAGTGCTAGCTACTTTTATTATTATTATTACAATTATTTGGTGGAATGGGATCAATGACTAGATTATGACTCTGTAAGCATATACCTTATTCAAAAGGAAGAAGGCAGGGAAACAGTTGGGGAGGAGGGAGGAAGTGAGAGTAGCATTGGATAGTAAGAAGATGGAGAATTTAAACTTCTTCAGAGTAGGTAATATCTAAGTTTGTCTGGCAGTGTGTGAAATATTTCATACCCATAGTCCCCCACCTCTGAAAAGAAGGGAGAGAAATGCATCTTCTCAAGCCTTCTCTGGGAGGAACCTTGGTCACTATAATTACACAGTATTAAGATCCTCCCTCCCCCTTTTACCTTGTGGTTTTCATCATGCACCTTGTTTTCCTAGTTCTGGTTAATTTGCATTAGTTCTTATTAGTCTTTCTCTAATCCTCTGCAGTCTTCATGTTCATCATTTTTTACAACAAAATAATATTCCACTATATTCCTGTATCACAGTTTATTTAGCTATTCCCTGATCAATGGGTACCCACTTGGTTTCTATTTCTTTGCTAGCTGCACAAAAAGGGTTTCTATGAATAGTTTGGTATATATGGGACCTTTCTTTCCACCTTTGATCTCCTTGAGGAATATGTGTAGTGAGATTTGGGGAAGACTGATTCCTCTGCAGGTGGATAGAAAAGTTTCTCAGACAGCATTGTTTCTTTTTGTCCTGAAAGAGACTGAAAGGCTATTTTCAGGGGATGCACACAGTAATACCAGATTGGGAAAAGTCAATATGTGGGTGATTTGAGAGGGGGAAAGAAGTTTCAGGAGGTGAAGAGACCAGGTTGCCTGCCTAATGCTGCTGCTGCCTGATACTATCGCTGTCGTAATGGCAGCCCCATAGCTATGGATACCTAGGGTTGAGAGTGTGTATGGGAGATTTGTATAGAGTTAGTTAAATGACAGAGGTGATAGGTGTTAGGGGGGGCACAGCAAAGAGAAGTGACTGACTGTGGCTACTCCCAAGACTTGCTGGGCTTCTTCATGGTGGCTGGTACCATCATCTGCTGCGGCAGATGGGAAAGTTATGGCTGGAGTGTGTGTGTTGGGGGAGGAGGTAGGGTTTCTGATTGGTGATGATCTTTCCCTTGGATCAGAATTCATGAAAGTGGTGAAGTGCATTCCCTTCCTTTTGCTCTCCTTTTATTTCTAAGAGGATGGATTTTAACCCAAAATTTCCTATTCTTAAAAGTTGTTTACCTGGTGCTTTAATTAGCACTAAAGTTGGCCTATTTGAGATAAAGGGACAATCCTAACTTCCTAGCTTATTATCTAAGAAGGGTAAGTCAGAGAGAAAGTGGTCAATCACTAACTTGTTGCACCTATGGAGACATAAAAAGGATAGAAGTTAGGCCCCTTAATCTAAAGTGCTAAGCTTTTATCCCAATTGGGGGCTCTAAACTAAAGGATAGTAAATCTTAATCATAATGATTTTTTTTACAAATGTCCCAAAGTTAGATCTAAAAGTTTACCTGCCTACCCTACCCCCCAAGAGTGAGATTTGAACCCAAGTGTTCTGACTCCAGAATCAGTTCTCTTTCTCTCATACAAAAGGAGAATAATCTTTGGCCTGCAAAAGACAGAAGAATAGTGGCTAAAAGGGAATGGGGCCCTGGTAAGCTTTTGGTTGAATTTCCCTATTCTGGGTGGGGTTTTTGGAAGGGAGTTTTAACATTGGTGAGCTTTGGCAAGGTCTCTGGAATTCCTTAAGTGCCATAGAAAATTCTCATTCAGGGATGAGGGTGGAGACCATTCCAAGCTCCAGAATAGGGAATTTTAGCCTCTCTACCTAGAACAGGCCAGAACAGCTGGCCTGCTCTTGCCCCAAGAGCCCCTCTGAGCTTCCAAATTTGTGGTTGTGGCAGTGGGGGAGAGTCTAAAGATACTGCTGATTTACTGATGCCAGACTTGAGTGTTCTCAGAGGGATTTAGCAGAATGGTCCATGACCTCCTCTCCAAGCCTTTGATGAGGAGATGGTTCTTTCAGTGGCTGTGGCTACCCTAGTAAGGGAGTTGAAATGAGAGGTCCCTAGCATGTGGAACAGGGAAAGATCCACAAGAGGTTTCAGGTAGCATTGCACAGACCAAGGAAATAAAACCGACCCTTTGGGTATTGAGGATGGAGTATCAGTTACAAGTATCTAACACATATATTGGTCCCAGAAGCAAAGTTTTCTAAATCTGGAATTTTCAGGGTAGACTACTTTGCCTAACTATGTCTAGTGGGAATACTGAGGATTCAAACTTGGAAGCTATGTGACTCCACAGCCAAAGATGTACTGGACATAAGGAGTAAAGGGAATTGGAAAAACATGATGAAACCCATCAAAAGCCATGTGCTTTCAGGGAAGAGAGAGCTGGATTCTACAGACAGAGCTTACATTTCAATCTTGGCTCAGCAATATACTGCCTGTCTGACTTTGGCAAATCACTTAATCTATCTGAACCTCAGTTTCCTCACTGGAAAAAAAGCATAGGGTAGGACTAGACGAACTCTAAGGTACCTTTCAGTTCTAAATCTGTGAGTATGACCCTATGATACCTCAGGTAAAGAGAAAACCTCACTGACCTCAATGAGTTTAAATCATCAAAAGAAATGAATTCTGTTCTGGGGTATAGAAAGGACTGGCAAAAGTAATGGCTGAGTCCTACTGTCAGTGATCTTTAAAAGATCAGAAAAGAGTAAATGTTCTAGTTTTGGGGATTTTTTGTTTTTTAAAGGGGAAGTGAGTAGAATCTGTAAACTATAAGCCAGTGAACAGGATTTTGTTCTCTGGAAAAATTCTGGAATGGTTGGCAAATATCTCAAAAAGGAAGAAGTGGTTATAAAGAATCATATTGGCTTCATCAATAACAGGTCATGAAATTCATCTGGAAGAACAAAAAAGTCAAGAATCTCAAGGGAAGTAATGAGAAAAAAAAGTGGAAGGAAGCGGGTAGGGCAGCTAGGCGGCACACTGAATAGAGCACTGGCCCTGGAGTCAGGAGGACCTGAGTTCAAATTTGACTTCAGACACTTAACACTTACCAGCTATGTGACCTTAGGCAAGTTACTTAACCTCAATTGCCTTGCTTTCCCCCCTCCAAAAAAGACCAAAAAGACCAAAAAACAGGAAGGGGACATAGTAGTATCAGATCTTAAGCCGTATCTCAAAGTAGTCAACATCAAAATGATCTGGTATTGGTTAAAAAATAAAAAGGTCACTCAGTGGAACAGATTAAATATATCACATGCAGACACAAACAAACACAGTAAGATGCTGTTAGATAAATTCAAAGACCACAGCTACTGGGTTAAGGACTTGCTATTTGACAAAAATTATTGGGAAATTGGAAAGCAGTTTGGCAGAAATTAGATATATAAAAACATCTCATACTGTATACCAAGAACAGTTCCAAATGGATATGTAACTTAGATATAAAAGTGATATCATAAACAAATTAGAGGAACAAGGAAGGCATTAACATAACCAGACAATGGATAGAGTAGATCACAAACGAAAAAAAATGAACAACTTTGATCACATAAATTTTAAAAATTTTTACACAAACAAAACCAATACAGTAACAATTAGAATGGAAAAGGAAACAGAGAAAAAAATCTTTGTAGCAAATTTCTCTGATAAGGGTTTCATAGTCTTACATATGAATTACATAAGGTATTTGATTCAGATTTATAAGAATAAGAGCCATTTCCCAATAGATAAATAGATGATCAAAAGATATGAACAGGCAGTTTTCAAAAGAAGAAATCAAAGCTATCAACAACCATAAATGAAAATGCTCTAAATCACCAACAAATAGGGAAATGCAAATCAAAGCATTTCTGAGATTCCTTTGAGTATCTATCATATTGGCATAGATGACGAAAGTGGAAAATGACAAATGTCAAAGGGGCTATGGGGAAAAAAAGCCATACTAATGCATTGCTGGTAGAAATGTAAATTGTGAATTTGTTTTCTTTGACTATATATGTTTTTACTAGAGAAATGTTTATCTTTTTCTCAATTGGGGTGGAGTGGGAAAATGAGGAAGATGTGGATAGGGTAGCAAAAAATAAAAGGAAAAGGAAGAGAAAAGAATGTCATTGAGTAATTTTTGTTAAGCACATATAAGAGAATAGAAGGAAGGCCAATAAAAAGTACAAAGAAGGAGGACAGCTTTGAAAACTATAAGTTGAATTTAATATATATTTAAAATATGAAAAACAAGCTGTGCCTAATAGAGAGTTGAAATTTCTCATACAATCTCTGTTCTACTCTGGATTTAGAAATGATAATTTTACTTGGTTTCATCTGGGTGAGTTAGATAGTACGTGGATAGAAGACCAGGCAGGAAATCAGGAAAACTCATCTTCCTGAGATCAAATGTGACCTCAGACACTCATTGATTATGGGACCCTGGGCAAGTCACTTAACCCTGTTTGCCTCCATTTCTTCACCTGTAAAAATGAGCTAGAGAAGAAAATGGCAAGCCATTCTTCACTCTCTTTGCCAAGAACACTCCAAATGGAGTCAGGAAGAGTCAAACACAACTGAAATGACCAAACAAGAAGTTTGGGATAAAAACAAATAAAAATTTTAAAGCATCAGGTCATTCCAGATCTAATCTCATTCTTTTTCCCCACTTTACATTGTTACTAGACAGACAGATTAGGAGGATGTCATATGAACATGTTACTCAGCTTGTATTAAAACACTGGACAAAGCTTCTTGTGCAGTTCCAATAAGAAAGATGGAGAGGAGTGATATAGAGTTAGAATTCAGAGTAAGTTGAATGAGTAGATGTCGTCATTAACAATGAAATATTGACTGGAGAGGAGATCTCCAGTGACACATTCTAGGGAATCTGCGTTTGTCTCTATGATTTCAGAAATGTTTATCAGTGTCTTGAATAACAACATAGAAGGCACAGTTAAAAGATTTGCAGATGATATAATGCTGAAAGGCAAAAGCTAACAAACTGGAAGACAAGGTCGGCTCTCAAAGACTTGAACATGTAGAACATTGGACTGAATCCAATAGGGACTAACTCTAATACTCGTAAATGTGAAGTCTTAAACTTAGGTTACAACAAATCACTCTCACAAGTATAAGGTGGGGAAGCTAGTCTAGACAGCAGATTATCTACTGGAGGACTACAAGTTCAATGTCAACCAACACTGATAGAAGAGCCAAGAAAGCTAATGTGATCTTAGGCTGTAGTAAGAGAGGAGCCGTCATGGTATCACATATCAGGAGCTGGGAAGAATTTTAGAGATCGTTGAGTTCAACTCCCTTATTTTAGGGATGAGGAAACTGAGGCCCAGGGAAGTTATGTATTTTGCTGAAGGTCACACAGGTAATTATCAGATTTGAGCCCAGGACATTTAACTTCAGAGTCAATGTTCCTCTCTCCCCCCATAGTACCAAACCTTGACCTGTCTTTTCTATCGTTTTGTTTATTTCCTACTCTATTTTAGTCTTCTCCCCAATTCTGATTTCTGCCTTAGTCTTATCATTTTGTTCTTGTTCAGTCATTTCAGTCATATCTGACTCCTCATGTCTCCATTTGGCATTTTCTTGGCAAAGATGCTGGAGTGGTTCCTTCTCCAGCTCGTTTTACAGGTGAGGAAACTGAGGAAAGCAGGGTTAAGTGACTTGCCCAGGGTTACACAACTAGAATTGTCTGTGGCCAGATTTGAATTCATGAAGATAAGTCTTCCTGACTCCAGGCCTGGTATTTTATCTACTGCACCATCTAACTGCCAAGTTTTATCATTAGATCCTGTAATTGTGATATACAACCAATATATGGTGGTAGTACCTGGCTCATGGCACTCCACAAAAAAGAAAAATACAAAATGATCCTCTCTCTTCTTGGGTAGAGGTAAGAGGAGAAGGAAGAAAGGAGAAGGTATCTTTCTGTAGCTATGGCAGGAGAGTGGTACACAAAAAAATATGGTGCCAAGAATCACACAGTTTTTAGACCCTCTATAAACATTAACAACTGTTGGTATTCCAAATATAAGATCCTTGTCCAATGGCCATATTCATGTGAGATGAGTGCTGTAGGGCTGCTTTGTCTGAAATCAAGATAAATAGTTTTCTTTTAGTTTTAAAATTAAAAAGAAGACCTTTAGACTAAAGCAAACATTAAAAACTAAGCCAGTAATCAGAGCTCACTTTCATAAAAGTAGGAGGGTGATAGTCCAGCTGATCTGCTCCAGTGAGGTGACATTTAAAATATTATATTCAGTCCAGGATGCCACATTTCAGGAAAGATTTTGGCTGCAGTGTTTCCAGAGAGCAATCAGAATGGTGAATAGCATCCAAAACATGCCATACGAGGCAATTGTTTGAAGGCGCTGGGCATGTTCAACCTAGAGAAGATTTAGCTGGATATGGTGGTACAAGCCAGTTATTACTGAATGCTTGAGTTTGGGATTTCTGAATCATAGTAAGCTAGTATAGATTAGGTGTCTGCACCAAATCTGCTACAATTATGGTGGCAGGAAGGAAGAGGTAGGGGGAGGGCCACCAGGCTGCCTAAGGCAGAGCACACTGGCCTGGGTCAGAACCTGACCAGTGGTACAGTTGACAGGGTCAACTTCCACTTTGTGTAGAGATAGAGAGAGTCAGTCTCAGGAAGAAAAAAAAGACAAGAAACAGAGAGATAGAATGTCTTCAGGAAGTGAAGAAGAATTCAAGTAGATCTTTCTAGTTCTTAGCTCAAAACCAGAAGTAATAGGTAGAAGTTGCAAAATAACAAATCTAGGCTTGATTTCAGGAAAATGAAAAATGAAATACCAAGTTCCTAACAATTAGAATTGCCTAAGAATGGAATGGGCTAACTCAGAAGATTTGGGGTTTCCCATCCTAAAGTCTTCAAGGTCTGGAGAGCCACTTACTAAGAGTATGTTATAAATATGATTCTTGTTCAGATATTATTGGGGCTAGATGGCCTCTGAGTTCCCTTCTAATGATAGAATTCTATGACAGGTTGCTTGTAAGTGGTTTCCCTATAGTCTCTACTCATTGGTCCTTGTTCTACCATCTGGTGCCAAACAGAATAAATTGAATTCCTCCTTTTCACAACCATCTTTCAGATACTCAGACAGTAAAGCCAGTGCAGTGCCCTCTTCTCCAGACTAAACATTCTCTGTACTTTCCCTAGTATGGTTCCTAGTGAGGCAGTTGGTGGTGGCACAGTAGGTAGAGAGCTGGGCCTGGAATTCAAATCTGGTCTCAGACACCTACGAGTTGCCTGGACATCAGGCAAATCATTTAGCTTCTGTTTGACTCAGTTTCCTCAATTGTAAAGGTATCATAATAGCACCTACCTCCCAGGGTTGATGTTAAGGACTAAAGGAGGTAATATTTATAACGTACTTAGCACAGTAACTAACAGAGAGTAGGCACTTAATGGTGCTTCCCCTCCTTCTTCCTTCCCTTCTCTCAAGAAGTTTACTGTCTTTTCAAGAGGTGAAACTCAAACACATGAAGACATAAGAAAACGATTTAAGAAAATAAATGGGAAGTTTTAA
Source organism: Pseudochirops cupreus (assembly GCA_028627135.1). Taxonomy (NCBI): domain Eukaryota; kingdom Metazoa; phylum Chordata; class Mammalia; order Diprotodontia; family Pseudocheiridae; genus Pseudochirops; species Pseudochirops cupreus. The sequence continues at coordinate 163,479,014 of CM053582.1, read as the reverse complement.
AATATATAGTAGTCAAGTATGACGTGGAAATCAGAGAAGGGGGACATCAGTGTAGATTAGAGTGCCTGGGGGGCATTTCACAGGAAGTATCAAAGTTGAGTAGGGCTGTGAAAAGTCAAGAGAACTGGTGAAAGGAGGGGGGAGGAGGCATTCTAGGTGAGGGTGGGGGCACTTCTAGGGATCTAGTGAAGAGATCAGTCTATCTGGCTTCACTGGAGGTAGCCAAGGAGAATCTTTCATGCCCGGAGTCATCTCCCAGTTAACACATTGTTAAGGAAGGGTGGAAAGAGTCCTAGACTTCAAGTCAGAAGAGCTGAGTCCAAATTCTGTCTCAGACATTAACCGTGTAATCCCAGATAAGTCACTTTACACCTCTCAGCCTCAGCTTCCTCATCTGTAAAATGGGGATTAATATAGCACCTGCTTTACAGATTTGTTGTGAGGATCAAATGAGATAATATAAAAAACCCAGCTTTGCAAACATCGTATAATGTAGAAACATTATTTATGATTATTGCTCTTTGTCGTTGTTCAGTTGTTTCTCATACTTTGTGACCCTATTTGGGGTTTTCTTGGCAAAGACACTGGAGTAGTTTGTCATTTCCTTCTCCAGCTCCTTTTACAGATAAGGAAACGGAGATAGATAGGGTTTCAAGTGACTTACCCAAGGTCACACTGCTAGTAAGCATCTGAGGCCAGATTTGAACTCAGGAAGATGAGACTTCTTGACTTGAGGACTGGCACTCTATCCAGCGCACCACCTAGCTTCCCAATTAGTATTCTGCCTTGGTCATATTTGGCTGAGAGCCTTTTTATTAGTCAGAACTTTACTTTTACAGCTATAAACCAACTCGAATTTTAAAGTGCTACTGATGTATGTGTAGCATGGGTGTTCACCTTCCCTTACCACAGGCTCATTTTGTGTTGGTACACTCACTCCCCAGACCTGTTCCCACAATGGCAAATTGGGGTTCCCCAAAGGGAGCAGCTACTACAGCCATTCTCAGAGTTAGAGGGATAACCCTTGTGGGTGACTATAATCTTACTCCTATATCTCTGAGTCCTACTGGTTTATTTCCAATTATCAAATCAACCAGCTAACTTAAAAAAATTTCTCCAAATTACACAACATGATACTTATAAACCTGAGGTTCACTCACCTACCAGTGCACATTATGCCCGTGGAGGACAGTATGCACTAACTCAAAGTACAATGGGGGTAAAGTGCACATAGTAGGGAACACATGGCCATGGCTATTCATCCGAACCTTTGGGATTCATGTCCTTTCTCTTGTTCAGGAACTGTTCTTACCAAGTTCACTGATGGGTGTGGCATCTATGTTGGAGCTGTGTCTGACTCTTCATGACTCCATTTGGCATTTTCTTGGCAGAGATACAGGAGTGGTTTGGTATTTCCTTCTCCAGTTCATTTAATAGATGAGGAAACTGAGGCAAATGGGGTTGAGTGACTTTCCCAGGGTCACACAGCTAGTAAGTGTCTAAGTTAAAATTAGAACTCAGGAACATGAGTCTTCCTGAATCCAAGTCTGACACTTTATCTATTTCACACTCCAGCTGCCCATGTTGGACAATGACTCTGCTGCTAAGCTGATACTATGCCATGGCTGGAATGGCCAAGTCCTCATAGGATAATGCATCTCAGCTGAATTTCCTCATTAGGATTGCTCCACTGATAATAGGCAACTAGGCTGGGCTGTTGCTCCTCTCATTTGGGCTTGCTTCTCACTAGCCACTGTAGTCTTCATCATTTCTCTCTTCAATCTAAGCTGATGTTCTCAGATGAGAGAGTATAATACTCTTTTATAAAGGAAAGGGACTGTTAGTCTAGGATTGGGAAAATCATCTTTAGTTTTGCTCTCTTAGCTGGCCTCTGAAGTTCTCTGTTTCCTCTGTAGCACAAGGCAGTGCAAAGAAGTATATCCTCTCCTCCTTTTCTTTTCTACCTTCTAGGCTTCTTTCTATTCTTCTATAGCATTTCTTTCACTGAACTTTGAGATCTTTTCTTTGACCAACACTTTCTGTCACAAGGGTGGGTTTTCGTAGTGAGAAATCTCAACTAGTGTGTGATGAGCGACCAAATCCTCATCTCCAGCAGCTAAACCACAATCAGGCAGTGTACATATGTCCAACAGTCACAAAAACAGTTCTAGGATTTAGGGTTACCCAGTTATTAACTTCAAAGTTCTGTAGTTGGTAATATGAAAATGATTGTCTGGGAAAAAAGGCACTGAGGCCAGTCTAAATAATAAGAGCATTCCCTATGGGAACTTTTCTTAGTGTTTCTCATAAACAAGTCCTTCATTAGTCTTTATCTTTGCCCCTCCTAAAAAGTAAGACTATCAAAGTCTGAAAGGAGCACACCCTTACATATTAATTTCTATTTGAAGAGTCCAAGTGAAGTTAAGTGATAGACCAAGCTTTTGCATTTGTTACTTTATTGTATATTGAAACTCTAAGTGCAAAACCCACTTTGGGAATCTCATTTCTTAAGGAGAAGAAATATTTGTATCGAGTATGGTTTATTTTAATACTTTTTACTTACATGTTAAGAGTTAGTAATTTTCTTTGAAACAAAGCTGCTTGCAACATCATAGTTTGAATGATAAAATGTCAGCAATTTTTGGCTCCCTCTTCCCACCCCCAACCTCCCCCACTCTCAAATTTAAAATAATAAAACATAGTTTCTTTCAAGGTCATTATCAGGATAACTACTAATACCTAAACTGGCAGCTCACCGTGAGATAACAGCCATTTCCTGAGTTCACAACTATATGTCAGCAAGATGCTAGTTATTAGAACTTGCCTATTATAGGTGTCTCCCAGGTAGTGGCTACCTACATGTGAGGCCACTGAGGGCCTTAAAGGTATATGCCAAGACCAAGTTCCCCAAAGGGCCAACTATCAGTTCAGAAAAGACTATGAGCCCAGCCACATATGTTCTTGCCAACTAGTACTCCTAAGTTGTTAAAGATGATGAAAAAAATTAGGGTCATTGGTAAGAATGGTTCGAAGTAGAACATTTTTGTCTATGTAAGTAAGAACAATCCAGCCTTTAGTTTTACTGCTGTTAGACTTGTTGTATAACACTTGCCCAGATGCTGGACTTTTTTTGTTGTTGTTGTTTGTTTGTTTTTTATTAGCACGTCAAAGGCTGATTGAGGATCAAGTTCTCCATAAGCCTAGAGAGGAAATGCTCCTCAACTGGAAACACTAGAGAGTCTGGCAGATTTTATGTATTGACTGTCCCTCTGAAACGAAGCCAACAATGACATATCACTGCATTCAGTAAGACCAGCTATAAAATATATGTTATTCTTGGGATTTTGCCTTTTACCTTTTAATAGCTCAGAGGTAAAGTTTATGATCCATTTGGAAAGCATTTGCTGTCAAATGTTGGGTAATGGGTGGGAAAGTCTGATAACCTTCTCCAGCTCTTAGAATTAGCCCCACAATTGTAAGAAAAGTCCATTCTTGTAGTATAGACTCCATCCTCTGAGTATTATGTTTAGGGAGAACATTGGTTAGCTGGAGAATATTTGGAGGATGATCAACAGGTCAGTGCATGGTCTCCAGATAATTCTATTATATGAATCAATTCATATTCAGCTTGAAAAAGAGAAGGCTTAATAGGAACACAAAGAACCTTTTACAAGTATTTGAAAAGCTATAATGTAGAAAGGGGGTTCAATTTGTTTTGTTTGGCCTCAGCAAGTTGAATTAGAACCAGTAGCTATAAGCTATAAGGAGGCACATTTAAGTCTGATGTAAGTAAAAACATCCCAACAACGAACATTCTTTGGGAGGTAGTGGGAAGACCTGTAGTGCACCATAATCCATGAAACCACTTTTGCTAACCAAAGGATTGATCTTATTAAGCAAGTCTAGATGACCATTTTGCAGATGAATTGTAGATGGTTTCTTGTTCATATATGAACTGGATTATTTGGCCACTGAGATCATTCTGCATGCTGAGATTCTATGTTAAATTCTGGTGAGTGGCCTGTCTTTCTCAGAATTTGAGGAATCACCTAATCCTGGTGTTAAAGTTGTTAGTTCTCTAAAAGGCTGGATTTCCCAGAGCAGCCCAGCTATAAATGCAAGGGGTCAAGAATTCCCAGGGCCATTTTTTCAGTCTTTGGGAAAATCATCAGTCATCCAGTATCTCAGTCTCCCTCCACACAAGGGAATGAAATCTTCTATGTTCATTCCATTGCTAGGCATCACTAGATTTCATCTGCCAGGGTCTCTCAAGACATCTATATAGCCTTTGGGAAGTTACAGGGGAAAATGTTGCAGAATTCCACTTTGCCATAGCTGTGTTGAGTTACTGTTGGGTATTAACTGCTACATAGAAATGATAGGTTGCTGAGATACTAGTTTTCTTTGCAAGTTATCGCTTTTATAAAGAAGTACACCAGAAGAAGACATGGGCAGTAAGTCCATTTTAATGGAACGATCTCTTTTGGCTCTCCCACCTAATTAGGCATTGCCTTATACATCAACCAAAGTTTTCCATTCTTTTCCATTCCATCCTTAATTCTGCATGAACTTCAGAGTGATGAACCACCTCTTGCTTGCTTTTCCAAAAGACTTTCAGGAGAACAGGCCCCTTACATCCGTGGCCCATCACTTACAAAGCACACAGGGTCATATTTCTGATCCCGTATCATCCTCTCTTGTCCTCAGAATCTCTGTCACAGAGAGGCTGAAGGATGTCAGGATAAGCAAAAAACATCAGTTCTCAGGGATACTTCCTGATTTTTGTGACTATACTTCAGAGAATGAATGATCCAACACTGCAGAAAGTAAAACCATCCAAATGTCACCCATCATGCAAAAGAGGCTCTTACAATGAGATTAGATTGAACCACGGCCAATCAAAGTTGGAGTCTCAATTGCTCTATGACTTCATTTAAAGGGCCAGGGCCAGCATGGAAAAAAATCAATACTGCATTTTCTTCATCATCAGTTCTGCTTTTTGCTAAATGGAAATGCTTTCATTCTCTCTCCTGTCCCTCTTCTCCTCCCCATCACCCTTGTAGATATCGATTCTCTCCACCCCACTCCTCTCACCCCCTCCACCATGTCTGCAGAACTCAAGCGAACAGCTCTATTTTAGGAGAGCAGGGGAAGTTTGGCCTCTTCCTTATTAAATACCTAATGGCATTGCTGAGGATGTCAGTGGAGTCCATGGAAGAAGATTTGTTAGTACAGTTGTATTCGCTCGGCAGGCTGTAGCAGAGGGGACTAGCACATGCCTGGTGCTACAGAGCTATCAGCTGCCCTCATTCTTGGAGACACTGAGTCGATCATGTACTTGGTAAGAGCAACTTGGCGTGACCGCCAAGGTCATTTCCCAGTTGAAATGTGTGGGATCCCTGGTAGAATGCTGGGAGCTAGAGACTGGAATCCAATAGGAGGCAGGGCTATGCTGGACCCCATTCAAGGTGGCTGAGAAACTGAGGGGTGCAAAGGCCCTTGTTATAAGGTTATCTTACCTGGAAAGTGATCCTACAGCTAAGACCCCTGACAATGGCATTAGGAGGAAACTCCCACATTCAGAGATTCTAAGGAGGCTCAAATTGGGCACCTTATGTACTTGGAAGGATTTGGGAAAAGGAAAAGAGGAAAAATTGTGCTAAAAGGAAGAAAAAAAAAGTTCTGTGGTCTAGAAACTCATTTCCTGAGGAGCAAGAGCACATCATATGCTCCCTGGGACTCGCAGAGCTCCAGGAAGCTCGTCCAGTCACTTAATAAGTCATTGAGGACGTGTGGTTTAATTAACTTGCCCAAAATTCCTCCTTTCCCTTTCTCACTTTTGCTATTAATATTTTTCGATATCTGATAATGCAGTGTAGTTAATTCTTTCTGGCTTTATAATGAACACTGCCATAATGAAAAAGGTTAGCAGTGCTTCAGGCAGCTTTTAATTATCCAGCCGAGCAGGTAAAAGCACTTTATTCTTCTCTTTTTTCCCCTTACTTAGCAATTAATGGAGGAGCTCGGTGGCACTTACTGTACCTTTTTTTGTTTTCTAATGGATGATCCTTTGCTGATTGGGGAGGCATTACTGTCCCCCTGATACTTGTGAGCTGGGCCGCCTCAGCTCTGGTCTCGAGCATGTGGGAAAGAGGCAACAACAAGTTATACATTTGCTGGCAAAAAGGCTTAATCTTGTTAAACTGTGCACGTCACCAGCAGTGGTTACCACCTCCCTACCATCTCTCTGGCCTTTACATTGGCATCTTGGGAGGAGGAACTCAAGTAGAACAGAAAAGTGACCAGAGTCCAGGAGACCAGGAGACAGAGGCTCTTCCACGTAACTGCTGTGTGACTCTGAGAATAAAGTGGAGTCACCTCTCCAGGCCTCAGTTTCCACACCTCTGTAAAATGAAGGAGGCAGAGTAGAGATTTCTTAAATCCTTTCTACTTTTAACTTCCTACACACATACCTAGATTATTCTAATCAGCTGTATTAGTTCAAGCCACTCACTTCATCTCTCTGAGCCTCAGTCTCCTTGTTTGTGAAATGAAAAGGGAAAGGACTTCTATTTTGGACTTTCTTTTTCTCTCCAGGCTATATTTTGGACTTTCTCTACCATGCTGCAGAAATCTCTTCATCCTGGAAGCTCATGCCAAGCTTGGAATCCACATACTCCTAGTAATTACCACCAGGCTGGACTCTCCCTAATTAGTTTCTCTCTAATCTATGTCCTCTTGGAACCCCCATTAGAGGAGAGTGCTTAGGACAACCACATCTCCTTCTTCCTCTCCTCTCCTTTCTCTCTGTCCTGCACTGCAGCCTTTTTACCATTGCCCCCAGCTGGTACCTCCATTCTACCTCCTCTCCCAGGTCAGTTCCCTTTTATGTGTGTCTGCTCCCTTTAGAATGTAAGCTCCTTGAGGGCAGGGATTGTCTTTCTTTCTATTTGTATTTATAGTCTCAGTATTTAGCACAGAGCCTGGCACATAATAAATACTTAAGAAATCTTTGTTGACTGATTGATTCTCTCAGGACCTTTCTAGGTGTCATAGTCTACTGTTCTATGACAGTCCCTAAGAATTATACATACTGTCCTGGAAATCTTGCTCTGTTTGCTCAATTAACTTGTGCTATTTTGCTTTCAGAATTTGAAAGCCCTCTGCCATGCTTTCTTCCATTTGTCTATGTGGTATCCTGAGGAAAACTGGAAGAAAACAGATATTACTTCCCTTGTTTTATAGATGGGAATATTGAGGCCCAGAAACATTAATTTCTTGCAATGACAGGTACAGAAAGAATGACAAGAATTTGGTAGAGTATTGATATGGTGCATTTGCATAATGCTTTTTTCTAAAAGCTCTTCTCTGTTTTCTCTTTTGAAGCTTACAATAACCTCACATTAATTATCTTTGCATTATTATCCCCATTTTACAATTAATATAGCTAAAATACAGAGAAGCTCTTTGACTTGCTTAAGGTCCCAAAGCAAACTGGTGGCATAGTAATTCCTAGGACTCCAGCTTGTTGACTAGCAAATCTAAAATCTCTCCCCTAGACTGGAGCGGCCACTGATTTATCCTACCCCATGTCCTGTGGCCAGGTGGTCAATATAGGGCCAAGAACACAGTAAGTATTTATAAAGTTTGGAGAGGCAGCTCTGGCCTGTAATCGGGAAGGTCTGAGTTCAAATTTGACCTCAGACAATCACTAGCTTTGTGACCCTGGGCAAATCACTTAACCTCTGCTTGCCTTAATTCACTGGAGAAGGAAATGGCAAACTACTCCAATGTCTTTGCCAAGAAAACCCCAAATAGGATCACAAACAGTTGTATGTGACTGGACAATTGAACAACAATAAAATTTTGAAGACTGACAAATTGATTCTGGGATAAAAGGAGGTTCAGAATGCTATTCACATCCAGAGAAAGAACTATGGAGCCTGAATGCAGATTGAAGCATACTATTTTCACTTTTTTGGTTGGTTTTTGTTTTCTATTTTTCCTTTCTTGTGGTTTTTCCCTTTTGTTCTGATTCTTCTTTCACAATATGACTAGTGTAGAAATGTTTAACATGATTGCGCATATACTACATATATTAGATTGATTGCTGTCATGGGGAGAGGGGAAAGGATGGAGGAAGAAAAATTTGGAACTCAAAATTTAAAAAAAAATGAATGTTGAAAACTAAAAAAAAAAGAAAAAGAGGGTTCAGGTTATTTACACAGGAGTTTTGCAGCACATTGCTGCGTCCTCTTTGTTTGCTCCAGAGGACAAGCTGAGGACTGAACCAGAGAGAACGATTTATTTAACAACGGATGTACAATAAAGCCTGTCTTTGGGCCTATACTTGTAACCTTTCCAGTCCAATTGGTAGGACCTGCCAGGGCATACTCTGCTAATGAAATGTACGCTAGTATGAAGTGTCAGGGCTAAAGAATTCCTCTCTCCGTGGTCAGTCTACCAATGATGAGCCTCTCTCTACTGAGTAAAGCTGATCCTTTGAAAATGGACATAGTCTGTTGCTGGGACCATCTTTGGAACTTTTTCAGTCTTATGCAGCTTAGCAGTTTATGCTTTACTGACTTTACTTTCAAAAACTGATTGTCACCTCCACATGATGATAAAGACTTCAAGTTGGATGCTTTGTGGACTGAGTCTAGAATTGAGTAGGAGAGAAAGAGTTATGAATTGTTTTTGGGAAATTATATGGAGATATTAATGACCCCAGGCTTCTCTATGAAATAAGGAAATCTCTAAAAAATTGCCATCTTTTGGTTTTTCGCATTACTTTTATTTCCACATATAATCCTCTCCATTTCCCCTGTCCAGAGAACCACCTCTTGTAACAATGAATAAAAAGGAGGAAAAAATCATTTCAGCAAAACTAACAATATATCATCTTAGTCTAGCATTAGCTCAATGTTCCATCCCCGTACTCTCTCATCTCTTAAGAAAAAAAAGTGAGGAAAGAGAATTTTCTCCTCTTATCTTTCGGTTAAGCTTGAGAATTACAATTATAGTGTTCAGTTGCAAATGTGCTTTGTTCATTTCATTTCATTCCTATTGTTGTAGTCAGTGTTTTCCTGGTTCTGCTAACTTTACTTTGCACCAGTTCATATAAGTCTTCCTATGCTTTTCTTCATACTTGTTTATTGTGGCTCAGGTATATTTTACTGTTTCATTTTCCACAATTTATTTATTCATTCCCCTGTCAATAGGCCCATATGTTGTCAATTCTAACATTTCTCCAGTGATATTATATGACCTCAAGTTAAGGAAGAGCACAGTCTCTAAACAATTAAAGTTGTGAGTCACCCAAAGGACAATGGGGATATGCCTGGGGTGGGAAAATGAGGCAGTATTTTGCCCATGAACAATTACATATAAAACAAAAATAAGGGCAGAAGAAGACATCTACAGAGAGCAGTTTTTTTTACTATCTTGTTTAATTTCATATATATGTGATGTAGATTTCTTAAAAAATCAAATTGAATATATTCTAATAGAATTGTCTTTAGTTTTCTTTGTACAATGAAATGTCTTTGATTGTTGATGTTTAAGTTTATAAAAAAAGAAGGAAATAAAAACACAATGTTATAGATATCATAAAAGAGATACATGACAAGAAAGGGGTGTGGGCAAGTCATATAGGAAAGGTGAGGTATAATACATGGACAAACCACGTATTTCACTGGTAATGTCAAGATATAGGGGGAGGGGTGCCAGCGAGTTTGATCATTCCCTGGGGGAGTATAAATGGAAGGGACAAGAGCTACACTGTGTGAGGAAGCAAGGATGGATAGGTATCTAACTGCATCATTGGAGGAAGACTCCACGACTGAGACCAGGGATCCATCCAAGTTTTGAGGTGTGTCCATGTGACCCATTACCACCAATCCATCTAAAAACACAGGTCTAGGGGTCAGGAGAGTTGGGGTCTAATTCTGGCTCTTTTGCATAATACCTTGGGTGATCTTGAGCAAATCAGTTAATCTCTTTAGGATTGAGTAAAATGAGGACACCACATTCCTTACCTACTTCACAGGCTTATTATGAAGACTAGATTACATAATCTATGGAAAAGAAATTTGCAAAGTTAAAATAAGAGAATATGAACCTTCTAGGATCTCTCCTTTTTGCTGGTGATCCAGCTTCTGTTCTGTCTTGTGAGCTTGACATCCAGTGTTAATGCACAAGACACTAATAAGGAAGGATGTATTCTAACTTTGAGTTTCTGGGAATGTCTATAGACTGGGTAGAATACATGTATATGTATATCTATGTAGACAATTCTCACTTTATGTAAATTTGCATTACACAAATTAGAATTTACATAAAGAATTCTGAGAGAAATCTGCATTTAAAAAATACCTATGTTAACTTTACAGTATTGTGTTCTCTCTCTCTCTTTCTCTCTCTCTCTCTCTCTCTCTCTCTCTCTCTCTCTCTCTCTCTCCCTCTCTCTCTTTCTCCCTCCCTCCTCTCCTGTCCCTTAACTAAGGGCTTTGTGCCTCCTACCTCCCAAGCAAAAAAATAAAAAGCTTCCAAATGAAGGCAGAAAAACACACCTGGGAGAGACCAATTCTAGATGAGGCCTTGACTTGAGACCTCTGAGATAGAAGACCTTTGCCCTTCTCTGCCCACCCTCCCTTGTGTCTAGCCCCCACTTGTCTATCTTCACTATTTGGGTCCCCAATCCGTGTCTGCTCACCCCAACCCTTGTCTGTCCTCCACTCTGTGTTCTTCCTCTTGGTTCCTGCCAGGCCCCTACATGACTGGCTCCAGCCTCACCTGTCCTTCCTCCTACTCTTTCTTCTCCATTCCCAGCCTTCATGTGTTCTTGAACCATGTGCTAACTCCTTCCTCCACTGTGTTCAGCCACCTTCCTGCCTCCCTCCCTCTCTTCCCTATGTCAGGGCAAATTTGAATTACGTAAAAATCACTTTACCAGAGTCTGCAGAATGGCTTCTAACATGAGAATTGTCTGTATGTACATATCACACATATTCACATATTTGGTATGTTTATGTGTATCTATAGGTATGCATATGGACATGTATTTATATATTTTCAGAATATATTATATATATATGCGTGTGTGTGCATGTGTGTGTGTGTGTTTACATGTGTACAACTATGTGAACACATGCTTCTCTTTTGAACTGCCCAGACAAATGGAGAAAACATGATTAGTTCTAGGAGCAGGTTGCTAAACTGACATGGAATCAAGATATTAGTAGTGATGAAAGACTATACCTTTCTAGAATCTACTAAAAAGCTGAGCAGCTGAGAAATTCTTGAGTTGATTTAATGAAATTTTTTTTCTTTCAGAAGTTGGATGCAGCCATGATGGGAACTTCTATTTTATTTTACTTTTCTTAAAAAATATTTATGTTTTATTTTCCCTCAATTATTTGTAAAAATAGTATTTTCTTTTCTAAAAAATTTGGAGTTCTAAATTCTCTCTTCCCCCCACCTCCATTGAGAAGGCAAGCAATTTGATATAGGTTATATATGTCTAGTCATGTAAAACATATTTCCATATTAGGCATATGAAGGAAAACAGAGACCAACACTCCCCTCAAACCCCCAAACTCCCAAACAAACAAACAAACAAACAAATAAATGAGTATGTTTCTATTGGCATTCAGACTCTAACAGTTCTTTCTTTGGGGATGGATAACATTTTTCATGATAAGTCCTTTAGAATTGTCTTGGGTAATTTTTATTGCTGAGAATAGCTGTCATTAACAGTTGTTCATCATACAATATTGATTTATTGTGTAGAATGTTCTCCTGGTTCTACTCACTTCACTTTGCATCAGTTCATGTAAGTCTTTCCAGGTTTTCTGAGCATCCTGTTCATCATTTCTTATAGTATAACAATACTTCATTACATTCATATACCACAACTTGTTCAACCATTTCTCAATTGATGAGCATCCCTTCAATTTCCAATTCTTTACCACCACAAAAAGAGTTGCTATAAAAATTTGTATAGGTATTTTCCTTTTTGCTTTTTTAAAATCTCTTTGGTATATAGACCTTCTCTGGTATTGCTGACTCAAAGGGTATGCATAGCTTTATAGTTCTTTGGGCATAGTTCCAAATTGTTCTAAAGAATGGTTAAATCAGTTCACAACTCCACCAACAGTGCATTAATGCCTCAATTTCCCCATATCTCCTCAAACATTGGTCATTTTCTTTTTCTGTCCTATTATTCAATCTAATAGGAATGAAGTAGTACTTCAGAATTATTTTAATTTGCATTTATCCGATCAATAGTGATTTAGAGCATTTTTTAAAGAATATGGCCATAGATAGCTTTGATAACTTCATCTGAAAACTGCCAATTCATATCCTTTGATCATTTATTAATTGGGGAATGACTTGTATTCTTAGCAATTTGACTCAGTTCTCTATATATTTTAGAAATTGGGCCTTTATAAGAGAAATGTGTAAAATTTCTTGCACAGTTATGATAACTGTGTATTTCCCTCCATCCTATTCCCTTCATTTATCCTATTCTCCCTCTCCTTTCACTCCATCCAAGCTCAAAAGTGTTTTACTTCTGACTATACCTCCCCTAATCTACCTTCCCTTCTATCAGCCCTGCCTACTTCTCTAGTCCCCTTCCCCCCCACTTCCTGTAGGGTAAGATAGATTTCTATAGCTGACTGAGTGTGTATGTTATTCTCTCTTTGAGCCAATTCCAATGAGAATCAGGGTCAAGTTCTGCCCCTGCTCCTCTATCTTCTCCTCCACTGTAATAGCTCTTTCACAACTCTTTTATGTGAAAATTCATTTTGAGGCATCATTTAAAGTTGTTTGGAAGGGACTTTGGGAGAGCTCAGGTAAGTCTCCAGCTTTTCTCTGCCTCCTTTGCTCTGCCTCAACCCCTCCTTCCCCCCCGAACTCTTATTTTAGACCAGATTCTAATAAAGAAACAGAAGCGATGGGAACCTTGGGAGGAAGTAGCTATGACATCTCCAAATTTATAATAATTTAAGTTGTGGAATCCAGGCATAGTCTGACATGTGCCAGAGACTGTGGGAGAGTGTATTTTAAAGAGAAACACAGAAAGGAGGCTTCTGTGGCCTAGATTTCTACAGAAGAAGTTGGCTTAAAGAGGATAGGATGCTCTTAAGAATACAATTCTGATTCACACAAATGATTATGAAGAGGAAAAAAAAGAGCTGTTTGAAGAGACTGATGAGAATGGACAAGGAACATATCAACCCAGTTAGATTCTTTAAAGTCACATAGAAAAGATGGAAGCAAGGCAGACAACTGAGGATGAATAAAAATAGTGGAATGGAACTAAAAGAATAATACTGAGAATACTAAAGTCCCCAATGTGTCCAAGCTTGCAATAAATGCTAAAAATGACAAAAAGTGCTTTTTAAAGACTGTTGCTTGGGATGACTGAGATGGTGGTAATGGCCAAGAGCATGGAGAGGGGTTACAAAATGTCATGTGTAATGAATAGCAAGAAGGCAAATTGTGTTGGACCAAAGCTGTAAGAAGGGGAGTGATATATAATTAGGCTGGAAAGATAGGTTGGAGACAGGCTGTAAAGGATTTTAAATGCCAAACAGAAGAGTTTATATTTTATCCTAGAGGAAACATGAAACCACTGAAGTTTATTCAGCAGAGGAATAACATGCTCAGAGATATGCTGAACAAAAATTGCTTTGACTGCTTTGTAGAGGATGAATTAGAGAAGGGAGAGGCTTGAGGCATGGAGATTGACTAGAAGGCTATTGAGATTACCCAGGTGAGAGGCCATGACAGTTTGAATTAGGATGATGGCTGCACGTGTGGAAAGGATGGGATAGATGATAATGGGGATAAGAACTCACTATTTGACAAAAACTGCTGGAAAAACAGGAAAATAGGGGGAGGTGTAAAGATGGTGGAATAGAAGAAGGAAAATTCCATGAGTTTCTCCCACAACCACCTCAAATACCTATAAAATATCACTCTAAAGAAATTTTAGAGCTACAGAACCCACAAAGTGACAGAGAGAAACAAATCTCCCGCTGAAGGCAGCCTGGCAGGCCTACAGGAAGGGTCCATCATAGCACACTGGGAGCAGGGAACAGTCCCCAGTGAGCCACATGGTTTTAGCTTTAGGGCAGCCTGATCTGTGGTGGCCAGAGCAGACTTCAGGAGAGTGAATCACTAGCAGTTGTGGTAGTTTCCAGACTAATCAACCCATAAATGCTGAAGAGAAAGTAAAAGATCAGTCGGGAACTCTGTCAGAATAGGGGGTCAGGGCAGAAGACCAAAGTCTGGCCCCTGCCCCCAAGGTGAGAAGTGGCAGAGGCATGGCAGCTACAGCTGCTGCCAGGTGGCTTCTTCCAGAGTTCTTGGCCTGCAGATTGTAGGGGGACCAAGCAACCATTCAGAGGGTAATCCCTCTTGCTTTAACCTGCTTGGATCTGGATCGCTGTCTTGTGTGGAGGTTAGGGGGTGTGTGGCCAGTGTGCCAGAGCCTGTGGGGGCTACAGAGAGGGCACTCAACTAATAGCTCTGACAGCTGTGAAAGCCACAGCAATTTAGGACAAAGCTCTCCTCTCTGGAATCAGAATTCTACTGTGGAAAAGAGCTCAAAAGTAGAGTAATTGACTGGCAACATGAGCAAGCAAAGGAAGCAAAGCAAGCATAGAAATCAAACCTTAGATTCCTTTTTTGGGGACAAAAAGGATCAGAGGATGGAGTGGGAAGAAGACAATGAAGTAAGAGCTCCTGCATCAAAAGCTTCCAAGAAAAATATGAATTGGTTGTAGGCCATGGAGGAGCTCAAGAAGGATTTTGAAAATCAAGTAAGAAAAGTAGAGGAAAAATTAGGAAGAGAAGTGAGGAAGATGCAAGAAAATTATGAAAAGCAAGTCGACAACCTGACTGAAGAAAATAACACCTTAAAAAATAGACTAACTCAAATGGCAAGAAGCCCAAAGAGCCAATGAGAAGAAGAATGTCTAAAAAAGCCAAATTTGCCAGATGGAAAAGGAATTTCAAAAACTCACTGAAGAGAATAATCACTTCAGAATTACATTGGAGCAAAAGAAAGCTAATGACTTTATGAGAAATCAAGATATTATTAAACAGATATGGGGGGCCACTCGGGTACCAGCCCCAAGTGTCAGCAGAGACGTGATAAAGAGAAAAGAGAAAATAGAGACCAGGGGGTAGCTCAAGGAAGAACTCCATTTAACGATCATTTGGACAGGGTTTTTAAAGATCCAAAAGACAAAGATTCAAGTATTTTTATTGATAGACTTAGTTTTTCACATCCTGGATACTATCTTAATTTTATTACTTCAAAGATCAACTACATCCTGGAAGTAACATCAGACACAATCAAACCTTCTGATTTCTAGGCTCCAAGAGTCTGGGGCAGTCCATCAGATCCTTAGGAAGTCAATCAACATTATCAAAGAGAATGCAAATCAGAGCAGACCTCCAAACGTCTAGGTCTTTGGTAAATCATTGTCTTGAATCTGTTATACCTTGGGACCTAAACAGGAAAGACTCGTCTTATCAGAAGCTTTGAGAATTCTAGGCACCAAAAGTCTTTGGAAATCCAACAGGTCTTTGGAAGTCAATTAACACTTTACAGGATGATGCAAATGAGAGCAGGTTTCAAAGCATTTAGATTTGTTTAACACAAATCTATGCCAAAACTGCATCTCCAGAGCATCTGTATGGGAACTGACCTCCAAGATCAAATGTTTTGGCTTCCTTCGAACAGACCCAAACAAATGATAAAAATTGAAGGCAATGTGAAATATCCCGTTGGAAAAACTACCTGGAAAATAGATCCAGGAGAGATCATTTTAAAATTATTGGACTACCTGAAAACCATGATCAAAGAAAGAACCTAGAAATCATCTTCAATAAATTCTCAAGAAAAATTTCCCTGATATTCTAGAACCAGAGTGTAAAATTAAAATTGAAAGAATTCACTGATTGTTTCTTGAAAAAGATCCCACAAAGAAAACTCCTAGGAATATCATAGCCAAATTCCAGAGTTCCTAGGTCAAGGAGAAAATATTACAAACAGCCAAGAAAAAACCATTTGAATATTGTGGAAACACAATCAGGATAACACAAGATTTAGCAGCTTCTACGTTAAGGGATTGAAGGGCTTGGAATATGATATTCTGGAGGTCAAAGGAGCTAGGATTAAAACCAAGAATCACCTACCCAGCAAAACTGAGTACAATGTTCCTGGGAGAAGTATGGTCATTCAATGAAATACAGAACTTTCAAGCATTCTTGATGAAAAACCAGAGTTGAATAGAAAATTTGACATTCAAATACAAGAAGCAAGAGAAGCATGAGAAGGTAAACAGGGAAAATAAATCATAAACAACTTATTAAAGTTGAATTATTTACATTCCTACATGGAAAAACAATAATTGTAACTCATGAAACTTTTCTCAGTATAAGGGTAGTTGAAGAGAATATAAATGTGTATATACATGTATACATACATATATATATGTTTGTGTAGGAGGGTATATGTGCATATAAATACATATGTGAATGTGTGTATATATGTGTACATGTATACATAGAGGACACAGAATCAGTTCAATAGGAAGGGGTGATATCTAAAAAATAAAATTAAGAAGTAAGAGAGAAATATAATGAGAAGAGACAGAATGAGACAGAATAGGGTAACTTATGTCGTATAAAAGAGGCAAGAGAAAACTGTTACAATGGAGGGTAAGAACAAGAAGGCAAAAGGGAATGGGTCAACCTTACTCTCATTGAATTTGGCTTAGGGAGGGAATAACATACACACTCAATCGAGTATTTTACCCTACAGGAAAGTAGTAGAGAAGGGGATAAGAGGGGGGATGATAGATGGGAGGGCAGATTGGCAGGGGAGGGTAGTTAGAAGCACGTACTTTTGAATAGGGACAGGATTAAAGTAGAAAATAGAACAAGGATGGAGGGAAATATAGTTAATCTTTTACAATATATCCATTATGGAAATGTTTTGCATAACTATACATGTACAACCTATATTGAATTGCTTATCTTCCCAGTGGGGGTGGGTGAGGAGGGAAGAAGGGAAAGAATCTGGAATTCAAAGTTTTAAAATCAAAAGCTTAAGGGGTGGCTACGTTGCTCAGTGAATAGAGCACCGGCTCTGGAGTCAGGAGTACTGGAGTTCAAATATGGCCTCAGTCACTCAACACAAAACTAGCAATTGGGCAAGTCACTTAACCCCACTTGCCCTACCTTCCCCCCTCCACAAAGCAAAAAAAAAAAAAAGAAACCAAAAAAACCCAAAAAACAAAATCAAATGTTTAAAAATTATTATTATTTTTTTTACATGCAACTGGGAAATAAGATATACAGATACTGG
The DNA here is from genome assembly GCA_028627135.1 of Pseudochirops cupreus. NCBI lineage: Eukaryota > Metazoa > Chordata > Mammalia > Diprotodontia > Pseudocheiridae > Pseudochirops > Pseudochirops cupreus. The sequence continues at coordinate 163,461,625 of CM053582.1, read as the reverse complement.
GGTATGGATAGCTATCTTGCCCTACTGGAGAGTCAGAGGGAGGATTGGGGAAGGTTATAGGAGAGAGCAGATTGGGGAAGGAGGTATTTGGTGTAATCGTTGTTTTGGGGTGGTGGGTAGGGAAAAGATGGGGAGCAAATTTGTAACTCAAAATCTTGTGGAAATGAATGTTGTAAACCAAAAATAAACAAACAAATAAAAAAAACAGGAAAATAGTATGTCAGAAAGTAGGCATAGACCAACATCTTATACCGCATACCAAAATAAAGTCAAAATGGCTACAGAATTTAGATGTAAAGGCTGATACTATAAGCAAATTTGGAGAGCAAGGAATCATTTACCCATCAGATTTATGGAGAATGGAAGAATTTATGACCAAATGAGAGATAGAGAACATTTTGAAATGCAAAATGGGAAATTTTGATTACATGAAATTGAAGTTTTTTTTTTTCACAAAAAAAGTGAATACAGCCAAGATTAGGAGGGAAGTAGAAAACTGAGAAAGAATTTTTACAGCTAGTGTCTCTAATGAAGGTCTTATTTCTAAAATATATAGAGAACTGAGTCAAATTTATAAGAATATAAGTCATTTCCCAATTGATAAATGATCAAAGGGTACAAATAGGCAGTTTTCAGATGAAGAAATTGAAGTTATCTATAGTCATATGAAAAAATGCTCTAAATCATTATTGACTAGAGAAATGCAAATCAAAACAACTTGGAAGTGCCACATCACACCTATGAGATAAGCTAGTATGACAAAACAGGAAAATGATAAATGTTGTAGAGGATGTGGGAAAGTTGGAACATTGATTCATTGTTGGTGGAGTTATGAACTGATTCAACCATTCTAGAGAGCAATTTGGAACTATACTTAAAGGACTATAAAACTGTGCATAACTTTTGACCCAACAATACCACTTCCATGGCTATATCCTAAACAGATCATACAAATGAGAAAAGGAATCACATGTACAAAAATATAGCAGCTCTTTTTATGATGAACAATAATTAGAATTTTGAGCAGATGTACATCAATTGGGGAATAGTTGAACAAGTTGTGGTATATGAATGTAATGGAATACTATTGTTCCATAAGAAATGGTGAGCAATTGGACTTCAGAAAAACCTGAAAAGACTTATAGGAACTGATGCCAAGTGAGGTAAACATAACCAGGAAAACATTGTATATAGTAACAGCAACATTGTGCTATGACTGACTTTGACAGACTTAACTCTTCATAGCAAAGCAAGGATCTAATTCTCTACAACATGACTTATGTGAAAATAGGTTTAATATGAATGCATATATAGAGCCTATATAAAATTACATGCTGTCTTGGGGTGGGGGGAGGAGAGAGATGGGGAGAAAATTTTGAACCCAAAATCTCATGGAAGTGAATGTTGAAAATTAAAAATAAATAAATTAATTAAAACAAAGAATGGGATGGATGTTAGAAATATCATGGAGGGAGCATCAACAAGACCGCTATACTGGGTGAGGTGATAAGAAGAGCTGTAGAACTTAGAAATATGATCATATTCTTAACAGACACAGGGAAATTCAGAAGAAGGATGGGTGTATGGAAAAGCTAAATTTAGATGTGTTTGGATTAATATGCTTACAGGACATCCAGTTCAAATGCTCTACTAGACCATTGGTGATGTGGGAGTGGAGCCTGGGACTGTAATTAGGATTAGAAATGGAAATTGTGGGGGGGGTGGAGCCAAGATGGCAGTGTAGCAGCAGCAACATATCACAGCTCTCACATAGCCACCCCAAAATACCCATAAAATAGGACTCTAAACCAATCCCAGAACTCCAAAACGCACACAAAGATACTTCCCACTAAAGTCAGCTTGGCTACCAGGAACCATATCAACACTGTGAAGCTGCTGCTGAGCCCTGGGGGCAGCTGGTGGAGAGGAGCAGTGAGCAGATTAGCAGCAGCTGCTACCATTGTTCAGAACTAGGTCAGTGGGACTTGCGAAATTAGGAGAGAAAAGCAGTCCGGCCAAAAGGCCTCCAGAGCAGAAAAGCGAAAGGCAGAGGTTTTTCACCCGCCTCCTTGTTGCAGCTTCCCGCCTGCGGCCTGCAGACAGCAGGGGGACTAAGCGATTGTTCTGAGGCCAGTGCTCTTGCATTGAGTGGCCTGGATCCGGATCACCGTCTTGGGCCTCGGTCTTGGAGTCTTCATTATCCACTGAGCCAGAAGTAAGTAGGAAGGGTTCCAGCACTTTCCTGAGAGCTATGGCAGCCAGGAGGACCCCAGTGATTTGGGACAGAGCTTTCCCTTCTGGAAGCAGAGCCCCACAGAGATTAAAAAAAAAAATCACAGACTGACCAACCATGAGTAAGAATAAGCATAAGAAGCAAAGTAAGAACAGCACCCAAACCCCCTAGATTCCTTCTTTGGAGAAAAGAAGGATCATGGCAAAGAGAGGGAGGAGGAGAGCATAGCCAGAGCACCCCCACCAGGGGCCTCCAATAAACATGAAGAATGCCTTAAAGCTAGAGATGAGCTGAAGAAGGATTTTGAAAACCAAATAAGGGAAGTGGAAGAAAAATTGGGAAGAGAAATAAGAATGTTGCAGGAAAATCATGAAAAGAGAGTAAGCAGTATGACTGAAGAAATCAACATCCTAAAAAATAGATTAACTCAAATGACAAAAGAGGCCCAAAAAGCCAATGAGGAGAAGAATGCCTTCAAAAGTCGCCTTTGCCAGATGGAGAAAGAATCT
>CM053582.1:163413159-163450939 GCA_028627135.1 Pseudochirops cupreus | reverse complement strand
ATTCTCTTCAGAAAGCTTTTGAGATTCTTTTTCCATCTGGCAAATTTGACTTTTTGAGGTATTCTTCTCCTCATTGGCTTTTTTGGGCCTCTTTTGCCATTTGAGCTAATTTATTTTTAAGGTGTTATTTTCTTCAGTCAGTTTGTTGACTCTCTTTTCATGATTTTCTTGCATCGTTGTCAATTATCTTTCAAATTTTTCCTCTACTTCTTTTATTTGGTTTTCAAAATCCTTCTCAAGCTGCTCTATGGCTTGTAGGAAGTCTACACATTTCTTGGAAGCTTTTGGTAGGGGGGTTCTGACTGTGTTGTCTTCCTCCCATTCCATGCTTTGATCCTTTTTGTTCCCCAAGAAGGAATCTAGAGTTTGATTGCTGTTCTTACTTTGCTTCCTTTGCCTGTTCATGTTGCCAGTCAATTGCTTGAATTTTTAACTCCGTGGAACTCTGCTTCCAGAGGGGAAAGCTCTGTCCCAAGTCTCTGGGGTTTTTGCAGCTGCTGGAGCTATTAGGCTGCTGCTGCAGCCTCCACCAGCTTTGGCTCACTGAAAACACACCCCAGGACCACCACCCAAGACCACTATCTGGATCCAGGCTGCTCAATGCAAGAGCACTTAGCCTCTAAACAATCGCTTGGCCCCCCTGCAGTCTGCAGGCCAGGAGCTCTGAAGCAGTCATATGCAGGTGGCTGCAGGGCCACCACTTCTGCCGCTTCCTTGCCCTGGAGGCAGTTTGGCTGCACCGCTTTTCTACCTGAAATTTAGCTGAGTTCCACTGACCTTTCACTTAGTCCTTATTTCTTATGCCTTGATCATTCTGGAAACTGCCACAGCTGTCGCTGATCCATTCTCCTGAAGGCTCTAGCTGTGGCTTGTCCTGGCTGCCCTAGGGCCAAGCTGCAATTTCATGCTGAGCTGGTTTTGGCTCCCAGCGTGCTGTGATGAGCCTCCTGCCTTCAGCAGGAGATTGTTTTTCTGTATTTTTGTGAGTTTTGGAGCCCCAAAATTTTAGAGTCGTATTTTATGGGTATTTGAGGTGGCTATGTCAGAGCTGCAAAGCCTTGCTGCTTCTATGCCGCCATCTTGGCTCTGCCCCCCATCAATACTTTATCAAGGAGAGAGTCAGAAGGTACTGGGAATAACAAAAAATAAATTGGATTAATGGATAATTAATGGATAAAAACCAACTGGTGACTGATGTGGGAGTCATTTGTGAATAAGTGATCTGCATGCATTCAAACAATTCACATTATTTGAAACACCAAATTAGAGCTTTAAAGAAGAAAATGACGTGATATAAAATTAAAACTTTTATCATATGTTTCCAGTTTAGATGTCAGCTGGTCAATAAACATTTATTATGGATCCGCTATGCACCAGATATTGTGCGAGACAGTCAAGAAACAAAGAAAAGCAAAAGACAGTCCTATTCTCAATGAGCTCACAGTCTAATGAGAGTGACAACATGCAAATAACTATGTGCAAATGATCCATATGTGGGATAAATTGGAGATAATCAGTAGAGCATTAAGGGAAATCAGGAAAGGCTTCCCATGGAAAGTGAGAATTTTAGATGAGACTTCTCCTCCATGGAAACCAAGAGGAAGACATGAGAAGGGGGAGAGTTACAGGCAGGGGAAAATTCCCAAAGTCAAGAGATTGTTTCATCTCTTGATGTTCCTTCTTTGAAGAGCACCATGAAGGCCCATGACGCTGGAGCTCAGAGCACGTAGGGATGCGGAGGCTAAGATCTAAAAAGTCTGGGAAGGTGGGGAGAACAAGCCATGAAGGCCTTCAAATGTCAAATAGAGAATATTATATTTGATCCTGGAGATGAGAGGTAATGATTCGAGTTTACTGAGCAGGAGGGTGGCGTGGTCAAACCTGGAGTTTAGGATGATCATTTTAACAGCTGAGTAGAAGGACTAGAGTAGGCAAAGACCTGAAGCAGGCAGATCCACCTGAAAGCTACTATAATATTTGGGCCTTGGGTGATGAGAATCTATACCAGAAGAGTGTCAAAGGAGAGAAGGGGTCATAACATCATGAGAGATGTTAAAGTTGCCATTGACTAAAGGTCTTGTCAACAGATTGGATATGGGGAAGTAAGAGAGTAAGGAATCAAGGATGATGACTAAAGTGTGATTAGAGAATGTTTCTACAATAATAGGGAAGTTAGGAAGAGGGGACAATTTTTGGAGGAAAGCAATGAGTTCCATTTTGGGCATGTTAAGTTTAAAATTCCTCCAGGATATCCAGTTTAAGATTTCTAAGAAGCAGTTGATTTGACTGAAAGTCATCAGAGAGGTTGGGGCAGGATTTATGAATCTGACAATTTTCATCACAGAGATGATAATCAAATCCATGGTAGGTGATGAGCCCACCAACTGAAACAGAATAGAGGGAGAAGAGAAAGAGGCTCAATCTGACAATCAGGAGGAGAACCAGGAGAGAGAAGTGTCATGTGAACCCTGAGAGAAGAGAATATCAAATTAAAGAAGGTGATCAACAGTTCAGAAGATTTCAGAGAGGTTGGGAGAGATGAGGATTTATAAGAAGCCATTGGATTTGACAATTAAGAGATGCGAACTTTAGAGAGAGTAAAATAAAGAGGTCAGAAGCCTGATTTTAAAGAAGAGAGTGAGAAGAAAGGAAGCGGAGGCATTTATTGTAGATGGCCTTCTCAGGGAGTTTAGCCACAAAAGGGAGGAGAGAGATATAGGACATTGGGGATGACCCAGGCAGGCCTAGATCACAACTACTCTATTGGCATGAAGATTCACACTAGCCAGAGGCTAACATGGAGTTGATAAGAGACTGAGAGACAGAAGGCATCTCAGAAATCATGAGATCAGCTCTGTCATTTTACAGAAGATGGAACTGAGGCCTAAAGAGGTTTGAGTAAAATGTCTTATGTCATACAATTAGTAAGTGGATCAGGTGGGAATTGAATATCTTCCTATCCAAGTCCAGCACTCTAACCGCTATACCTTGTTGCTTCACAAAATTGTGTGATGCTTAAAAAATGAGAAGTAGGTAAAAAAGATATCAAAATGTTATATAATTAAAACAAGCACTATGATGAAGAAGAGGAAGGGAACCTCAAGTTGCTTGAATCAGCAGATACTTGATCTATTTGCTAAAAGAAGAGAAAAGGCAAACAATCCTAATACAAGTTGTTTAAAAATCAATTGGTCTTTTTTTAATCGAAAAAAAAATAGTAACGAAAATCTTTTATTCCCCTTCCTGCCACCTTCACTGAAAAAACAAACAAACAAATAACCAAAACCTTTGTAACAAATATTTATAGTCACAAAACAAATTCTCACTTTGGCCATATCCAAAAAAACATACGTATCTTTCTTCTCTCTGAGTCCATTATCTGTCTTGCAGGAAAGGGGCACCTTGCTTTGTTACTCTGTAATCATAGCTGGTCCTTGCATTGATCAGAGTTTTTATATTTCAGAGTTGTTTGTTTTTATTGTATTACTGTTATTGGAAATATAATAGGATTTGCTGCTCATGACCGAATTGCCCAAGATAAAATCATACATGTTGGAGATAGAAGGGACCTCCTTCTGGGGAAACATCCTATACCCCCCTACAGTGTGAATAAGAGCAGACTTTTTTTCCATTGACTGAGGAGCTAGAATGGGCTTCATTTTTAAAATTACCAATTTGGGATTCTCTCTCTCTCTCTCTCTCTCAACCCCTTTCTCTTTGGCACACGCACCATAAACTAAGCTGGGTGGAGGAAAGTGATGCCCTTTTAAGCCCTGTGGTTTAGAGAAATGAACTTGAGGTTTTTGTCTTTTTTTGTCCTCTTCAATTCTAGCCACAGGCAATGGAATCCCCAGACCTATTACCTCAAGCCATGGTGACGCTGGAGGCAAGATTACAGGCTGGATGTTGCTGCCAGCCTAGTAGACATGGTCTGAGAAGACAGAGTATCAGCACTTGGGCCCAAGGTGGGGACTTTGGATTTGTAACTTTGTGGGCCCACACTATATAGGAACTGAGCTAAACTGTGAATTTGATCACTCTTTCCAGAGACTGAGATAGTATTAAAGGGGAATATGTTTCCTTCCCTCTGCAAGTGTTTGGGGGAGATTGTTTGAGTATTTGTTCAAGTTATATCTTTGGAATAAAAATTCTTTTGTGAAAAGTAATCTGACTGTTAAATGGTTAAATGGAACTGGGGTTCGAGGGACTCATAAGAATAGGAGAATACAGTCAATGGGATCTTTAACCAATGGCAGAGAGAATAGATACCTCCACCCACCCCCACCCCCAAGAGCACTAGAGAAACCTGGGAGAAAGGTGCAATGTAAAATACCTGGTGTTTAGGCAGAAGGGGCCAGGACAGTAACTGTTACATATGACTTGTTCTGGTTCTGCTCTCTTTACTTTCTGTCTAGAAAGCTTCCTAGGTGTTATAAGAGCCACATACCTACATCCTGCTCTTTCAAGTTAGGATAGCTTTTCCTTAAAAGATATTGAGAGGATCCCTAAGACTTGATTGGCTCAGGCTGTTGACATTATTACCTGATTACCCAAGTACAAAACAGTCATAAGCTTTCTAGACCCTGTCTAATGCATAGCTGATGGATTGGGATGGGAAGGAATGAATGAAGGAACTTCATTCAACTGAATCAATTAAGGAGTCCTTAATACCCAGCTTGTCAATATCCTTCTTCTGCTATGTTTAAATAAATCTCCTCTTGTGAATTGTTAAATGATCAAAGAGTGTCCCATTTTACTCTACTTTGGAACCTAAACTACCAGGGGATTGGCCCAAGTCAAGGACAGGCCAGATCAGAACAATTGGTATAGTTAGGTAGGATTGTAATTTAGTAAGATCTTTGAAGTGGGGGATGGGCAGTGCAGAGAAAGGTGGGCACAGATTGGCCTTCATGCTTCTGTAGGTAGTTTTTGGTGATGTTTCTAGGGTTTTACTTCAAGGCTTCTCCCACTCTTAGGAGATTAGGGAGTAAACTGCCTCTGACCATTCATTAAGCAAGGACAGACAATATGAGTCCCCTGTGTCCTTAAGAATCTACCCCTAAGGAGTATGGATGAGAGAGCAGGGTGGGGGGAGAGGGATGTTAGAAGCAGACACTTCAGTAAAGGGACAGGGAAAAAGTAGAGAACAGAACAAGGCAGGGGGGAATAGGAAGGAGGGAAATATAGTCAGTATTACACAATATGTTCATTGTGGAGATGTTCTGCGTAACTACACATGTACGGCCTGTACTGAATTACCTGACTTTCCAGTGGGAGTAGGTGACAAAGGAGGAATGGAAAGAATCCAGAATTTAAAGTTCTAAAATCAAATTATATATGTATATATGTATATATATATGTAATTATTATTATTATTTACATGCAACTGGGAAATAAGATATACAGGCACTGGGATAGGGAAATCCATCTTGCCCTACCAGAAAGTCAGAGGGGTAATGAGGGAGGATATAGGAGAGAGCAGATTGGTGGATGGGGTATACAGTAGGATCACTCTTTTGGGGTGGTGGGTAAGGGAAAGACAGGGAGAAAATTTGTAACTCAAAATCTTGTGGAAATCAATGATGTAAACCAAAAAATTAAAAAACAAAACAAAAAAAAAACAACTAGGAAGAACTCTAACATACACACACACACACACACACACACACACACACACAGAATCTACCCCTAAGATAACTGGTAATTTAAGCCTCCTTCAAATTCTCCTAGTCTAGGGAATCCCTTCAGAACTCAGTTTACCTTCAAAGTAGTTTGGAGGGGTTAAATTTGGGGGGAACAAAATAAATTTCCCCCTCACTAAAAAGGGCAAATCTGAAGACAGTGTTATCCTCTGCCCTGGCTGGGACTAGATGCCTTTCTTTGCATTGCTAATGATAATCAGCCTCACTTGCCTAAGAAAGGCTTCCTGAAAGAGGGTCTCTGGTAGCTCTAAAGAACTTATATTTGTGGTATTGCTGGGTCAAAGGGTATAATTCTAGACTGCTCTTTAAAATAGTTGAATCATTTTACAATTCCACCAACAATGAAATTGTGTCCCAATTTTTCCACATCCTCTCCAACATTATCATTTCCCCCTTTCCCCTATTCTACCATTTTAGTCAATTTAGAAGGTGAAAATATCTCAAGGTTATTTCAACCTGCATTTCTCTAATTCCTAATGATTTAGAGCATTTTTATATGACTATAAATTGTTTTGATTTCTTCACTGGAAAACTGCTTATTCATATCCTTTGATCATTTATTAATTGGGGAATGACTCATATTCTTATAGAATAAACAAAGTTCTAGCTACTATTTGTGGGTTTCTCTCCATCTTATTTTTACTCACTATTTTGCTTCTCAGCCTCTCTTTTTACTCTATTACCTTATCTTTTCTCCTTAACCTCTTATTCCTTATTTTACCCACCTCTCTAAAATTCCCTCCCTTATCTTCTCCCCTGCCCTCCTAATAAAAATCTCTCCCCCACCCTAACACCCATGATTTCTCATCTATATATTTCTCATATGTATGAATGGGAAAAGAACTCTGTGATTTTGAATGTCTTTTCTTTCTTTCTTTTTTAACTGACAATGCAAATTAACAAGCAGCCCTTAGTCCTATAGATGTATACAGAAAAAGCCAGCCATTGAGGGTGGCATGTGGGATCCCAACAGTGAAAGAATGCCAACCAAAGAGCTCAGAAATTTTAGTACTGTGTAACAACTGTGCTGAAGCAGCCATTTGAGTTTTGTTTGTTTGTTTAATTTTGACATTTGAGAGGCCAACTGGAATTTTGCTAAATGGACTTGTTGTGATTCTTTGATCTGAGCCATTGGGGGAGGCACTTGAAAGGACAATACTTAATTCTCCCCAGGAGCCCAGAGTCAATTCTGGAACTGGGGATATGGATAAATGTGCCAACTGCACTCAATTTAATTAGCTGAGGAAGGCAGGGGTGCTGCATCAGTTTAAAAAGTTTCCAACCTTTCTCCTGAATTGTGTACTGTAATTCTCTCTCTGGGGCTTTCATTGAGGGTTTCCTGTGGAGCTTAGGCCATAGGTGCTCTCCCCAACACTGACAGAGGGTCGTTGAGACCTGATTATTCCCAGCCCTGGTGTCACCCTTTGATGAAGAAAAGGATCCCTCAAGTTGCTTGAATCAGCAGATACTTGATCTATTTGCCAAAAGAAAAGGCAAACAATACTAACATTAGTTGTTTGAAAACCAATTGGTCTTTTTTTAATTGAAAAAAAAGTAATAAAAATCTTTTAATCTCTTTCCTACTACCTTCACTGAAAAAACAAATGAACAATCAAAACCAAAAAATTGCTAGAAACATTTTTGTACGTATGGGTTTTTTTTCCTCTTTCTTTGATTTTTTTTTTAAGGTTTTAGGTCTAGTTGTGATATCATTGGGTCAAATGATATGCATAGTTTACTGACTTTGGGGCCATAATTACAAAGAAGATTTCCAGAATGGTTTAACCAATTTATAACTCCACTAATATGATTCTTTTCTCTCATCCCTTCCAACATTTGTCATTTTCCATTTATTGTCAACTTTGCCATTCTGATTAGTATGAGATGGAAACTCAGAGTTGCTTTAATTTTAATGATTTGGAACATTTTTTCCCACATGGCTATTGAAAGTCTGGATTTCTTCCTCTTAAAACTGCTTATTTATATCCTTTGACCCTTTATCAATGGCACTTATTTTTACAAATTTGAATCAGTTTTTTATATGTCTTGGAAATGAGAACCCTATCAGAGAAATGCTGCAGAGCTTTCCCCCCTCTCAGCACCTGTTCCTCTTCCAATGTTAGCCGTATTAATTTTGTTTGTACAAAAGCTTCTTAATTTTAGGAAATCCAGATTATCCATTTTATCTTCCCTTTCCTTTGTTTGTTTGTAAACTCTTGTCTTATCCATAGATCAGAAAGGAAATTTCTTTCTTCTATAATTTGTTTATGATATCATAGTCACTGGAGCTATTCAAGATACTTATTTGTCATGGGGTGAGGGGGCATTCATCAATTGGACAAGGCGTTGGATAAATTGACTTCTTGGGATCCTTATAATTCTTAGATTCTGCAGACCTCTGTTTTTCTTACCCTTCTTGACTCCAATTTCCTCAATTTTTTGCTTTCTTCACTTTGGATTGACAGACTAACTTGGAATGTTTGATCCTGCTGTCCTCTGGCTGTTCCTGTGTTACCCTTTCCCTTAACTCTATGTTTCCTGTGCTAGCTAGTGACCTGATGCTGCCTCTGATCATCTCTGTAACTCAACAATTGGTTTTGACATTCTTAACTCTGGAGCAACTGTGACTCATCAGGAAGAGTTGCTTCTATATTTCCAGAGCAAGTTTACTGCCATCAAGTCAAGGACAGTTATCCTCATGGGCAAAGTTGGGTACAACTTATAATAAAAATAATATTTATTTGATATAATTATTTATACAAAATACAAGGGTATTAAAAGCCTTTCCCATCATTATGTCTTTTAGTTCTCTCAACTACCCTATATAGGAGGTACTGAAAGTATTTTCGATTAGGAAATGGAGAGACTGTGACTTGTCCATAGTCATTTGTCCAGAAAATGACTGGGCCAGGACCCAAACACAGGTCCTCTGCCTCTGTGAGCTATACCACACTGCTATGTTATTGACCCATTGTTGCCAAAGGTTCTAGTCTTTATGGACTTAAAATTTAATGGTTTCTCATTTGAATCCCTACTACAGTCCCTACTTCTCACCACTGGGAGACTCTTTTAGGATTATAAGATTCCTTTCCTTATATCTCTAAGGTTCACTGGCTCATGGATGGCATTTTACCATCTACTAGGTCACAGTCTCCCAGACAAAATTTATGTATGATTAGATGCATAATTGTACCAGTATACATATGCAAACTTCCACACATACACCCAGCCCAGCAGAAACATGCTCAGATACTGAGTTAGAAAACATCCTTTTGCATTAGCACCTGGCACCCGGCATGGCCCAAATCAAACCCTCGTAATTATTCTAAGGCTTCAAAACAGCCTTCTCCTGACCAGTGTTGAAGTCTGGTGCCAGTCAACATAACTAGGTGTGAATTAACGCCACAGCATCCATGCTGCACAGCATCTTGGGCTTATGCTAGAAACTCTGGGCTGTGTTTTAGAGCTATGGATCAAGTTCATTAATAGGTGTGAGCACAGTTCTCAAAGGCCAGTTCTGCCATATTTCAAGTCATCGTTCAGAATTCTTATTAGTCAATTACCCCACTCCCTTCCTTTTGCCTGTACAGTAATGTGTATTTTAGAACCCCCAATAGGACACAGCATGTTTTAAATATACCCTAATGTATTGGAAATGTATATTCCTCCTTCAGGTTTATATATCTTAACTACTGGCCAATTTTGCAATATTATAAATAAATGTTACAGGCAACAACTGCAGCAGTAGAGTCAGTTGAGGATATTCAACTACCTGTAAGTCTGAGATCTGAAGCTCAGGGAGGGATTTGGAATATTTAGGTGGCATCCTAATGTATGGGCCCTGGGGTACAGCAGAAAGAGAAATTGGCTTTGAGTCTGAAGATGGCTCTTATTAGGTAAGTAACCATGGGGAAGCCATTTAGTCTTTCTGATATTCTGTTTCCTTATCTGTCAAATGGTGATAATACCACTTGCACCTCTCAACTCCCAGGGTTCATGCGAGGAGATAAGGTATGTAAATCATGTTGTAAGGCCAAAGTGCTGCATAAATATGTTATTATCATCATTGCTTAAGAACCGAAGTTGAAACAATGAGTGGTGGGATGAAGACAGACTAAGCTGGCTCCTTACCCCTCATTTCCTGTTATAGCTGCTTTAGCAATTCTTCTCCCCACCAGTCAAAGGATTGGGGTCATCCATTTATAAGATTTCTTTCCACAGCTGTGCCTTCCATGAGGGATATGACTATATGAGAAAAATCTGTTACGCTCGGCCTTAGGAGAAAGTTGTGTGAATGGCAGTGACCAAAAAATTTGTCACCTGGTGGCCAGCCTTCCGGTGATTTGCTTCTGGCTTGGCCAGTGTTTGGACAACAGTCTGTTGCTGGCCCATTACTTGAAGTTTCTCTGTAGTGCTAAGGTTTGTCTGAACAGTCTGCACAGGTGTCATTTGGGATGGGGGCCAGGAATCATCACTTTGGTGAAGGGCAAAGGAAAGGGATTTCTGCCAGAAGATTGTTATAAGAAGCCCTCACAGGACAACCTCCACAGCCCTGGAAAGAAGATATGTCAACCAATGTTAACCAAACCAAAATGTTAACAAATGTTAACCAAATTTGACTTAATGTGTGAAAGATGATTTTTCTAAGGAAAGAGATAGTTGTATAAGGCAGGGCAAAACAGAGTAGGCCAGGGCAGACATGCTAATAATGCCTCACATTTCTCTAGCTACTCTAGGCTTAGAAATGCTTTCCTCACAATTAACCCCTTAAACCAGGTAGGGCACATCTTTTTGTCCCCATTATACAGACTGGAAAACTGAGATTGAAAGCTATGCAGTGACTTGCTGAGTGTCACACAGATAGTAAAGAGATGACTAGAACTTTAATTCGGGTATTCTCAGTTTCAAACCAGCATTGTTTCTGCAGAGCTATATAATCTCTCAAGCTATTTTCCTTAGAACAGAGAATGAAGGATTGAGAGAAGGTCAGGAGCTTGGCATGCTATACTTAACAAAGATTCTATCTACTTGTCACATGTCCAGGGGAACCTGAGAGGATAGATGAGGCAGGGCAGATGGGGCATGGTATGTAAAAGTTGACATTAGTTAATTCTTTTTTTTTAACAATGAGAAGTCTGCAAGTCAATTCAAATAGGCATTTATTAATATGTCAGGCATTGTGCTGCCCTCAAGGAGCTCATAGTCTAATGCAGCAGTTCTCAACCTGTGGGTCACAACCCCTTTGGGGATCACATGACCCTTTCACAGGGATCACAGAGGTTGCCAAAGACCATCGGAAAACACATATTTCTGATGGTCTTAGGAACGTAGACACTGCTCCTCTATCTGTCTCCAGGTGGGTCTGCCCACATGCAGATATGCCCACATACGAGTATTAAAGAATCGCAGCATTAGGAAGGTTGAGAACCACTGGTCTAATGGAATCAAAGATTCTCATTCAACCAACCAACAAGCACTTATGGGACAGTCACTATGTTAAGTACTGGGAATACAAAGACAAAAACGAATTAATCCCTGCCTTCAAGGTGATTACATTCTATTGGATAGGGGAAATAACAGGTATATAACATATGCAGAAAATAAATATAAAGTATTTTTTGAGGGTAGGAAGCACTATCAACTGAAATAGGCACAGGAGTGTGATGACAAATATTTAACAACCAGCTCTCGGGGGGGGGGGGTGTCAGGCAAGGGGAATGTATCCAGGACACACTTTTAAGTTGAACCCACATGATTAACATTTTCTTCATGACTTTATTAAGTCCAGACAGTCAACCAAATAATAAATCAACCTCCTGATTTGTAGCATTTAGTGATTTTCAAGGTTTAAATGCTCATGCTGAACATATAACAACCAGCTCTTGAGCTGGCTCCAGCAGATCCCTGGATCAGGAAAAGCTTCATCATGTAAGAGGTGGGATTTGATATGATTTTTTAAAGGAAATCAAGGATTCTAAGAAGTAGAGATTAGGAGGGACTCCATTCTTGGCATAGGGGACAGCCTATATAAAAATATAGAGGTGGGAAATGGAATGCCATGTGTGAAGAACAGCTGGGGAGGGGGGGGTCAGTTTAGCTATGTGAGAGCAGCAATGTATTAGAGAGATGGAAAGGCATGTTATAGTTAGTTAATACATCAAACGGAAGAGTTTGTTTGTGATTCTGGAAGTAATAGTCACTAGAGTTTTGAGTAGAGGCAGCTAGGTAGCTCAGTAGATAGAACGTCAAACCTAGAGTCAGGAAGACTTGAGTTTGAATCTGGCGTCAGATACTTGCTAGCTATGTGACCCTGGGCAAGTCACTTAACCCTATTTGCCTTAGTTTCCTCATCTGTAAAGTGAATTGGAGAAGGAAATGACAAACGACTCCATCATCTTTGCCAAGAAAACCCCATGGACTATATAGGTGTACTATGGTCCATAGGGTCACGAAGAGCTGGACACAACTGAACAACATCAACAGAATTGAGTGGAGAAGTTATATGTCAGAGCTGTGCTTTAGCAAAATCACTTTGGTAGTCGTATGGAAGATGGACCAAGGAGGAATGAACAGTTTTTGACATGCTATTTATACAAAGAACTTGTTGATTATGCTTTTTGAGGCGTACTCTCCCCAGCTCTGATAGGGGAGGTTTGATTCACAGCAGCAAAGGAACCAGTGACTTTGCCAGGACGCAAGCTTTGGGCCCTCATTTTCTCATCTACCAAATGGGGGAAAACATCTGCGCTGTTTACTGGTTGTTGTGAGGATCAAATGAAATAATGTATGGGAAAGCTCTTTCAAAAGATCTTTAAAAAGTAAATGTCTATTGATATCTATTTTTTCTTTTTATCACCAAGATTTTTTTTCTAGTATCCTTCTCACTCCTCCTCCCAGAAGGCCATCCCATGTACCAAATTATTTTAAAAAAAAAGACAAAGAAGAGAAAAAATCAACAAAACTGATCAATACATCAAAAAAGTCTGAAAATATGTGCAATGTACCATACTCATGGACTTCTAACTGCAAGGAAATGGGACGGAGGTGTTTTCTCATATCTTTTCTTTGTAGCTATGCTTGTTGGAATTTAGTAACATTTACTTTTGCTTGTTTTGTAATCTTTTTGTTTTGTTTTGTTTACATTGTTGTCATTGTGTATGTTGTTTTCTTGGTTCTGCTTATTTCACTCTGCAGATGAGTGTGTAAATCTTTCTATGCCTCTCTGTTCATGAAGTGCCATTTCTTATAGTACAGTAACATTTCAGTACAGTCACAATATCTAGCCATTCACAACTTGTTTAGCCATTCCTAAATCAATGAGCGTGTACTTTGTTTCCAATTTTTTTGCTATCCCACAAAGTGTTGCTATAAATATTTTGGTGTATATGAATTTTTTTTTCTTCCCATCAATGACCTCTTTGGGCTATAATCCTAGTAGTAGAATCTCTGAGGCAGAGAATAAAAACATTTTTCTTTCCTTTACTCTTTGTAAATTTCAAAATTTATTTTAAACTTAAATAGAAAATGAAAAAAGAAAAAAAATGCCATATATACAGCAGAACATGAGAGGATTGAATATAAAACAATGAATTTCCATTTCAAGAAAGCTTATATAGTAAGTACTACAAATTATTTTTAATGCTGCCCAGCTTTTCTTTGCTTCCTTGTAGGTTTTCCTTTGTTCTCTGTGGGTATGACTATTTAATCACTTTATTTGTGGAATCCCAAATTGCTTTCTAAAATGTTTGTACTTGTTCACCAACAATGCATTAGTATACCTATCTTCCCCCAATCCTTCCAACATTGACAATTCTTATCTTTTGTTGTCTTTACCAGTTTATGAGGAATGAAATGAAATCTTAGAGTTTGTTTTCATTTGCATTTCTTTATTATGAGTGATTTGGAGCATTCTTTCATATGATTGTTAATAGTTTACAATTCTTCTTTTGAAGACTGTTCGTTCATATCCTATGAAGATCTATTATTTCACTGAGGTAAGTATTTCCTTCCACCTCTGAAAGAGTGCAATCCCTGCATACCTTAGATAAACAATTCCACTGCAGCTAAAAAGTTCATCCTCTTGTTTCTTTGAATGTGTCTAAGATGATTTTAAGACAATAGCCTTTTGTTGGGCCTACACCTGAAACCTTTCCTGATTGGTTAGCCTTGTTAGAACTTGAGTTCCCTGGATACCACCTTAGAGAATTCAGTGTTCTTCATATATCATGATGGCATGTCAGAGTAGGGTGTTTATGATTTACTGGTATTATTCAATAAATTGTATCTCTGTGTAATAAATCACATCAATTAAAGAAAACTAGGTCTGTGATTTCATAGGGAACACTGAGAGGTGTTCCTGTAACCTCTAGCCTTGTCATACCTTCCTATGAAATACCTTTTTATGAAAACTAATTGATATCAACTGGTTGATTGTTATTAGGGAGTATAATTGTAACAGGAATTTGAAGATCTTCCCTGCCTCTTAATAGGCCAAATGTAATCACGTGGAGCCTGTGGTGAAAGGAGTTTGCTGAACTGGTGGAACAGAGCCCAGAGGAAGCTGGGAGTCAGAGCAGTTAGTGTGGAAGAAGGAGAGGACACAACAAGGAGACAACTAGATATGGTCTTGCTCCCTGCGGTGATAAGGTGTATTAATTTTTTGTTTCTATGATGGATTTTGGCTTTTTGGTGTTGGGATATAGCTTTTTGGTGGCTGAATAAATGTTTTACTTCTATCTTCTATTTGAAGAGTCTGTTATATTTTGCGATCCAGAGCTATGCTGGCATATTCATAGTTGCTAGTGGTGCTGTGAATATCATGTTGGCAGTACAGGGAAATACCAGTTGGCTAAGTGATATTTGGAGAGACTACATATGGTAAAGCCTTGGATGAGAGTTCACGAATTATCGTACTAGAATTCCCAAACCCTCAGGGTTACTGATAGACTATTGAAGGGAGAAACAGTCTGTGCCATCTGGGGCCTTAACCTACAAGTCCAATGGAAGCTGAGAGAGTGAGTTCAGAGGGGGTGTTATATGCAAATTATCTTCAAAGGAGATTAATTGAAGAACTGGTGGCTCTATTCTGCCTCATTGTCTCCCATGTCACATTTATATCTGTATCATTCATTTTGGCACTTAAGGTAAAAGGTATAAAACATAAAAGTATAAATATTACACATATGTATGTATGCATACACACATATATTAAGATACCGTATCTCACCCAGGCTCAAAGTGCAGTTGCCACTCAGTGGGAAGGTCCTGCTGAGGATTGCTACGTATGGATGTGTGCATGCACATGATATAACCCAACACAATAGGACTTATACATGGATGTACAAGTGTATATGTATCTACAGACATGTAAACATACATATGCATATACACATATCAAAGTGTCTGGCACTTGGCTGGTGCTTAATAAATATTCATATATATATATATATATATATATATATATATATATATCTGTATAAATATATACATAGACTGGGTCTCCCTATCTTGCTCCAAGTTAGAAGTGCACCAACCACTTACCAGTCAAATCCTGCTACCAATTGACTTACAAGCTTTAACCTGATCTGTTTCAGCCTTGAGCTGATTTACCCATTCTTAAGGAGGCTGATAGGGCAGTTAGGTGATGCAGTGGATAGAACATGGGCCTGGAATCAGGAAAACCTTAGTTCAAATCTGGCTTCAGATACTTACTAGCTGTGTGACCCTGGGCAAGTCATTTATCCCTGTTTGCCTCAGTTTCCTCAACTGTAAAATGAGTTGGAGAAGGAAATGGCAAGCCATTCCAGTATCTTTGCCAAGAAAACCTCAAATGGGAGTCACAAAGTCAGGTACCACTGAAAATGACTAACCAACAGCAACAATAGGCAGGCTGGTACCAGAAAGTACAGATACCTCAGTGGCCTGCAGCCTACTACAGCTCAGAGTTCCAAAACCCAAGCAATCTACCTGGTGGCATGGATTACAGACATGCCCCACTATGCCCAACCTGAATGGCTGGTTGGTACAATAAGCTGTTTTTCAATCCAACCAATTGTAGTTCTTCATCATCTTTCCTCTAAGAAAACCCCACTTACAGTTACTCAATCCCAGTTTTAGGGGAGGTGGTCAGCCTATAGATATTTGAATGATGTCGTTCATATTAAGATGGTGATATGACAGGACTACAAACAACTATGAGAACTAAATCCTGTCTTCAAAGAGCTTGCACTTTAACTGGGGAGGCCCTGCACAGACAGGCTCATGACAAGTTACAACACAATGCAAGAGTTAAATTATAATAGAAGAAACCAGAGGCATCAGGAGGCAACATATGATTAAGTCACAAGTAAATGGGACAGACAAGAAGTGATGCAAGATGAAATTAAGCAAGCAGTGAGACGGGTGGTGCAGACAATGAGTATTATAGGAGTCCAGAGAAGGGGGATCCCAGTGAACTGTGGCAGGGGGGAGGAAGGGTACCCAGAAAGGCCTCTTGGAAAAAGAAAGGATTCAAAAAGCCTTGAAAGATGGATAGAATGGATGAATTGGGATGGAGAAGATTGCTGAGATGCCGCAGGGATTTCTGGGAATGTTACTACCCCAAAACCATCACTAAGAGGGAGGACCAAGAAGAAGACAAAAGTAGAATTGCTTACTTTAGCTATAGGGGGTAGGTGACCCTCAAATAATGGGCTGGGTTTTCCCAGAGTTATCAGAGGCTCAGACCACTTGTTTCTGGGGTTAGGAGAGATTTGGATTTTAATTCTAGCCCTGACATATACTAGCTGTGTGACGTGGAAGTAAAATTACTTAACTTCTCAGAGACTCAGTTTCCTTATATATACAGTGAGCATAAGAGCAATTATACTACCTCTTCATATGAGTTTATTTCAAAGAAAGGACATTTTAAGCCTTAAAGCATTATAGAAATTTGAGCTATTGTTACATTCAATTATACTTAAGGAAGTATTTAGTTCCCCTCCTCCCCTCCCCTTCTCTCAATTTTTTTTTTTGTTGTTTACTACAGATATACTACCTTGCTGGGTAGGAGATAATACCCTGTGCATTCTGGAGGCCCGAGCACTGCAAGGATGATCTGGGATTCTCCACTGGGTAAAGATACAGGAAAGGGGAGGATTTGTCCAGGGATGCTGCTTTAAGGGTGAATGGGATTGAACATGGTACATGCAAATCCTTGGTAAGGGGCCAATTTTCGATCAGAATGGAGAAAGAATAAAGCCTGAGAAGAAAAACAGGCAAGCTCACAAACACTGGGGCCCAGGGTCGTTAATCTCTAGTTCTGACATATCAATCAGTCCTTTCAATCTGTTTCAACATTCTTTCTTTTGGAATAAAGATGAAGGTAAAAGATACTCTGACAAAGAGGGAACCGAGGGCAGCGTGGAACTCAGGCCAAGAGAGCTGGGTTCTGATTTATGTATCAGATCCAGATTTGATAAATCAAGCACCTAAATCCGGTGGGTTAAGGCACTTGTTCCCTAAATGGGAGCGTAATGTTTCTTGCTCATTCACAGATGGGAAGATACAGTTGGAAAGTTAACATATAAATCGGATATTTACCAGAGCCCCTGTGTTTGTCATAGCAAACCCATCAATCAGGGACTTCTCAGACAGCAGCTGCTCTACTGTAAATCACCTCTCTCTCCTTATAAATCAGATTTTGAATCTATATTTGTCAGTTGGATCTGGAAATCCACCCAGGGTGGGACTGTCAAGGGAGACAAGGATTTGAGGGCAGGGAGAATAGACATAGGGCCCCAGCTAGAAGTATATGAAAGAAGAAAGCTGTCAAATCATGGGAAAGCATGGTGAATGCTGAAAGTAATTTGTTTTTAAGGCATTTTCTCCTCTATTTTTATTTATTTATTTTGCAGCCTGTCTGACCCTTGTAATCCGCTGATTAAAAATTTAAAAGTTTCAGGATAATAAAACATGTAACTAGAAATGGATTCGGAGACTGGTTTATGATGGTAACTTCCTAGCAACTTCTCCCTTCAACCCCACCACATCAAGCATTGAATCAATGAACAAGTATTTTATTAGAGTCTGCTGGCTCTGTCACTGTCCCAGATGCTGAGGACAGAAGTCTAAAGAATGGAACAATCCTTGTTTATGGTGAGCTTACATTCTAATAGGGGAGACAGTAAGTACATATGCATATTGTATATGTATATATATATATATACACACACACACATACACATATATACATATATGTATGTTTGCTTTTATATGTATATATATATATATATATGTACACATATATGTATGTCTTCATACCTATATATCTCTATCTCTATATTCCAGGTTCAATGCTGAATATTTCATTAAGCTGTGAGGAGTCTTGAGTCAGCTCCCTCAAGTATCTGAGGCTAATTGTCATAGGAATATAGACTGAAATTGGGAAGGGACCTTAGAAACCATCCAGCCCAGTCCTTTCTTTTAACAGTAAAGATACTGAAGCACAGAGAAACTTAGTGGCTTTCCCAGGGTCACACAGCTATCTTTTCTATCTCCTTTACCACTCTGCCTCTCTTCATTACAGTCAAGTAAATCCACTCGCATCATTACTATTGTAACCTATTTTACACCCAACATTGGGTTTACATAGATTAAGTGTGCGATATGGGGTTATTTTGGATGACAATTATAATTGAGCTCAACTGCGTCAAGTTCTTGCTCAGGAAATTTCAAAAGGTCTTCAAGATTCAGCTTGTATCTTATTAAAGGACTGAGAAGGAAATAGTAAGACATTAAAATAGTAAAATATTTAATCATGGCAGAATTGAGAAGCAAAATAATGGAAATTCTTTATAATTATCTATCAAAATATATTTTCATGCTCATACTTTTGACACGGGTGGGGGAAAATATGGCTTAGTTCTTATCACATTTGTACTTAAGATTGACTAACTTCAATCAGTACCCAGATCTCTACTTGGAACATACCTAGAAAAGTCTAGACAGTTCTTTGCAGCCTAGTTTTCACCTCTCTTTATACTCTGGGGTTTCAGGAACTCTGGAGTCTCTTGACTTTATAATAATTGAAGCCTCAGATAGTCCTTTCTTCTGAGCCAGGTGCCAGGCTGCCCACTCCTTCCCAAACTCATTATGGCCTCTGTGATATAATCAACATGCATAATGACACCCAGGCCCATGGAAATGGTTCCCTTCAAGTTTAGATCAGGCCAATCCTTAGGACTCACAAGTCTTAAGGGAAAATGTATCCAGATACTGCCCTAATAATCTTTCCACCAGTTAAAAAAGGTTGAATATCACATCATATGCACATGTATACCTATATATACATATCACAAATAACTCACTAATTAGGATATATAGTAATCACAGGCAGTCATCCCAAATGCAGTGATCAAGTGCTAAACACTACTGTCTCCAGACTGTCATCAAGAATTCAAAGGTGGAGTATTTGGAAGGAAAAGGGTGGTTGGGAATTCAGTCCTCTGCCATGGCTAAGTTAGTCTTTTCCAAACCGTCAAAGGGTTACTCACCTGACATTTCTTTTTCAATCATATCTTGCCCTGGAACTTTCTCCAATGGGACATTCTCTATCATGAAATGTCTATCTGCCACTGACGGGCAGTTCTCTGAGCTGTTTGGATGACTTTCCATCACTCTTGTCCACCTTGTGGCTAGAGAACAGGATGAATTTCCCATTAAGCAAGAGGGGCTTGCAATGCATTTTCCTTGGAAGGCATTGACTATTTTCTGGTACTATTTTGTGGATTGTTGGATTAACCAATCTTTCAGTTCCTTAGTATGGGTTGGGCTCACTAATGGTCTGATCAATAAGTCAACAAGTACTAAGAGCCTTCTCTGTGCCAGACCCTTTGTTAAGCACTAGGATACAAGCACAAAATATGAAACAATTCTAGTTCACAACAAGCTAACAGTCTAATGGGGGAGACAATAGGTATGTACAAAACATATACAGCAAAAATTTACATAATAAGTATAAGATAGTTTGGGAGAGAGAATATTTGGGGGATTATGAAAGGTCTTCACGTAGAAGATGGTACCCGAATTGTACCTTAAAGAGGAGAACACTTTGGGATGGAGATAAGAAGGGAGTGTATAAACTCCACAGTTTTTTCTCTTGACTCAGGTGTCTAAACTCATCATGGAGGGCTTTTCCAGCCATGAATATGCAAATGAGGGACAGCCTATGAATTGGCACAGAAACAGGTGATAGAGTGTCTTATTTGAGGAACAGATAGAAGACCGATTGACTGGATTGCCAAGTGCGGGAGAAGGAATAATGTCCAATGAAGCTATAAAGTGAGTTGGGGCTAAGTTGTTTGGGGCTCTGAAAAATAAAAAAAAAGTTTCTATTTTATTCTAGAGACAATAGAAAGTCACTGGAGTTGGTGGGTCCACTGTCTTGTGTTTTTCTTTTTTCTGGACCCCACAATTTCATAGTAGAATTCTATTCCCTGGTTGGAATTTCTGACAATGATCTTAAGCGTAACACCACCACTTGTTTTGATCTAAGATCTTTTACATTGAGAACATTGGTAGGCAAGGACCCTCCCTCAGATGGATCTCTCATCCAAGTGATTGTTGTGATTATTCATATCTTCCAAGACTCCAAAGAACAGATAATCAGGAAGCTGGGGCTACTGTTCCTGGTGACACTATATGCATGAACTAGAAAAACCTCAGGTTGACTCCAGTTATCCCTCTGCCTCAGGCCTCAGGGTCCCCAGTGTGTTCAACAGCATTCAATTATAGAACTTTGGCAAAAGTTCTCCTTGGGTGTAGTAGAGTCTAGTTCCAGACTCTACTATAGAATCTGGAACAAATATAACACAAATATAACACCTTCCTGACTATCTGGCTCTCCAGATCTCAGCTCTTATCAGGGAGAACTCTGGCAGGAAAACTACATGCAGAAATATGTAGCTATTGCAATGACTTGGCTATTTTAGAAATCTGGTTCCTGGTTGGCTAGGCCTGTGCATGCTGGAAGATGTAGTCTAGTCTGTTACTACCAGGATGCTGATTGTATTCTTCTTATCACCTTCTAGAGATAAGAAGTCTTTGCCCACCGGCTCTGAAGACCTTATACAGCTTCTGCTCTTTGGTTGGCAGCTCTGGCCAGTAGTTTTGTTTGTTTGTTTGTTTTTTTAGCACACTGAGCACAGATCTTACTCATCTTACAGCCATCCAGTGCCATCGTCAGTCAGTTGAGCATGTTCTGTATAAGTTCCATAGCTTTCTCTCTTGACTCAGGTGTCCCTACTCATCATGGAGGGCTTTTCTCACCATGAATCAGCAAATATTAGGGAGCATTAGTTGTCTGCTAAAGTCCCACCTTCCTCAGGGAGTCTTTCCCAATCCCTCTTAATTCTAGTGCCTTCCTTTTGTTAATTATTTCCTATTTATCTTACATGCAGCTTATTTGTACATATTTGTTTGCTCATCTTCCCCATTAGGTTGTGAGCTCCCTGAGGGTGAGGAATATCTTTTGCTTTTCTTTGCATCCCAGGCACAGTGCTCGGCACATAGTAGGTGCTTAATAAATGATTATTGACAAACTGATTAATTCACTGCTTGTATCTCATATAAGAATAATCATAATTCAGGATAGCTCTCCAATAGAGTTTCAGTTTCTACTACTCCTTCAGCAACAGGGTTCCTGTTGGAGATCTATGCACAAGGCCCAGAAGATCCCATTAACTTTCTTAGCTTGTACTACTTTTTTTTTAGGTAGCTAATAATCCAAAGGAGTAGTTATGTAGCAGAGTGGATAGGGTGCTAGATCTGGAGTCAGGAAGACTCATCTTCCTGAGTTCAAATATGACCTCAGATACTTGCTAGCTGGGTGACCCTGGGCAAGTCACTTAACCTTGTTTGCCTCAGTTTCCTCACCTATAAAATGAGTTGGAGAAGGAAATAACAAACCACTCCAGTATCTTTGCTGAGAAAACCTCAAATGGGTCCAAAAAAAGTTGGACATGGCTGAAAAATGACTGAACAGCAATAACAATCCAAGGACACTCAAGGTAGAGAGGACTGGTCCAAGGCTGTAACATTCCACCCATGGCACAGTCTCTGGAAGAAGTGACCGACCCTTAGTTGTAGCATCTTGGGTGAGTGGCCTGGTTCCTTTTATGTAAAAGATGGCTTCTTCCCCTCAGTGGCATTCACCTACTCCTCTGTCGAACAGGACCTCCAGGCTAGGGTGCATGCATTCACATAAGTCTTTTCTGGATGCTTAACTTATAAGTTGTCTAATGCCACTCCCCATCTCTGGCTGGCAGCATCCAACTTACTAGCTTGTCAGAATATAAGTTATTATATTGTTTGACAGATTATTATCTGTCCATACTTGGAATCGAGCTTCCTACATGCAGTCTTGAAACTTATCAGTGACAGCCCCCTTCAAAATCATGAACTCCAATTTGTGGATGGGATAACGAGTCTCAATGGCACTGAGTCCTTTACTGGCAAATGTAATAGAATTCTGGTAGCCATCACTCTTTGTAAAACACACACACACACACACACACACACACACACACACACACACACACACACACACACAAATCATCCTCCCAAGCCCTCCAGGCTGGCATGAGTATATAACACAAAAGACTTGTCTGGAAGTACAACAGCCAACGAGGATTCATGAGTGAGGCAGCTAAACAAATGCTTGAAGGCTTGCTCAAATTTCTTGGTCCAGTAATCTCTAAACATTGACAGAGAGTTTAGGCCAAATTTCCATCTTTGGCTCTTTTGTTTTGGGTCTTGTTAATCATATAATCAGAGCACTGGGTCAGTAGTATGGAGACCCTGGGCAAGTCACTTGACTCTGTTTGCCTCAGTTTACTCATCTATAAAATAACCCGAAAATGGCAAACCACTCCACTATCTTTGCCAAGAAAACCCCAAACGGGGTCATGAAGAGTTGGACTCAATTCCAATGACTGAACAACAAAAATCACATACCCATAGGTGAAACCATTGAGAAAAATATGTGATTATTGTCAGTCAGTCAACTAGCATTTATTAACGGGCCAGGTGCTGTGTTGGTCATACAAAGAAAAACAAGAGTCCCTGCTGTCAAGGAGATCACAGTCTAATGGAGAAGACAACTTGCAAACAGCTATGTACAAGTGAGATATGTCCAGGACAGACTGAAGGCATTCTTAGAAGGAAAGTAGAAAGATTAAGGAGGATTAGAATAGATGAATTTTACCTGAGACTTGAAGGAGGAAATGAGGAAGAGAAGAAGCTTCTGGTAGTAGGAGACAGTCAGCCCTTTCCATTGAGAGATGGAGTATTTTGTGAGAAGAATAGCCAGAGGCCAGTGTCACTGGATCACAGTATAATACAATACAGCTATCCAATATGATACACATTCATTAAATGCCTACTGTGCACCAGACACAATGCTAAGTTCTGGGTAGGGGGAGTATTTTAAAATACAAGAAGACTGAAATAGTAGCAAGGGGCTAGGTTATAGAGGGCTTTAAAAGTCAAATAGGATTTTATATTTGTTCCTGGAAGCAATAGGGAGACACTGCAGTTGATTGAATAGTGGGGTGACATGGTCAGACTTGCATTCAATTTGAAGGTTAATTTGACAGCTGAATGGATAATAGACTATAGTGGGGAGAGACTTGAAGTAGGGAGACCAACCAGTGAACTACTGTAAGAGTTCAGGCGCGAATTGGTGAGAATCTTTACTAGGGTGGTGATAGGGAAAGTGGAGATAAGGGAGGGATATATGAGAGATGTTATTAAAGTAGAAACAACAGGACTTGACAATTGATTGGATATGGGGATGAGAAAGAGAAAAAATGGTGGGGGAGAGAGAGAGGGAAATGAAAAGAGAGAAAGAGAGAAAGGGAGAAAGAAAGGGAGAGGGGGAGAGGGAGGCAGAGAGACAGGCACACACACATGGGGGAGGAGAGAGACAGAGACAGAGAAACACAGAGACAGAGAGAGACAGAGACAGAGAGACAAACAGAGAGAGACAAAGAGAAAGAGAGAGAGGGAGAGAGAGAGGTCTGGCATGACATATAGGTTGTGACGAAGAGTATGGTGCTGTCTTTCAAACGAATAGAGAAGTTAAGAAAAGGGGAGGATTTGGGGAAAAAGATAATAAGTTCAGTTTGGCACATGTTGAGTTTAAGATGTCTATGAAACATCTAGTTTGAGATGTTCATTTGGCTAATGGCGTGATACTTGAAATCAGAAGAGAGGTTAGAACTTTTTTTTTGCATGCCAAATAAAAACCTATACACTATTAACAAGACATGGAGTCCATAATTCCAAGGCAAGAAAGAGAAATACTTCCTCATCAAAAGGAAGGTAAAGGATTTATATGTGTTCTCAGTCTAGATAAATAGATTAAAATGTATAGAAATACTTTTTTGGGGGGGGAAGACAAATCATTTCACTGAACAGTAGTGAGTGCTAAAAAAATAACCTCAGGCTTTATTGGATATAACCCAAAATATTTTACTCCTGCATTGAGGGAATATCACATAACTTTACTCTTCACAGAGCCTCTGAACCAGCTAAGATCCAAGAGCAGAATCAAAAGACCCTCCATGGGTAACAAACAAATCCATGCATGTGACAAAGAACATGTCAACAAAGATAGTCTAACAAATGACTATAGTACGTGGATATGTTTATGAAACAAACTATTTGTTTATAAGTAATGCTCTCCATAATGGTAATGTAGGACCAGGTCCTAATTGCCACGAATTATTGAAAGGTCATCTGATCCTTAAAGAGCCAGAACTTACTGCTCAATTCAGATTATGCAAGAGAACTAGTAGACACCATGACGACATCAGTGCAGGTTGTAAAAATGTAGCACCTACTAAATACTTTGAAAGATTTGACTTTGTGGCTATATACCAGATGATGACTATCTTTAAACTCCTCTCTAAACTTAAGCTCTAAATTTAGCAGATGGCGAATCTGTGGATGTAATCAGAATTCAAACTATCCTGGAGAATTCAGTACACTATGCTTAGACCAGTGCATTATCACACGTGAAATTGTTGCTACAATCACCTAAATATAGCATTGATCCATAAACATTTAAGAACCAGGTTCTTAATGCTGTACATCGAGATTCATAGTCTCCAAACTTCCTAGAGTGAAAAGCTTTCAAAATACGGGGAAATATGGAATAAACCAGATCCATGTGGGGACAAAACGATGTACGTCTGGATACTTTGTCAACCTTCCTGCCATCAGCAGTCAGCATTTTGGTAGCACTTTAAAGTTTGTAGTAGAGTTGTCCTGAAGATACTTTCAGTGAATTTACAGAAGATGAACTTATATTCCTATATTTATTCAATTACCAAGGGCAGATGTTTTGTCTGTCTGAGCATGAATCCACACAATCTGAAAGAATGATAGCACAATTGCAACTTTTCTATTTGAGCTCCATCGACCTAAGATGAGAAGAATGAGATAACAACTGTAATAAAGCATCATATTTGTCATTAAAACATCATATGAATCACCTGATGTGCTTGGATGTCATCAAGCTGTATGACAGCAGGGAAAACTATATGGCTTCATTGTAAAATATTAAGAGGCTTATTTATTACATGGAAACTTTCTTCAATGATTTGTCATTGAAACTCAATAATGTGAACGTAAGATAATAATAGAAATATAAAAAATATAAGTATAAAGTCCCTAATGTACACCAAGGGAAATTAGAAATGAAGGATTCAAGCTTTAATCTAGATGTCAAATTGAACCAATGATGAAGGCTATGCTTACAATTAACCTTTTCATTTGCATTATTCATTGGATATGACAACAAGGAGTTAGCATGGTGGTACGGTGGATAAAGTGCTAGGCCTTTGGTCAAGAAGATGAGTCTTCCTAAGTTCAATTCCAGCCCCAAACACTTACTAGCTGTGGGATCCTGGGAAAGTCACTTAGTGCTGTTTGCCTCAGTTTCCTCATTTGTAAAATGAGCTGAAGGAGGAAATGACAAACCACTCCAGTGTCTCTGCCAAGAAAACCCCAAATGGGATCACAAAGAGTCAGACATGAGTGAAAAAATGACTGAACAACAAGAACAAGAACAAGACAACAAAGAGAACGTTGTGACTGTGTATATGTCAAGAGACTTACTGGCATCCTGGAATCAAAGCACAATGGGAAAAACACATTTATAGCAATTTGTACCTCTGCAATATGAGTCTTAATGCATTCTTTTGGAACAGTAGAGTGGAAAATAACAGACAGAAATTAATTTAACAAAAACTCATAATGTCAATAAAAAGCATGGTCTGTTACTCTGAATTAGTAATAGAAAAATTAATCTCTCATCAAAAAGGAGGAAGATTGATAGATATTCTTAGGGCTCATGATAAACATG
Organism: Pseudochirops cupreus; assembly: GCA_028627135.1. Lineage (NCBI taxonomy): Eukaryota > Metazoa > Chordata > Mammalia > Diprotodontia > Pseudocheiridae > Pseudochirops > Pseudochirops cupreus. The sequence goes on along the minus strand of CM053582.1, from coordinate 163,424,830 downwards.
TTAAAAAGGCACAGAAACAGGGGACAAACAGACATCATAAAGGCAGTTAGAAGGTACATTGGACAAAGTGATGGGACTAGAGTCAGGAAGACCTGAGTTCAAATCCAGCACTCAGACACACACAGCTGTGTGACTCTGGTCAAGTCACTTAACCTCTTTTGCCTCAGTTTCCTTGTCATAAAATGGGGACAGTGGCAGCACCTACCTCACAGGGTTGTTGTAAAGATAAAATGAGAAAATATTTGTAAAGTGCCTAACACATAATGTGTTCTATATAAATGCTTATTCTCTCCCTAGTCCCATTTCATTGTGTAATAATGAAGACTGATAATAGGCACATGCCATTGGATTTGTTGAAAGCAACAGAAAGTTATTTATCTTTGCAAGCAACCTCTGGAATGGCTAAGACCTAAAGGTCCTCCATATGAAACATACACATGAACTCAATCAATGATATGTCTATTACACAGTGTCAGAAAAATGGCTGAGAATAAATGTGAATTTATTTATAGAAATTGAGTGCTATGGAGGAGGAGGAGACCAATGTATCTACTTTCATCCACTGGGTCAACTTGACCTCCAGATTTAAGCATGAAGTCTTCAATCTCTACATGTCCTCTAACTCTAGTTCACTGCTATCAGAAATTACAGAAAAGTTATCATTAAGAAGTCTGGAATTATTGATCAATGAATAATATGCATCGGTACAATAGAAACTGTACAACAAATCACTATAGTTTTCAAAAATGTCATGCCTACTGTAAGCCTAGAAAAACCTGATCAAAAAGTCAGAATTATTTTAATAGCTGTCACCATACTAAATATCCTTCATCTTTACAGTACACAAAATGAACAACTTTCAAAATATAAAGACCTCGCAGAAGAAATTAAAACCATGTGGAATAGAATGAGATCTGTGTCATCTCTGTTGTGCTGTATGCTCTAAGACTTGCTCTGAATATACTTTCAGTGAGCTTACAAAAGATGAACTGACATCCTAATATTCTTATTCAATTATCGAAAAAGTTGTCATTTTATTCAATAGTTCACAGAATATTAAATATACAAGAAAGATAACAGAATAGCAACCTGTTTTTGAATAATTTTCATTTGAACCTTTCCCCTCAAAGATGAGAATGAGATAAAAGTTATAATAGTCATGATGACATTGATAATGAAAATTCATGTTTACATAATATTTTAAGGTTTGCAAAGTGCTTTACAGACATCACCTTATTTGACCTACACAGTAGCCCGATGAGGTTAGGTGCTATTATTATCCTCAATTTCCATAAGGAACCAAAGCTGAGAGGTTGAGTGATTTTAGGTGGTTCATATATCTAATGTCTGGAGCTGGATTTGAACCCAGTTTTTTTTTGACTCCAAGTCTGTGTTACTATGCCATGATGACTCCAAGTCTCACGTCCTTTATAACCTTTTTCTTCTCCACACATTCAACAGGTACTCCCCAAACCAAAAGACCTCAATGAAAATCCTGCTCTAACTGTCTACAACAGATTTCTAGTATCTGTGTAATGATGGTAGTCTTTTACTCCAGCACACAACTGTACAATGACAGTTTAGCACATTCATATTTTATTTTAAACACAAAATGGTCCAGTGGCTCCTTGAATCAACTTGCCTAACTTGCTAGCAATGTCTGTGCTGAGAAGAATGTTTGCTAAATTCCATTCTAGACCTCATGAAGGAACTGTAGCAAGGCGAGGGAGAGCACTCTACATAGTTCACTGGTGAAACACAACCAGAATAAATGTTTTAAGCAATGCAATCTGTTTTTGCCAAATGACTTAAGCAAATAAATCATTACCTTAAAACTCCAATATAGCCTCTCTCAACCCCTCCCCCCAAACCTCCTTGTTTCAATACTAGTGTACTGTAGCATTAGCTTGACTTGAAATTCTATACAATCCATAAATAATCCTGGACAAATGTCCTAGAAAATGTAACCAATTATCTACTCAACTTTGGACTTCTAGGGATGAAGAGTTCAATATAGAAGTATTTGAATTATAATTATAATTTATCTCACCTGACTCAAGTTCCCCCTTCACTTTCCTAGAAACTTCTAAAGGTCATCTAAATTCAGTTTTCACCTCACTAACAGAGCAGGCAAGAAATAGTAAAAACATTGAAACAGTGAAAAAAAATTAATTGCAGCAGAGTTGTGAAGCAAAGCAATAGAAAAACCTATCTCAATACTCATTTCCAAAATGAGTGTAACCTTATCCCTTGTTCCCAATGGACTAGCCTGGCTAATTGGTTTCTCTAAGGTGTATGCCTCCAAAATGGGGGAGAGGGAGAAGGGAAACATGGTCTGGTCTAAGTCTGGACCTAACTGAAAGTTGGCCAACTTAAGCCACACTGTACCTGGATTTCTGCTAGGAACATCTTCCAGTCTTGCTACCTCTTTCTGCCATCTGGCTGACTTTTCCCCTTGGAATGGCAGGGTCATATTGGGGATTCCTGAGCTCCTGGACACTGCCTTTGCAATCTCAGATGCCTCCTCAGAATCCATGTACTGAATTTCCTTTCCTTCCCAGAGACCCCCTTGCCCTCATGTTGCAATCACCCTGTACTCAAGTATATAGTCACATGAAAACTGAAGTCCTATGAGATTCTATCAGGTCTATACCATGAGAAGTATAGTCAGACATATTGCAACAAGCAATAATTTAGGTTTAGACAACACTTTTCTCACCACAGTCTGTTTTGAGATACAATACATTTTTTATTCTCATTTTACATATGAGGAAACTGAGTTTCATAGAGATGAAGTGACTTGTGACTTGAATCCAGGCATTTTGGTTCCTAGTCTCTTTTCAGCAGGAACAACACAAATGTTGCCATCATCCTTTTCCTTTCACCTTACCCAAATTGTTATTCACCTTGAGAAGAACACTAAGAAGGAAGTGTCATTTCCTTCTCTAACCTAAAACCAGACCTATCACTATTTCTAAACCCAAACTACATAGATGTAGGAAGAGTGATTTCTGTTACAGACTAGAAGCCCTAGTCTTGTGGAATATCCTCTTAGGATTTGGTTCAGAACATAAGCTCAAGTCAAAGCTGAATAAGTTAAAGCACAGGATATTTTACTGGCAATCCATACAACTTGTCTTATTGACAAGGAGATTCAGTCATTTGTAGTCTCAGTTTTGGTGCTGATGAGGACTATTCTGAGCATTTGAATGGAGAAGTTGAGTCCCAGGAACACTTCGCCTGAGTCTAGCTGTCACTAGGTGCCTTGACACTGTTCAGGCTCTTTTCCTCAAGAACACTTTCGTGGATGATACAGTATGTGGATGCTAGGTTACAGATGTGGTTGGTCAAGTAGATGTGAACAGTCCTAAGACTAGCCCATTATTTCACTAATGGTGTCAACAAAAGGATATTCATTAAAACAAGTGCCTTCATTTTTCAAATCCATGCTAATATATGACACAGGTTATCTGTGCCTTCCAGACTTGTTGCTTCCATCACATATAGTCTGGATGTCACGGAGTCCTTTATGCTAACAACACATTTGGTTTGCAGGAAACTTTTGCCATGCCACCTTGGGTTAGGGAGAAGGAATTCTCTACTTAGAATGGAAGTCTTTCAGACTTCTAAGGAAATCTGAGTGATTAAGTGAACTCTGAGACATTACAGGTTGTCAGATCCCAATTTAACAATGTTATTTTCCTAAAGGTTTTTTGGAATTCAGAATATATTTTTATCAAGCAAGCAATGTTTTAATTTGTTGCAAAAATGTACGTTGCATCAAAATAAAATCTGTGCTATGCATTATTGTTAAGGCACCCTGATGGAAAGAAGGAAAGGATGAAGAGAAAGAGGTGAATGTAGGATTTCTTCTTCATAGGCAACATTTTGAAATGCACAAAATTTATCTTCAGTAACCTTACACCCATCTTTCTGTGTAGCCCTCTGCTGCTCCTTGCTCTCTCTCCCAGGTTTCCAAAATCCTCCTGTTGGTCTAAACCCCTCACTGCAGTGCCCCACTGAATTCTATGCTTCCTAGGGTTATTCATGTTTCAAAAGTCACTTTATCTCTCTGAGCCCCAATTTCCTTCTCTGCAAAAAAAAAAATGCAATCCCTCCCTCAGAGCTTTGTGAAGAGAGTACTTTGTGAACTTAAAAGCACTATAATTTAAACTTAACAGTACCTATGTAACCTTGAGTGAATTACTTAACCTATCTGATCTTAAGGTTTCTCTTCTGCAGAATGAAATGGTTAGAAATACATTTTACTCAACAGGGAAACAGCAGAGAACAGTGAGAGGAGGGAGGGTAGGTTCAGGGCTGGATTAATCATAAACAAAACGAACTCTAACCATGGAAGGTGGATTGATAAGGGAGGTTTAAAAGGTGAGAAAGAAAGAAACAAAGGGTAAGAAGATGTAATTGGGCTCTGGACAAGGGAAAAAGAAGAGAGGGCAGGGGGGCAGAAGTAGATTGTATCAAGCACAGAGCACTTGTATAGAACATATTCCTTGCTCACTGCCCTCTTCTTTATAAAGATGAAGTGGGAAACAAAGAGAGGGAAAGAGTATAAGAAGACAGGATTGAGGAAAATATAAAATTAACAGTCATAACTTTGAATCTGAATGAGATTAACTCGCCCATAAAACAGAAGAGGATTGAAAAATGGATTAGAAAGGAGAATCCAATAATATATTATTTACAAGAAGCACATTTGAAACATAAAGATTCAAACAGGGTTATAATAAAAAGCTGGAGCACAATTTATTATGCTTTGGATGAAGTAAAAAAGGAAAGGTAGGCATAGCAATAATAATCTCAGACAAAGAAACAGCAAAAATAAATTTCATTAAAAGAAATAAACAGAAAAATTACATTTTCCTTTAAGTTACACTCAACAATACATTAATATCAATAATTAGCATACACACACCAAATAGCATCTAAATACTTAAAGAAAAAGCTTAATGAGTTGCAGGAAGAAACAGACAGTAATTCTATAATAGTGGATGACCTAAATGAACCCCTATCAGGTTTAGACAAATTTAAGAAAAAAAAAACAAAACATAAAAACAACAACTACTACTACAAAGAAATAAGTTAAGGGTCTGAATAATTTTTTTTTTAAGTTAGGTATTATAGACTTCTGCTTGTTATTGAACGGGAATATAAAGGAGCATACATAGTCATAGTTTTATATGGCAACTTACAAAAATTAATAATGTATTATGGTATAAAGCCTTACAAATTAATGTAGAAAAGTGTTAAATATTTAATTGCCATGATACAATAAAATCACACTTTAAAAAGGTCATTAAAGAAATGATTAACATTAATTAGACTAAGTAGCCTAATTCAAAGAATTGGGGGTCAAAGAACAACTTGTAGAAAAAATAAGTATTTTCATTAAAGATTATGTCAACAATGAGAGAACATACTAAAATTGGTGAGATGCAGCCAAAGTAGTCCTTAGGGGCAATTCTATGTTTCTAAGCAGAATGAGAATATATCAATTAATTAAAAAAGTACCACTGTCACCACCACCACTGCCAAAACCCCAGAAAACCAACAAATAAAAGGTCCAATGAAACACCAAAATATAAATTCTGAAAATCAAAGAAGAGATCAACAAACTGAAAGCAAAAAACCTCAAAACATAGAATTAATAAACAAAACAGGAACATATTTCTTAAATGAAATTGATGTCATTAGTTAATTTGATTTTTCAAAGAAAGGAAAATGAAATTAATAATGTCAAAAACAACAAAGAAGACTACACAACAATTGAGAAATAAGAGATTATTAGAAGCTCTTTTGTTCAATTACATGCTAACATGACTGACAACCAATATGAAATGGATATTTATAAAAAGGTAAAACATCCAGGTTAACTGGACAAGAAATATAAATAACTCAATCTTGAAAAAAGAAAATAAGTCACAAACACTCCCCCCAAAAGAACTAATGGATTTATAAGCAAATTCTATCAAACATTCAAAGAACAGTTAATTCCAATGTTACACAAAGTGTAAAAAAACAGCCAGAAAAAGAATCCTACTTAATTTCTTCCATCATACAAGTATGAACAATGAGGAGCATGGTCCCAAAGAATTATTTCTAACTATGACATTGCAAGTAAGCAGATGGCGGAGGTGGGGGTGGTGGGAGGCATCATAATGCATGGTCTTCAGGTTAGTTAAAGCCTTATCACACATGCATCTTCAGGGCTGAGAACATACCAGTCAGTCCGATTTTCACCAGCTCAACATTAGCAAAGAGACTGAAGAAACATATCACAAAGATTAAGCACTATGACCAGGTTGAATTTATACCAGGAATGCACGGTTGGTTCAATAATAGGAAAACTGTCAACATAATAGACCATATTAATAACAGGAACAACAAAAAACTTATGATTATATCAATAGATACAGAAAAATCATTTAACAAAAAACAATGCCTGTTCCTATTAAAATATTAGAAAAGCATAAGATTAAGTAGTATCTATTTGATAGATATCTATTTGATGTAAGATATGTGGTATCATATAATCCAAGAGCCAGCATTATTCATCATGGGGATAAACTAGTATCCTTTTCAATTAGATCAGGAAGAAAAAGATTCCGTTATCACCACTATTATTTGGTATAGCGCTAGAAACACTAACTAAATCAATAAGAAAATAAAATGAAATTGAGGGAATAAGCATAAGAAAAGAGAAAACAAATTATTTCTTTTTGCAGATAATATTATGGTTTAACTAGAGAACCTTAGAGGGTTAACTAAAAATTAATTGAAGCAATTAATAACCAGCAAAGATGAAGCATATAAAATAAATTCATATAAATCATGAGTATTTCTATATATTATGAACAAAACCCAGCAGGAAGAAATAGAAAGAGAAATTCAATTCAAAATAACTATAGAACGTATAAAATATTTGGGAGTCTACCTGCCAAGGCACACAAAGGGATTATCTGAACACCATTATGAATACTCTTTACAAAAATGAGAATAGACCTATATAATTGCTGCAATGTTAACTGATCATAAGTGGGCTGGTCCAATGTAATAAGATAATAATACAACCCGAATTAATTAATTAATTAGTATACTAATCAGACTACCAAAGGCTTATTTTATAGAGCTATAAAATAATAATAAAATTTACCTGGCAGAAAAAAAGGCAAGAATCTCAAGAGAAATAATGAAAAAGAAAGTGGCAAAGAAAGAAGCCTAGAAGTCCCAGATTTCAGATACTGCTACAAAGCAGTAATCATCAAAAATGATGTGGTATGGTTAAGAATCAGAGAGGTTAATCAGTGCAATAAATTAGGTACAAAATATACAGAAGCGAATTAACACAGTAGCTAGCATCTGATTACCCTCCCCAAACCCCAACTACTGTGTTAAGAACTCACTGTAAGACAAAAACTGCTGGAAAAACTGGAAAGCAGTCTGGCAGAAACTAGATATAGATCAACATTTCACACTAGATATGAAGAAAAGTTCCAAATGGATACGTGACTTGGACATGAAGGTTGACATCATAAGTAAATTAGAGGAGCAAGGGAAAAAATTATCTTTCCAAGTTTATGGATAGGGGAAGGGTTCATGTCCAAAAGAGGCATGAAGAAGATCACAGGAGATGAAATGGACAATTCTGATTGCATAAAACAAAAAAGTTTTGCACGAACAAAATAAATTCAATCAAAATTAGAAGAAAAACAGATAACTGGGGAAAATATTTCAACAAATTTCTCTGTTGAGGGTCTTATTTTTAAAATGTATAAAGAATTGATTATAGCTTGTTTGCATATTTTCTCCCCACTGTAAGCTTCTTGAGGGTAGGGACTGATTTTTGTCTCTTTTTGTATCCCTAGTGCTTAGCATAGTGCATGGGACACAGTAGGTGCTTAATAAATGTTTATTAATTGATTAAACTGATTCAAACTATATTGGGATTGGGAAAGGCTTCCTATAGAAGATGGGATTTTAGCTGGGAGTTGAAGGAAAGCCAGGCAAACCAATATTAATTAAACATTTGCTTTGTACCAGAAACTGTATAAGCACTGGGCATATGAAAACAAATTAAAAAGATGGTCCCTACACTCAGAGAACTCACATTCTAATGGGGAAACAACACAGAAAGGGAGGCTGGAGAGGGTTGAGGGCATGTACTCAGTGGCCCTGTATGAAGATGGTTAGGCAGTGAAGTGGAGATCTGGATTCAGATAAAGCTTCTCTATGGGAGCCCTAGGAGGTTCTAGATGCAAAGTCGAAAGTTCCAGTGGGGAAGAGGTAGAGTTGATGGTTCTCCTGGATCTAGCATGGCATGGAGATGTTGAGGAGGTGGAGGCCCATTCATTATATGACCGTATTGTGAGAACCATGCACGTTGCATAGATGTCCCAGGTGATAGCTGAGACACTGAACTGTTGTAAACAGCCCTCATTGACTTGCCTCCTGACTTCTGCAGGCCTGAACAAAGTGTCATTTTTATCACTAACCAGAAGTAAGTGTAGTTTACAAGCTGTGTTGTACAGATGGTTCTGTACTCAAACCACTGGTCAAGTGTTTTTGTCCTTGGGACCTGCTCTGGCTTTCTGCCTGGCCTTGATTTGACACTCCTCATGCTGCTTCCCAATTGGTTCCACTCAAATTCAACCTCCTTATTACTGTACCAATAATCCACATATAGGAACACAGGTCTTAGCACCCATTTGACTGACATGGAGAACCCTTGGCCTAACTATTAAGGCCGAACCAGCTTCTGCTTCTGAAGTCTTTCTCACAGACTACAATCCCAGTGCCAGTTGCCCCTAACCCTATTTCATCTTGAAGTAGATAAATGTCCCCCAAAAACAACAAAGGAAGTCCAGTTCAAATTTCAAGGTAGGAAGTGGGTAAAATTCCAGTCCAGGACATTTACATGCTCCTTGGTCAGTGCTCTGTCTCTTGAGAGAGAACTCTTTGGTTAAAAAAACAAAATTAAAAAATCAAAGACTAGATCCCACTCTCTGTAGTAGTGAACATAGAAGAGTAACCTTAAGCAGTGTGCCATCATTCAGGCCCTTTTCTATCCCTGAAAGACTGACATCACCCTGGGCCCTGGGATAAATGATTATTGGAAAGCAGATAAGGGATCCTGGCAGGAGCACCCTGCACATGGACTCCCTAGAGAGGGCAATGAATGGTTATAATAATAACTGTATTGAGAACATAGACTTGTTTGCAACACTCAGAGCTTACCAAATACATTCTTCTGCTACTGCACTATAATTCAGTTTGACTACTGGGAAATGGGAGAGGCAGGGAGAGGAATCCTATCCAGGCATCCACTCTTCTTGATTAACTGGACCCTTTCTCTGGGAACCCACTCAGCAAACTAACTAGTGTTGTGCTAATATGGATATTCCACTCACCTGGCATAAACTGTATCAACAAATGAGTAAGATGCAACATTTGAAAGAACCAATCAGCAGTGCCATAGACTCCAGGAAGACTATAGAATTTAGCTCCACAATGGTCCCTTGAAGCTGCTCAGCCAGAGGTTGCTGGATTGTGCAACATATGACCCACTTTCAAACCCAACCAACTTGAAGCTTACCGTGTGTGACCAGACAGGCAAGCACTAGTCCAACCTGGCTGTGTGAGAACCCAGTTGCTGACTGTCTGAGAAATCATAAGCCCTGATCTAAGTACATATACCTTAAAATTATGCAACACAAGCAGCATTAACAACATATAATATCCAGATAGGCAACTCATCAGCTCGATCTTGTTCAGTCTCTAATAAATGCTTTTGGCATTTGAAGACTAGTCTACTAATTACTTTTGCCATCAAAAAATTAAATAAGAATGAATGAAATAAAGCAAACTGGTACTGAGAGTTGAGATTCTGAAATTAAAAAACAAGTCCAACAACTGGGGGAATGGTGTAAAGTTATATTTGGCATTTAGGAGATGGGATGCCAGCTGTCTCCACATCGTCTACAAAGAGTGACAGAGAGTGGTTTAAAATGGATGTGCTAAGCCTGAGAGCAACCATTGCTGACAGCCCCCGCCCTTTCCTACACTTGCTGTGCCCTTGAAGACCATTGCATCTGAGATCCCAGTGACCTCCCTGCTTATATCCTTCCCCTAATACCTCTGCTCATCTCCTATTTCCTCCCTGAAGAATCTCATTTTAAGCTTGGGACCTTCCTTTGTGTGAGTTGCACTGTCTAATGATAAAGCCTAGTGCTTTACATATTACTGGCCTATCTACTTTTGAAAACTTCAAAGTCTCTAAATTACTGGAAGAGACTGGGAAGAGGGTCAACTCTCTATCAATTCCAAGTGTTTTCCACTTGGAGACGGAGCCTCAACCCTAGGACAGTGTTATGGATTTAGGAAACTGTGTCCCTAGTGAAAGGGAGAAGAAGGAAGGAAAATTGTCTTCCTATAAGCTTAGCTGAGAGTTTCTGTTTTGCATTTGTTTTATTACTTGTAGACTTGAGTTCTTTCAAAGCAGTTGAGAATGTTTCACATTTTCTCTAGAGACCAAAGCGTTCACTGTTGTGGTTGTTGAATAATTTCAGTTATATCTAACTCTGTGTGACCCCATTTGGGGTTGTCTTGGCAAAGATACAGGAGTGGTTTGCCATTTCTTTCTCCAGCTTATTTTATATATTAGGAAACTGAGGCAAATAGGGTGAAGTGACTTGCCCAGGGTCACACAGTTAGGAAGCATCTGAGGTCAGATCTAAACTCAGGAAGATGAGTCTTCCTGACTCCAGCCTTGCTACTCTATCTACTACACCATCTAGCTGCCCAGACATTCACCACATTCCAATATTCACAGGATAAATTCCATATAAAAGCAAAATGATCCAAAGAGAGAGATTTTTGGAATAAGGCTGCCAAAACCAGATCTTGTTCATGAACACCTAGATTTCTGATTCTGAATCACAGTCATTCCTATGATGCTTTAAAATTTGCAAAACAGGGGCAGAGCCAAGATGGCAGCGTAGAAGCAGGAAAGCTCTGCAGCTCCCACATAGCCACCTCAAATACCCATAAAATATGACTCTAAACAAATTTTAGGGCTTCAGAACTCCCAAATTTACAGAAAAAAACCACATCTCACACTGAAGGCAGCTCAGCAGGAAGGGCTCATCACAGCACACTGGGAGCTGAGCCCAGCCCAGCCTAAAACTGTGGCTGGCCCTGGGGTGGCCAGGTCAAGCCATGGCTGGAGCACTCAGGAGAGTGGATCACAGGCAGCTGTGGAAGTTTTCAGAACTATCAACCCATAAGAAACAAGGACAAAGTGAAAGGTCAGTGGAACTCAGCTAAATTTGGGGGAGAAAAGCAGTCTGGCCAAACTGCCTCCAGGGCAAGTAAGCCTCAGAAGTGACAGCTTGGCAGCTGCTTCCACATAGCCGCTTCAGAGCTCCCAGTCTGCAGATTGCAGGGGGGGGTCAAGTGATCATTCAGAGGCTAAGTGCTCATTCATTGAGCTGCCTGGATCCAGATTGCGGTCTTGGGTAGTGGTCCGGGGGTGCGTTTTCAGTGAGCCAAAGCTGGTGGGGGCTGCAGCAGCCTCCTAATAGCTCCAGAAGCTGTGAAAACCCCAGCAATTTGGGACAGAGCTTTCCCCTCTGGAAGAAGAGTTCTTTTTTTTTTT
>CM053582.1:163361409-163412659 GCA_028627135.1 Pseudochirops cupreus | reverse complement strand
TCTTCCACTTCTCTTATTTGGTTTTCAAAGTCCTTCTTCAGCTCATCTCTAGCTTTAAGGCATTCTTCATGTTTATTGGAGGCCCCTGGTGGGGGAGCTGAACTCTCCTCCTCCCTTTCTTTGCCATGATCTTTCTTTTCCCCAAAGAAGGAATCTAGGGTTTGGTTACTGTTCTTACTTTGCCTCTTATGCTTATTCTTACTCATGGTTGGTCGGTCTGTGATTTTTTTTTTTAATCTCTGCGGGGCTCTGCTTCCAGAAGGGAAAGCTCTGTCCCAAATCGCTGGGGTCCTCCCAGCTGCTGTAGCTCTCAGGAAGGTGCTGGGTCCCTTTCGTACTTACTTCCAGCTCACTGGATAATGAAGACTCTGGGACCGAGGCCCAAGACTGCGATCCAGATCCAGGCCGCTCAACGCGAGAGCACTTGGCCTCTGAACGATCGCTTAGTCTCCCTGCTGTCTGCAGGCCACAGGCCTGGAAGCTGCAATGCGGAGGCGGGTGCAAAACCTCTGCCTTTCACTTTCTAGCCCTGGAGGCCTTTCGGCCAGACTGCTTTTCCGCCCTGATTTCGCAAGTCCCACTGACCTAGTTCTGAACACTGCTCACAGCTGCCGCTAATCTGAGGCTCCTCAGCTCCTCCCATCCGGCCACCCCCGGGGCTCAGCCAGGGCTTCAGGCCGGGCTGGTTTCGGTTCGCAGTGCTGATATGGTTCCTTGTAGCTGAGCTGACTTTAGTGGAAAGTATATTTGTGTGCATTTTGGAGTTCTAGGATTAGTTTACAGTCTTATTTTATGGGTATTTTGGGGTGGCTATGTGAGAGCTGCAATATGTTGCTGCTCCTACGCCACCATCTTGGCTCTGCCCCCCGGCTGTGATCTTTCAATAAAACCTTATCTTCCCCTCTTTTCCAATATAAACCCTTTGCTTTAAGGTCCCTTCCAGCTTTCAGTCAATGCTCCTATGAATTATCTGTCATGCCCTGTCATACTCTTGGGTATTAGCATACCAACAATTCAAAAAATATTCATAATAGTAGCAAGCATTTCCACAGTGCTTTAAAGCTTGCAAAGTGTTTTACATGCGTTGGTTGTCGCTTACATAGAAAACCTTGACTTCTAGCTTAAGTTTGAATTTTATTCCACCTGATTGATTACATCAACCCATCCAGACACTGTCAGACCCTTTCTCCATTAGGACCAGAAGAAGCTCTGTGTAAGTACTTGGAAATCCTCTCTGTATTGGAGATCTTTTGCTTAATAAGAGCCCAAAGTTTCGGGGAATATGTTTGGAGGTGTTAGTACAAGTGAATAAGTTCTATATTTGGAGTCAAATGACTTGGGTTTGAATCCTGCCTCTTATTTACTAACTGTATATCTCTGGACAAGTGACAACCTCTTTGGGTCTCAGTTCTCTCACCTGTAACATGAGTTGTACTAGAGAATTGGAGATATTTTCCAAATGTGCATCTGTGATGCTAGGAGCTTATGGTGTTCAGAAAGGGGGAGTAGACTGCCCAGACTCAAACAGTAGTAAATAGTAAATAGTACCCTTTCAGTCCACAGATAAGAAAATATTTATTATTGGAGGCTGAGGGAGCTGGTCATTATTTCTCTCTCCTTGCTGAAGATCTTTACCAACTCAAGCAATTTCTGAGGCCAATTCATGCCTTATTAAGAATACCTTCTACAAAACACTCCTGACATGGTTATCCAACTTCTACTTGAAGATATCTGATGATGAGTGGGGGCAGGGAGGAGGGGTGAGGTAGCCACTACCTCTAGAAGCAGCAAAAACAACTTTTGTCTGTTATTAACATTAGGATGTCTTTCCCTTATAACAAGCCTGTCTGCAGCTCTGCAAATTTCACCCATTGCCTCTAGTTTTGTCCCTGAGAAGCAAACATTAAATCCAATCCCACTTCCATGAAACAACCCTTCAAATACAGTCCTAGAGTTGTGGGAGCTGTCTCAGGTCCTGAAATAAATCTGAGTTGTTTAGGTTGTCGAAGGTTGAAAGTATAGGTTAAGCAGAGTCTAGGTAAGACAGAAGCAAGACAACTTTGAATCCCTCCCCCCTTGGGACATTTCTTTTACGGGGTTTAATAAATTATTAAAACTTGATGGCAAAGTGAAAGTTTAGTCTTGCATTTGGGACATGATGCCATTCTCCATACTGGTAGGCTAATTAAAACCTTATTCTTTGCCTAAAATAGGAATTATATTCAAGATGCCATGTTTATAGAGGCCAAGATAGTAGCCCTAGCAATTCCCTAGGGTCAGTCCCAGGAGGCCATCCCTCTAGGAAGCCTTTGGCCTTTCAAGTCCACTATAGTGCATCTCTCCTGATTCTAGCCTACCCCAGCCTCTTCCCCTCCACTCCACTCAAGCAACCAGGGGCACTGCCCTTAGGGAGGCTCAGCCTATTTGGGAATGGGCTGGGTTTTCCCCCTTTTCCCTTCTCTCGAACTCAGAGAGCTTGGCAGGGCCAGGAGAGAGGTGGCTGATTATTTTTAGCTGCTTGTTCCTCCGAATGGATTGTGCATAACAAAAGAATGCTAATGCCGGGTGTCTTTATGAAAGCACTCGAGTTCATCAGCTTTGCAAAGAAGTGAAATTAAATCAAGATTTAATTGGGATATGCATGTTTTATTCATGGTACTAACCACAGGAGAAGCCAGCAAGCTGAAGGTAAAAAAGAGGGGAAAAAATCTTTTGAAAAGTTGTTTCTCTCTGATTAAATAGAGATAGTTTCCAACTTCAAAGGGAATGGGCCTTTAATGTATTTTAAATGCTCAACTGCACTCTACCCAGCCCACTCTACATATGGTAGATGAGGGCAACCCTGCCTCCTCTCTTCATGTCCTAGACTTTAGAAACAGGTGTAGAGCCCTTAGGCCTGCCAAGGATGCTTTGGCCTGGGGCCTTTCTGATGTCTTTCAGATGCAGCTGACTCCAAACCCTTACGAGGAGGTCAGAAGCCCATAGAAGCAGCAGGGATCCAGGCTAGCCCATAGACCCAAATGTAGTGGATGAGCAAATCCAGGAATTTTAAGAAACCTCTCTCCTGTGTATACCTATAGATTTCTATATCTGGAAGGGATATTAAGCAGATATTCATTCAACAAACATATATTGAGATTCCATTGGTATCTTGGGTCAAACTCCCAGCTCTGTCACTTCCCCTATGACCTTTGGCAAGTCATTTAATTTATTTTGGGCCTCAGTTTCCTTATCTATGAAACAAATAACTTGGAATGGAGGATCTCTAAGGTTTCTTTTCCCATTTTTCACATTCTATCATGTATGAATTACCAACTTGGAGGAAGGTCTATAGTGGAGGATCCCAGGGATCTGTTATCCAGCATTTTTATCAATGACTTGGATGAAGCCATAAAACACAAGCTTGTTAGATTTGCAACTGACATAAAGCCAGAAGGGACAGCTAACACTTTGGATAACAAATTTAGGATCTAAAAATAATCTTGACAGATCAGAATGAAGTACTGGACTGAATAAGATGAAATTCTTTTTTTGGACTGTATTTGTGATTTCTTCTGTGTCAGGGATTCCTAGTGAGGAAACTCTTTCCACTGATGCAAATTAGCATGTATTCTGCAATCTATAGTCTTGGAGAATTGACTGGGAATATGGGGAGGCCAAATGACCTAAGGGTCACATAGTTGATATGTCAGAGGTGGAACATGAACCCATATCTTCCAGATATCAAGCCAGCTCTTTATCCCCTAAGCCATGGCTGCCTTTTTGGATGTAACTTCAAAATTTGATACTTCCATTAAAAAAATCAACCTTCCAAATAAAGTAGAGGAGAAGCATAACTAAATAAGTTTGTGTGAAACCAAACTGGGACTTTTGGTGGACTGCAAGCTCAAATAAGTCAACAGCATAGTAAGATAGACAGAGAATTAATACTATACTAAGCTGCTTTAAGAAAAGTGTTCTTATACTGCTGAAATATTAAGTCTGGATAAAAACAAAAATAAAAAAAGTATCTGGAATGTGGAAGTTACAGCCCTAGATAGACCATATCTAAAATACTGTATTGAGTTCCTAGTGTTGAATTTTAGAAAGCAGAATGACAAGGTGTAATATACCCAGAAGAGGATGACCAGGAAGGTAAAAGAGAACCAGAGACCAGATGTCATACCATTGTGAATGCTGTACTTTGGTTTCTGTGAATGTTTTGCTTTAATTTACTGCTGAATAAATAGAGAGCTCACTATACTATGTAATCAGAACCTTGAAGCTATTCACAGCAGAAGTCCTCTGGGAAGCTGCTCATACTTGGCTTTACATTTATTACATAGTCTCTAGGATTACAAGGTGTAGTGCCTCTATTTGTTCTGGGATCTATGGCCATTTAGATTGAGATTGTAAGGCCAAGGATCCTGGAGGGGTGGAATGTAATGGCAAACAAAGAAGTACTTAATGCCTTGTTTCAGCTATTTAGTTGACACCTTGTTTCAGTTCAAGTTTCTTTTGAGCCTTGCCCATGATTGTATCAAGTCTTTGTTGAGAAGCAGAACCTGTGAACCCCACAACTTGTAAACCCTGGAACTTGTGAACTCCTGTTGCTAATGCAACAGGAAGGGGAGGAGCTAGTGACCATATATAAGGAGAGGCCCAGGCTGGAGAGAGCAGAACTGAGAATTCTTGTGGTGGCAGAGTCAAGAAGAGAAAAACTTATGGTATCAAACATACACCCTATGTTTGTCTGTTCTGTCTGTGTTGATTTTTGTGTGTGATACTTTGTATAGAAGCCCTAGGACCTTACTGGAAGCCTTGAAAGAGGATTTTCTGGTTGTCTGTTTACAGAAGTCCTGGAAGAGGGTTTTGGAGGTCCTGGGATTTTACTGATGATTTGTTTTGCCCTCTTGGACCTTGTTTGTGGGTCTGTGTTGATTTCACAGTCAGATAGTCAATTGATAATGGTGCTGGCAATGTGGATGGATGTTGTTTTGGCTCTGTTAAGCTTTGTCTTCTCAGAAACAGGAACTGTGAGGAGGACTGGACACTATGAGCTTCAATATGGAATGGGAACTGAATGAGGAGCTAGATGAGGAGCTGGACAAGGAGTTGAGAGCTGCCTGCCTTTGAATCCAGGTGACAGTTGGGTAGGTTTGGGCAGGAGCTGGGACCATGGAAAAGGAACAATGGAATCTGAGAGCCAGCCTGAGTCAAGATGAAAAGACCTCTTCTTGGGTACCTAATGCTGACTGAGAAGATGATTTACTGTGACCTAGGGGTAGAGAACTTTGACCTTTGTACTTTGTGTCCCTTAAGGAGGATTGCTCCTTAAGGATGATTGAGTTAAGAACTTACTGAATGATATCTTTCGTTTAGAACTATGTGGCCACTTTAGTGAGAACTATGTGGCCAGTTTAGTGATAAGCTGTTATGTCATAAAATTGTGACTGCTGTACTTTGGTTTCTGTGAATGAATTTACTGCTGAGTAAATAGAGACTTCTCTATACTATGTAATCAGAACCTTGAAGCTGTTTATAGCAGCAGTCCTCTGGAAAGCTGCTCATGCTTGGCTTTATACTGGAGTATACAAGGAGATGCAAAGATTGGTTGAAGAAACTGGGGGTGTTTACCAGTAGAAGAGAAGAGTTAGAAGAGAACATGGTAGCTGCATTCAAGTCACTGAAGTTTATATAAGAGGGATTTACCTTGTCCTATTTGATCCTAGTGATCAGAAATGAGAACAATGAATAGAAGCTATGGAGGGATAGATTTTAGCTCCATATAGGGAAAAGCTTTCTAAAAATTAGAAGTATTGCAATATAGAATAGGCTGCTTCAAAGGGCTCCTCCTTGCTAAAGGTTTCCACTGATTACCTGCCTACTTGTTGGATATGTTGTTTATAGTATTTTTGTTTAGTTGTGGGTTGGATTAGATGACTTCTGATATCCCCTCCAACCTTAAGATTTTATGGTTCTGTAGTACTGCATGTAGTACTATAGTTCTATCAGTACTGTGGGAGACACAAGATAAAAGAGACACAATACTTGCCTTCTAGGAGCTTAATATCTAGTAAAGTGACCAAGGCATGTGCACGAACAAGCTAAATACGAGGAAGACTATGAGAAGAGAAATAAGCAAAGGTTCACAGAATTTCTGAGAATATAACATGATGTAAAGGAAAGAGCACTGTCCTAGAAGCGAGGAGATCTATGTCATCTAGACTCACCTCTATCATTAATTAGCTGTGTGACCTTAAGTTCTCAGCAATTGTCTGGACCATAATGCGTCAGATGAGAAGAATTAGACTAGATCACCTCTAAGATCCCATGCAGCTCTGACATTCTATAATTTTGCCATTTGTCAAATTCTAGCTGGGAAGATTAGGGAAGGCTTCATGAAGCAGATGAATTCTGAAAACATCAGAGTATAGCTCAAGTCTAAGTTTCAGGAAGGGGGCTCATAGCTCCCCTGCAAGCATTCTAGTTAACAGGACTCAATATAGGACAGCTTTTATTTAATCCACCAAAAAACCAAAAAGCAACCCACAAAATCCTTGAAGTCAAGACGATTCTTTATCTCTCTCTGGTGAGCTCACTTCCTCAGATACTATGAAGATACCTTCATAGTACTCCAGATTTACACTATTACTCTAGATGACTTCCCCTTGTCCCTCCTGCGCATGGCAAGGGAAAGGATTCCATTTGGTTCAAGAAATTCTCCACTGTGTTGAATAGGCTTAGACCAGAAACCTCTCTGTCACTTTACCATTGCTGATGCATTATTGTCAGCTCATGTTCCTGAAGCTAGTAGCTTGACCCAAAAATACTTCTATGCTTAGTCACTTCCATATCTGGGATAATGTGGTTTCCTGATTTACATGGTTACCTGGATCATGATTTCCCTGAAAGGGCCATATGAATGTAGTAGCTTCCCTCCAGAAAAACAAGTTATAGTGTTACAGAGTCGTAGATTTAGAGTGGAAGGGCCCTTAGAGATCATAGGATCAGTCAAATCAACAAGTACTTATTAAACACCTACTATGTGATAGGCACTGTGCTAAACACCAAGGAAGAAAAGAAAGGCCAAAGACTGTGTTTTTTTCTCAAGGAGTCTATAGTCTAATGGAAGAGACAACATGCAAATAACTATGTACGTGCAAGATACATATATGTATAGATATATAGATACAGATATATATCAAATATATATCTATATATAACTTATGTGTACATCGTTATTTGCATGTTGTCTCTGCCATTAGGCTATATGTAAAATATATATGCATATATACTTACACATATTTTTATGTTACATAGGAGATAATCAACAGAGGGGAAACGCTAACAATAAGGGAGTTCAGAAAAGACTTCTAGAAGAAGGTAGATTTTAGTTTTATCTTGATAAAAGCCAGGGAAACCAGTAGACAAAGATGAAGAAGAGGAAGAGAATTCCAGGCACAGAAAACAGAATGTAAAAATGCATGGAGTGGGGAGATGGAGTGTCTTGTTGTTGAGTTGATTAGTTGTGTCCAACTCTTTATGATCTCATTTGGGGTTTTCTTGGCAAAGATACTGGGGTAGTTTGCCATTTCTTTCTTCAGCTCATTTTATAAATGAGGGAACTGAGACAAATAGGGTTAAATGACTTGCCCAGTTAGTAAATGTCTGAGTCAGTATTCGAACTCAGGTCCTCCCAACTTCAGTCCTGGTGCTCTATCCACTGTGCCACCTTGCCACCCCATGTGTTTTGTGTACAGTGAAGAGGCCAGTGTGAGCAGATCATTGAGTATGTGTTTGAAAAGATGCGGTAAGGTAAGACTGGAAAAATAGTTGGGAGCCAGGTTATGGTAGACTGTAAAAGTGAAACAGAATTTTGTATTTGATCCTGGTGATATGGAGCTACTGGATTTTGATGGGGGTGGAGGTGTAGTGTGACCTGAATTTCAGGAAGATTAATTTGACAGCGGAGTGGAAGATGGACAGGAGTGGAGAGAGACTTGAGGAAGTAGAACAACCACCAAGCTATTTATTGCAATAGTCCAGGCATGAGGTGATGACAGCTTTCAAAAAGGTGGTCACTAGGTTAGGGGAGAGAAAGGAACATACACGAGAGACAAATGAAAGTAAAATTGATAGGACTTGGCAACAGATTGGATATAGGAGGTGAGAGAGAAAATGAGGAGTCAAGGATGACACTTTAGCTTCCAGCCTGTCTGACAGGGAGAACCATAGATACAGAGCTAGAAGGGATCTTAGAGATGGTCTAGTTCAACCCCCCTCATTTTACACACAAGGAAACTAAGGACCAAGGGAGTTAAGTGACTTGACTGTCCAAGATCATAGAAATAGTAAATGGCAGACCAGAGATGCAAAAATCAAGTCCTCTGATTATAAATCCAGCACTCTTTCCACAATACTATACTGCTTTTGTTTGTGTCCAGCTGGTTTCTCCCTGCTAACCCCCTGCCTCTCATTTTCTTCTCCTTCTCCATCTCTCCAGCCTTCCTTTTAATGGTCAAGTACAGGGGTATAATTCAGTCATATGAATTGGCCAGAACTCAATCAATCAATGTCAACCTTGGGCAATAAACACCCAAGAAAAGGCCAGAAATTTATAGATTCTTAAGAACCAACCTTTTCAAGGGAATTTTACATCTTACTAAAGCAACATCATCAATGCTTGAGCAGAAATCTCGTCTATGCATCAAAAAAGTCTCAGGACAATGCCCTGGCACACTCTGTACAGGTAGTAATAGGCAACACTTTTTTAAAAAAAGATAATAGGATCAGAGCACCTGGTGGTCCAGCTGCTGTCTCCATACTTCTGTCTCTGTCATGCCCTCTCCCAAACCCCATAATAATAGCAAACATTTATATAGCACTTTAAAGTTTACAAATAACTTCAAATATATATATATATACACACATATACATATACATAATATACATACATACATATGTACATATACATATATATTTACATTTGATCCTTAAAACAGCCCTGTGATGTAAGTGCTATAATTATCTTCCTTTTACAGATGAGGAAACAGAATAAAGTTAGACAACTCTTTCCAGATAACACAGCTAGTAAATGACAGAGGCAGGATTTGAACTCAGGTCTTCCTGACTTTAAATCCAATGATTGACCTATTATACCAACTAGATGCCATCATTTTCCTCGGGGAAGAAAATATGTGGTCCACACTGGTGCACCACCTCATTTCAGAGACTCCACTGTCAGCAAACCCTGCCTTAGCCTCATAGGGGTGTAGACAATAGTACCTTTGCCCCTCTCCCTGAAGTCATGTAAAGCTTTTGAGAGAAGAAAACTAGTTCTTTGTTACCAAAATGTTAGGGAGGACTGCCTTGGTGCCCTATCGTGTGGGAGAAAGAGTAGATGAATTCCTTAATAATCTACAAATTTCTGGCCTTTCCCTCTCTTTTGGGGGAGATTGTAGAGGGAATTTCTGCTTCAGGTGAAAGATCA
The DNA here is from genome assembly GCA_028627135.1 of Pseudochirops cupreus. Taxonomy (NCBI): domain Eukaryota; kingdom Metazoa; phylum Chordata; class Mammalia; order Diprotodontia; family Pseudocheiridae; genus Pseudochirops; species Pseudochirops cupreus. The sequence goes on along the minus strand of CM053582.1, from coordinate 163,403,187 downwards.
GAAGAGATGAGTTTTAAGGTCCGCTTTGATTCGGAGATTTTATGATTCTGGGACAAGGTGAGGCAGAGCTAACTCTTAATTATTCAGGGTGCAGGTCATCAATCCTGTTTGCTGATTATTCAGGCTTCCTTCTCACTCATTTTTGTTGGCTTTTCGTCTGTTCTCCTTTAAAAAATGTCCACTTGTGAGCTGTCTTGGCAGGAGGGGGTGGGGAGGAAGACTGAAACAAAGAGCTGAAATGAATCTTTTGGATTCTTTGTGAGTTTCATTTATGGAAAACATTCTCTCTTCTCTTGGTTTCCATGGCACTGCTTTTTGATCAGCACGGATAACCTGGCGTTGGCTGTTCTTCATCAACATCCTCCTCCTTCTCCTTTTCCTCTTCTTTCTCCTAAGGCCCTAGCTGTATGAGGGCAAGGAGAACTGCAACAACTTTTTGCCCTTAGAAATCTTACTATCTAAGAAGGATAGTAATGATAAGTATGACAACAATCATCATAATATAATCCTATCCTTAGTATTTCATGTCCCTGCTTAATTGAAATAATCACAATGCTATGCCTATGTAGATGTGTGTACATATATGTATATATGCATTCTATAAATGGCATGCAGTTTAAAATGCCAACTATATATGTGATCCCCTTTGATACTCTCAATACCCCTTGAAGTACATAGTATAAGTATTACCATCCCCACTTTATGAATTGGGAAAACTGAGACTCAGGAAGCTAAAGGGATTTAGTCATGTGGTAGATCCAAGACTCAAATCTAGATCTTTTCCAGCCCTGAATCCCAAAGTTATCCACTTTATCATAGAAGCTGTAACACTTTTCACAGGCCATTTACTGTGAATTCACAGGGGCATTCACTGTGAATTCTTTATCCTAAGTGAGATTTGACTTTCACATATCCCTCCATATTCTCTCTTCCCTCAGTTTTGCTGTAAAAATTCCTGAAATGTGTGATTCATACCCACTTCCTTCACTTTCTTTCCTTTTTTTCCTGGCTATAATCTGTCATCCTATAAGGAACAGGATTCTGTAGGTTAGATCAATACATTTGGGGAGGAAGTCCGCTGAGGCAAGGGAATCCTGGGAAGGGGCTAAGTGGATAAGGGAGGGTAAGTTGAATTACAAGGGGATTAATGATTGGTATTTACTAGGAGGTCTGAGATCAAACTATTTTTTTCCAACCAAATTTTTGTACAATTACTTTGTCATTAGTCTCAACCACCTGTTTCAAATATTCTGCTCAGCCTCATCTGAAATATCATCATTTCACTCCTCTCTCATTTCACATGCTTGGGCGTATCCTAGGACTCTACCCTGGATTCCTTTCCCTTCCCCTTCTCTTCTCCTTCTCTTCTCCTTCTTCTTCCCCTTCCCTTCCCTTGCCCTTCTTCCCTTCCCTTCTTCCCTTCCCCTTCCCCTTCTCCTTCCCATTTCCCTTCCCCTTCCCCTTGCCCTTCCCCTTCCCTCTCAATTTTCTCTTTCTATTCTCTCTTGAATTTCTGCTCTGGTTGTGTGCAGTGACCAACTCCAAGATGGCTGGGAAGGCCATGAGCTGGGCAAGTGTACGGGGGTGAGGTAGTGAGAAGAGAGGGTCCTGTTTTCCTCTCTTCTTAGTCATGATAACAATAGTGCTAATCATGTGTCTGGCATCATGCTAATCACTTTACAAATATTATTTCATTTAATCTCAACCTGTGGGTTATGTTCAATTTGTAACAATGAAAATACATCCTACATATCAGATATTTACATTACGATTCATAACAGTAGCAAAATTACAATTATGAAGTACCAACGAAAAAAATTTTACGGTTGGGGGTCACCACAACATAAGGAACTGTATTAAAGGGTCGTGGCATTAAGAAGGTTGAGAACCACTGCTATAAGGTAAATGCTATTATTATACTCATTTCCATTAAGGAAACTGAGGTAGAAGGTTAAATGACTTGTTACACATCTAGTAATTATCTGAGGCAGGACTTGAACTCAGGTCATTGTGACTCCAGGCCCAACTCTCTAACCACTGCACCACTTAGCTTCCTTTTCTCCCCTGAATGTTATACTCCCCACCCAGAAGCAGCTCTTGCTACATTCTAGGATAAGGGGCTCAGGAAATGTAGCGTAGAAGACATAGTCCTCAGTGCCACTTGAGGGGCCCCAAGTTCTTTGGCTTGAGGCATAGCCCATAGACAGTATAAGGCTAATAATGGCCACTGTTGTGATAGGCCTGGGTCTTCTTGGAATTGAGTCACTTGAAAATTAAGCAGAAAGTGGGTAGCAAATTCCATCTAAGGCTAAAGAACAGATAAGTTCCAAATTTTAATACCATTATAACTATTAGCTAATTTCAAGCTAGAAGGCAATACAATGGCATATAAGGTCCACTTCATTCCCTTCTCTTTGGTTTTAGGTAGTTTATTTTAGATGAAAAACTCTGAATTTAGTCCCAATTATTCTGAGCCCCTAGTTAGAAAAAATCTAAACTCTTCAGCAGATGTTAGACTCTTACCTAACCATATGTTTATGTTCATCTCTAGTTAACCCCTGGCTTTTTTGTTTAAAAAATTCAGTTTACTGAAAACATTTAGGTAACAAAAGAACAGATTACATTATAGTGTCTGCTGATTGATAAGTTCCAGAAGTAGAAGTTGGGGAAAGACCTGACTTTTTTTTGTGCCTTCCCTTATCCTGGACCCTCTGAATGACTCTCCTTATACTTTCCTTTTCTGCCATAACTCAGTCTGCCCTTTGTCCTCAAAATCGTACTGGAACTACCATGCTAACTTCCACTTCTCAAATCCAGATCCTCAGAATCTCTACCACTTACTTCTAATTCTTTAAAAAAAAAATTTCCCCTAAATTACATACTCTTAATTCCAAGAGAGATTCTTCCTCTTATTCACATACAAATTTGTTAGGGAATGACCTGGTCTTTTACACAGTGGCTTTGATTGATTCAAGGAGGTGCCCAGGCCCTGTTCACATTTGGTTCTAATTATTTGATTCAGTCCAAAATATTTTTTACCTAATTAAGATTTCAGAGCTAAAATGGAGTGGTTTCAATTTGACCTTCTCAACTGCGAGGTAATATTTACCGCTCTTCTACCATTCACATAAGTTAGTAATCTAGAAGTCTCCACTTTCTCTCATCCCCCATATCCAATCAGTAGATACATCTTACTGATTCCACCCCTACAGTATCTCTGACATCCATTTATTTTTCTTCGCTCTCACCAAAACCACCCTAGCTCAAGTTTTTCATAGCTTCACCAGAATCACTGCTGTTGTCTCCTAATCCATCTCCCTTTATCTATCCTCTCTCCTCTCCACTCCATCCTCCACATAGCTACCAAATTGATATTCCTAAGATTCAGACCTGACCGTATCACTCCCCTATTCAAGAAGTTTCAGTGACTTAAAAATAAGAGATGCATTCTTCTGATTGGCATTTAAAGCCCTTCACAATTTCATACCAGGATGATTGCATAGTACTACCCCAATAGGCTCTCTGCTCCAGTCTAAATGTCCTACTAGTTCTATCTCATACCTACTATTCTATTTCTTATCTCCCTGTCTTCTGTCTTTCCATAGGTTGTCCCCCACTGTTTTGAATTTTCTCTTTCTTTAACTCTGCCTTCTGCAATTCATAATTCCTTTCAAAGGTAGCTCATATCAGCTCCTGTAAGTGACTTTTCCTGTTCCCTCCCAGTTATTCATGTTCCCCCTGAAATTTCTTTGTGTTTATTTTGTCTTTACTTATCTGTGTATATGTCATATCTCTCCAATAAAATATAAACTCTTTGAGAAAAGAAGCCATTTTCTTTCTGTCTTTGTATCTTCAGTGCCTAGCACAAAGTCTTACACATAAGCACTTAATAAATAATGCTTATTGAATTGAATTAAATCAATATATTATTAGAAAGTGGGTGAGAGGTCAAGATAGATGTAAAAAGAAGCAGATTTGGGGAGTCAGAGTACAAGACTAAAATCTTATTTCACTGTGCTTGAGTCAGGGCTCAAGGATTGTCGTGCAATAAAGGTCTATGACCAGTTAGTACTTTAACTGAACAGCTAACACCACCTGCTGAATGAGTATTGTCACCAATTTCTCTATTGCTCATACCCCCAACCCAGATCCTTTCTCTTAACAGAGCTGAAATAGCAAAAAGACAATTGAGATTGGACACTTTTCTCATCTTCATTTGGGTATCCAATCAGTTCCTCACATTAGGGTGATGTCATTAGTCTTATTTAGGTCACTCACTTCATGGATGGGGCAGTTAGGTGGCACAGTGGATAGAGGACTGGGTCAGGAATATCTGAGTTCAAATCCAGTTTTAGAATTTACCAGCTGTGTGACCCTGGGCAAGTGACTTAAGCTATTTTTATTTCACTTTCTCAGTGGTCAAAATATGTATAATAACGACACCTACCTCACTGGGTTGTTGTGAGGATCAAAGAGATAACGTTTTTAAGGCGCTTATCACAGTCCCTGACACAGAGTAGATGGTATATAAATGCATACTCCCTCTCTTTCTCCCCTGTCTTCATTTCATGAGTGGGGTGGATCTCAAAGGCTAAATGCTTTTTGATTTAAAAGTGAAAATCACTTGGACATATAGTGATATCCACATATTTTCACAGTTCTTCTACCATCAATAATTGGGCAGTCTCATATCACCCCAAGGACAGAACATGGCAAAGTGATCTGCAAATTACTTTGACAAAGTTGACTCTGACTCTCCTTCAGTTTGATGCTGTCTTAGTTACCCGCTGGCTTTTGGCAGACACAGTTTAAAGGGCTGGTCATACAGAGTCCTGAGAGGCTTGACAAAACTACCTTTTCCAGTTTCATCAATGACCAATGACCAAGTCCAGAGGTCTTTTTCCAGTATCTTCCTTACTCAAACTCTTTGCAGAAATTTATACTGTTGATCACTCTCTCCTTTTTGAAAGTCTCTTTTCTGTTGGTTTTCATGACACTGCTTAATTTCATCCCTCTTCTGTGAAGAAAAAATTTTCTATCTCTTTTCTTGGAATTTCTTCCCTTCTAAATGTAGGTGTCCTCTGAGTCTGTCTCCAAGTCTATAATCACCTCTTGCTGCACTATTTCCCTCAGGGAGCTTGTCCAGTCTAATGGATTTAGCTATCATCTCTTCACATATGACTTCCACATCTATATCTTTGGTCCTGAGCTCCAGTCTCATACTTTCAGCTGCTTTGGGGACATATTCTTGAATGGTTTTATTGCCTCAAACTCAACTTGTTCCACAGTGAATTTATTAGAGCCTCCCCAAAATGAGCTCCCAGTTCCTTTTCTGTCCTAAAGATTAGAAATTTTGAATCACCTTTGACTCACTCCTCTCTTTGACCTCCACCTCATACCCAATCAACAGCAAGAATAAGAGTAAGAATAATTTTCATTTCTATCACATGTTTAAAGTTTCCAAAGCACTTTCATTGCATCAAAACTATGAGGTGGGAAGTATAAGGAGTATGTTCCCATTTTATAGATCAAATTTTTGGAATCAGAGAAATTAAATGACTTAACTATGGTCACATATTTAGTAAATGTCAGAACCTTCTTTTGTGACTTCTAAGTCCAATATTCTTCCCAATTCTTTCTGAGTTCTGTTGTCTCTTTCTTAATACCGTCCCTCAACTTTTTCCATGATCTATTTTCACTGCTATGATCATTTTCCAGACCCTCATTAATTCATTTCTGGATTATAGCCTCCTGTTCACTCTAACTATAACACTTCTGATCCATCCTACATATTATTTCCAGACTATTTTACTACTTTCGTTTTACTCAAGAAATAACAAAGACTTCCTAATAAAGGGTATCTCACTATATCAAAATTCATTTCCTACTAATTTATCACAGACTACCTTTACTCAGTCAGATTGCTGTCCTGTGTTTCTCACCCAATATCATAATTTCCATTTTCATGCTTTCAAATCATGATGACTCCTTGGTCTGAATTATTTTCCTCTCCTCTTCTACTATCTAAACACTCTCCTGCCCTTTAAGATCCAGCTCTAGTCTTACAACCTCCAACCAATCAAATGATTGATTAACAAGAACTTACTATGTTCCAGGCATTGTGTTAAGATCAAGAAATACAAAAAAAGTAAAAAAAAACATGGTTCCTATCCTCAGGGAGTTCACAGCCTAATATGAAAGTGAACAAGGAACTATGTGTATACAAGACATATACAGGATAGATGGAAGATAAGAAGGAAAGCACTGTCAGTGGAGAAGACTAAGTAAGGTTTCTTGCAGAAGGTAGGATTTGGGTTGCTTCTTGGAGGAAGCTATGGAGGTCAGCGCACAGGGGTGAGGAAGATCATTTTAGGTGTGCATAGCCTTTCTTCATTTCTCTGACTTCAAGTGATCTCTCCCTTTTTTATATTACTGGATTACATACTGAGATACTGAGAGGCATTGCTCTATAATGGAAATGGTACTAGATTAGGAACCAAGAAAGCTTATAATCAATAACTAGATCTTGACATATGGTCATTTACTAGTAGCATATTCCACCATTTGATAACTCAATATTAGGAAGGGTTTTTTTTTCCCTTATATTGAGCCATTATTCCAAGGTTATCCTTCTAAGACAAGGAAACTTATACTAATTCCTCTTATAATAGTTCAAACACCTGAACACAGCTATCACATACACCCAAATTTTTCCAAGTTCTTTCTTCTCTAAACTAACTATTCCTTTTCCTGATCTTCATGTTGTTTATTCTCGAATCCTTACACTATCCTGGTTGACTTCTGAATATGCTTCCCAAAAGGCATTGCCCAGAATTGAACATGTTAACAAGATGCAGTATGACCAGAGTGGCATACAGTAGAACTATCACCATATTTTATCTCATCACTGTTTCCATTAATGGAAACTAAGGCATGTTAGGGTTACTTTTTTGGGGGGGGAAGGAGGAGGTAGTGTCATATCACATCATTGGCTCATATTCATGGAATTTGTGATTGACTAAAACCCCTGGATCTTTTTCTCACAGTTGTCTATGCATTCTTTACTCTATACTTTTGCAGTTTTAAAATTCCAGATGTGGGACTTTGTATTGACTTCTATTGGGTTTCATCAGAGGGGCAGTGAAGCAGGAAGAATCAGGTTCAAGTTATGTCTCTGATGCTTACTGACTGTTGGCCCTGGGCAAGTCACTCAACTTTTCAGTGTCCCAGGCAGTTTTCTATGACTAAGTTACAGAGTATGTGAAGATATACATTAAAAGGAGTCTCCCAACCAGTTGGCTGCTTGTTGGTCAGCATTATCTACACTTGTTTCCCTATCTACACCAGCAAAATCACAAGTTTGGTTTAAAAAAACCATATTACTAGACATTATCTCTATGGATGGCATGATGAATAAAGAACTAAATTTAGAGTTAGGAAGATCTGAAGACTTTTTAGCTGGGCAAGTCTCTTTGCCTCTCAGGCTCAGTTTCCTCATCTGTAAAATGGGAATAATAAGAGCACCTACCCCACAAGGATATTGTGAGGACCAAATGAAATGAAATATGGAAAACTCTTTGTAAACATTAAAGTGCTTTAGAAATAATAGCTATTATCATTTATATATATTCTGACTTTGTAACTTAGCATGCTAATTATTGATTTCTCCAAGTTCTGTGACATCAGCAAATCAGATGTTTTTATTAGTGAGTTATATGATGATGTTGAAGGTATGCTTATCATGACCCAGGATTTTCCACTAAAGACCAATGGTTTTTTGGGGTCTGGTCATTCAACTGGCTCTGAATCCATCTAACAACATTATGATCCTGTCCAATTCTCACCAGATCATCCACAACAATGACATGAGAGAAATGCCTTACTGAAGTCCAAATGTATCCTATTTGTGACATTCCCCTAATGTACTAGTTCAATGACTCTGTTTCTTTGTTTTAAAGGAAATAAGTTAGTTTGGTATAATCTGTTCCTTAGAAATGAGAAATGTATTTATTTGCACCACATGCAGATAAAAAGTTGAGGGCACAGGGACAGGTTCTGAAGAGCCTGGAGAAGTTTAAATTTGAATAAGATAAGTTGGAAATAGAAGTCATTAGATATTCTATGATGTATCTGGGAGGGCCAGATAGCTTTCTTTCTTCACAGACGTCTTCAGACTAGAAAGATCAGCCCCCTTTTCTTTCACATGGTCTTTTTATTCAGACATACCCTTACTCTTTCTGTAAGATCTCCAATTTTCTTCTTTCCTTATGTAATCTGATTTGCTCCCATGGGATCAACTTTTACCTTCATGATGATTCAAAAATCTCTATCTCCATTTCCAACTGCCATAACTTTCCATTCTAACTTGCTCCTTCTCCATTAAGTATTCCAATTTCTGTTGATTCCAACACTCTTCCAACTTGTCATTTAGACAATATTTTTGTGTGAACTATCCCTGCCCCAGCCCCTCTCCACTGTCTCTTTTCCTCTTAGGTTAAAACTGTTCTTTCCACTTCCAATAAATCCTAAAATTCTGCTTCTCCAATATCTTTACAATCCATTCTTTTTTCCCCACATTCCCACTGCCAGTACCCTGGCTCATGACCCCAAAACCTCTTGTTCAGACTATTAAAATGTTCTCATAATTTCCCCTTCCTATTCATTCTGCACACAACCACCTGCTATACATTCCTAATGCATAATGAGGAATTATTACCATTTTGATAATGACCATCATGATAAAATACATGTACAATAGTTCTTTAGTTTTAAAAAGTATTCTCCTTGTGGAATCTAAGCAAGAAGAGATCGTGAAACACATAGGCCAATTTCCTCATTTCTCACATGAGGAAACAAGCCCAGAGAGATTAAGAGATCTTGTGTAAGATCATTCAAGTATAATAAGTCTTAGAGTCAGAATTTTGACTCAGATCCTCCCACTTAAAATCCAGCATTCTTCTCGTCTAAGCTATATTACCCTTTTTCTTTTGAGACATAGAGAATAATAATAAAAATTACATAGATAATAGATAGATAATAAACATTACGTCATTATTTCCTAGTGAGCAAAATGAGGCAAAAAGCAGCCATGACCCTTCCTGCTACAAAAACCTCCAATCAATCAGTCAATCCATCAAACAGTCATAAACCTGCACTGTGCCAGGCACTATGCCGGGTGCTACATTTGCAAAGACAGAAGTGAAACAGGAGCTTATAATTAGGAGCTTATAACAAGGTCTGATCTGTTGCACCTGAGAGAGTGTGGAAATGAGTCACGACTCGGAAAGGTAGGTTAGAGACATGTTACAAAGCATTTTACATGGAAGAAGACTTTGCATTTGGTCCTAGAGATAATAGGGAGTCACTGAACAGAGTGATAGTTCCCTACTGATTAAAGAATGAAGTCTGGACTATTTAGCCTGGCATTCAAGGCTATCTGTTATACAGTTGTAAAGTGTCTTTCAAGCCTTATAATCCATGACTCTCTTAGAAGAACCCCATATTCCAAACTTACCTATTGTCGTTTCCTAAATATGTTATGATTTCATATTTCTCATTGTGATGTTCTCTCCATCTAGAACAGTGGTTCTCAACCTGTGGGTCATGACCCCTTTGGGGGTGGAATGTGACAGAGGTCACAGAGGTCGCCTAAGACCATTGGAAAACACACTTCTCTATCCATCTCCAGGAGGGTCCACCCACATGCAGATATGCCCACATACGAGTATTAAAGGGTTGCGGCATTAGGAAGGTTGAGAACCACTGACCTAGAAGAACCATGGCTATTTATCAAGCACTTATTGTGCTCAGAGGACTGTACTAGGTGTTGGAGGAGATACAAAGTTTACATAATTTCCTTTGCTCAATCATCTTACAGTCTAGTACAGGGAATAAAACACTAACATTGATTATTGTAATACATAATGCTACATGGTAAGAACATTAGAGTGATACAAAACAAAAGTCTGTGGGAAGAATTCTGGCAGAAGGTACCTTTTGAAATAGGCAGTAAAGGATGGTTAGAAATTCAGAGGCAAAGAGAGGGAGGGAGGAAATTCCAAACAAAAGGAATATGTTGCTCGTGCAAAGGCATGGAGACAGGAACGTTCAGTGTATGTTCAGTGGGTCCAAAGTAGTCAAATTTAGCTGACTTGATGCCTCCCACCTTTGCCTATATAATTTCTACTCATCTTTCAAGACCCACATCAAATACCATCTTCCATGTTAAGCCTTTCCTGACAACACAGCCAGAAGTAACCTGGATCTCTATATGGCACTGATATGTCTCTTGTGGATTTTCCCCTTCCCCACAACTTCAAAGAAAGTTAAATCTATAGACAAAGCTGTGTAACTTGGTAAGAAACATCACAGCCATGTTACAACTTCCCAGTGCCCCCAGGTCACTCTCTAAGACATCACAAGAGTTGACAACCTGCATAAATGAAGGGAGTCACCACACAGGGAGCTAAGGGCTGGGCCTGGAGTCAGGAAGATCTGAGTTCAAATTCAGCCTCAGACACTTACTAGTGGTGTGATCCTGGACAAATCACTTGACCTCTGTTTGTCTCAGTTTCTTTATCTGTAAAATGAAGATAATAATAGCACCTCCCTCTCAGGATTGTTGTGAGAACAAAATGAGATAATAATTGTAAAATGCTTAGCATATAATAAAGCACCATATAAATGTTAGTTATCATTATTATCATTGCTCTGGACAGAGCCAAGCCCCCAAATATACATAATGATCAGACTATATACTAACATATTTTAGTTTTTCTGTGAGTCAGAATACAGTAAGCTTTTATGGTGCCTCAGGGTCTTTATATGTGGGGGTGGAAATGCCAGTTAGCAGAGATTTCCAGTTGGTAGAATGCTCAATAAACCAGCATTTACTGTATCACTGTACTTCTGCTGTGTGTTAAAATACTAATAAGAGTGCTTTGATGATTAAGGTTATGTAAAATAGAAGCTTATGGAAGTATGGGAGGTTATCCTCACAATGTGCATACTGTTGCCTTAGCATTGACATTCAGTACCTGAAATATGTTTCCCTGGAAATCTTTCTTTTTTAGGTTCTTTTCTGCTGCTAAAATGCCCCCCAAAGTTTTGAAAAAGGCAGACGCAGATGTCCATGTTCTTCTATGCTTCAGAAAACAGATTCCTATTTAATCCCCAAATGAAACTAAGAAGGAAAGAGAAAAGAAAACCAGGGATAATGGTGATTTTTGTGATAGTGAGATTGCAATATTTACACATATGCATATACTTATTCATATATGTACATATGATTTAGAGCTCGGAAGGAGTCTCAAGGGTTGTCTAGTCCAGCCCTCTTTTTTTTTTTTTTTTTTACAGATAAGGAAACTGAGGTCCAGAGATGTGGAATGATTTACTCATGGTCACATAGAAAGTTGTAGAGCCAGGATACAACATAGTCTGAATTTTTTAAAAATTTTAGATTTCATAGGAAAATAAGCAATTATTGTTCTTCTATCAGCAAAATCATGTGCCCAGTTCAAAAGACAAATTATAGCACATGATTAAGAAAGATGATGTCCTGGTAATTACAACATTTTGCTTAAAGGAGACTTACCATGTTTGCTATATCATACATGTTTTATTTTTCTTCAACTAATTAGATTGCCATAAGACATAGTTGTTACGATCTTTGATATTCAAACCACCCTGAGCACATTTTACTTCTTTCATGAGTCTGAATACACTAAGATTTGGGGATCTCTAGTATTTTAATTTTTTTATTTATATTTAACATTAATTAACATTTATTATATGTTATTTGTATTTTAGGGGCATCTATCTGGCACAGTGAATAGAGTGTGGGGTCTGGGGTCAAGAAGACCTGAGTTCAAATGTGACCTTAGACACTTACTAGAAGTGTTATGCTGAGCAAGTCACTTAACCTCTGTTTGTCTCAATTTCCTTATTTGTCACATGGGAATAATAATAGCACACATTTTCCAGGGTTTTTGTGAGGACCAAATGAGATAATGATTGTGAAGCTCTTAGCACAGCGCCTGGTACTCAGTAAGCACTATGCAAAAGTCATTTACTCCTCCTCTTCCTCCTCTTCCTCTGACTTCTATTATATACAGAAGTTTATTAGGGCTAAATGTAAAATCCACATTTGTGGTCAAAAAATCAATCGCATAAGCGAGTGACAGGTATGGTCAGACAACAGTTCATGGGAAAAGAATCTGGGGTTTTAGATGGGCTGAAAGTTTGATGCGAGTCAATAGTGTGACATGGAAATCAAAAAAAGTTAATGTGGCCTTAAGCTACATTACAAGAGACACGTGCTATTGCCAGGAACAAAGGAAGTGATAGTCATTATTATAAGTTCCTTAAAGGCAAGGACTATCTTTTGCCTCTTTTTGTATCCCAATGCTTAATAGTGCCTTGCACATAGTAGGTGCTTAATAAATGTTTGTTAATTGATTGGGTGATTGATAGTCCCATAGCACTATGTTCTAGTTGTACCACATCTATGTGTTTTCTGTTTTGAATGCCACTTTTTCTTTTCTTTTCTCTTCTTTTCTTTTCTCTTCTCTTCTTTTCTCTTCTTTTCTTTTTGTTTAATTATGTTTTGTTGATGCCATTATCTTTATGTCACAATCATTTTGGGAAAAAAAACTTTCTTTCAGGTTGAGCTTTCCATTTTAACAAAAAAACAAATAAGTAAAAGCACCCAGTGCAGTGACTATGACAAACTACCGCAGACACGGTAGTCCACTGCCTCTCTGCCATGCGGAGGAGGAGTTATGTTTCATTATTTGTCCTCTTAAATGATCGCTGATTTATTAATTGCTCAGTGCTCATTTTTCTTTTGGTACATAGGTGTGCGCGTGTATATACATATACACACACATATACATACATATATTATACATTCACTTAGTATTCACATTTTAGTCATGACAATGTATATTGTTCCTTGGCTTTTGCTTAACTCATTCTGTGTTGTTGTTGCTGTTCAGTCATTCAGTTGTGTCTGACTCTTCATGTCTACATTTGGGATATTTTTGGCAAAGTATTGGAATGTTTTACCACTTCTTTCTCTAGTTCATTTTATAGATGAGGGAACTGAGGCAAATAGGGTTAAGTGACATGCCCAGGGTCAAACAATTAGTGAGTGTCTGAGGCCAGATTTGAACTTAGGAAGATGAGTCTTTCTTCCAGGCTCCAGGTCTAGCACTCTATTCACTGTGCTGCCTAGTTGCCCCAAATCTTCCCATGACTCCCTAAATTCCTCATATTCATAATTTCTTACTACAAAATGATTATATTCCATTATAATCACATATCATCATTTGTCAGCTATTCATAGGTACCATAGTTAAGGAAGTATGTTGCCAGACCAGGACTTAAGACAGAAGAGGGCAACAAGGATGATAAGAGGGCTACCATGTGAGAATTGATTGAATAAACTAGAGATATTTAATCTAAAGAAAAGAATCCTTAGAGGAGAGACAAGACAGTTCCCTTTAAGTATTTGAAGGTCAATCATGTGGAAGAGAGAGAGTCGATCATTTTTTCTGGGCTTCACAGGGCAGAATTAGTAACACCAGGTGGAGGTTTCAGAGATGCCAACTTTAGTTTGATTTAAGGAAAAGTTTCCTAATATTTTGAACTGTCCATAAGGAGATTGAACTGCTTTAGAGATAGTAGGTTTTCTATTATCAAAGTGTTTCAAGTATAGGTTGGTTTGCCCCTAATCAATCGGGAATGTAAGAGAGGGAATTCCTATTTGGGTATTGACTGGACTATGACCTCTGAGTTATTTTCCAACTCTGAGATTCTAGGATGGTGTTGTCTTATCCCATGGGCTATACTGTAAGGTCCTCACAGAACCTAACATAATGCCTTGAACATTGTTGATGCTTAGCAGATAACAGTTGAATGAATTAATTGGGGACGTTTAGCCTGAAGAAGAGAAGACTTGAGAAGGGTGGGACATGATAGCTACTTTTGAATAGTATATGAAAAACTATTGTGGGCAGCTAGGTGGCACAGCGGATAGAGTGCTGGGATTGGAGTCAGGAAGACCCATCTTCCTGAGTCCAAATCTGGCCTTACTAGCTGTATGACCCTGGGCACTGTTTGCCTCGGTTTTCTCATCTGTCAAATGAGCTGGACAAGGGAATGGCAAACCGTTCCAATATCTCTGCCTAGAAAACCCCAAATGGGATCATGGAGAATTGGGCACAACTGAAACAACTGAACAACAAATCACATAGAAGGGACATTAGTTTTGTTCTACTTGGCCCCAGAAGGCAAAACTGGGAGCAGTAGGTGGGAATTTCAGAAGTAGATTTCTACAGCCTCTAAGGAAAAACTTTGTAGCAGTTAGAACTGAACACAAAAGAAATAGGCTGCCCTGGGAATTAATTGATCCCCTTCTCTAAAAGGCTTAAGAAGAAGGCTAATTGATCACTTATGGATATTGTAGAGAATATTCTTGGGCAAGTATGGGTTGGACTAGACATTCTGTGGTTTCTTCCCATTGAGATTCTGTTATGAAGGAATGTGATGTTCCATGGCAGAAGTCAATGTAGCTGTAAAGGGCAGTTTGAGTGAGGAGCACTTTTTACTAAAAGTACTTTAAATTGATGATACTTATCTCTACCTACTGGGGCCAGTCCTTCTCCAGAGGTCCCTACTTTCTCTTCACCTTTCTTGCATAGCAATGTAATGAAAATAGGAGAAAACCCCAAAGGGCCCTGGTTACAGATGGACCTATCTGCTTGGAGTTAATGAGATTAGATTAATTCTACCTGTTGAACACAGCAATGAAATAGAAGGGATGTTGGTGTTCATCCTTTGTTTTTGAAGAGGTCCAATGACACCATGGGGTGACATTTTTTATTTGTGCATGAATTGGATTTAGGTGAGATAGAGTTGCACAAAGTGTCAGTCTCTCTCTTCCAGAGTCATTGAAGTCCAGTGGCAAGACAAAAGTCAGGACAACTGGTAATGGCCTGGGATGTAATGGATAACCTGGGCATCTTTGATGGCTGACCAAGCTATAAGTGTTCCATAGAACAACTGTTGGGCTGCCTTCATGGTGTCTGGGATGAAAAAACCCCATCCATAATTTAATAAAAAACAAACAAACACAGAGATCTCTTAGGATAAGAACAGGAGTTTATTCTCCGGGAGAAGAGGGTAGTCTTCCCGATGACTCATCATGGAGATTATGGCTACTAAGAAAAATCACTAGAACAGAGGTGAATCTACTCCATTCTCTGTTTATCCCATTGTCTGGGAGGAGTGAAAACTTCTCAGGCAGTTTTGGATTGATAACTTCCCTTCTCCTCCTCCATCGCAACTGTCAATCAGCAGCAAGCCCCTTCAGGAATCTTTCGACCCCCACCTTCAGTCCTTTGTTTGCTTTCCCGGCCTTTGTGGGCCCCTCCTCCCAGCCAGTGGGAGTCAGGGACATCCCGAGCTTGCTCCCCCAACCAATGGGAGTGAGGGACAATGGAGGAAATACAACCCTGCTGTGTTAGGGTATAAAAACTTAGTAGCCATAATCCAATCACTCCCTGATAGATTCTCTCGATTAACTGACCTGTAATCTGAGGAAAGGAAAAAAATTTCTAGCTTGGAATCAGACTCCTGAAAAGTATCTGCCATCTGCTGATCCTACCACAGCTTTCTCTTTCTCTCCAATTCCTTATTTCTTTCCAACTCTCTCTTTCTCTCCAGCTCTCTTCCCCCACATCACTTTTAAAGAGATTTAAAAATCTTTGCCATGAAAGTGGAAAATTCTGTCCTACAATTCTGATCCTACAATAACTCCCTCCAAGCTGGGTAGCTTCGTTCCCGACCTCTATCCTGACCCACACCCCCAAGGCAGCCTGTCCAAGGCTTGCCAACAAGAATATTAAAAATTAATGAATAAGTAGTTTTTCATTTCAAAGTATAATAGAGAGAGAAGGGGTAGCCCAAAATTTGCTTCCTCAGAGAGGCAGATTTAGAAATATCAGGGATACATCTGAGGCTAATAGGAGACTGAGTTTGGGGTAGTCCTGGTAGTGGTTATCCATTATAACATATCAGCGGTCATTCAACATCTGCTTAAAGACTTCCAAGGAAAGAGAACCAATCCCATCAACTCTTGTAGCAACCCATTCCATTTCTAACCTACTCTAATTGTTAGGGATATTTTCTGACATCAAGACTCCAATTGCCTCTTTGCTATGTCTATCCACTGCTCCTGGGTCTGCCTTCAGGGAAGACAGAATAAATTTTAATTCCCTTTCCTATGACAACCCTCTAAATACTTGAAAAGAAATACCATGTCCCCCCAGAATTTTCTTTTCTCCAGGCTAAACTTGGCCAGTTCCTTCAACTGATTCTCATATGTCATGGAGAGTAGATGAGCATTTCTATGGAAGGCACCCCAGTTCAGCAGATCAGGGGTTTCCCTGCTATAGGTTTTAAAACATGATGCCCTGGGAGGTACTTGGTAAAAGGTCATCACCTGTTTGGTATCTATTCCCTTCATGTGCTCTCACCTGTTGTTACAATCAGAGAGAAGGAAGGGTATCATAGTATAATGCAGCACTTGAACCACAGAGTCCCTTAGACAATTTTAGAGTGCTGCCCAAATCCTGGGCTATGCTCGCTTCAGAGCTATTTCTGCAGCCTGCTTGTGATCACTCACAACCTATAGTCAGTCAGGATCTGAGGCATATGGGATTGACAAAGTGTTCCTATGTAGCCCAAGTTTCACTCTGGTTAGCCAGGAAAAGGAGGAACAGAGAGCAAATATCCAGGGCCCATGCAATTATGGTATTCTCAGCCCTACCCTGAAGTTACTATGTCCCAGGACTTATGAGTCCAACTTCCTGGTTGTCTTCACACTTATTCTGAAATTAAGGTAGTGACAGCAGAGCATTCAGAAGGGACAAGTTCACAAGTTCTTATTGTTTAGAACTGGAAGGAACCTTTGAGATTAGTATTCCAAACCCCCTAATTATAAAAGTCAGAAAACTGAGGTTCCAAGATGGGAAGTGGAAAGAAAACCAAGGAATGTCTAAGTTGGAAAAGATTTCAGAATCATTTATTTCACCCCCATGCCTAAACAGCAATTTCCTCCATCCTTGACAAATGGTCATCCATCCTTTGTTTAAATGCATACAGTGAGGGGGAATATGTAGCTTTTCCATCAATCTCCAAGGGACTGAAGTGGTTAAAATACAAAATGACCAAGCCAAAATCACACTCACTATTCAATTCAATGCAATTCAGTTCAATTCAATTTCTGGTTCAGTTCAATTCAATTGAAAAAAAATATGAATACCTGCCATGTATAAGGCACTGTTCAGTATGTTGTGAGAAATGCAAAGATATATGAAGTATGATGACTTAAGAGAAAAAAATCCATAATCTTTTAGGGGCAGTTAGGTAGCAGAATGGATAGAGCACCTGGAGTCAGAAAGATCCGAGTTAAAATCCAGCCTCTGACACTTATTAGCTGTGTGACCCTGGGCAAGTCACTTAGTCTTTGTCTGCCTCAGTTTCCTCATCTGTAAAATAAGGACAATAATAACCCCTATTGTCAGGATCAAATGTGATAATAACTAAAAAGTGCTTAGTGCAGGGTCTGGAACTGAGTAAGTACTATATTATATTAAATATTATTTTAGGGGTGATGAGACATACATACAAATACCCGTGATAAAATATAGTCCTAAGTTCAAATCTTAGGTTTGCTACTTACTAGTTGTGTGACCATAGACACTTATGGTTTGTGGACCTTTGTTTTCTCACCTGTATAATTAGGAGGTTAGACCTCTAACTTATGAATCTTTTGGTGATTTTAAAAAAAACAACCTAAGTACTACAGGAGAGATATAAACAAAATGG
Source organism: Pseudochirops cupreus (assembly GCA_028627135.1). NCBI lineage: Eukaryota > Metazoa > Chordata > Mammalia > Diprotodontia > Pseudocheiridae > Pseudochirops > Pseudochirops cupreus. The sequence goes on along the minus strand of CM053582.1, from coordinate 163,385,295 downwards.
TTTGGGAGCACAAAGGAGAGAACGCTGTGTCTGGTTGGGGTGTTCAGAGATGGCTTCAAGGAGAGAGTGACTTTTGAGTTGGGTCTTGAAGGATTTCAGTTGTCAGAGTTTGAAGTAGGGAACATTCCAAATTGATCTAGAATTGAAAGGGACACTAAAATAAATATCAACCTCCTGAAGATCTTTGGAAAATAGGATCATGGACTCAGAGCCAGAAGAGACCTGAGAGACCCTCTAGTCTAGATCCTTTCCCATCCTGGGTGTCTCCAGTCATCCTGATCTATATCTTACCACTGGACCCAGATGGCTCAGGAGGAGAAAGTGAGGCTGGCGACCTTGCATAGCCCTTCCTCACTTCAGTCCACTTCACTCGAACATCGTGGTCCTCTTAGAGAAGGAAGGACAAACAACAACAAGAATAACAACTCTGAGACCCAGAGAGATGAAGAGAATTACCCAAAGTATCATAGGTAGCAAATGGCAGGGCGAGGTTTCAAACCTGGGTCCTCTAACTCCAAATTCTGATTCCTTTTCCCATGTGTTATTTTTTTGTGGGACATAATAAGCAAAGACTCAAGTATGGGAAAACTCAAGGTGTGTTCAGACAGAGAGAAATGACATAGTTTGACTTGAGTGCAGAGTGTGTGAACATCAATAGAGGAGTGGTAATATTGGCCAGAACTAGATGTTAGGGGACCTTGAATACTGGGATCAATAGTTAACACTTTATTTTTGGGAAGTGGGAGCCACTTTAAGTTTTTGAGTGGAAAAGGGCCATAATTGTGTTGTTCTCAGACTATATGTTCTTTCCCTTTGCCCAAGAAGTCTCATTCGATTTCAACCTTGAGCTTTTAGGATGCTCTTTCCTTCTTCATCTTACAGCTATCATGCAGCATCCCTGCCCCCTGACCTCCACCCTGAGTCTGGCTGTCTTCTGGGGGAATAGACTCTGTGGAGCTTCTCACATTTCTGTTTCTGCTGGGGTCAGGCAAGGCACCATTAACCAGGTCATCAAAACATAGAACGATAGAATTCTTGAACTGAAGAGACCTTAGTCTATTCCCACCAGCATTATACACATGAGGAAACCAAGATCCAGAGAAAGCAAGTGATTTTAGCAAGTTTTAAAAACTAAATGGTAGATCTAGGACCTGAGCCAAGGTCTCCTAAATTAAAGCCCAGGGAACTTTCCACTGGAAACATACAACAGAATTGAAAATGACCTTATAAATCATTTAGTTGGGCTTCTCTCCCCTATCATTTTACAAATGAGAAAACTGAGGGCCAGAGAGGTCAAGTGACTTGACCAAAGTCATTTGACAAAGATATTTGATCGGCCAAACCAGACTTGACTTGAACTCAGTTCTCCAGGCTGCAAATCCAGTGTTCTTTCCATTATACTCTCTCTCCTTTCCTTTGAAGAAAATAAGAATCCCTGATCTGCCAGGGTTTTTGAGAACTGCTGTTTCCCCCCAGAGGCTTCTCCAATTTTGCTTCGTTGAAAAGAGCCCTGTTGACGGAATGAATGGCAGCTCCAGAGGCCAGAGTGGGAGGTGGGGGCCTGAGGAGAATGTACTCAGTGCTGCATCCTGCATCCCCGAGGGCGGAGGTGAGCAGGCGACATGCCCAGCACAATTAGGAGCGGCTTAAGACTGAAACAGTGTGAGGGCGAAGGCTTGATGTGTTTTTGCCTTATTGTCTGGGATTAGTGGTAATATATCTGCTGGTGTGATGGACACATCTGCTTTGGTTTATTTTGAGCCCTGTCAAACTTGCAGGTCTGGATTAAAGCAAAATCACGCTGAGTGAACATGGCTAATTTAGTTGTGGCTTTTTTCTTCTTCTTCCCCTTCTTCAAATTTTAATGTGAATGCAGCAAGAAGCAGCTTCCTTCAAACATGTCAACTTGGGGAAAGGGGGGGGATGAGAGAGGGAGGGCACATCATTTTTTTACAGGCTGAGTGGGAGAGGAAATAAGAAGAGACAACAGGAACCCAAAATGGGGCAAAGAAAGGAGAGATGTTTGAGAAGTGAGGAGGTCAGGATGTCTAGAATAATAAGAAAAAAAAAGCACTAACTCTGAAGCCTGAAGACCTGGATTTGAGTACTTGACATTGGGGGGTTCCGTCTGAGCCTCAGTTTCCAGTTTTGCAAGTGAAAATAATAATACTTTTACTAACTACCTTACAGGGTTATAGCAGGATCATGTGACATGATAGGTATATAGTATTTTATTATCATAAAACCTCTAGCTAAATTTTAATCACTACCAATGTCAGCCCTAAAATGTCATTAGGGATAACTGGATCTGGCTAAAGCTGAAGAGAGACTGAAGGGTTGGGGTAGACAATAGGATGAGTGGACACCTGTGTATGCTTAAGGCTGGTATTTAATACTATATAGGTCATTGGAAATATGAATGAAGTAGCGCTAGCCTGGGGGTGCACACTGACTCATTCCTTTGATCAGCTTTTCAGGTGACAAATAGGTCTGTGCCACATTCTAAAGTGTCTAAACAACTCTGATTCCATAACTATAAGAAGTGAGAATTAATATCTTGCATTGGAGAAATAGTATAAAAATTAGTATCGAGGTCATGTTTGACTGGAAAAAGAGACAGACCAGGCATGTAGCCAAATAACAGGTAGCAAACAAATACCCCAAAGGGCTGAATTGGGCCCCCAAGATATTAAAGGAAGAAGTATGCTGGCTGAATTCTTTATGAAAAGTTCATGGGAAAACATGGACAAGAATCACACAAGACGCAGTGTAGAATGGTCGTGATCTGCATTCATAAATCTAGTACATGTTGATTGGCTGAAATGTTGATTGACTGAAATATTGATTGAATGGTTGGTGAAATGATAAGGAGTCATGATAGTCTGATGATTAGGGACTTTAAATATCCAGGTGCATGCTAGAGTTTTCCTTCTACCATATTTAAAACAACCAAGAATTTATTGACTCTCCTTAATGGTAAGTCTTCAAAAAGAACAAAGAAAGAAGTGTAATTTGGATCTAATTCTCACTAACAAGCAAAAAGTGACTGGGTAAAAAAAAAAGATGGAAACCTCCAGGAAAGTGACTACTCTGTCACAGAATTTATAACCAAGAAGATTTTGGACAAGCAGCTTTTGGAGGGTTCAAAGAAAGGAAAAGATGATCTCTTGGTCTACATTTCTATATTGTAAGTCAACCCAGGGATGAGGAACTCTCAAGAATGAAATTCTGATGGCAGGAAGATAAACAATTCCATTGAGGTAAAACAGTACATTGTCCAAAAATATCAACGTGAAAGTACAGAGAATTCAACAATAAACTCAGGTTTTAAAAGGGTTATGCTTAGTAGAGATGCAGGCAAAGTCAGATGACGGAAAATGAATTCAATAATATGTTCTGTAAGAATGGTACCAGGAATGCTAAAACTTAAAATGATGCAAGACTGGTAAGAAAAGCTAAGGGCAACAGAACAACTTTAAAGTTTTATTGGGGAAAGAGGAGGATCAAAGAAATGATGGAACCATTTCTTGGGGATCAATCAGATCATAAATACTGGTGAAAGAGAGAAGTTAGAGCTTTCTACCTCTCGTTCTGCTTCTTTTTTTCCTAAGGAATGATCTTTGACTTGGAAAAGTCAGAACAAACATGGCTAATAGAGAGGTGATATCCAAGATAATCAGGGAGCCAGTAAGGAAATCATCCAACTGTCTTTTATGAGATCAAATCAACAGGACCTGTTGAAAGATGTCCTTGGGTACTGGAAGAATAGGCAAATTTGATTGCATAACCACCAGAGGTGATTCTTGAAAGATCATGGAGAATGGAAAAGGTACCTCGAGATTGGAGAAGCAGCATTGTTCCAGGTTTCAAGAAGGGAAAGAAAATAGAATCAGAAAATAATAGGCTGAGAATAATAGTGAGCTTCACTTTGATTCCTGACAAATTTCTAAAATGTATTATTAAAGGAATGATTAATGAATGTCTAGAAAAGGAAACATTGATAACCTTTTCAGCATGAAGTAGTCACACCAAACTAGTCTTATTTTCTTTTTTGACAGGATTACTAGATTAGGAGATAATGGAAATTTTATAGGTATAATTTACCTAGATTTTAGTAAAGCATTTTGCAAAATTATTTTTTACTCTTGTTGTGACAAAGATGAAGAAATGTGGACTAGATGATAGTAAAATCAGAGCAGCATACAACTAGTTGTATGACCAGAACTAAAAAGTCACAGTGAGTGGGTTGATGCCAACTTGGAGAAATTCAATCAATCAACAAGCATTTATTGTCTACTATGTGCCAGTCACTGTGCTAACTGAGAACTTCCAGTGAAGCATTCTAAGGATTGCTGCTTGGCCTTGGGCTATTTAACCTTATCAGTGACTTTAGTAAAGGCACAGGCAGAATTCTTGTCAAATTTGTAGATGACAAAAACCTGGGAGAGTTAGCTCACACAATCGATGACAGTCAGGTTTCAAAAATATCTTGGCAGGTTAGAATGGTTGAGCTGAATCTGGTAAGGTGAAGTTTAATAGGAATCATTCTGAAGTCTTACCCTCAGGTTCAAACATTCAATTTCACAATAACAAATGGCGGTGGGGTGACTAAAGAGTAATTAATCCGATAGAGATTTTTTTTTTTTAGTAATTAAATCTCAATACAATACAGCAATGTGAAACAAAGTCAAATAAACAAATGTAATCTCAGGTTACTTTAAGAGCATCCTTCAATGGGTGAAAGTTTCAAAGAAGCACATTTAGAAGATTTTTCTTGATTTAAGAAAAATTTTCCTTGTAATCAGATCTGTCAAAAAGTGGAATGGGATTCTTCTGGGGATGATCAGCATCTCGTCTAAGGCATTGAAAAAAAAATCTAGAAGACCATTTGTTGAGTTTATACTCTTTAGTTCTTCTTGGATTATTCATCTTCCATACTGTACCTAAGTCCAACCCTTTATGTCTAGGTCAAAGCTGTGTTTTGGCAGTCAGATGAACTCACACTTAGTGGTTCTATCTTAGTGTAGCTTCCACCCAGCATCTCTTTATCATGTCATTTTTATCTAAGTTCTTTCTATTTGCTGAGATAAATTGTCCTAACAGGCTGTTTTTCACTTTTCTTTATAAAAAAAAACCTTATTGATGCTTTTAAAAAATCACTGTCAATTTCCAATAACCACTGCTAAGAGGCATAATAGAATCTTTCCATATAACAAAAAAGGACATTTTAGCAAAACAAAAAGACATGATGATCATGCCTAACATTGTATACCTAATTTTTCAAGAGTTGGGGAGTATGTTTTATCATCAGGCCTCTGGAGTTCAGATTGGTTATTGCATTGATCTGATTCTGAGGTATTTTAGTGTTGTTTTCCATTACATTATTGTGGTCATTGGGCATATCATCTTTGTCCTGTGACCTTCAATCTGCATCAATCCAAACAAGTTCTTCCGACTTTCTCTCAACTCCTGTAGTTTTGTGGTTTCATATATTGCAATATTCCATTGCATGCCATAATTATTAGGTCACCCTTGAAGCCAGTAAGACCTGATTTCTAGTCTTGCTTCGTAGATACATACTGTGGATATGACCATGGGAAAATCACTTCCCTTCATAAGGCTTTTCTCTAAGTTGCAGAAAGGGTATTAACTTGCATTGAAAGAATTTCCTCACCTGGGAGTTCCCAAAACTGGTGAAATCACATTCTATTCCTTATAATTCCTATATATATGACAAAATGCTTGGTTATTCTCTAATTTATGGGTGACAATATGTTTCTGGTTTTGGGGGCTTTTTTGCTACTACACAAAGTTTTGTTATAAATATATTGGTTTACATCAATATCAAGTAACAAGCTATTATTAAGTGTCTGCCATGTGCCTGGAACTGCATACAAAGGCACTCTCCCCTTGTCTATGACTCTCTTGAAGTATCCACTGTGGTGACATTTTGGGTCAAAGCATAGGAATAGTTTAATCACTTTTCTAGACTAGCTTCAAATTGTTTGCCAGCACTAATTCACAACACTATCAATAGTGTCCCTGTCTTCCCACAGTCCCACCAACATTGCCTATTTCTATTTCTTGTCTTCTTTCTAATTGTCTGGTTGTGATACGAAATCTCAAGAGTTATTCCAATGAGATTTTTCTTCTTATTAGTGTTTTGAAACATTTCTTTTCCTCATTGCTTCTGATAATTGAGTTGAGGTAGCTGAGTAGCAGAGTAGATAGACTATTAGACTTGGAATCAGGAAGCTCTGAGTTTGGATCTTAGTTCACACATTTATGAGTTGTTTGACCCTCCTCAAGTCATTTAATTTTTGTCTGCTTTTGTATTGGTAAATAGGGATAATAATAGCCCCTACCTTTAGGGTTGTTGTCAGGGTAAAATAAAAAGTGCTTTTCAACCTTAAAGCAGCATATAAATGTTAGATATTATTGTTATTGTTACTGTTTTGCATTTCATCCTTTGAAAATTTTGATTATATTATTTGACTATATTTAACTATTGTGGAATAACATTTGCTTCTGTATATTTACATCAATTTACTATATATCTTGGCTACCAAAAAGATTTGATGTGAAGATATTTTCCCAATTGACAGTTTCTCTTCTTAGTCTAGTTCCGTTGACTTTATTCTTGAAAACATACTAATTTTATATAATCAAAATGATCACTTTTGCCTTTTGTGGTCTCCTCTATACAAATAATAGCTAACATGCATATTGTGCCTACTATGTAGCAAGTACTTTACAAATATTATCTCACTGAGGCTCACAACAACTCTAGGAGGTAAATGCTATTATTATCTTCATTTTACAGATGAGGAAATTGAAGCAGAGGTTAAGTGACTTGCCCAGGGTCACACAACTAGTGTCTGAGGCTGGATTTGAGGTCAAGTCATCTTAACTACAAGCCCAGAGCCCTGTTCACTGTACCACCTAGCTGCAACCCATTCTTTGGCTATATGTCTCTCTAATCATTAATGTAAAAGTACTTTCTTGTAGTCTTTTCTAGTTTTTCTTTTTTCTTCTTTTAATGCTGTGACTTTTCCCATTATAGTAATTCATCCATTTGGAGATTATTTGATGTGAGATGTTAATTTAAACTGAAATTGGAATTACCGTCTAATTTTCCCAATAGCTCTTGTATTATATGGAATTATTCTTTCCAAATTTTTGAGCTCAAAGAACACTGAGCATCTTCATTTGTTTGCTACTGATCTTGCTTATCTGGTTTGTTTCACTGATCCACCTGTGGGTTAAAATAAATAAATTTGTCATGATTATTGCTTTATAATACAGTTAGTAATCTGGCAATACTAGACCCCTTCATTCTCAATTTTTTTTCCATCATTCTTCTTGAGAATCTTGACATCTTGTTCCTACAAATAAATTTTATTATTCTTTTAAGTAGTTCTATAAAGCAGCTCATTAGTGGTTTGGCACAGCATTGTTTATAGATTCATTTAGGTAATGTCATTATTTTTTATTATATTGACATGACCAAACCATGAACAGTATATATTTCTCCAATTATTTAAATTTTCCTTTGTTTTTGTGCAGAGTTGTTTATTGTTGTAGCTATTGTCCTATATATTCTTTGATTGGTTAAATCCCAGATATTTTATGCATTTTGTTGTTACTTTGAAAGGAATCTCTATTTCTGTTTCCTTGGATTGGGTTTTGTTAGTAATATATAGAAATGTTGATGAATTTGTGGGTTTAGTCTATATCCTACTATTTATTTAAGGTATTTTTTCAATAAATCTTTCAATTGAACATGTGGGATTCTCTAAGTAAACCACAGTATTTTCTGTCACTAGAGATCGTTTATCATCCTCTTGGTTTATGTTTATTTGCTCAATTTCTTTTCCTTCCTACGTTGCTGTGGCTAGCATTTCTAGCTCTCCAGCAAGTAATAGTGAGGGCAGTGGGTATTCTTGCTATATGCCCATCGTAATGGTAAAGTTTCTAGTGTTTCTTTGTTACAAATAATACTAGCTCTTGGTTTTCAATAGGCACTTTTCATGAGAATAAGAATATGCTATTGAGTAGTCTTTCTAAAAAATGCTTTTAATATAAACGAAAGAGTTTTGTCAAGGGCCTTTTTTACTTATTGAAATAATGATCTGATTCTGACTTGTTATTAATATATTCACATTTTTCCTAATGTTGAACCATCCTCACTAAGATTGGACTATGATCTCATAAATAAGTGTATTTCCTTCAGTGATATAAACTATAACCCATCCATAATTGCGTATCTGGTGTGACTCTTCCCCATGTCCTCCCTTCCTTGTTTTCTCTTAACATTATAAGGATGCTAAGATAATGCAGGACTGTGTAGTAAGTATCCCTTACTCTTGCCACATGACCAATCTATCTTCTTTTTAGCTTGTGCATTTCTTTGATGATATATGTTGTTCTACTTCTCCTTTCTGAGTCCTTGTTTATAATGTATAATTCTAAAATAATTCCCCTGGTAGAATGAGCTGGTGGGAATAATTTGCTCCAATGGCCACAAAGGAGGATGAAGCAGGTGCCATGGAATGCTTAGAGCTTGGTCAGACATCAAAAATACCAAGGTCACCCACTGAATCCTGAGCTATCCTTAATCTTCCTGACTGTTGTCTTGCTGCTATACTTCAATGATTCTGGAAAAGAGAGCAAGGCTTTGTGAAACTTTACCTTATGTAGATCCAACTCATACGTGAGTCAAGACATCACCCCAGTGATGTCATTGGTCCTCTTCAGAAATGAGGGACAAACAACAATAATATATTACAGTCTCCTCATCTCTACCAGATACTATTACATTTCCTACTAGGTGATCCTCATTTTCAATTCTTTAAATGCTGTAGTGTTCCCCATAGTGTTCTAAGAAGTAAAATAGCCCCACATTCTTTGCATAATCTAACTCAATTATATTGGATAAAATTTAAACATATTGCTATAGCCTCTTTGACAATATTTTATTTATTATTTTGCATTAATATGCATTAATAATTTTCTTGTCTGCTTTTCTCTCCCTAGTTTGATTATATTTGTTTTCTAGCAAGAGTTCGGTGTTACCCCTTTGTCTATTTTTGCAAGCATTTTTTTTTTTGTATGAGGGTTATTTGTACTGTAAATGTTTGCTAGGATTCACATGTGAATTCTTCTGGTCCCAGATTTTTTCTTTGAAAGTTCACTTATGGCTTTCTTAATTTCTCTGAGTTTGGGTCATTTACATTCTCTATTTCCTGTTCTGTTATTTTGGGTATTTTATATTTATATATATTTTCATCTGTTTCATTTAGATTTTCAGTTTTGTTGCCATATAATTAGGTATAATAGCCTCTGACAATTTTCTTTTATTTCCTTTCTATTCATTGTAAATTCTCCCTTCTCATTTTTGATTTTGGTAATTCTGTTTTCCTCTCTTTGTCTCTCAATCAAATTAACTAATGGTTTGTCTATTTTATTGGTCTTTTCAACAAAGCAGCTCCTAGTTTTATTTATCTTCTCAAGAGTCTCTTGTGTTTGTAACTTCTTTGATTTCCAAGATTTCTATTTTTGTACTTGTTTGGAGGTTAGAAATTTGTTGATTTCTAATTTTTATAGTTGTATGCTCAATTCATTGATTCTCTTTTCTCTTTTCTTGTTGATGTCTTTAGAGCTATAATTTTCCCCTAAGAACTGCTTTAGATGCACTCTGCAAATATTCTTTAGTGCAATTATCTATTATTTCTATTTTTTCCTTTGACTAACTCTGCTTTTAAGAGTCGATTATTTAGTTACCCATTTAAGTCTGAATCTTTTTATCATATTTCTCTGCTTAAGAGTTTCATTGCATTATAGATTGTAAAGTATCTTTATAATATTTCTACTTTTTAAAAATTTGTCTATCCATCCTTTGTGCACTACCACATTGGCCAATTTTTGTAAAGGTGTCATACAGTGCTGAAATAAACACATATATTTTATTTAAGAATCCAATTCAATAATTTTCTTTTTTTAATTTAAAATTTTTAAAATTGATTTTTAGTTTTCAATATTAATTTCCACAAGATTTTGAGTTGCAAATTTTCTCCCTGTCTTTCCCTTATCTCCACCCCAAGATAGCAAGCCTACTGAATACCCCTTTCCCCAGTCTGCTCTCTCTTATATCCTTCCCAATCCCCCCTCTAACTTTCTAGTAGGGCAAGATGGATTCTATAGCCCAGTGCCTATATATTGTATTTCCCAGTTGCATGTAAAAAACAAATTTTTTTAAACATTTAATTTTAAAACTTTGATTTCCAGATTCTTTCCCTTCTTTGTTCCTCATCCACCCCACTGGGAAGATAAGCAATTCAATATAGGTTGTACATGTGTAGTTACCCAAATTATTTCCATAGTAGTTATATTGTGAAAGACTAACTATATTTCCCTCCATCTTATCCCGCCCCCCACTTACTCTATTTTCTCCTTGGACCTTATCTCTTTTCAAAAATATTTGCTTTTAACTACCCTCTTCGACAATCTGCTCTCCCTTCTATCATCCTCCCTCTTATCCTCTACCCCTCTATTTACCTGTAGAGTAACATACCCAATTGAGTATGTATGTTATTCCCTCCTTAAGCCAAATTCAATGAGAATAAGGATGTCCCATTCCGTTTCACCTTCCTGCTCTTCCCCTCCATTGTAACAGTTTTCTCTTGCTTCTTTTATATGAGATAATTTATCCTGTTCTATCTCTCCTTTTCTCCTTCTCCCTTTCTCATATTCCTCTCTCACCTCTTAATTTTATTTTTTAGATATAATCCCTTCCTATTCAACTGGTCCTGTGCCTTCTGTCTATGTATACATGTACACATATATACACACACTCACATGTGTATTTATAGATACATACATCCCCTGAACATACATGTGTGTATACATGTATATATATGTACATAGATTTATGTATATATACATGTATATATGTATGCATATATATGTGTGTATGTATGTATATATATGTCATGCTGAGAAAAGTTTCATGAGTTACAATTATTGTTTTTCCATGTAGGAATGTAAATAATTCAACTTTAATAAGTTGCTTATGATTTATTTTCCCTGTTTACCTTCTCATGCTTCTCTTGCTACTTGTATTTGAAAGTCAAATTTTCTGTTCAACTCTGTTTTTTTCATTAAGAATACTTCAAAGTCCTCTGTTTCATTGAATGACCATATTTTTCCCTGAAGCATTATACTCAGTTTTTCTGGGTAGGTGATTCTTAGTTTTAATCCTAGCTCCTTTGACCTCCAGAATATCATATTCCAAGCCGCTAGATCCCTTAATGTAGAAGCTGCAAGATCTTGTGTTATCCTGATTGTGTTTCCACAATACTCAAATTTTTTCTTCATGACAGCTTGTAATATTTTCTCCTTGACCTAGGAACTCTGGAATTTGGCTATGATATTCCTAGGAGTTTTCTTTTTGGGATCTTTTTCAAGAGGTAAACTGTGAATTCTTTCAATTTCTATTTTTCCCTCTGGTTCTAGAATATCAGGGCAATTTTCCCTGAGAATTTCTTGAAGGATGATTTCTAGGCTCTTTTTTTCATGGCTTTCAAGTGGTCCAGTAATTTTAAAATTACTGGACCTGGATCTATCTTCCAGGTCACTGGTTTTTCCAATAAGATATTTTACATTGCCTTCTATTTTTTCATTTGTTTGGATCTGTTTTTATAGTATCTTGTTTCTTATAAAGTCATTAGCTTCCATTTGCTCCAATCTAGTTTTGAAAGAGTTATTTTCTTCAGTGAGTTTTTGAGATTCCTTTTCCATCTGGGTAATTTGACTTTTTAAGGCATTCTTCTCCTCATTGGGTATTTGGGCCTCTTTTGCCACTTGAGTTAGTCTATTTTTTAAGGTGTTATTTTCTTCAGTATTTTTGGAGTCTTCTTTAGCAGACTGTTGACTAGCTTTTCATGATTTTCTTGCATCATTCTTTTTTCTTTTCCCATTTTTTCCTTCACTTCTCTTATTTGATTTTCAAAATCCTTCTTGAGCTCCCTCATGGGTTGTAACCAATTCATATTTTTATTGGAACCTTTTGATGCAGGAGTTTTGACTTCATTGACTTCTTCTGGTTCCATGTTTTGATCCCTTTTGTCCCCCATTCTTTGGTCTGATTTTGCTGCCTCTGCTTGCTCATCTTGCCAGCCAATTACTTGACATTTGAGCTCTTTGCCACAGTAGAACTCTGTTTCCAGAGTGGAGAGAGCTGTGTCCCAAATTGTTGGGGTTTTCACAGTTGCCAGAGCTATCAGGAGGGCACTCTCTCTACAGCCATAACAAGCTCTGGCAGCTAGCATTCCTCACCCCAGGACCACCACCCAAGATCACCATCCAGATCCAAGCAGGTCAAAGCAAAAGCAATTACCTTGTGAATGGTCACTTGGTCCCCCTGTGATTTGCAGGCCAGGAGCTCTGGAGGCAGCCACATTGCTGCACCTCTAACCCCAGGGCCAGGGGCCAGACTATGCTTTTCTGTCACCTGGTTACAACAGAGTTCCCTACTGACCTTTTACTTTCTCTTTGGCATTTATGGATTGAGAAGTCTGGAAACCACCACAGCTGCTGGTGATTCACTCTCCGGGAGTCTGCTCAGGCCGGTCTGTGCCACTGATCAGCCCCACCCCAGATCTGGGACCATACAGCTCATGTGGGACTCTGCTTGGCTCCCAGCTCAGTATGATAGACCCTTCCTATTGGCCTGCCAGGCTGCGTTCAGCAGGAGATTTGTTTCTCTCTGTCACTTTGTAGGTTCTGTAGCTCTAAAATTTGTTTGGAGTCATATTTTACAGGTATTGGAGGTGGTTGGAGCAAAAACTCAGCCAGATTCCTGCTTTCACTCTGCCATCTTGCCGCCACTCCCTCCTCCCCGGTTCAATAATTTTCAAAGATATATCATGCATATATATATATATATTTCTAATATTTCTTTTTTGTTTATCTTTCTTTTATATTTATCTATTTTTGAGAGAAACATGTCAAATTTCCCCAAAATTATTGTTTCCTGTCTATTTCCTATAATTTGGTTAGTTGTTCCATTAAATACTTAGGTGCTGTGCAATTTTGTGCATATATATTTAGTATTGATGATGTGTCACTACTTGTATTGCCTTGAAATTTAATGGAGTATCACTGCTTATCTCTTTTAATCATGCTTAATTTTTGCTATTGCCTTATCTCAGTTGTCAGTCTTGCTTTTTTGGATTCAGCTGATGCATAATAAATTCTATTCCAACTTCTTGTTTTCATTCCTTACAGACCTTGATATTTTAAATACATTGCATATAAAAACCAAAATTTGGGCTTTTCTTTCTGATCCATTCTGCCACTTTCCTTCCTTTGGTGAAATACTTCAACACATTGACATTTCTGGTTATTGTTGTTGTTCATTTTTTTCCTGATGTCAAATATCATTATAACACATTCTTTTCATATCTCCCACCTCTTTTAAATGAAAAAGGAATAGGAACAAAAAGAAAAAAATCATCAATAGATTGAATTTTAAATTAGTTTTAGTAGTAATTCAAGATACTTAAAATGGTCATTTGTGTCATCTTTCCCTTTTCTATCACCGTACAACCAAATTTCTTGGTGTGACCAAGAGGCACTAGTTCTAGACAGACACTACATCTCTCTTATAGTATCACCAAAGGCGATTAGTTTTCTTAGCTGCCATATTGGTTCCTAATGAGCTAGAAGTCTACTACCCCTTCCTGATTGTCTCCAAATGAGCTTCCCTTTAGTTGAGTCTCCCCCCAATTTGTGCTTGAGAAACTGATTTTTTAAAAACTATTATTTTATCTTTACTACTTAATCCTACTAAATTTCATCTTACTTCAGATAAGAACATGAGTTTTTGAAAGTTAAAAAGAACTAATTTGCTCCTAAATCAAGAGAAGCATAATGTCTGCTACTATGGAGCCTAGACTCTTTAATAATAAGTCAAACTCACTATTCCATAATTTGCAGAGTTTAGTCTCTTCCCTCAAATCAGAACATTGATTCTTTTCCATTTCGGTGTCACTTGCCCCTTTTCCACCTTCATCCTAAAACCACAGACAATAATTCTGTAACCACTCTTACTGCATCTTTAAGTATCCTTTTATTCAGTCATTTATTTTTGGTGACATGTATTCATTGAGAATAACTAGATGCTTACTCATTGACTCCCTGCTTTTCTTGGATTTTAACTCCCTATTTGCTATTTTTGTTATTTCCTTTCTAGTCCAAAGATTAATCTCCTTGGAAGGAAAGTAAGAGTCAAGAAACTCTGTTCTCTCTCCTCCATCCGTTATCATCAACTCTCTAACCCTCCAAACCCTCTCCCCACCAAGTGATCCTGGACTTTCTTTGATTTCTTTTTCCTCCAATATAATTTAAGAAACCTACCCCTTTTATTTCCTTAGTATTCCTTGACAGATAAATCCTATTCTGTGTTTTAGTGTTTTTTGACACTATTTTTACATGATTTTGCCACTTCTTTATTCATTCCTCCATTTCTTGCCATTTCTTCCATCGTCTGTAGATTGCCCATATCTGTATCTTTAGACATCCCCCCTTTTCCTTCATCAGAATTGTTTCTCCATGCATTTTTAAAATTTCATTCTTGAGAGCTTTCCATTCCTCTGGGGTTGGCTTTCTCTAGGAAATTTTAGACCATGGGATCCTACCTATCAGTTATCCTGACTTTTTAAGATCTGCTCTCCTCAAGTTTGGGATACATAATCAGATTATTCATAACCTTTCTGCTCTTCTATAACAAATTTTAAGGTGGAATGATTACTACTTCCCAAGAGGCTCATCAATTTCTATTTTAGTAATTCAGAACTGGGTGTAGAGTGAAAATAACATCACTGGCTCTGGTGTCAGAGACCCTTAATTCCTCTGATTGCGTGACTTTAGGCAAGTCATTGCTCCCTAAGCTTCAGTTTCCACATCTATAAAATGAAGATATTGGAATAGATGACTTCTAAGGTGCCTTCCAGTTTTAAATCTAGTCCTGTGTCTTCATAGGGAATTTTATGTCCAGGTCTGGTCACTATATATTAGGAATGACAATGGCAAGTTGAAGATAATAGAGAAAACAGCCAGGACTATTAGAGGACCATGATGGATGAAGACCAGTTGAAAGAACAGGCAAAGTTTAGCTTAGAGAAAAGGTGGCAGGGCAAGTTGTGGAGGGTGGAATGTCAAAGGTATTTTTGATATTTGAAGGGCTGCCACGTGGAGAAGGGATTAGACTTGTTCTGCTCTGCCCCAGCAGCCAGAACAAGAAGCAGTGGTTGGACATTTCAGAGAAGCAGCTTTAGGTTTAATGTCAGGAAAACCTTCCTAACCTTCTTGAAAGTGGAGTAGGCTGCTCTGGGAGGCAGTGGGCCTCTTCTCACTGGAGGACTTCTAATGGAGGCTAAATGACCCCTCATTAGAGATAGTGGAGGGAGGATTTCTGTTTTAACACCCTTTGATTATCGTTTCAATCCTTAGATCCTGTGATTCTCAGTCCTTAGATTCTGTGATTCTCAAACTGCCTCATAGCTGATTTCTAGCCCCAGAGCTAATCCTTCCTCCATAAAGTTCACGGATTTAGAACTGAAAGGGCCTCTAAACATTTGCACTTAAAAATCCCAGTTTCTACTACACTTTTCTTTTTGCTTATCCCCACAAATATATTAAAAATTATGTAATAACTCCTCCATTAAAGTATTTTTTAAAGAATTCTTGTCTTGTATTTTTATTTTATTTTTAATTTATGGTATAAAACAAGCATTTCCATAACTTAGCATAATAAAAAAGATGATTGTATATAAGGCTGCAAATGTATTATGTACAATTTGCTATTTCTTTTAAATATATGATAAAGTTATCATTTAACTTTCTTTCTCTTCTTATTTTCCTCCCTCCCTTTCCCCACTTCTCTAGAGATGTATTGTTCCTACATTGCAAATGTTTATGGATTATCTCACTCTTTGAAAGGTCTGTGACAAAGTAAACTAATTACACAAAACTAACAACACAGTGACCTCATCTGAAAGTGCACACAGCGTTCCACACCCATAGCACCCACCCCCATCTCTCTATTTTTAAAATGCTTTACAAAAATTAATCAAAATCTATTTTTTCTCCTTCCCACCTCACCAAAAAATGAGAAAAGAAATGCAAATTTCTTACAACAAATATGTGTAGTCAATGTAAACAAATTTCCTCAATGGCTGCATACAAAAACATAAATATATCTTCCTGCAACCTGAGTTCATCACCCCTCTGTCACGAAGAACATGTTTGACGATTAGTCCTCTGGAATCATGGTTGGTCATTGTATTTATAATCGTTCTTATGGCATTCAAAGTTCTTTGTCTATCATTGTTACTTTACACATTCTTATCCTGGTTCTGCTCACTTCATTCTTCATCAGTTACTAAAATATTGATGTTATAGTATAAATTTTTCTTCTGGTTCTGTTTATTTCACCCTACATCAGTTCATATGACTCTTTCCATGTCTTTTTTGAAAGCACCTATGTCCTCATTTTTTTTCAATATAATAGTTTTCCACCACATTCATATATCGCTGTTTATTCAGTCACTCCTCAATTGAGGGGGATATCTTTGCTTTCCAGCCATTTTGGACACCACAAAAAGAGTTTGTACCAATATTTTTGTACACGTAGGATCTTTTGCTATTTATTTGACCTTTGTAGGGGGGGAGAAGGGGGAATCATTCTATTAATAGTGTAGCTAGGTCAAAGGCAAAGAACCGTTTAGAAACTTTTTATGTATAATTCCAAATTGCTTTCTAGAATGGTTGCATCCATTCATAAGTCCACCAACATTCTGTCAGTGTTTCTATATTTCTGCATCCTCCAACATTCCTTTCTCCTTTTTGGCCATCTTTGCCAATCTGATGGATTGTAAAATAGAATTCCAGAATTTCCTTAACTTGCATTTCTTTAAAAGCTATGATAAATATAATGACAATCCACCACTATAGAGGACTGATTATGAAGCATGTTATCCATGACAAAGGGGTGATGAATATAGAGTACAGAAAAAGAATATGTTTTTGTCTGTAGCCATTGAGAAAATTTGCATTTCTTTAATTAGTACTGGTTTAGAGCATTTTTTTCCATATAGTTATAGATAAATTATGTTTTCTCCCTTAAGAACTATTCTCATATCTTTAGACCATTGATCAGTTAAGGAATGACTTTTATTCTTATGAATCCTGTTCAATTCCTAAATACATCTTAGAAATAAGACCTCCACTAACATCTTTCTCTGATGAATAGAAGTAATGGTGGGTTTTCAGAGGCCAACCAGGTAGAATACAAACTCTGCCAAGTACCTCCAAGCTGGAAAATCTTCAAATTTGGGTCTAAGAATAGATCGTGCCCTGTTGCCTAAGGATGAAGTCTAGCTGGACCTACAGATCTTTGACGTAAGTTTAACTGCAGGTGATGAGTTTTTCAGCATTGACAACTCTCAAAAACTGTCTAAGACATTATCAATGGATTATGATCTGTATAAGTGGAGGGGATACCTAAAGTGATGAACTTATAGGTCTCTCAATGATTGATGTATACTTTGTAGAGAAAGCTTTAAAAAATAGCCCTTATAAACTCTTAGGAAAGCAACATAGCATAGAAGATAGCACAGTGGATTTAGAGTCAGGAAAAGTTGGGTTTGAATTTTTCCTCAGACACTAACTCCAAGACCCTGTCCAACTCACTTTGCCTCTCTCAGCCTCAGTTTCCTCATCTGTTAAATGTGGATAATAACAGTACCTCTTATATAGGGTTGGGTTTTTTTTTTGCAAGTCTCAAATGAGATAATATACGGAAAGTATTTTATAACTCTTAAAGCACTATATAATTGTGAGTTATTACTCTCAATATTTATTTCTCTTTGACAGCCTTGCTGCATTTGACATTGCTAACTTCCTGCTCCTTCTGGATCCTCTCTCCTTTCATTTTCCTGGGTTTCCCCCTTTCTTCTTTGTTTCTTTTTTTCTCTCTTTCTCCTCTTAATCTGGAAGTATTGACATTTCCCAAGTTTCTGTCTTTGGTTTCCTTTCTCTCTGTGTACCCTTTTCCCCTTGCTGACAGAATTCTTCCCATGGTTTCAATTATCACCTCAACATAGATTACTCCAGAGTTTTATCTCTAGCCCTGGCCTCTTCTCTAAGCACCAGTCTCACTTCTCCAAATCTATCTTTACTGGATATCTTTACCTGGTGGTCATGATGGGTTCTCAGACTTAGTGGTAGCATAGTACTAAGGAAAGAGTCCTGGCTCTGGAGTCACAGTACAGAAATTAAAATCCACCCCTTCCCTTCTCTTCCTTCCCATGCTTTTTTTATATGGTGACCTTGGAAAAGATATTTAACTCCCATGGGCTTCAGTCTCCTCATCTAGAAGATGGGCAGTTTGATCTAGATAATCTCTGAACTCCCTTCTAGATCTACACCTATTATTTTATTCCAAGGCTGAATTTGTCTTTCTTCTCTATACCTTAACTTTATTACTTCTGTTGATGGCACAATCCCCTTTTTGCTGAGGCTCAAATCTTTAGAGTTATTTTTTGTTTCACTCAGAGATGAAAAGGAACTCAGAGGTAACATAGTTGAACCTCTGTCTGAACAGGACAACTTCCTAAATATCCTAGTGTAGAGGTCATTCAGTTTCTGTTTGAAGATCTTCAGGGATGGGCATTCTACTATTTCCTGAAGCAGCCCACTCTGCTTTGAGAAAGCACAATTAATTTGGTTGTTTTATTCTATCAAGTCAATATCTGCTATTCTACAACCTCCATCTATTTATCCTAGTTCTTATCTTCTGGGGCTAAGTAGAACAAGTCTTAAGTCCTACATTTCCTCTGTACTGCACTTTTGTAACTGGGCTCCATCATGGCCCCAGTAAACTGCATCACCAAGAAACTGATCATCCTGAGAGATTATATCAGCCTTGAAGTTCACATCTCAGTAACTTCTGCCTCTCTGACTGGAAGACTGGAGGGTCGAGTGAAAAAAAAAAGCCTTCCTCAAACTGCTTTTTAAAGAGATATCTCAAGCCAACCATCTCTTCATTTCCCACTAGCTACATTCCTTTAGACTGGATTCCATCATGTTCCTTTTCTGGATATCTTCCTTTCATTTTCTACTCCTTTTTCAGCTTTATTTTCATGTTTTCTCTCATTAGATTGTAAGTTCCTTGAGGGCTGTGATTTTGTTTTTTTGTATATGTATCCTTAGTACTTCCCACAGTGCCTGGCACATAATAGGCACTTAATTAATGTTTGTTGACTCACTGACTAAACAAATACATTTTATGTATATGAAAACTGCTATAATGATCCCACAAAGTCTTCTCTTTTCATGTTAAATGTCTTCAGTTCCTTTAAATGACCCTAATACAGCATGATCACTAATCTTCTCATCATCCTAGTGATCCTCCTCTTGACTCATTCCAATTAATTCTTCAATGTTCCAGCCCCCTCTAAAATGTGGTGTCCAGAATAAAAACAATAGCTAGCATTTATTTAGTACCTACTACACGCCAGGCACTGTGCTGAGATCTTTACAAATATTATCTCATTTGATCCTCACAACAGCTTTGGAAGATAGGTGACATTATTATCCCCATTTTACACGTGAAAGGAACTGATGCACACAGAGGTTAAATGATTTGCCCAAGGTCACACAGTTAATGATTAAGGGTAAATTTGAACTTGAATCCTCCTGATTCCAGGCCCAGTATACCACCTACCTACCTCTGAACTAAATACCATATTTCTTTTATTAGGGTCCAGCCAAGAAAGAGTACAGCTGGGCTATAGCTTTCTTAGTCGAGGACGTTATCCCTGTCTTGAGGCAGTGCAGGTACAGATTAGTGTTGCTGTTTTTTTAACTGCGAAAAAATAACATTTGTATCCACATACCTATCTTCCCCTCTTTTATTTTTTTAATTGCAGTTAACACTACACAATTTCTAATTCTGCATGACTCCTTCATTTTTATTACATTGATTTTAAGCACTTACTGTGTGTCAGGCACCATACTAGGCACTGAGATTATGAAGATAAAACAAACAAACAGAAAAATAACCCTTGCTCTTAACCAGTCGGGTAAAATATTGGTAAAAAGAAGAAGGGTAGATTCAAGACGCCGGAGTAGAGAAAGCACTCAGCTGAGCCCTGTCAATATTCACCTCCAAACAACTTTACAATAATGCCTCAAATTAAATTCTGGAGTCTCAGAGACAACAAAAGGTCAGAATGAGACATTCTTTCAGTCCAAGACAACTTAAGAGTTTGGAAAGCAATCTTTGGTGGATAAGATGGAGGCTGACCTGGAGCCCATTGGATGAAAAACCAGTATTGGGACTAGGTGACAGCAACAGCTTTGGGAGCTTCCAAGTCAGAGAGGGCAAGGGGACCTGGCAACTAGTCAGAATAAAAAGTCAAGAATATCAAGGGAATATATTAATATATCAAGATAAAATACGTCAAAGAAGGTGGCTTAGCAGTTCTAGATTTCAAACTATATAGCAAATCAGTAACCATCACAGCAACTGGTACTGGCTAAGAACTAGAGTGGTAGATTAATGGAAGTGATTAGGTACACAATATATAGAAGTAAATGACCACTGTAATCTAGTGTTTGATAAACCCAAAGCTCCAAGCTTTTGGGGTAACAGCTCACCATTTGACAAAAATTGTGGGGAAAACTGGAAAGTTATTTGGTAGGAACTAGGCATAGCCCAGTATCTCATATCATATACCAAAACAAGGTCAGAATGTATAAGTGATTTGGACATAAAGGATGATATCATAAGTAAATTAGGGAAGCACGGAAAAATGTCATATCTATAAGGGAAGAGTTTATTTATGACCAAACAAGAGATAGAGAGGATTACAAGAAGTGAGATAAATAACTTTGATTACATGAAATTAAACTGCTTTTGTACAAATGTAACTATTGCAGCCAAAATTAGAAGGAAAACATTTTTACTTCAAGTTTCTCTGATAAAGGCCTCACTTCTCAACTATATAGGGAAGGAAACAAATTTATAAAAATAAGCACCATTCTTCAGTTGTAAAATGATCAAAGGATATGAACAGGCAGTTTTCAGAAGGAGAAATCAAAGCTATCAATAGCACATGAAAAAATGACCTAAATCACTACTGATTAGAGAAATGCAAATTAAAACAACTCTGCGATACCATCTCAAACCTATCAGACTGACTAACCTGACACAAAAGGAAAATGACAAATGCTGGAGGGGATGTGAAAAAATCGGGACACTAATTCATTGTTAGTAGAGTTGTTAACTATTCCAACCATTCAGGAAAACGATATGAAACCATTACCAAAGATCTATAAAACTGAGCATACCTTTTGACCTAGCAATACCTGTATGAGATCTGTATTCCAAAGAGATCAAAGAAAACTAAAAGGACTCATGGGTACAAAAATATTTATGGCAGGTCTTTTGTGGTAACAAAAAATTGGAAATCAAGGGGATGTCCAACAATTCAGAAATGGCTGAACAAGCTGTGATGTATGATTGTGATGGAATGCTATTGTGTTATTTTTAAAAAATGATGAGCAGGATGATTTCAGAAAAACTTGGAAAGACTTACTTGAACTGATGAAAAGTGAAATGAATAGAACCAGGAAAATATTGTACACAGTAACAGCAATATTATAAAGATGATTAACTGTGAAAGACTTAACTACTTTGATCAAGACAACAATGGAAGGCAATTCCAAAAGACCCATGATGAAAGATGCTATCTAGGGGGTGGAGCCAAAATGGCAGAGTAAAAGCAGGAAAGTGGCTGAGCTCCTGCACCAACCACCTCAAACACCTGTAAAATATGACTCTAAACAAATTTTAGAGCTACAAAACCCACAAAGTGAGAGAGAGAAACAAATCTTCTGCTGAAGGCAGCCTGGCAGGCCAACAAGATGGGTCCATTGCACCAAGCTGGGAGCCAAAGCAAGAAGCACAGCACAGGCCCAAAGAGGCCCCAACCACTGACACAGACTGGTCAGAACAGACTTCAGGAGAGTGAATCACCAGCAGCTGGGGTGGTTTTCAGATTTTGCAAACCATAAATGCCAAAAGATCAGTGAGGAACTATGTTGGAACAGGGTGATTGAAGAGTGTGGTCTGGCCCCTGCCCCCAGGGTGAGAGCTTCTGGTCCCTGGCTAACTCCTGAGCTACTGGCCTGCAGATTGTAGGGTGACCAAGTGACCATTCAGAGGGTAATCACTCGCTTTGACCTGCGTGGATCCAGATCACAGTCTTGGGTGGTGGACCTGGGATGAGGAATGCTAGCTGCCAGAGCTTGCGGTGGCTATAGAGATAGTGCCATCCTAATAGCTCCAGCAACTGCTGAAACCCCAGCAATTTGGGACACAGCTCTCTCCACTCTGGAAACAGAGTTCTACCATGGCAAAGAGCTCAAAAGTCAAGCAATTGGCTGGCAAGATGAGAAAGCAAAGGAAGCACAATCAGATCATAGAATCCTTTTTGGTGGACAAAAAGGGTCAAAACATGACACCAGAAGAAATCAATGAAGTCAGAACTCCTGCATCAAAAGCCTCCAATAAAAATATTAACTGATTACAGGCAGTGGAGGGGCTCAAGAAGGATTTTGAAAATCAAGGAAGAGAGGGTAGAGCCAAGATGGTGGTGTAGAAGCAGCAAGATTTAGCAGCTCCCACATAGCCACCTCAAATACCCATAAAATATGACTCCAAATTTTAGGCTCCAAAACTCACAAAAATACACCTTGCACTGAAGGCAGCTCAGCAGGAAGGGGTCATCGCAGCTCTGGGAGCCAAAACCAGCCCAGCTTAAAATCTCAGCATGGCCCTGGGGGTGGCCAGGACAAGCCACAGCTGGAGCCTTTAGGAGAGTGGATCAGCGGCAGCTGTGGCAGTTTCCAGAATTATCAAGCCATAAGAAACAAGGACTAAGTAAAAGGTTGGTGGAACTCAGCAAAACTTGGGGGAGAAAAGCTGTCCAGCAAAATTGTCTCCAGGGCAAGAAAGCAGCAGAAGTGGTGGCCCTGCAGCCACCTCCACATGACTGCTTCAGAGCTCCCAGCCTGCAGACTGTAGAGGGTCCAAGCAATCGTTCAGAGGCCAAGTGCTCTTGCACTGAGGGGCCTGGATCCAGATCGTGGTCTTGGGTGGTGGTCCTGGGGTATGTTTTCAGTGAGCCAAAGCTTGTGGGGGCTGCAGCAGCCTCCTAAAAGCACCAGCAGCTGGGAAAACCCCAGTGATTTGGGACAGAGCTTTCCCCTCTGGAAGCAGAGTTCTACAGAGCTAAAAATCATTGACTGGCCAACATGAGCAGGCAAAGCAAGCAAAGTAAGAACAGCAATCAAACTCTAGATTCCTTCTTCAGGGACAAGAAGGATCAAAGCATGGAACAGGAGGAAGACAACACAGTCAGAACTCCCACACCAAAATCTTCCAAGAAACATGAAGACTGCCTAAAAGCCATAGATCAGCTTAAGAAGCATTTGGAAAACCAAATGAGAGAAGTGGAGGAAAAATTGGGAAGAGAAATAAGAATGATGCAAGAAAATCATGAAAAGAGAGTCAACAATCTGACTGAAGAAAATAACATCTTAAAAAACAGACTAACTCAAATGGCAAAAGCGGCCCAAAAAGCCAATGAGGAGAAGAATGCCTTAAAAAGTCAAATTTGCCAGATGGAAAAAGAAACTCAAAAGCTTTCTCAAGAGAATAATTCCTTCAGAATTAGAGTGGAGCAAATGGAAGCAAATGACTTTATGAGAAATCAAGATACTATTAAACAGATCCAAACAAATGAAAAAATAGAA
>CM053582.1:163338277-163360909 GCA_028627135.1 Pseudochirops cupreus | reverse complement strand
AAGATGGCTATCTGGATCCAGGCCGCTCAACGTGAGAGCCCTGGCCTGAGAACAATCGCTCAATCCCCCTGCTGCCTGCAGGCCGCGGGCGGGAAGCTGCAACGCTGAGGCGGGTGCAAAACCTCTGCCTTTCGCTTTTCTGCTCTGGAGGCCTTCTGGCAGGACTGCTTATCTCCCCCTTTCACAAATCCCACTTGCAGCTGCTGCTAATCCGCTCACCTGAGAGGCTCCTCAGCTCCTCCCGTCCAGCCGCCCACGGGGCACAGCCGCAGCTTCAAGCCAGGCTGGTTTCGGTTCCCAGTGCTGATATGGTTCCTCGTAGCTGAGCTGACTTTAGTGGGAAGTATCTTTGTGTGCATTTTGGAGTTCCAGGATTGGTTTAGAGTCCTATTTTATGGGTATTTTGGGGTGGCTATGTGAGAGCTGCAATATGTTGCTGCTGCTACGCCACCATCTCGGCTCTGCCCCCAGCTACCTATGTCTTTACAGGACTTCTTGTTCCTATAAGCTTTTTTTTTTTAAAAGGGATCCTGATTTCACAACTCTGCCATGTATTCCCTTATAAGGAACTGTTTTCCATCTCATTCATAGTCAGCCTACTTGAAGATAGGAATCTTCAAAGACCTTTTGTAATCACTTCTAACAAGCACCTCGAATATACTTCACAGGGCCTACAAATTGGTTTCTTCCTTTACCCAAATGTGGTATAGACATGAAATTCCAGTAATTCTTTTTATTGGGATTTTATCAGATAAAGTTACCAGCACTTAGAGCGTGGAGTTGTCATTTCATAGAGTGGGGCCATTTTCATAGAGCAGCAACTGAATCAGGTAGATGATTATACATCAGACCATTCATCCAGGTGGATTAAGAGATGACATATATTTCAAGTCAGAGGAAAATGTGGTATCAGAGAAAACATAACCAATAGCAACTGAAACTGGCATCAGCTTCTGATTAATATGGCTCAGCTTGGCTGCTGGCATTCAGTAGGGGAGGAGACAGGCCATGGATGTGACTATACTGATGGACTCCTCTGCCCTGGGCAGACAACTCAGACATGAAAGAAAGCTCAGAAGGATGGAGTTCTGTTTTCTTGACATCATCATTGCCTTCATCTCTTGATCACAGCTGACATTTATCTAGAGCATTCAGATTTTTTAAGTCCTTTACATACATTATCTCATTGAATTTTCACAACAAACCCATCACAGTGCAGGTGGTACAAGTTATTATTTTCAGCATTTTACTGACAAGGAAACTAACGTTCAGAAATTTTGTAAAGTGATTCTCTGAAGATCACACAGCTAGTATGCAGTAAAGTTGGACCTTAACCTGAGGCCTCTGTCTCTTGCTCTGTATAGGAGCTGCTGAGTTCACCAGACTCCCAAACTAGGCAGCCTGTCTCGCTTCCTGACCTCACTACCAGCCCAGCCTCCAGCTATACTTTCTGAGTTCCCTTCTAGAAAGAGCAAAATAAATG
Source organism: Pseudochirops cupreus (assembly GCA_028627135.1). Taxonomy (NCBI): domain Eukaryota; kingdom Metazoa; phylum Chordata; class Mammalia; order Diprotodontia; family Pseudocheiridae; genus Pseudochirops; species Pseudochirops cupreus. Next base: position 163,359,426 of record CM053582.1, on the reverse strand, counting down.
ACATCATGTTCTTTTGCTGTATCCTTCAAAGGTGAGCTCTTACTCTGGAGTTTCACTGTACTCGCTGGTGAGAACCCACTAGAAAAGGAGTAGGGGAACCTGTGACCTCGAGGCCACACATGGCCCTCTATGTCCTCAAGTGCAGCCCTTTGACTGAATCCATTCTTGACTGAACAGATGCGGACAAATTGTTCTGTGAAGTTTGAATTCAGGCAAAAGACCACACTTGAGGGCATAGAGGGCCATGTATGGCCTCGAGGCTACAGGTTCCCCACCCTTGCACTAGATTAAACTGACCAAAGACCAGGCTTCTTCATCCTAATCACTTTCTACCATGTTACAATATTCTCATATCTAGCCAGGTTGTTTTGAGGACACCAGGGAGACAACAAGTGTTGTTTATTTTTTAAAGAGACACAAATTTAAATAATATACCAACTATCAATCAATCACAGGAATACATCCACTGGTCTAATTGAGCAGCTCCAGTCAGGGAACAGACTTCCAATAGGCTCACCAATCCCTCCCCTCCATTGAATGCCATTACTTCATCTTCCCCAATGGGAGTGTTCCAAGTAAGATAAACTGCCCAATCATAGTCCTGCCCTAGCCCCTCATAAATTCCCAAACAGAGCCATAATTAGTAATTCTGATCCTTGGGGTAAATTCATTCTGCCTTAGTTGTATTCAGACTTGCTGACTCATGGGAATTGAGGGAGGGAAGGTTTGAAAGAGAAAACAGTTTACCCAGTAGGAGTGGTCATACTGGTCCATCCCTGGGTAAAAAGAGACGAGGGAATGTGATAGATTGAGGAGAGGACAGGGCCCTTATAATTGAAGATAGGTCTAGGAGAGGTGGGGCAGTCTTGGTGTTACAGATGGGATGCCCCTTAGGAAGGAAACACTCCCTCAAGTGGGCACGTTGGGACAAAGGTCACTCTAACTTAGGTGTTGTTTTGTCCCCATCCCTTCCCTTGGCAGGCACCCTACTCCTCTGAGTTCTCCTCTTCTCTTTGACAACTGCTAGGAATCAGCCCAGTTGCAGCTCAGACAGAAATACACATATATATTTAGTCCCTTTTTTTAAACATTTTCCACACCTTTTGCTCAGAAATGGCACAGCTGGGGAGGTCTTAAGACTTAGTGATTAACTTTCCCCGAAAGCCAGAGCTCCTGGGAATACACAGCAAGACACAATAGGCTGAGCAAATATTAGACAAATATCAATTTTGTGCATTGCCCACTTTGCTGGAGATGAATGGATTGACTTTTCAAACACTACAAGAGTGAGCCAGCAAGGCTGGATTCAAGATCAACATCACTTGACTTTCTTTCCTCTTTCTCCCCTCCCTTTCTAATTTCTAGTGCAAACGTATACAAAATATTTATCTAAAATACGGAGGAGATTGGAGAGGCAAGCTGTGCAAATAATTAGCTAGCAGAGGCTATTTCTCACCTGAAACAGGGGACTCTAGACTTTTTCATTTCCATGCTGCTTCTGAGAGAAGGGCAGTATTCCAGGCACTGCCGGTCCCTACCCCTGCCTCTTGGCCCCTATGGACAGCTAGGGATGAGCTTCTCTGCCAGAGCGAGTTGCCATCTAGAACCTTCTCAGGCTATACCTTTCAAGATTAGGAGGTAATTTGTTGGCTGAGAAACTCACAGAAATAGAGACTGTACAATCTGTCAAATAGGAACAGAATTTGCAGGAGGATTTTAGGTTAGATATAAGAGAGAACTTTTTGGCAGTGAAGAGTGTTTGAGTCTGATACTGGTGGGGGTTGGCAGGGTGAGTTGTAAAATTTCCTTCCCTTTTCCCTTCAGAGTCATCAGTGACCTCCCAGTCACCAAACCCAATGGCCTTGGTCTTGTCATTTTCCTTGGTCTCTCTGCAGTATTGGATGCTAATGCCTTTTTTTGTGGATGTCCTTTTCCTCTTTGCATTTTCTGAAATGCTCTTTAGTGGTTTTCCTCCTGTCTTTCTAATGGATTCTTTTCTAATTATTCTTCCTTTTATTCTCTAAGTATGGTTATCCCTCAAAGCTCTGTCCCCTGCCCTCCTTTCTCTCTATATTCTTTTCCTTGATGGTCAAAGATTTAGGCCAGGAAGATAACCCAATGGTCATTTAATCCAATCCCCTATTTTATATATGAGAAAGCTGAGGACTGAAGAGGTTAGAAAACTCAGGATCATTCATCTAGAGCTGGAAGAGATTTTAAAGAGGTCAGTCCCTTCATTTTACAAATAAGGAAACTGAGGCTAAGGGAGTTTAAGTGATTTGCCCAAGGTCATTGAGATAAAACAATGTCAGAGCTAGAATTTGAACCCAGGTCCTCTGACTCTAAAAATCTAGTGCTTTTTTGCACCATACCATGTTCCCTTTTAGACCTTCAGTAAGCACTTCTATGTAGATGACTTCCAGGTGTGTCTAGCTTTGCCTTCTCCCAGGAATTGCAGCTCCTCACTTTCAACTTCATATTGGAAAGTCCCACCTGGACTCTCCACTGATACCTCAATTCAACCTTCTCCACCTTTCTCTGGACATGTAGATTCCATGACTACAATAGATGTTAATGAGGGCAGTAGCAGAGTAGAGGCAATAGTAGGAGCTTTCCCATTGAAAGAAAAGTTCAGGAGAAAATTAAAATCTGGGCTTGGCCATACCCAATTGTGTTTTAACACTTGCATGGACCAGGAGAGGAGAAATTTGAAGCCTATTCTGAGTCAATCATTCCTAAACCTCAGGCTTTGTTGCCTGCTGGCTTCTCTGGACAAAACCATATACCTGGGTTTGACCTGGCCCTTTTCTCAGACATGGCTACTTTTCTGTTGGTCTTTTCAATGCATGTTCAGCAATCCCTGATGTTGAACTTGGCTTTGGCACCAAACATTACTATTCCCCAAGCCTTTAAGTTATCAGACCTCAAGCCCCAGTCACCCATTTCTTCTTGCCTCTGCTAGGATTCTGTGCCCAGTCTTATGCCATAACTTGCTCTAGAATGTCCCAGGTGAATCCTCACCCTTACTTTCCACTTCCTTGGAAAGTCTGCAGACAGCACTGTGGATCCAGAAGAGCCAAAGCTCCATTGAGAGATACCAGGGAAGGACATTCCTCTCTTCTTAATTTCCCTAATTCAAACACAGAACCACATCCTCCCAGTCACTCAGACTCAATGCCTCCAAGCCATTCTTGACTCTTCCCTATCCTTCACAGACTCCTCCCCCACATTGACAAGTCATGTCAGTTGTTCTTTTTTTTCTTTTTAGACGGGGAAAGGCAGGGCAATTGGGGTTGAGTGACTTGCCCAAGGTCATATGGCTGGCAAGCGCCTGAGACTGGATTTAAACTCAGGTCCTCCTAACTCCAGAGCCAGTGCTCTACTCACTGCACCACCTAGCCACCCCACGTCAGTTGTTCTTTCTGGGGGTCCTGGACCTGTGATTGCACTGGCATAGGAACTCACAGTGAGAAAGTTCCCTTTACCAATTTGTATCCTGAAAGTTACAGTGACTCATTCAGGGTCACACCAACTAAAATAAGATTTAGAACCCAGGTCTTCCTTAAGCTTAGATCTCACCAAATCACTACTTCACATGGCATCTCCCGTGTCAGACCTGTCTCCATTATCTCTTGCATCTATTTACCCTATTCTCCACGCACATTACCACTGATTCAAACCCTTATTGCCTCTCCCAAGGATAGTTCTAAGAGCTTTCTGATTAGTCTCCTAACCTCTTGCCTCTCTCCCTCAGACTCATTGTTGAGAAGCTACAAATATTATAATTATTAAATGATAATTGATCATTAAATTCAAGCTATATACAGGGAGCAGGTAAAAATGTACATGCTCCTACTCCCCAGCTCAGGTCAGGACAATGGACAGGTCTTAGAAAAAATAGCAACAGCTAAGCTAGGGGACTGGATTGACATACACATTTATGTTGTTATAGTATAGCATTCAGTTTCTTTCTTTTCAAAAGAGTGGCACTTCCAAATAAAGTCCACAACTCTCAGATATGGCATGGAGCTCAGAAGGCAGATGGTGAAATTTTGTCTCCAACATCAAGGGGAGTTGAAAACAACATTAAAATAAAAAGATTTAATTTTTTTCTTTGTGAACTTAACAATCATCAGCAAATTCGAATACTTCAGTACAGAAATGATTGTATACAAAACTGGATTTATATTAGGTACATGTTGTTTAAAAAAAAACAAGTATAGGGGTATTGAGGTGGCACAGTGATAAAGGACTGACCCTGGAGTCAGGAGACCCTGAGTTCAAATCTGATCTTAGATACTTAACTAGCTGTGTGACCCTGGGCAAGTTATTCACCCCTGCCTCACCCCAAACCCCAAACTAACAAAAAACAATCCACAAAAACCCCAAGTATACATGAAGGTAATACCCTTCATTTCTTTCCTTTTCCTTCTTTCCTCTCGCTTCCCCTCTTTAGCTCATCTCTGTCTCTGTTACCCTTCCTCAATGCTCACTAGACCAAAGTCTTTCCTCAACATGTGAGACTTTCCATAATCTGTTCCCACCCTTCCTCTTCAGCCTCATTTTATAGGGTTTTCCTCTTTACAAGCCCGGCCCACCTCAGGGCATTCCTTTCTCCCAATCACCATTCTCCTAAAGACATTCCTCTTTCTCAGCTGTGTACCTTTGTTCAGACCATTGTCTGTGCTTCTATTGTGATCCCCTAGATCTCCCCTTATGGATACTATACTCATCCCTTCAAGGTGCAGCTCAGATATCACCTCCTCCCTGATGCCAGCTCTAGTGACTCCAGTCAGCAGTAATCCTTTCCTACCTTACTCTGGAATTTCTCTAGCACTCATTTGTTCTAATCATGGGCCTTCTCAGAGGCAGCAAGGTAGTATAGTGAATAGAGTGCTGGGTTTAAACCTGGCCTCAGACACTTAACTGCATGGAACCCCAGGCAAGCTATTTAACGTCTGTCTGCCTCAGTGTCCTCATCTGTAAAATGAGGGATAATAATAACAGCTACCTCCTGGACTTGTTCTCAGGGTAAAATGAGCTATTTGTAAAGTGATTAGCATAGTCCCTGGCATGTAATAGTCACTGTACAAATGCTAGCTACTATTATAACATTATTGCCTGGGATTATAGATATTTGTGTGCCTGTATTCCTGACTAGATGCAACTCCTTAAGGGCAGATATCATGTTTTTCCCATGTTTTTGTCATCCTTAACACTTTGCATTGACTGGGCACTTAGCGTCCTATAGTGGGCAGAGCACTAGATTTTATTCCTGAAATCAAAGCCTGGCTCTAACATGTAATAGCTATGGGACCCTGAACAAATCCTTTCACTTCTCTGAGCCTTAGTTTCTTGACTTGTAAAAATGAGGAAATAATGTTTCTGCCATCTGTATCTTGGGGTCATCGTAAGGAAAAGATTTTCATAAAAATTCTATATAGGTGAGAGTGCTATTGATTAAATGACAAACATATGCTTTTGTGTGGCTTACTTCTTTCCTTAAATATTTCATGTATGAAGGTAAAGATGAATAAAGAAACAGAATTTTTCTTTCCCTGAAGTGGAGATCCTGGGGCTTGAAAGAGTGGACAGGGACTGCTTTTGCCCACATTCTCTCAGACAATGAAATATATAATCACATTCCTAATCCAGTCAGATTGGATGAGTGCTGGGAGCCCCACTGTGGCCCATTTTCTGGGACACTCCATCAGCAATTTCAATGGCTCCTTCCCCTTACATGCCTGATCCAGTAAGAAGATGAGCAATAGTGAACTGACTTCAAGTTTTACCAAGATTAAAAATTCCTAGAGAGCCTGTCCCTCCAACACTCCTTCAAAAAGCACTTCATTTACTCAAGAGCTAAATCATAGGTGCAAATATTGCCAGAGAATAGACCAGGAAAAGGATTTCTTATTAGTCTTTGTTTCATATGGCTGTGGACACTAGAATTTGACAATGTCATTTTTCCTAAAGGAAGAAGAGGAGTTTTTAATCTTTGTCCTGGAAAGGGGAATGACAAGGAGCCCACAGGCAGCCAGGACTGGAAGAAGTACCATGGTTTCTCATCATTAGAAAAATGAAAGTATGCAGACAGAAACGTAGTTTTCCTTCATAACTGTATCCTGTCAACTAAATATTTCATTTGGACCTAATGCTTGAGCCAAATGAGAATCTTGAGCAAAACGGCACTATTAGAATACACTTAATTATTGATTCAGCCAGGCAAAACATAAAGAAGCCAGGCAGTGATCTAATTCCCCTTATCAAGCATCTTGAGTGCTAATATGCACTTGAACAGCTGCTATTATCGAGAGAAGTCCATGGCCTGCAGCTGGGAAATGTATAACCTCACACCTGGCAGAGGGAGCCAGATTGAAGGAGGCAGTGGAAATGCACCTCTCTTCTCCTCCCCCTCCCCCAGCTCTGACATTCTTTGAATTGTTGAGGCAGGGTGTGGGGGTACCATTATCACATGATACCAGAAAACCAACTACCCCTCTTGTCCCAATACAACCACTCTTCCCCACCTTGACTATGGAGAATGAGATAGAGAATTCTGCCAACCTGTGGTTTTCAGGGGGAATGGGTAGAAGAGATACGTGATTCTGAGCCCAGTTCTTCCTACTCCAACAATTTCCCAACTAGTATGCTTTAGACTATTGAAAAAAAAAACCCTCACTAGTGTTTCTCAGTGTCCTGGATTCTTTCATTTGTTTGTGTCATTGTTTTGATCATATAAGAGTATCTGGGTTGTATAGGTATTAGAAAAAGACTAGTTTCTTTATAGTGTGAGCAGCACTCAATTCTTACCTGTAACTCTGAGAAGCTGTAGCATAAATAGCAGTCACAATCTATAAACCACCTCAACAGAAAGGCTAAACCAAGTTGAGGATAACCAAACCAGGTTAAAGGTAACTTATAAGCCACAGATCTGCTGGTGAGTTAGGGGGGTGTCTACCCTAAGCATGTGAAGATTTCCCTGGTGGAATGGACAGATAAGAACAATTTGTTCCAATGGTCATGAAGGCAGCTGAAGCAGGTGCTGTTGAGTACTTAAGAGCTTGGCCAGACATTAAAGATGCCGAGGTCATCCACCGCATCCTAACCTTTAGCTTCAGTCATCCTGACTTTTGTCTTGCCATTGGACTTGGATGACTCTTGAAGACAGAATGAGACTGGTAACTTTGTGCAGCTCTGCCTCACTTAAATCCAATTCACACACAAGTCTGGACCTTGTGATGTCATTGGCTTTCTTTGAAAACAGGACAAACAACAACAACAATGAGTGTCCCTGGGAAGGTAGAGTTGATCAGGAGACTTCTGAGCAGTGATTTTCCCCCAGCCCAGTTTATGGAATTATAGAATATGAGAGGGTAGAGGGAAGAAGTAATGGAAATAATGAGGTATTAAGTCCTTTAGCAAAGTGTAAATAGGTGTTTATATTGTTAAGTCTTTAGGAGGTATAAAGATGTTCTCTGAAAAAATATTGATGGAATTAGAAGGAAGCTAGCCATTGCCTATCCAAAGACCTGGCTGCACCCCTGGCAGCCCGTTAAAAAGCAAGACACACTCTCTAGGGATCAGTTGAATCATGAGACATCTCTAAGGAACATGGGCTCTGTTGGCCAAGAAGCGAGCTAGTTCTAGCTGAAAAAAAATTGAGCTGCAGAGAGCATTAGGCCCAAAGAGCTCTACCCTACAGAGAAGCTATGCACAGGGAGAAGTATGAGAACTCTATGAGAAGAAAAAGGTCATTAAGGCCTTGAAGTGCTAGAAGTGTGAGTTAACTAGGCCAAAAATGTGCTCTGTGGATTTGACTCTGTGTATATGTGCCCACTCTTCCCACTGATTCTATGTAGTACATTTGTGGGATGGTGTGCTCTGGGTTAATTGGGGGATAATGTTCAAACTATGCCATTTCCATTGATGCCTTTGCTTTGAGCTAACTTTGTCAGCACACTGATTGTTAAAGGCAAACGTACTTGCAAGAGCTGGTGAACAGTAATAGTTTTAGGAGTGTGGGCCCCTTTCCTCTCCCACTGTTCCCATCCCACTCCTTACCAGCTCTCTTCAATGGTAGTCATTCCCTGGGGCCTGAACCTATGAATAAGAGTTGAGTGGTAGCTCGGAGGCAATACTACAATGGAAAAAATGGAGAATATTAATCCATATTTAACAATTGAAAATTTAGTTCAATTCAACAAGGATTTATCAAGTGCTAATGATATGCAAGGCACTATATTAGGATACCATAAGTAGGTGGTACAAATGTTAGCCTTCTTTTACAGATGAGTAAACTGAGACTCAGAAAGTTTTAAGTGAGTTACACTCAATTAATAAATAGCAAAGCAGAGATTTCGACAAGTGGGACTTAGTATATGTTCAACAAAATAAGATTTGAGTAAGATTAAACTTTTTGGAGGATAGTAATTGATGTATATTTCATTTCTCTAATAGATGGCAAATTCCATAATGACAGGGACTATTTCTTGACTAAACTTTGGTTCAGGTCCTGGAACAATTCTCTGCACATATTTGAACACTGGAAGGACCTGTAATTTCTTCAAGTTAGATATCTTCACCAATTATAAGAACACAGCCTAAGTTTTGGTAGACAAGGGCTAGGGAGTGGTCTGTGGAGCACAGATGTTAATTGATTTCCCTAGAGTTACATAGCTGGTGAGCCAAAAACTTGGAATCTGAATCTAGCTTGCATTGACTAACCCTCTCTCCATCATACCATCCTGCTTCTTGTCTATACAGAGTAAGTTCTTCATCACTCTGTTTGTTAAATTGCTATCAAGTGAGGGTTTTGAACCTGAGTTCAGGATTCTGTGCATTACTCTCTGCCTGGATGTGATGATGACTACCATCACAGAGAGCAGAGAAAGGAAGATGAAGATGTATGTGTTATATATGTGTACCCACTTATAATGGGTGTGTAACTTAAAAAGTTTGAGAGACAGTTTTTGGGTAATTTGTCATTTAATTAATAAAGTTAGTATATTATTAACAAAAGAGGTCAGTGGTACTCTTTAATGCCAAAGACCCCTCATGGTGTTGGGCCCACAGTTTATATGTCCTTGGAAGAGTGGGTATTTCTGAGGGTGGCAATCTACTCTGGTTAACAATTAATGAGAGAATAAATATTGCAATGAGAAGTGGGCTATATGACAATGAGAGTCTTGAGGTACGTGACACTGAGCACCCAAATCTTGGTCAAACAGATTACTCAATTTCCATATCACCTGTCTGATCATTTCCCCAGACCTATCTGAGCAAACACAATGAGCAGGAATCTACCCATTCACCTAAACTTTGAATTTCTGTACTGTCTTTGATTAGATTTTAGCCATCCTGACTGGGTAAGTCTTTGAGAAAGCTTTCCCACACTTATTGATTTCTGGATGAGGAAGTAGAAAAGGAGAAAAAGCTTGATCTTGATTCAATAATTAGTTATTAATACAAGAGAAAAATAATAATTTCTCTCATTGGGCTTTACACTGAATATAGTTGGGCATAGCAAGTGTGAAATGACAAATGTCTGAGATGCTATGGTTAGTCTGTATGTGTCATATGGACTGAGATCACTGAAAAATACTGTTCTGTGTCTATTCTCTCTGCTATGGGCTCTAGCCCCCAGTGATGGTGATCCCCTAATTGTAGGCAGTTCTTGGCACCCCAGTTCCATTAAACCACTGATAGTCAAATTAGATTTTACAAAGGAATATTTACTTCAATGGTAAAATAACAAATCTATAAACATACTCCCCAACACTTCTTCTATGTGGCTTACAATCTTAGTCAGCCCTGTATTCATTCATTCCAAAGATATTAAGTCCCTATGACATGCAATAAAGTTGTTCTGTCTCTCTCCTCCACTTAAAAAAAATGTGTCTTGGACTTTGTTCCCAGGCCAGGCTGAATGTTTCTTGAGGGCAGGGGCTATGTCTTTATTTCTAGTCTGTCCCTTTACAGATTCTGCAAAAGAATGTGCTATAGCAAAATTATATATCTGTATTGGTGTTGGTACTACTCCTATCCACTAGAATGTAAGCTTTGTGAGGTCAGGGAGAGACCATGTGTTATTAAAAAAAAAACACCAAACATTTCTAATTGAACACAGTGGGTGGTTACTCAGGACTACTGAAAACCTAATACTGGAAAAGTCTCCTACAGCTGTATCAGGCAGTGACAGAGTCTTCATGTTGAGAGGACGGGGTATTGATTAGATTGCCTCTGTGAATCCTTTCCACATCCTAGGATCCAATAAGAGCGTCTTACATCTCTCTCACTTCCAGACAGGATCTGAGCTAAACCAAGCCAGACAGGTTGTACCCTTCATGATATTTTTTTACTCCCAACACACAGATTCTTGCTGTTGTGATTTTGCACATTGTTGTCCCCTCACCTGAAATGCATCCTATTCACCCCAAATCACCACCTCTAACTAAACAAATCCTTCCTATCCTTCAAGCACAAGGTTCACCTGTTCCTTAAACCCTTCCTGATTATTTTACAGATCTCTCCACCATCAGATCTTCCTCCCATCTTGTCTCTCAGCATCTATTTTTTAATTATGCACTATTTTTAATTGTTCATTGTTCTCCAAGTTTTTCATCTGTTATTTCTCTCTCATGAACTGGATTTTAATCTTCTTGAGGTAAAATATCATATCCTTTTCTTCTTTGAATCCTATGAAATGCCTAGAACAAGTGGTTTCTTGGTAGAATACTCGTTGAAAACTGAAAAACAAGTGACTATTGCATTATTAAGGTCAAAACTCTCCTCTGGCATCCAGCAGTGTTTCTAGTCAGAAAGTTCTTCTTTATATCCATCCTATTGAACTTTAAGACAAATTCTTCTATATTCAGAGAAGCCTCCTGCCTGTAATGGCTCTTCTTAAATTTGAAGGTGGTTATTAGAATCTCTTCTCAGACTCCTCTTTCTCTAGGCTAGACGTTCCCCTTCCTGTAGTAATTCCACCAAGACTCTAATTTCTCTTTTACCATTTTCATTATGCTTCTCTGGATCCTCCACATCTTTCAGCTAGAATAAGACTAATACTAATAATAACTGGTATTTAGGTAGCACTTGGAAATTGGCAAAAATTATTGAATATGTAACAGTAACTACCCTAGCCCCACTACCTGAAGGCTGGGTATGTAACATTTCACCTCTCCTCCAGGGTTCTTCAGTCTCCTTAAGGAGATTTAGGGAGTCTAGGCTCTCTGGTATTGCCTCTAGCCCCCCATTGATCATGTTCCCCCAACTGTTGGAAGTTATTTACACCTTAGTTCCATTTAACCACTAATAGTCAGATTAGATTTTACAAAGGAATATTTACTTCAAAGGTATAATCACAAATCAAAAACCATACTCCCTAACACATAGGTCACAATCCCTCCCACTGTATATCATTCATGCTCTGGGGACAGGAAGGGGATTAGGTTCACAGTTTAGTTTAGTTCCTATATGGCAATCCCAAGTTCTAAATCTGACCCCCCCCCCCAAGGCCTTGAGTTACAGGGACCCTGGCTTCTCAGGGCTTTCCTGCTAGGTTGGCCACCTACAACATCAGCTTGGAATCCTGGCTTTAAGGTCACTGTAGTTCAATGATCATAGGTCCAGTTGGCCTTCTACCTCCTGCCCCCCAAACCAAGGACAAACAAAATGGAACAAACAGACATCCCAGACCCTTTTGGGAGGCATTATGGGGCCTAAGAGGGAAGTAATAGCCCTTCCCTTCTTACTGGTTCAATTCATGGCACCCACAGTGTGAGTGAATCTTCACTTCCTCTGAACTCCAAGTAGGAAAGAGTGCATAGAAAAGAGATTGAGACCATGCAGTTTTAAAGATGCAGTTTATTCTGGCTTTGTAGCCAATCAAAGGAGGCTACTCCTGCTCATGTGGTAGGGGAACACAAGGATGTCTTTTTCCAGCCTCAGGGTGCCTCCATGTTAGGTGATCTGGGCATGCTCCAACACCCTGTCACATAGATATTACCTAATTTCAATCCATCAGTTGTTTATGAGGTGTTCACCACATGCCAATCACTGTGCTAGGAACTGGAAATAAAAGGCCAAAGGCGGTAAAATCCCTGCATTCAGAGCTTACATTCTATTGAGAGGAACAACATAACAGACTGAACACACACAAAAATAAATACAAAATATTACAAGTAATTTTGTAAGGAAGGGGCACTAGCAACCGAGAGGAGAGAGGGAGGGATGAAAAACCTCCAAAGGAAGTGATGCTTTAGCTAAGCTTTGAAGGAAGTTAGGTGTTCCAGACAGAGACAGGGGATGAATGTTTATGTGTATGAAAAACAATGAATAGGCCAGTAGAGTCCACGAAGAGGGGTGATGAGTAGTAAGTCTGGAAATGGAGACTAGTGCCGGACTGTAAAGAACTTTAAACACCAAATGAAGGAATTCGTGTTAGATCCACTGAAACCACTGAAGATTTTTGAGTAGGGGAGTCAAATGGTCAGACCTGTATTTTAGGAGTATCACTTGTGATTGGAATATCACATTTGAGCCCTACCTGGAAGGTAGGTAAAATGGGATATCGCTATCCCTATTAGGGGCAGCTAGGTGATACAGTGGATACAACGCCAGGGCTGTAGTTAGGAAGATTCATCTTCCTGAGTTCAAATCTAGCCACAGACACGTACTAGCTGTGTGACCCTGGGTAAGTCACTTAACCTTGTTTGCCTCAGTTTCCTCATCTGTAAAATTAACTAAAGAAGGAAATGGCAAACCATTCCAATATTTTCACCAAGAAAACCCCAAATTGGTGTCACAGAGTCAGAAACAACAACAAATCCTTATTTTTCAGATGGAGAGACTGAAGCTCAGAAACATTAGGTCACATAACCAGTGAGCTTAGGAGAGGGGATTTGAACCTAAGTTTTCACTCCTTCAAATCCAACACTCCATCGACTCTACTTTACTGTTTCTCTGACTACAGAATGTAGATCAGGACAGGCTAGCTCAAAGTGGCCTGGCAAACAAAGCTAGGACAGAGCTTTAGAAGACAATTTAGTGAAGGGAGTGCAAAACCTGGGGAATCTTGGAAACATGTATTTTTGCCCGAGGGCTCCATTCTGCCCACTTGGAAGGTCTGGGGCACAGAAGGCATCATACTTTTTCAAGTCTTTCTGTCACCAGCAGGATCTGTAGCTGGCCCCTGCCCTCATCTGAACACTGACCTTGCTATCCTCCAAGAGCTCTGTGGTCTTGTTTGGGTTTGTTTGTGTGCTGGCATAAAAGGACTCTGCTCCACAGAGGCCAGAGGGACAAGCCAAACACACCTGTGTCTGCAGCATGAGAAAGAAAACAGCTTTGGAAAGATAGAGGAAAGAAAATAGGAAATCAATAGTGTGTGAAGACAAGGTAGAGCAATTAGGCCCAGGAACTTGGTTCCTAAAGGTGCCCCAGAGCGAGTATTTCCAAATCTGAGGCTGGACTTGTACGCTTGTACAGTTCCCCAAGATTCTTCATGAACAACCACTCCCAACAAGCCCTTGGATAACCAAGACTGATGCCTAAGGGTTATGGAAGTATGGGTCCCCAAACCAGTATTTGAGAAATTGTGCCTATAGGTCAATTTAAAATGAACCCTTTTCCCAATGAAAAAAGATCATTTCCTTTTGCTCTTACACATATGGTTGTTCATAGCTCAGAGAGGAATATAGGCAAGGTCAGAGGACAGTGACCATGGGTTTCTATCCAAGAGGCATCTCTCCTCGGGGGCTTCTGGGGGGGAAAGGCAAGACATGAACTTAGTTCTCAGGGAGGACTCTGACCCACTATATTCCACTGCAGGTTTTCCTTAGCAATTTCCCCACCGTCCAAAAACCAATGAGGTCTGACCTTGTAAGATGGGATGCGCTCCTAGCCCAGAGCAGTCTGAGTGCCATCTTGGATAGAACTATTCATAACCCAGGCACAGACAGACCCTTTAGCGACACTGCTGCTGGTGGGTTATTACTTACAATGTAGTTAGTGTCGCTTAACAGAAATGGATGAAACTCAGGGATGGAGAGGGGAGCTGTGAATCTGGCTGAGATAAAAATAAGTTATAGTGGTGAACTTAGTTTCTAGCTTATGTATGTGTGTGTGTGTTTGTGTTTGTGTGTGTGTGTGTGTGTGTGTGTGTGTTGCGGGGGGAGGGAAATTCTTACTGAAGCCAAGCCTGTGTCATTTGATGCAATTGCTTTTGAGGCAAAATTTCCAAGATTAAAGAGCCAAAGGGGATGGACTTGGATGGAGGAATGAATCACTCATGGGGGGGGGGGGGAGAGAATAAAGAAAAAAAGGAAAGAGATATAAAGATATTTTTTAAAGTGTGTGTGTGTGTGTGTGTGTGTGTGTGCATGAGAGAGAGAGAGAGAGAGAGAGAGAGAGAGAGAGAGAGAGAGAGAGAGAGAGAGAGAGAGAGAGAGGGAGAGAGAGAGAGAAGGAGGAGCATCTGGGGTCATGAGGAGGGGAGAGATTAGCTGGGCAGATATGTGTGTATGTACACTTGGAACTTTTTTAAGGACCAATTTCCAAAGAGAAGGCCCAGCTCTTCAACTTTAAGGGTCTTCTTAGCAGTCTTCAAAGCTCAGACAATCCCTCCCTAAAGGACCATCAAAGGGAGCCCTGGCTGCCTCTGACGAGATATTTTAAAATTGTGAAGTTCTAAGTCCAGTGATTATTTCTTTTCCCCTTACATTAGGAAGCTTCTCAGGATTACCTGTGGGGATCTGACCTGAGTCCCAGAGAGCTTTGGATAATAGTAATAGCAACAGCAACAACAACAACAATTATTATTACTGCATCTCACATTTCTGTTCTAATTTAAAGTCTGTAACTAACTTTACTCACAGAAGGTCTGTGAGGAAGGTAGTAGAAGCATTATCACTCTCATTTTACAGATAGCAAAAATTGGGAAGCAAGTCGAAGATTCCGGATGTTAGAGATAAGGAATGCATATATTGAAAGCGTGGTAGATAGATTCTGTGAGTAAAAGCGGGCAGAACATTAGGCAATCAGCCCATCAACAAACATTCGTTAGGTGCCTACTATGTGCAAGGTCCTGTGCTGATAGTCTGCGTTCAGGGCATAGTAATTTGTCCATTTTGCCTTCAATATGGAGGGTACTTAAGTGTCAACAAAGTGAAAGAAAAGATAAAAGAAGGAGGGCAGAATAATATTGGAGGCCCTTAAATGTTAGGTTAAGATTAGGTAATAGAGGCAATATACCAAAGGCTTTTGGGCAGAGGTTGACATGGTCAAACATGAGTCTTAGGAACACTATTTTGACACTGTGTCAATAGATAGATTAGAGAAGGGAGAGTCTATAGGCAGAGATGTTGATTAAGAGACTTGGAACAATCCAGGTTAGAGGGGATAGGGGCCTGGACTATGGTGGCAGTCATATGAATTGAGTCAAGTGGATGAATGTGAGCAATGTTGTATAGACAGAATCAACAGAACTTAGTGACTGGTTTGATAAATGGTGGGGGCGGGGGCCAGTGAGGAAAAGAAGACCAAAAACGACTCTGAGGTTATGAAAGTGGAAGCCATGGGAAGACAGTGGTGGCCTCATAAGAACTTTGGAAAGAGATACGGTTTTAGGAGGTGAGGTAACAATGATGAATTCTATGATGGGTATGTTGAGTTTGAGAAGCCAATTGGACTTCTAGATAGAGATGCCCAGAAGGCAATTGGTGATAAAGTACTGGATTTTAAGGGAGAAATTAAAGTTAGAGCCTTCCTTTGCAATCAATTTTCCTTGAATCATCTCCAAATAGTAGTCCTATACTTTTTCTGATGTTTCTATAGAACGTTTCTAAGTATAGCTTTAAAAGTCCTTTTATCAAGTTACCTGCCCTTACTTACATGTTCTATACATGTCTTTTAAAAAAATCCAAGTTGATCAACAATATTGTCATGACCCATTCCATCTCTCTTGGAGCTTTAGGTCTTGAAAGGCTTCTCCTTCTTTCTCTTAGCTTTTAAAAATCTACTCTTCTCAAATCTAGGATCTTTATCAAACTGTCTATGGCTTTCCTCTTCTTATCTATCACAAACTATAAAACAGAGTTTTCTCTTTCTTTCAAGTCATTGTCATTTCTACTGCAGCAACAAGTTGACCTGATTGTAAAAACAAAACAAAACAAAACATCAGAAATAACAGTTCCCCCCTCCTTGCTTCCTCCACCATTTAAATAATAATAAAAATGTGTTAATGATTTTGTTTTTCACAAAGAAGATTTCCAGTTAGTTGAAGTATCCCACCACTATCATAACAAGGCTTTATGCCAGATTAGTGATCTGGCCTCACATCCATTTTATCCTTCTAGATAGGTGCCATATACAAATACATACACACATATTTTGTGTGTGTGTGAGTGTGTGTATGTATAGAGATATAGTATATTTCATTTCACTTCTGTTACTCTCTTCAAAATCCTCATTCAAACCAGAGAAATTCCTTATGTGAAGATTCCTCTCTTTGCCAACCACTAAACTCATCCTCGAGGGCCATAATTTAGTGTGCGGTTGCCTCCTCAAATATCCGGGATGCTAGTTAGCAAACCTCTTCAGCTTTTGTCACCAATGCCTCTATTCTACCTTGATTACATACAAAGATGTTTATATACCCCAAATGTCCTACAAGTGTTGTACCTTTCACAATCTCTCTGCCTCACTCTTCCTACACCCAATGTTCATTCTCACCATGACTTTTAATGAATTCATTCCTCCTTGCTCTCACATTTCATCAGTGCTGCTCTTGTATCTTTTTTCTCCCTTTGAAATTTTGACTCTATAGTTAATGAATTCAGTGATTCACTCTTCTCCACCCTTGAATTTTATGTCCCTTTGTTCTATCACCACCAATGTCTTGTCAAACCCCAACCCTGGGTTACCTTCATCTTCTTTGATCTTGTTTTCTTGTCAAATCCCACTATAGGGCATCACATAACTGTGCAAACTGGCTCCAGATTTTGATTGAATAAAACTAAAACCCAAATAAACATAATTAAATAAAATTAGAAAGCAAACAGGTGAGGGAAGAGACAAGATGGGAAAGTAGAGGCAGCAACCCCACTTGAATTCTCCCAACGATCACGTTCAAACAACTTTAAAACAACCTCTCAAATCAAATTTGAGTACAGCAGAACCAACAAAAGGTCAAGGTAGCACATTTTTTCCAGCCCGAGACAGCTTAGGAGGTCAACAGGAGTGATCTGTGACACTGGTGTGGGGGCCAGCCTGGAGTACATGGGGCAGTGGTACTACTGATTGACCTTGGAGGTGGCTGTGACAGTGACAGTGGCAGCAGCAGCTTTAGGAGCTCTTTGCTCCCAAAGTAAAGGGGTTGGACTACTGGTCAGAAAGATATTACAAGGGATCCTGAATTTCCTGGGTACAGAATCCTGGTGTATTGCCCATACACAGTTGCAGGTCATAGTTACAGGTTGGAGAGGGCACTTTTTGTTTGGCACAAGGGAGAAAGGACCTGATCACAGTTCTAGAGCTAAGAGAAACACTAGCACTTGTGACTGCAGGGGAACTTGGGGACCTGGTCAAAGTTCCAGGGACCTGAAGAATGCTAGTGTTAATGCCTGTAACTGAAGGAGAGCAGAAGCTCTCCTGGGTAAAGACCAGGGCATAGACCAGGAAAACAGTGTTCACTCTGAATCAGACATCTCTCTGTCTCTGGATTATACCACCTTGAAAGTACCAAAAAACATGCAGACCCCTAGAACTAACTCTGAAAACAGCATTGCAAAAAAAAAAACAAAAACAAACAAACAAACCTAAAGCTTGCAAAAGTGCCTCCCTACCCTTAGGAGGAGCAAAGTCCCACTTTAACACAAATTTCAAAGTCAAGAAACAGGCTGTAAAAATAAGAATCCCCCACTCCCCCCGCCAAAAAAGTCGACCTTAAAAAGCCATTATGGTGGCAGAGAAGAACAAGAAACAAACTCAGAAGAATGCAATAGCACCAAAAACACCTATAGGCAAAGCCTGAAAAAAAATACTAGTTGAACACAAGTCCAACAAGAATTTCTGAAGCCATAAAGAGTGGTAGAGAAAAAATGAGAAAAGAAATGATACTGATGAAACAAAAGTATGAAAAAATAATTAACATCTTGGTAAAAGAAGCACAAAAATGCTGAAGAAAATAACACCTTAAAAAACAGAACTGGCCTAATGGTAACTTCTAAAAAGTACAAAACTGCAGGGAGATGAAAGGGAATGGGTCAACCATATTCTCATTGAATTTGGCTTAAGGAGGGAGTAATATACCCAACTGAGTATCTATCCCTACAGGAAAGCAGAGGGGAAGGGGATAAAAGGGGAATGATAGAAGGGAGGGCAGATTGGGGGAGAGGGTAGTTAGAAACACACACTTTTTTAAAAGAGACAGGAAATATAGTTAATCTTTCACAATATATCTACTATTGAAAGGTTTTGTGTAACTACACATGTACAACCTATATTGAATTGCTTAACTTCCTAGTGGGGGTGGGTGAGGAGGGAAGAAGGGAAGTAATCTGGAAATCAAAATTTTAAAAACAAATGTTTAAAAAAATTATTTTTACATGCAACTGGGAAATAAGATATACAGGCACTGGGGTATTGAAATCTATCTTGCACTACTAGAAAGTTAGAGGTGAGAGCAGATTGGGGGAAGGGGTATTCAGTAGGCTCACTATCTTGGGGTGGGGCCAGAGGAAAGATGGGGAGAAAATTTGTAACCCAAAATCTTGTGGAAATGAATGTTGAAAACTAAAAATAAATTTTTAAAAAGCACACAAATTCACTGAAGAAAAGAACTTCTTGAAGAGCAGAATTGACCAAACGGAAAAAAGAGGTACAAAAGCTCACTGAAGAAAATAATTCATTAAACATTAGAATTGGGCAAGTTGAAGTTAATTACTCCACAAGGCATCAAGAAATAATGAAACAAAGTCAAAAGATGAATTTCAAAAAAGAACAAAACATGAAATACCTTATCAGAAAAACAATTGACCTGGAAAATAGATTGGGCAGAGAAAATTTAAGAGTAATTGGAATACCTGAAAGCCATGATCAGAAAAAGGAGCCTGGACATCATATTTCAAGAAATTATCAAGGAAAAATTTTCCTGAAATCTTAGATCTAGAGGGTAAAATGGAAACTGAAAGAATTCACTGATCACCTCCTGAAAGAGATCCCAAAATGAAAGCTCTTAGGAAAATTACAATAGGGGGTGGAGCCAAGATGATGGCAAAGAAGCAACAAGGTTCCATAGCTCCCACATAGCCACCTAAAATACCCATAATATATGACTCTAAACAAATTTTAGGCTCCAAAACTCACAAAAATACAGAAAAAACACATCCCCCACTGAAGGCAGCTCGACAGGAAGGGCTCACTGCAGCATGCTGGGAGCCAAAACCACCCCGGCCTGAAATCATGGCTTGGCCCCAAGGCAGCCAGGACATACCTCAGCTGGAGCTTTCAGGAGAGTGGATCAGCAGCAGCTGTGGCAGTTTCAAGAATTATCAAGCCATAAGGAACAAGGACTAAGTGAAAGGTCAGTGGAACTCAGCTAAATTTGGGAGAGAAAAGCAGTCTGGCCAAACTGCCTCCAGAGCAAGGAAGTGGCAGAAGCAGCAGCCCTGCAGCGACCTCCTGCTTTAGGTCTGCTTTAGAGCTCCCAGCCTGCAGACTGCGGGGGGGCCAAGCAATAATTCAGAAGCTAAGTGCTCTTGCATCGAGTGGCCTGGATCAGGATCGTGTTCTTGGGTGGTGGTCCTGAGGTGTGTTTTCAGTAAGCCAAAGCTTGTGGGGGCTGCATCGGCCTCCTAATAGCTCTGGCGGCTGTGAAAACCCCAGCGATTTGGGGCACAGCTTTCCCCTCTGGAAGCAGAGTTCCACAAGGTTAAAAAATCAAGTAATTTCCTGGCAACATGAGCAGGCAAAGGAAGCAAAGTAAGAACAGCAACCGAACTTTAGATTCCTTCTTTGGGGACAAAAAGGATCAAAGCATGGAATGGGAGGAAGACAATACAGTCAGAACTCCCACAGCAAAAGCTTCCAAGAAACATGAAGACTTCCTACAAGCCATAGAGCAGCTTAAGAAAGATTTTGAAAACCAAATAAGAGAAGTGGAGGAAAAACTGGGGGGAGAAATAAGAATGATGCAAGAAAATCATGAAAAGAAAGTCAACAACCTGACTGAAGAAAATAACACTGTAAAAAATATATTAACTCAAATGGGAAAAGAGGCCCAAAAAGTCAATGAGGAGAAGAATGCCTTAAAAAGCCAAATTTGCCAGATGGAAAAAGAATCTCAAAAGCTTTCTCAAGAGAATAATTCCTTCAGAATTAGGGTGGAGCAAATGGAAGCAAATGACTTTATGAGAAACCAAGATACTATTAAACAGATCCAAACAAATGAAAAAATAGAAGGCAATGTGAAATATCTCCTTGAAAAAATTCACTGACCTGGAAAATAGAGCCAGGAGAGACAATTTAAAAATTATTGGACTACCTGAAAGCCATGATCAAAAAAAAGATCTTAGAAAGCATCCTTCAACAAATTCTCAAAGAAAATTGCCCTGATATTTTAGAACCAGAGGGCAAAATAGAAATTGAAAGAATTCACTGATCACCTCTTGAAAAAGATCCTCAAAAGAAAACTCCTAAGAATGTTATAGCCAGGTTCCAGACTCCCCAGATCAAGGAGAAAATATTACAAGCTGCAAAGAAGAAACAATTTGAATACTGTAGTAACACAATTAAGATAACCCAGGATCTAGCAGCTTCTACATTAAAGGAATGAAGGGCCTGGAATATGATATTCCAGAGATGAAGGGACCCAGAATTAAAACCAAGAATCACCTACCCAGCAAAATTGAGTATAGTGTTCCAGGTGAAAATATGGTCATTCAGTGAGGTGGAAGACTTTCAAACATTCTTGCTGAAAAAAACATAACTGAAAAGAAAAAAAGAGGCATGAGAAGGTAAACGTGGAAAAAAAAATCATAAGGAACTTATCAAAGTTGAACTATTTACATACCAACATGGAAAAGTGACAATTGTAACTTATGAAACTTTTCTTAGTATGAGGATAGGTGTAGGGAATACAAATGTAT
>CM053582.1:163320288-163337777 GCA_028627135.1 Pseudochirops cupreus | reverse complement strand
AAAAAGAAAAAGAAAAAGTTTCCAAAAAGAAAACTACTAGGAATATTATAGCCAGGTTCCAGAGTTCCCAGACCAAGGAGAAAATATTACAAGCTGCTAAGAAGAAACAATTTCAATACTGTGGAAACACAATCAGGATAACACAGGATCTAGCAGCTTCTACATTAAGGGATCAAAGGGCTTGGAACATCATATTCTAGAGAACAAAGGAGCTAGGATTAGAAGCAAGAATCACCTACTCAGAAAAAGTGAGCATAATGTTTCAGCAAAAAATATGGTCATTCAATGGGTGGAGGACTTTCAAGCATTCTTGATGAAAAAATCAGAACTGATTAGAATATTTGACATTCAAATACAAGAAGCAAGAGAAGCATAAGAAAGTAAAAAGGGAAAAGAAATCATAAAGAACTTATCAAAGTTGAACTATTTACATGTCTACATGGAAAAAAGATAATTGTAAGTAATGAAACTTTTCTCAGTATGAGGATAGTTGAAGGGAATATAAATGTACATATATATATCTGTATATATGTATATATGTATACATACACATATGTCTATATAGGAGGGTATATAGGCATATGAATACATATGTGAGTGTCGTATATATGTGTACAGGTATACATAGACAGAATGCACAGGATCAATTGAATAGGAAGGGATGACATTTAAAAGGTGAAATTTAGAGGTGAGAGAGGAATATAATGAAAAGAGATGTGGAGAGACAGAATGGGGTAAATTATATCACATAGAAGAAGCAAGGGATAACTGTTAAAATGGAGGGGAAGAACAGGAAGGCAAAAGGGAATGGGTCAACCTTACTCTCATTGAATTTGGCTTAGGGAGGGAATGACATACACTCTGAATTGGATAACTTGCCCTACAGGAAAGTAGGGGGAAGGGGATGAGAGGGTGGTTGATGGAGCAGAGGGCAGGTTGCGGGGAGGGTAGTTAGAAATACACACTTTTGTAAAGGGACAGGGACAAAGTAGAGAATAGAACAAGTGGGGAGGGGATAGAATGGAGGGAAATATTGTCAATCTTTCACAATATATGCACTATGGAAATGTTTTGCATGACTACACATGTATAACCTATATTGAATTGCTTATCTTCCTAGTAAGGGTGGGAGACAAGGGAGGAAGGGAAAGAATCTGGAATTTAAAGTTTTAAAATCAAATCTTAAAAAAAGAAAAGGACTTTGAGTTCCAATTTTTTTTTCCTTCCCTCCCTTTTCCCCTTCCCAACATGGCATGCAATCTGATATAGGATATACATGTACAATCATATTAAATATATCTTCATATTAGTCATGTTGTGAAAGAAGAATCAGAACAAAACGGGAAAACCATGGGAAAGAAAAAGACAAACAAAAAAGAAAAAATAATACGGTTTAATCTGTATTCAGACTCCATAGTTGTTTCTCTGAATGTGGACAGCATTTTCCATCGTGATTCTTAGAATTTTCTTAGTTCATTGCATTACTGAGAAGAGATAAGTCTACCAAAGTTGGTCACACAATGTTGCTTTTACAGTGTACATATTCTCCTGGTTCTGCTCACTTCACTCAGCATCAGTTCATATCTTTCCAGGTTTTCCTGAAATCCTCTTGCTCATCATTTCTTACAGCACAATAGTATTCCATTACATTCATATACCACAACTTGTTCAGCCATTCCCCAGTTGATGGACATCCCCTCAATTTCCAGTTCTTTACTATCACAAAAAGAGCTGCTAAAAATCTTTTTTGTACATGTGGGTTCTTTCCTCTTTTTACTGATCTCTTTGGGATACAGACCTAGTAGTAGACCTTAGAACTCTTATCATCACAATTATAAATCCTGATTTCAAAAGAATGAAGATAAAACATGCTGCTTGACTCTTGACAAAGAAGAGATGAACTTAAAATGAAGAACGAGGCATACATTTTTAGACATGGCTAATGTAGGAATTTGTTTTGCTGGACAACATAGATATGTATTGAGGGCTTCTTCCTTCCTTCCTCCCTCTCTCCCTCTCTCTCTCTCTCTCTCTCTCTCTCTCTCTCTCTCTCTCTCTCTCTCTCTTTCTCTCTCATATTTGCTCATGGGGGATTAATGGGAGAGATAGATTAATTTTTTATCCAACATAAATTTATATTATCTAATTTCACTTGGTCCTTAGATCATCTCCAAAGAGGAGATGCCTGATACACTAACAGAACATGGAGCTTTCAGTCAGAAAGATCTTGGTTCAAAACCTATCTTCAACACTTAATAGCTAGGCAAGGCAATTAATCTCCCACTGTCTCAGTTTCCTCATCTATTGAATGAGACAGTTGTATGTGATGGCCTCAGATTTCCTCCAGCTGTAGAGCTGTGATCTTATGAGTCCTATGTTCCCTCAGCCATGTTACATCTCCCTTTTTGGTGCTAAAACAGACTGTGATGCTACAGATGTATAAATATGTAATATATGGAACACAAACTCATAATAAAGATCAAATGCATATGTTGTATCCCTTCTAGCACTAAATCTAGGATCCTATGCTCACTCTTTTTCATTAGTCCTTGATTGACTTTACTACACTCCCCACAGAGGCTATTCCAAACATCTTTGCTCAAGATTTGTTTACCATGCCCTCTCTCTTCCCTCTCAGAAGGAGAAATTGCTCTGATTTTACTGAGAAAATAGAAAGAATTAGTCATGAGCTTCTCCTTCTCCTCTATTCTATATCCCAAAATTCATCCACATTATTCCTCATTCTCTATTCTTTTGCTCCAGGATCTGGCAAAGTGGTGGATCTTTTATTAATTTAGAATGACATGTCTATTCATACTCTTGATACTGACCAGTTCTTTGAGAAATGAAACTTACTCTTTTTGTTGTCCACTCTCTCTGATCATTAGCTTCTCCTTTTATATTGACTCATTCTGTGCTACCTGCAAACATGCCCAGATTTGCCTCATTTTATAAACTTCACTCTACTCTTACATCCTCCTCAAGCTATTTTCCTATATCTTTTCCTTTTTACAGTCAAACTTCTGGAAAAAAAGCCATCCACATTTGTGTCCTCCACTTCCTTGTTTCCCTATCACTTTTTAATCACTTTTAATCTTCCTATTTCACCACTTGACTGAAAGTGTTCTCTCCAAGGTGACTAAAGATCTATTGATTGCTAAATCTGATTGCCTTTTCTTAGTGCTCATCCCTCTTCATTTCTCTGACACCTTTGACACTGTTTATCTTTCACATATTTTTTTCGAACTTGATTTTTATGATGTTCAACACTTTTGTTTCTCTTCTTATCTGTTTGACCTCCTATCAGTATTCTTTGCTGAATCACTGTTCTCTAATTATAGGTGGCCTCACTATCTCTCTGGGCTTCTCTCCTCTCTTCTTCCCTCCCTAGTTCTCTTCTTTTTTCCCCTCCTTTATTCTCCTTTCCTCTTCTTATGCCTTCTCTCCTGATGATCTAACTAGAGCTCATGGGTACCATTAGTATGAAGGTACAGATAACTCTCAAATCTATATACCTTGTCCTAATCTTTCTTCAGATATCTAGATTTGCATCACCAATCCAATGCTGGATAGCTCCATGTCAATCATGGGATTATAGGCTCAACTTGAAAGAGACCTCAGAGGCCATCTAGTCCAAACCTCTCATTTTACAGATAAGGAAAGTTGAGGATAAACGTTAAGTGATTTATCCAATGTCATATAGCTAGATAATATCAGAGGCAGCATTTGAACATAGCTCTTCTTGATTCTTGGTCTTATGTTCTACTACACCATACTTCCTTTGGATACCTTCAACAGAACTCATTTTCTTGTCTCCTGCATCTACCCCTTTTCCAAACTCTGTTGAGGACACCTTATACTTCCATTCATTTAGGTTTATAACCCTGGGAGCAGTCTTGACTTTTCATTCTCCCATGTCCTCCACTTCCAATCAGTTGCCAAATCTCATCATTTCTACCTTCACATTTCTTGCTTATGTTACCTTCTCTGCATTCATATGGTCACTAGGACCATAATCAGGATTTCACCATCTTTTATCCTGGTCTATAATGACAACCTTCTATTTGGCTTCCTGTTTCCAGTCTCTCCTTCTGCCCCCTCCAATCTAGATGTCATACAGCTACTCAAGTAATGTATCCAAAGTCTAGATCTGACTATGTCATCCCAATGAAGAGGTATAAGTTGGGGGGATTTCTATTGAAATCCTTTCTAGTTTTGCATCCAAAAAGAATTACTGGACTCAGCTGTCCTTGGCAGAGTTACAAGAGTTTATTGTCACGCTGAGGCAAGGGTTGAGTTAAGGAGACCTGCAAGCTGATAGATATTAAAGGCAGAGTTACCAAGTTAGTGTGACACTCTTCAGCGAGGAGGGGTATAGAAAGACGACCTGCAAAGTTCTAGGGGCCAGAGAGGCAGTTTTTAAAGATACAAAACTGTCAGTCACAGGTTCATTAGGCTAATTAGGTGTACAAAGGTGGAGTTAGGGAGGAACCTGGGAGGAGCCAGAGAGTGGCTAATACTTAAAGGAACATGCGCCCTTCACATCAACTTCTCATGTGCCCCACCCATAATTCACCAGGAGAAATCCGAGGGGAGGGGGAGCAAAAGGTGTGGTTTTAGCCCTGAAATGTCATAAAGTCAACCAGTGGTCAGATTTGAGGTCAAATTCCTTTGAGAAGTACCTCATCCAGTTTGCAAATGGATGAGTCTTGTTTTGGCCGGCTACTAGAACAAAAGGAGGTAGTGCCTTGAAAAGATTCTTGTTATCATAGCTATAGAGTTAATGGTTTCAGAGGAAATACCTCTAGGCTTGGGGCAGGGAAGGCACAGAGTTAATGCTTTACAGCTGGGGGCAGGGGAGAGACAGAGTTAATGCTTTACAGCTGGGGGGGAAGAGTGACTTTTACAACTTGATGGCACAGGCCGATGTCACAAACCAATATCACATACTGAACGCAAATGAGATTTTTACAGATTGAAGTTACAACAATGTTAGTTATAAGATCACCCCAAAATATTCAGAAGCACCTCATCACCCCTAGTCAAGAAGTCTCCATGATTTCTATTGCTTCTAGGAGTATGTAATGCCAAGCAAAGGCAACTTCCAAGGTTTGGATTACCAGCATAGTAAACCCCATTTATTCAGCAAACATTCACAGAACAGAAAAAGTCAAAATACAGCGTAACCTGTTCCTTTAGCAAGTTCTCAGTTCAATCCAGGTACTATTCCACCCCTAGACAGTACATTCATTTAGTCATTCAAAAGTCTCTTCTCAAATGGAGATTAGTCTCCAACCATAAACAAAGTACATTCATTTGGTCACTCACTCAAAGGCTTCCCACCCCTGAATCTCAAAAGGGTCAAGAGTACACAGAAGGTTAAACTCAGCATTGAATACCCAAGGAAAGGGCCTTCTTTCATCTTCACTCGAGGCAAGCCCTCAGCAATCTCAGTTCCTGGGGAGACAAGGCTCAACAAAGCCAAAGCCAGTGTCCTCATCAAGTCACTCTCTGCCTGTAGAACAGTCCCAGAACCCCTGAAAACATCAGCAAGGCCCTCTTTCAGGATTTCTGTGAACAAACAACAGGAAAATCCTCCTTCAGGGCTTCTGAACCAACAGCCAGGTTTCAGGACCTCTACAACAGCAGCACTGTACTTCACTATCAGGTGAATCTGGCAAAAAAACATCAAAACAGACAGACAAAATACTGGTATCACAGCCATGCCACCTCAGTTCTTGGCAGTTCTGGGTGGCAGTTCCAGGTGGCAGTTCCAATGGACTCTTAGCAGTCTTTCTCTCAGCAACTCAGGCTCCATGATACTGGATACTGCTCTCCCAAAGTCCTTCTGGCCTTCTTTAAGCTTGGGCCTCTCTCCCAAATCACAGCTCCTCCCAGTTCAGCCCTCTCTCTTCACGTCAACAAGTCCATCCCACAAGTGGGATTCACAAGCTCTGGGTTTTAACACTCAACCCAAAAACCAAGCCAATGCAGGGGCATCTCCAAATTCCATTACCAATATAGAGTACAAGTTCTTCCACTTGGAATTCAAAGTCTTTCTCAACCTGACTCCAACCTAACTTACCCTCACCTTGTACTTGTGTCATTACCTTTTTGAACCCAAGTGCAAGTCATTACTCCTTTTCATGTATTCCACATTTATAGACTAATAGGTCTACTTGCAGTATCCTGAATAGGACATTTTACCTCATATTCCTTCACTTTTGCCTGGAAGGTCCTACATTCCTTGAATATATTTCTCTCTCATCTATGCCTCTTAGGATTCTTGACTTTCTTTAACACATAACTCAGGTTTCACTTCATATGGTAAGTCTTTTCTGAACCACCCCTGTTGCCAAAGATTTTTCATTCTTCATTCTATTTTGTATTTATTTAAATGTTATACTCAATTCTCCTCCAAGTGAGAGGAATTATCCCCCTAATTAGGGGACTCTTCCCCTAATTACTTTGTATTTAACTTCTCTGGATACATTTAGCATCCAGAAATGATTTAGGATTTATTTTGTATATTTTGTACATTTCATACATTTTTATATTTTGTCTCCTCCAAAAAAACGTGAGCTCCTTGAGGTTAGGGCTCGTTTCATTATTTGTCCTTGCATTGCCAATGCCTGGAACACAATAGGACCTTGATAAGTGCTTATTGATTGATTGATATTGTTTCCCATCCCCAGTCCCAGATGTAAGCTCCCTGAGAAGAAGATCTGGGTTGTTGTTGTTGTTATTGTGTTGTCTTTGTTTCTCTAGTGCCTAACTCACTGAATGCATAAAGCAATTAATAAATGCTTAGTTATTTGAATGTTGTATATTATATGTTTCTTTGAAATAAATCATGCCCTCCCATAACTACTTTCCAGGCATGAGTCACATTTCATCTATCTCAGTCACATCTCAGAGGTTAAATTTACCTCTTTGTATTAAGATTTCTAGTTCACTTGGTTGATGGCTGATATTTGGTATAGTTGCATATAGATGCATGAAACCATCAACTTTATTACTGTCTCTCTTCTTGGTTATTTTCTCCTGGAATTGTTGGTTTTCTCCATAGATATTATTCTCTGTACATTGTGCCTGCTGTGCTCTATGATCTCTACCTTGGCAGATACATGTTGCAAATTTCCTCCTTTCCATTTAAAGCTGTCTTGATCAGATTCACAAGTCTCTATGAAAATCTATTTAAAGAGTCTCAGAATCAAAGAATCTCGGTTGGAAAGAACCTTGGAGATCATCTAGTCCAACTTAGTCATTTAGGCTTTATTTGATGATGTCCAGTGAGGGGAAACCCACTACTTAGCAAGGCAGCCTGTAATACTTTGTAATACCTATAATAGGAAGGTTTTCTTTGTATCGTTTTAAATTTTGCCTTTCCCCCCATTTTCTCCTCTTTGCTCCCGGTTCTTCCTTCAGTTGCAAAGTAGATTGTCTAATCCCATTTTAACATGAGAGCCCTTCAAATACCTGAAGATATCTATCATGAACCTTTGCCTCAATCTCAAGTCTTCTCCCCTCAAAAATCCCCTATTACTTTCACTGGTCCCAATATGGCATGAATTTGGGGACTTCCATCATTCCAGTTACCTTCTTTTGGACAGTCTCTGGCTATACATATATAGCCTTCCTAAAATGTAGTATCCAAGAATTATTTCAATACTCTAGATGTGATTTGACCAGGGAAGAACTTCCTAGTCCTGGACCGCATTCCTCTCTTAATATAGTTTCAGTTTGCCTTGCTGGATGCTTTGCCACATTGTTGACTCACATAGGGCTAGAAATCTTCTAAAAGCCATTGGTCTTTTTTCTTTTTTTCCAGAAGAATTCTTTCTAGTCAGGCAACTCTCATTTTTTTTAACTTGGTGAAGCTGATTGTTGCTGTTGTTGTTGTTGAACTGAAGTGCTATAATTATCCCTAATAAATTTCATCTTACCAGGTCTGGTCCAGTTTTTTCTAGCCTGTCAAATTCTTTCTGAATCCTGACTCTCATCCAGTGTTCTTGCTACCCTTCTTAGGACTGTGTTATTTGCAGATTTGATAAACAGGCTATAAATGTTTTTATCTAAGACATTAAAAATGCAAAACAGCATAGAATCAAGCATATATTTCTGGGGACACTCAATGGGGGAACCTTTTTACAAGTTGAGATTGAATCATTAATTCAATTTTCATTCAATCATCTGGACATTCTGCCAACTCTATTGTCTAGCCCAACTTTTTCCCCAACTTCTCTGTAAGAAGAGTATGAGAAATGTTGTCAAATCCTTTGCTAAAATCTAGGTAAACTCTAACTTCAACATTCATTTTTATCTACCAAAAAAGTAAAACTCTTCCAAAAAAGGAAATTAGATTAGTTTGGCATGACTTGTTCTTGATGCTCCATCTTGGTTTTTTGTGATCACTGCTTACTTTTCTAGGTAGTCAATAACCATTCCTTTAATAATGTGTAGTAGAATTTTCCAAGAAATTCATGTAAAGCTCATTGACTTACATTTGTTTACTTTAATTTCCTTATTTGAAAATCAGGACAACTTTGCCTTTCTCTGATCCTACAATACCACTTCAGTTCTCCACAGTCTTTCAAATATCATTGAGAGTGACTTGGTCATCACATCTGTGAGTACTTTTAATACCCTAGAATGTAGTGGATTTGGGGCAAGTGACCTGATCTCATCAGGTCATCTGTTTGTCATTCTATCTTTTTCAAGTTCCTTCTTTTTATTTCTTTTTTTTTTAAAAATATTTATTTACTTTTGGTTTACAATATTCAATTCCATGCTCCCTTGAGTTTCAAATTTTCTACCCCTATCTCTCCTCCCCTCCCCCCCATGGCATCATGCAATCAAATATAGGATCTACAAATACCTTTACATTAAACATTAGTCAAGTTATAAAGAAGGATAACCAATGGAGAGAACAATGATAAAGAAGGGACAAAACAAAACACAAAAGAGAGAAAGCAAGTAGTTTGCTTCAGTCTGCATTCAGACTCTGTAGTTCTTTCTCTGGATGTGGATTATCTCTTTCCATCACTAGTCTTTTGGAGTTGTCTTATAACCTTGCACTGCTGAGAGGAGCCCTGTCTATCAAAGTTAGTCGTCACACATATGATGTGTCTGTAATTGTGCACAAAGTTCTCCTGGTTCTGCTCTTCTCACTCAGCATCAGTTTATATAAATCTCTCCAGGTTATTATGAAGTCTGTCTGCTCCTCATTTCTTATGGTACAATAGTATTCCATTATATCCATGTACCACAACTTGTTTAGCCATTCCCCAATTGATGGATATCCATTTGATTTCCAGTTCATTGCCACCACAAAAAGAGTTCTATAAATATTTTTGTACATACAGGACCTTTTCCCACTTCTGTGTTCTCTTTGGGATACAGCCGTAGAAGTGGTATTGCTGGGTCAAAGGGTATGCAGTTTTTTATAACCCTTTGAGCATAGTTCCAGTTTGCTCTCCAGAGTGACTGGATCAGTTCACAACTCCACCAATGATGCATTAGTGTTCCAATTTTCCCACATCCTTTCCAGCACTAATCATTTTCCTGTTTTGCCATCTTAGCCAGTCTCATTGGTAAGATGTGGTACCTCAGAGTTGTTTTGATTTGCATTTCTCTAATAAATAGTGATTTAGAGCATGTTTTCAAATGCTTATAGATATCTTTAATTTCTTCCACTCAAAACTGCCTATTCATATCCTTTGACCATTTATCAATTGGGGACTGACTTGTATTTTTATAGATTTGACTCAGTTCTCTATATATTTTAGAAATTAAGTTCCTTCTAAGATATTTTTACTGGCTCTCATTAGATGTCCTCCATCCCTGTCCAAGAGCATATCATAGTCATAGTTCAGAAATTCACATTGCCTTTTACAGACATCTTATAATATAATATCTTGTAATAACCAATTATTTATTTTCCAATCTGTCCTTCTCTTTTGAAGTTTCTACCTTTATTCAGCAGTAGTTATTCCTAACATTTTCACTTTCTTTGTGAAGACATGCTCACAATTCTATGCAGTAGTTTGGGGACTACTAGGAGACTTTGAAGAAGAATTGCATTGACCATTTGTTACAAAGCAATGGATCTTCATTTAGTTCATTTAAAATCATATGGAGGGAGTGTGGCTTAGCTACAATATAGTGACAATTAAAGGAAGAACACTGGGTACTCACACCATAAAGTAGGACAGTAGCTGATCTCCAAAACTAGGTCACTACTCACCATCACCCCAAAATCAGCAGAGTAGTTATATATCTGAACAAGGAAGGAAAATAGGCAATTATTAAAACTTCAAGCTTGTTGGTTGTTACGCTATGACAAGAGAAAGGATTCTGCAATGGTGCCACAATATGGTGCCCCTTCTATTTGGTGTATCACTACGGTAAGTTCTCACCACTTTTCTTGGGTATGATGATGGGGACTCTTGGTTGTTCAGCATTCCATGCACCAGAACAGGGAAGCAGATAAGGGATAGAGGTTTTATAGAGAGGGGTAGAGCCCCACATGTTTGGCTAGGAAGCTGGAAGTTTCTTTCATGAAAAGTTTTAAGTATTGAAGACTCAAGAAGAAGGAAGGGGTGTCAGGAAGGAGAAGGAGATATGTCTAGAAGCAGAGAGCACATATTATAAAAAGGCCCACATCCAAAAAAATCAAAGTGGCTACCTCCTTTTTATCATTTGATAAATGAAATTTGATCTCATTTGGCTCACATAAAAATCCTGTAAGGTATGTTAGATCTTATTATCTAAAAATAGATAACAAAATCTCATGGCCACATAGTTATCAAGTATCAAAAATAGGATTAGAACCCAGGTCTAGACAGGGGTGTTCTGGAGTCATTTTGTACAAGCCCTGAGAGCTGATTGTTAATTTTCAGTATAAGCATTTACACCTTGGAAGTTGGCAAATGCTACAAATCAGTATGATTAATTGGTTTGTTGATTGTCTAGACTTAAGGAAGTGATGGAGAAAATGTTAATGATGCAGATTAAACAGGAAAATTTGCTTATATGTGTATATTTTTTTTTCAGAAACTTGTTGTTAAACATTTACCATCGTACCACTGGGTCTATCTGACCCCAAACCAGACACTTTATTCATTATATTCTGTTTGAAGACATTTAACCTCTCTTATCTGTAAAATGAGGTTACTGTTTATACTATCTACCTCAAAGTACTGTTGTGGGTTTAAATGAAATAATAGAAGTCAAAGTTCTTGTAAAAGTGCAAATAGTACTTATTACCTCTTCCCTAGGCTTTTGCAGGGCACTGCTCTCCCCTGGCTTTCCTCCTATACATTTGACCACTCCATCTTCTTTCTGACTCTTCATTCATGCCAGGACCACTAAGCATGAGTATCTGCCAAAGGTCTGTCCTGTACCCCCTTCCCTTTTTGCTCTATGATCTCATCAGTTCCCATGGATTCAATCATTTCCATGCAGAAGATTCTCAGATCTAGAGATTCAGCCTTAGTCTCTCTACTGAGTTACCACAATCCATCACCAACTGCTTCTTGGACATCAGAACTGGATGTCCCCAGTATAGCTCAAATGCAACATTTCCCAAACAAAGCTCCTTACCTTTCTCCCCAAATCCTTGCCTCTTCCAAATTTTCTAGTACTGTTAAAGGTACCACCACCCTCCAAGTCACTGAGGTTTGTATGGTTGACTTCTCACTTTTACTACCCCACATATCTCATCTAATGCCAAATTTTGTCATTTCTATCTTCATAACTACATCCCTATCTCTCAGCTCTCCCAGCCACCAGTCTAGCTCAGGTCCTCATTACTTCTCACTTGAAGTACTTTCATAGGCTTTTTTTTCTTTTGAGACTGAGTTTCAGTCTCAAAAATATGGCAGGGGCCACAAGGGACCCAATCTCAAGACTAATCAGCCTGGAAGCTTTAACCTGCTTTTTCTGATCTGAGCTGATTCACCCTTTTTTAGGCAGTCTGGGGGCTACCATCCTGGTACATGTCTTAATGTGGACATCTGATCAACTTTTAAGCCCTACTGCAGCTCAGAACTCCCAAATTTAAGCAATCCAGGAGCTTCAGCCTCTATCAGTAGCAAAGATTACAAGCAGGTACCATGCTGCCTGGGAGCAATAACAATCTAATTGATCTCTCTTCCTCAAGCTCTCCCTACTCTAATCAATGCTCTACTTAGCTGACCCAGCAATATATCTAAAGCCTGTGACTATGGTACCCCTCCTTCCCTTAATGACCCATGGTTGCTCACTATTACCTCTAGATTCAAATGGAAATTGTTCTGTTTGATAGTTAAAGCTTTTCATAACCTATACTCTTTCTACCTTTCCAGTCTTCTTACACCTTACTCCCCCTACACACTCTACAATCTACCAGCATTGACCTATTTGCTGTTCCTTAAACAGGACATTACATCTCCTGTCTCCTTGTTTTGGTACTAGCTATACTCCATACCCAGAATATTCTGCCTCCTCACTCCTCACCTGTGTCTCTTAATTTTCCTGGTTTACTTCAAGGCTCAATTTAAATCCTACCTTCTTCAGAAGGTCTTTTCTGGTCCCCCCAGCTACTAATGCTTTCCCTTTTCAGACTACCTCCATGTATGTTGTATTTATCTTCCATGTATTTAGTTGTTTATGGCTGTCTTCCCAATTGGAAAGTATGCTTCTTGAGGGTAGAGACTACTTTTTCCTCCTTTTTTCCTTCTTTGCCTCCCAAGTATTAAGCTAAGCTTAATACATCAGACTGATTAACTAAGTTAATATATAAATAAATGGCACTTTTAAGTGATGTTGTTATTATTAACATTAACACCTGCAGTGGTATGCTCTACAACACCCAATCTAGGACACAGGTAAATTCTGTATGGCATTAGACTCCGATCTTGTAGGTTTCTTCAGCTTCTCTCCCCAACAAGATGGTCAGTCCCACAATCATGGCTTATTTTTGTTTGTATAGCAATGATTAGTGCTGGATGTAGAATAGGTGTGCAAAAAGAATTTTTGAATTAATTTGTGTTGGCTCAAAACCTACATTTTTCCAATACAGTACAGTACAATGGAAAGAACACTATCTCTATAGAGCCAGCGGACTTGGGTTCAAAACCCACCGCTGATGCTTATTACAAATGGGGCCTTGTGTAAATCACTTCATAGTTCTTGATCTTAGTTTTCTCATTTGCAAAATGAGGGTTCCTTCTCATTCTCCATTGTTCATCTTATGATATTCTCTCTTCTGTCTTTTTGGTTATATGGCAATCAGGTCTCTTTCTAGTGCACAGGCAAATGGTGTGTACAAGGAACACACAAAATTTCCCCAAGATTGGCATGGGGGATAATAGCATGAATGGGTGATAGGGAATTGTGGAGATGAAGTTCCTGCTACCCCCATCTGAAGACCAAGTCATGGGAAGTATTAGGACCTAGATACCAGATACAGACTTGTCCATGGTCCCAAGGAAGTGTCAAAGGTAGGATTGGAGCCCAGGTCTACCTGATCCTACGTCTGGCACACTTGCATCACCTCCTGTTCTAAGACACTTAGCATCTCTGAGTCTTTTCTGTCTCATGTCTTTGTAGTCAGTCTAACATAACATGGAAGAGAGAATACAAGGATAGTAAAAAAAAAATCAAAGACTATTAAAGCAGGAAGAAATCCTGGAGATTGTCCACATCACCTCATTCTTTTTTGTAGATGGGGAAAATGAGGCCCAGAGGAATTGAAGTGACTACCCAGATAATAAGTGGTAGAGCATGTACTAGCAGTCATATCCCTTGGGAGTTGGATCATCCTCATTCTAACATGGATTACATCCATTAACTAGTCCTGTCATCTATTTCCTTATCAGGAAAAAAGGGGATAAGTATTCCTGTCCCTGACCATTGTGGGGCAGCTAGGTGGCACAGTGGGTAAAGTACCAGGCCTGGAGTCAGGAAGACTCATGTTCCACTAGATGTGACCACTTAAGCCTGTTTGCCTCAGTTCCCTCATCTGTAAAATGAGCTGGAGAAGGATAAGGCAAAACACTCCAGGATCTCCACCAAGAAAACCCCAAATGAAGTCAACTGAAATGGATGAACAACAACAGCTGCCTGTCTTCCAGGGTTATCAGAGTCAAAATAAGCTAATGTGTGAGTAAGCTCCTAGAGAATATGTAGTATTATGCAAACATTCATGATTATTAGCCATGTTGATTCAGACTCACCCACGCCCCATCGTTTAGGTGAGTGGCCAAGATAAATAAGCATTTATTCTGGTTAGACAGAATTTGGATTTCCTTCCGAGGACTCACCGCGCTAAAGGAGGAAAGGAGCTGCATGTATAATCCAAAACACTGAATAATCCAGAATTCATTGCTATTGGACTTGAAAAATTCTTATTTTGTGATTCTGCGGGTCTATATTTGGCTTAGCCTAATATTTAAATGAGTCTTCCCTCCCTGGACATACACAGACTGGTAGCTGGGAAAAATGCCCAGGAAGCCATCTGATAGATAATCCACAAAGGGGAAAGACTACATGCAAAAAAATGGAAAATAAACTCCATTTTATTCACTATGTAACTTTTGGATAGGGGAAAGGGGAACAGTAGGCAAGATATGATTCTGGGCCAATGAAGTCTTTGGTTATTGTTTGTCAGAATTAAGCAAGGTTTTCTGTTACAGCAGGTGGGATTTAGGGTAGACTAAGAAGTTTCTGTGAGTACTTTGAGATGCTGAAAGGCAGCAAAAAAAGAAAGAAAGTGAAGTGTCCTTATCTAGAGCACTTTAAGAAAAGATGTAATCTTCGGATGACTTGGGGGAAGAGGTCCTACCCTGAGACAGGGGGATGGATAGTCTTTGCAAATCACCTTTGAGCCTAAAGATTTCATAATGAATTAAACGGGGATCGTGGAGCCTCTGCCTGCTTTTGGGATAGGGGAAAAGAAGTGGATAGAGCAGGGGGAAGATGGCTGGGGTAATTAGGATACTTGGTGTGGCATCCCCGAAATGGAGGAACATCAAATCTGCAAAGTTAAACGTAGATTCAATTAGAAATTTCTCTGAAATTTCAGATTACGGCCATTTTTTTCTGAGAGACAGAATTATATGGCATCGCAGAGAAACTGACAGGTAATTTGGGAAACTAAAGGTTCCTTGGACTCTGTAGTTAATGGGGAGTTTAGCACCAATTCCTGTGTAATTTGCACTTCTGAGAAACTACATTATTATAAAGTCAGACATCTCCAACACTTTCAACTCAGGGATCTGCTAGGCTCTAAGATGACCAGAAATGTAGAAGGACCAGGGTCAGAGGTTGCCCATTTCAATATCTGAGGCTGCGTGGCTCCCCCAAACTGGCATTTGAACTGAACAGTTGAAAATTGGAGGTGACATTCAGAAGTGTCTGAAAATTATAACCCTGACTTCCTCCTTGAAAAGCTTATCTGAATCCTACCTTATCCTTTGATGAGGTTACTGAAAAAAGCACTGTGCTCTGAGCTCTTGAAAGATAACAGTCAGAGCATGTGAGGCCCAGCAGGATCCCTGGGGGGAAAACAGTGCCGGATGTAGCAAGCAGGGGACACTAATTAAAAGGCCCAGGTTGCCTTTTGGGGGTGAGGGAAGCTGCCCCTTCCGCCTTACTTTCCCTGGTTCCTCCAGAGAAGAGATGCCCCTCACCATCCAGGTTCCTGCTAATGGGGTAGCCTCCCTTCTGCTGTCAGGGGAAGCAGCCATTTGTTCCTAAATGGGAGCTGTCTGTGATGACTTGACACTTCCCCTGCTCTGTGAGTGGGTACTGGGTCTGCCAGGAAGCAAAGGGAGGGATGTGAGGGCAATAGAGGAGAATCTGGACCAAAGGGGCATCCTTCCCCATGGATGGGGCCTCCATAGACATCTGAAACCCCTCTCATCTTGCATCCTGTGTCTGTGACACTGGAGAACAGAGGGTGCCCACCTTCTCTCGTGAATCTTCCCCTAGCTACTACAACTCACCATGACCTCTCCCTTCTCGGAGCTAAGAAATGCCTTCTCTCCACTATTCAAATTGGCACTTACCATCTAGTACTTTGTTGAGTCATTTGAATGTTCCTATGTGTTTGTGTTCCTTTCCTAATTTGATTTTGAGGTCCGTGAGGTCAGGGATCCCTGGTGGAAGTTTGTAGGAGCACACAAACATTATTTGCACAGGGTGAGTAGGACCAGATGGCTCATGAATCACATCACTGGAGGGGGCTCCCAAACTGATGATCACAGAGTTGTTGAAATAAGACCTGGGGTTTGAGTCGTATCTCTGACATTTACTTGTTATGTGAGCCTGGGCGTTTAACCTTTCAGTGCCCAATGCTACTCTCAGGGACTGTAAATTAGAGACTCACTGCCGGTATGCATCAGTAGAGGGAGATTCCTTACCAGGAGTTCCCTGTGGGGATGAAATCTCATATCTGGTGTTAAAAAACAAACAAAACACCCCACCCCCCAAGAACAGAGACTAAGGTTTGTTTTCCTGCTTCCCCTATAGGGTTTTTACTTAGCACAAGACTGAGCACCCAGTAGGTGCTTAGGGAATAATTCCTGACTAAATGTCAACATATTGTTTTTGACTAGATGCTGTGATTTCTTTGTGGAAGAATGAGTCCCTTGAGAGCAAACTCCCTCTACCAATGTATACCAGCACTTTCAGTTTGGGTTACAGTCTTGGAAAGATGTCTGGCTCACTAACAGGTAAAGGGACTTGTTCACACAGCTAGGATCACATAGCTAGCAAAGGCAGTACTTGAACCCAGGTCTCTCCATATGACAAGTGCTAAAAAAATGCTTTTTTTGTTCATCCATCCATCCACCCATCCATCTATCCATACTCCCTCCCTCCTTTCCTTCCTTCCTTCTTTCTTTCCTTCCTTCCTTTCTTCCTTCCTTCCCTCCTTCCCTCCTTCCTTCCTTCCTTCCTTCCTTCCTTCCTTCTTTCTTTTCTTCATTCTTTCATTTCCAGCTATGGTAGCTGAGTGTGTACTGGATCTGCCGGGAAGCAAAAAGAGGGATGCATGGGCAATAGAGGAGATTCTAGACCAAAGATGCACCCTTGCCCATGGATGGGGCCTCCACAGACCTCTGAAACCCTGTGAATGCCTCACCCAGAGCTAGTTAAGTTTAACAAATATTAAATACATAAAATAATCATACCACTGTGCTAATACTGTAGGGGATAAAAAGAGATTAATAAGATGGTTCCTGCCATAAAGGGGCTAAGTAGGAGTGGGGAACCTGTGGTCTTGAGGCCATATGTGGCCTTCCAGGCCTTGGGTGTGGCCTTTTGACTGAGTCCAAGTTTTACAGAACAGATCCTTTTATTCTGGAGATTTGTTCTGTGACGTTTGGATTCAGGCAAAGGGCTGCACTTGGGGAAGTAGAGGGCCACATGTGGCCTCGAAGCTGAAGGTTTCCCACCCCTGGAAGGTTAGCGGGGGAGATGAGAGAGGCGCACAAATATCTACA
>CM053582.1:163308883-163320188 GCA_028627135.1 Pseudochirops cupreus | reverse complement strand
TGGGACATTTCCGGCTTAGGGAAAGCTGTGAATGAAGGCATGGGGGCTGCATGTGGGAAGAGAAGTTTGACAGTAGCACATACTTTCTGAATGGGAGTAGTCTGAAATATGGCCAGAAAAGCAGAGTGACTCAGGATGTGGTGTGTGGATGAGGCCAAAGGACTGAGATAAGAGATAGGCCCTTGGGAATTTGTAAGGCGGGGTCAGGAGCAAGCCAGGCTGTGGGAGGCAAGCACTCCCTAGCCAAGCCTTCTCTTCAGACGGGTAGAGCTATGCTATCCAATAATCCCTTTTGCAGGAAACAAATGATATTGTACAGTAGATTGAAGATTAGACTTCCAATCACAAAGCCCTGAGTTCAAATTCCTTCCAAACTTTGATCTCCTTCCCTGTGTGACCCTGGGCAAGTCACAACCCTGATTGCCACCAAAAAAAAAAAAAACAAAAGACTGATAAAATACTTCTATCTTACCTAGACAATTTACTATGACTCTGAACAAATTGCTTAACTTCTCCAAACTTGAAGTAGGGATAATAACAGCACTTAACTCATAGAGTTTTTATGAAAATCAAATTAAATAATGTACACAAAGTGTTTTTCAAGCTTTAAGCGATATATAAATGTCAATTATTGCTAATTATTATTACTTGCTAAAGGGGCCTAGAAACTGGGCACTAGATATGATAGCTGTGACCTGTAAATGACATTCAAAACCATATTCATTAAGGATGAGAACAGTTGCAATCCACATGTAAAAGCTGCAAACTTTTCCCTCTTCTTGTGGGAAATGAAAACTTGTGACTATCTTATGACCAAGGTATTTAAAATCCCCATCAGTTGTGATGAGAAAAATGGCACCATTCAACAGGAAGGTGGGGCATAGTTTCTCATATTTGCAGAGTAAGTTATTGATGTTGAATAATTAAAAACTTTACAAAGGCTTTAGAAGATCTTGGATGTCAGATGAAGTTCTGTGTGGGGACAAGACTGCTTGAGCAATCTCATTTGGATTTGCTTCCTACTTCTGCTACTTATTAGCTATGTAAACTTGGGCAAGTCACTGAACCTGAGCCTCAAAGATCTCTAAGGCCCTTTTCAATTCTTAATCCTACTATCTTATAGTCCCATGATTTTTCCAAAGTGGGATGATTTTAATTCATTTTTTTTAATGAACTCTACTGGGTGACTTCCAGAGGCATTTCACTCAGGCCACCTCTGTGCTAATTGCCCAGTCAACATGCATCAATTACCTCACAGAATCCAACTTTGAACCATTCATGGCTTCAATGGAGCTGCTCAACACATCTGGGCCAATGCCCACCTTGCTTGGAATTCGGTCAGCAGAGTTGATAGTTCCCCTGCTGAGCCTGTCTCTCTGTGGAGTCACCTTTGCCCCTGCTTTGTAACATTCTAGGGTTGGATTAAAATCACAGTGCAGAAAGATGGTTTGGAGTGGGTCACTGATTTAGCTAGAATAGGCACAGAAATAATAGACTGTAGGCAGACTAGTAGAGAAAAGTCTCTCTGGTCAAGGAGACATCTCTCAGCCAAAAGTGAGCGATGAAAAGACATTCTATCCAAATGGTCCAGAGAGGCTCCTCCGCACAGGCATTAAATAATATTTCTTCTGATCACTCACGTAGCACAAATGAAGCTGGATCCCAGTAGGCCAATCAGCTGACAGCTGGAGGAGACTTATTCTCTCTTTTACGCTTGTCAAGTTCATGAATGTATTAAGGGATCAAGAGAAGACAGCACCAGGGAAGACAGTACAAAGTGAAGTAGTTGGGACAAAATAAACACCATGTCCTCAGACAGAGTTGTGGTAAGAGTAGGTTTTCTGGTAGGTGTATCTAGGCAGACCAAGTGTATTTGTACCATTTCTTGTAAACCACTACCAAAGTAGCACTACTCCACAATCAGTCAGTTAATAAGCATTTAAGTACCTCCTACGTGCCAGGCACTGTATTGACACACACACACACACACACACACACACACACACACACACACACACAGGCAAAAGACAGCCTCTACTCTAAAGAAACTCAGTCTAACAGTGGAAACAACGTGCAAACAAGATACTTTCTCCTCCTCTGACTTCAATAATGGTTTTCTCTCTCTTTTTCTATATTTCTGACCATTCCTTTTTGGCCTCTTTTGTTAGCTCATCTTCCTCCTACCCACTAGATGTAGGTATCACCCAAGAGTCTGTTCTGGGTCCTTTTTTCTTCTTCTTTTTTTCATTTCTCTTATTAAGTTCATTAGACTCTATGATCTTAGTTATTATTTCTAGGTAAATGACTCTCAAATTTGTATATCTAGCCCTAATCTCTGATAAAATCTAGTCCTACATTTTTGATTGTCTGCTGGACATCTTTACCTGTATATCTCAAAGGAACCTCAAATTTAACATGTCCAAATCAGAATTCACATTTGCCCCAAAAGTCATCCCTCCCAATTTCTGTTGATGGTACCATTATTCTAGGCATACAGTTTCACAACACTGGGATTTACCTTAACTCTTCCCTCTTCTTCAAACCCTATGTCTGATTAATTGCCAAGTCTCATTGAAACTACCTCCATGATGTCTCTCATAGCCATCCCTTTTACTGTTCTAAGTGCTGAGGAAATAGAAAAAGAAGACAGTACCTGCTTTTAAGGAATTCACCATCTAATTGTGGAAAACAGCATACAGAGGAAAGCTCTGATTCAGGGCAGATGAAAAGACCTGAACATCATAAAGGTGTAGCTATAATAGTGATGACAAAGACTAGGAACACTTGGGATGCATTTGAGTGTTTACTCCCCACTAGCAGCCTACCACCTTTAGGAAAGGAGTATTCATTGTTTATTAAGGTAGAGAAAAGGTGAAAGGGGAAGTTTGGGGTAGGATTGGTGGGGGAGGGTGAAGTGAAATAGCCCACCTGAGTGCTAATTCCTGTCCAGAAATAGGCCAATAGATAGCTACACTATTACAAAAAGCAGTATAGTATTACTCTAAGCACTTACATCAGTTCAGAGTGTCATTAAAGTAGCATAAGGAGCTCCTTCATACATTTGTGAAGCTTCACATAT
Source organism: Pseudochirops cupreus (assembly GCA_028627135.1). Taxonomy (NCBI): domain Eukaryota; kingdom Metazoa; phylum Chordata; class Mammalia; order Diprotodontia; family Pseudocheiridae; genus Pseudochirops; species Pseudochirops cupreus. The sequence continues at coordinate 163,317,109 of CM053582.1, read as the reverse complement.
TTGGTCATTCATTTGAGATGCAAATTCATTGTTTGGAAACGAGATGAGCAAGCTCTTGAATCTGAATGTTATTCACACTTGAGTTTTAGTCTGTTTCAGCCTTATTATTTATTTGCTTGACCATCTGCATTGTTCCTAAAACTAACTATACTTTGAAAGATTTTTTCCTAATTTCATGTTTTTGAAGAATTAACTAGTGATGTTATAAGATGTATATCTATTTTTTAAAAATGTATTTTATTTTTTAATCAGCAAAAGCCTGCTCTCTCTCTCTCTCTCTCTCTCTCTCTCTCTCTCTCTCTCTCTCTCTCTCTCTTCCATTTAAAGTCATTCTCATTGAGAATGAAATAAAGACAAACCCCCCCCATAAACATGTATAGTCAAGCAAAACAAATGTCTGCATTGACCAAATCCAAATATATATACATAGATATACATAGATATATATGTATATATGTGTATGAATGTACATACATATTATGTATGTGTATATATTGCATGTAATATATAATGTATGTATATAATATATTATATATACATGTATACATATACATGTACACATACATATAAAATTCAGCAATCTGAGTCCTTCAGTTATCAGGAGGTGGATAATGTTTTATCACTAGTCATCTGGAATTGATCATTATGCTGATCATAATTCCTAATTTTTCAAAGTTGTTTGTATTCACCATATTATCATTATATAAATTGTTCTCTTAGTTCTGCTCACTTCAGTTTGCATCATTTCATACAAGTCTTCCTAAGTTTCTCTGAAATCAACCTCTTTATCATTTCTTATAGCATAAAAGAGTTTCATCATATTTATATAGAATAATTTGTTCAGCCATTGCCTAATTGATGGGCACCTCCCTCAGATTCCTATCTATAGAGCTATAAATAGTTTTGTACATCCTTTGTTAGAGTCTGTTTCACTTAGTACTAATCTTTTCCTTAACCTACCCTCTCTCTCATGTCCCCACCTTTCCCTTTTATTTTCTTTTTCAATGAAATGTACTGTGTGCGTGTGCGTGTGCGTGTGTGTGTGTGTGTGTATGTGTGTGTGTGTATGTATGTATGTATTCTTTCCTTCTCTGACCAGGAGAGTGAAGTATAAGTCTTAGCCACTTCCCCTAACTCCTCTAGGTAAATGACTCTCAAATTCATAAATCCAGCCCTAATCTCTGATAAACTCTAGTCCTACATTTTTGATTGTCTGCCAGACATCTTGCATACCTTGATTTGCACACCTTGATTATGAGATAATTTTCCCTCACTTTACTTTCCTTTCCACTTCAGTGTATTCCTTTTCTCCCACTTTCCATTCTTCATTTAAGATCACTAACGTATAATAGAAACACTACTAAGTCTTCTGTATAGACTATACCTAGACTCCTTCTATGATGCCTGATGATGATCAGGTTCAAAAGGGATACATGTATCATATATGTATTTACTTTTTTATGTTTCTGTTAACCACTATGTTTGAACTTCAAAGTTTCTACTTAGCTCTAGTCTTTTTCATCAGGAAGACTTGGAAGTATTTATTTTATTAAAGGTTCTTCTCTGCCCCCCCCCCCCTTCACAGAATTATACTCAATTCCACTGAGTAAGTTATTCTTGGCTATAAGCTTTTATCTTCTGGAATATCATATTCTAAGCTCCCCTCTCCTTTATAGTGGTGGCTGCTATATCATGGTGTGATCCTGACTCTGGCTCCTTGGTACTTGAATTCTTTTTTTCTGATTTCTTGCAGTATTTTTTTTCTTTTACCTAGAAGCTCTGAATTTAGCTATAATGTTCCTGGGAGTTTTCATTTTGAGGTTTCTTTCAGGAGGTGACTGATGAATTCTTTCTATTTCTATTTTGCCCTCAGATTCCAAGAGATATGGGCAGTTTTCTTTTAAGATTTCTTAAAATCTGAAGTCTATGTTCTGTTTATAGTCACGGCATTCAGGTAGACCAATGATTCTTAAATTGTTCTCTTCGATCTGTTTTCCAGCTCAGTTGTTTTTGCTATGAGAGATCTTGTCTTTCCTTTATATTTTTTCAGTCTTTTGACTTTGTTTTAATATTTGTTTCAAGGAGTTACTGACTTCTATATGATTCACTCTAACTTTCAGGGAATGTGTTGCTTGTGCAAGGTTCTATACTTGTGCTGTGCTGTTAATTTTTCTTTACAATTCTTTCTTTGATACCTCTTGTTTCTTTTACAATTGCCTTCTCCAGCATTCTCATTTCATTAATAAAAAACAATTTTAATTTGTTAAATTATTAGTTTATCACTTCTAGGAATTGTAGTTGAATTTGTTTCCAAGCTTTTGTTTTGTTTTGTTTTGCCTTGAAGTTTTGCTTGTAAAAGTTTTGAAGTCATTCTTTTCTTCTTGCTTTGTGTCTTAAGCATCACTGTCATCATAATAGCTTTTTTGGTGAAATACTTTCTTTCTTTGCTCATTCTTCTACCCTACTTCCTGACTTTGGATTTGATATTAGGACTGGGCTTTGCAGACTTCTGGAGAGTAGGTCTTGGCTGATCATTTTGTTGCCTTCTTGAGGTATTTAGTGTTAGGTTACTTCAGGATCTCAGAGACAGCTCAGGCTGAAGATCTGCAAACTCTCAGTGCTCTGAGAGCATTCAGATCCAAGGCAAAATCTGATCACTGCCCCACTGGTCTAAACTCTGCCAGTAACTGATCTGAGTCTGTGCAAGGATAGACTGCTATTTAACTCAATCCCTCTCAGCCAGCTGGCAACTCTGCTGGTTTAGAGTGACAGAACTGCAGGCCCCTTTTTGTTTTGATGTTCCTGCCCTGGTTATTCCTTTGCAGGTTTCAGACTGAGCTAGAAGCTGGAACTGGGGCTCTATTCTGCTCCTGGAATCTAAGCCACACTGCTGCTACTGCTGTTGGCAGCTCAATTTACTTACCACACTTGCACTATACTGCCTGTCACTGCCCTTTTTTCTGGAATGCAACCCCTAGGCACAGGTGCCCTTCTTGGTTCACCCTGATTCTGTGACTAGAAAATGTGTAGTGGGTAACAAAACTACCAATTGGCACCTGTTCCTGTTAAAGTGCTGCGTATGGGTCCGGAACCACCTCTCTCTGTTATGTACAACGTCTTTTTTCCACTGGGATGCTCTGCCCCTATGGTCATTCTTGGTAACAATACTCCTGAACTGGAAAAAATGACTCAGTGTGACTTTTTCTTACATTTCCCAATCAGAATTAGTTCTAGTGCATTTTCTCTATCAATTTAGAAGAGTTGTGAGTAGGTAGGGCGTACTATGCCTGCCTCTCCAACATTTTGACTCCACTTGTATACCTCTATTTTAGGTTTTGCTGATGCAAGTGGGTTACAAATTCCTAGAGAATGAGAGTTTGCTGGGTAAAGGAAAGTTAGCTATGGAGTATGAGCCAAGGACCAGTGATGTTGATGCTTCTTTTTGATGAATCCTTTTTGTTGATCCTTAAGTGGGATGGACACTCCAAAAGGTTACTAATAAACCACAGATCCTTATATTTTTAAACATTTTCACTTTCCGGGAGAATTTTGCAGATGGTGAAAATTTCTTCCTTGGCTCCTCAAACACACCGTAAGTTTCTTGAAGGCAAAGAGAGTGACCTATTTTTTTTTAGGTATCTCTCTTAGTGCCCTGCACACAATAGCTGTTCAATTTGATTTGAATGGTTTCAACCACTCCCAATTCATCTGCCCATCTCTGCCAATGCCCGTCTCCTCTTTGGCTCCATATCCAACTCTCCTTGGCTGAATATTCTGACATTATCACATGTGGGGAAAAAAAAAAACAAAACTTTACTGGTGAGCAGTAACCTCCCTCTCCCTCCACCTGCAGGCTCCAAATCATTAGGTATGACCATTTTGCTCTTCATAGCTGAAGCAGGATTGTTGGACCTCTGTGGGTAGGGGTACATCAGCTCACATGTGCAACACTGTGGAAATGCCATTGCTCCGGTAATCTGTGGAAAAATAAATATTGTTCTGTATCATATGGGCTAAATTAGCTGCTCCAGGGGCCAGATAATGACACAAATAAGATTGTGTAAAACAAGATATTATAGTTTATTTCATAAGCTGTAGTGATATTTTTTGCAGCTCATGAAAAACAAGATAATGCTCATAAAAAATAAGATATTATGGCAAAATCAGTATTAATTACCAGGAGTCAAAGTGCAACACTTTAGGCTGTAAAACTTTTAATATTCCAGAAGAAATCAGTTCTAGGAGCAGGCTAGCCACAAAGCTTAATCACTTGGCAGCCTCCCAGCATCTCTTGGTGGACAGCAGTGCCACGGCAGCAGAATCCATCCCAAACAAACAACCACATCTTACATAGCTAATTTGGCTGTGATAACAAGGGGGAGAGGGCTGAGGAGAGCTGAAAACTGCCAGCCTTGCAATTTACCTTCCTAATAACAGTTGACTGGTTTCCACACAAAGCCCCTCGGTCAGCCTCTTTGGGGCTTTTGAAATACAATGGGCCATTTGTTCCTCTCCAGCCCCTCCCATGCTGGTGACACATAATGGCTACATGTGTTGTTTGTACGAGTAGGAAACTCCACATCCCTGTTGCTCTCCTACCGCTGGCCCTTACCTTATGGAAGCGTAGGGTCTGACTGGTTCATTTTCTTTGCTTCAACTCTGAGATCAATTTAATGACAGGCTCTCATGCGCCACAAACAGAATCAAAGCCCATGTGTGTGCAGTGATAAAACAGATCTGAAATGACATTACCACCGCCTGTTTGGTGACAGCTCAAATCAGACATCTTAATGTGTGATATTATGGGAATTGCCCACATTAAGATAAAATATCCAGATTTAAGTAACTGTCTTTTGTTCTGAATTAACTTGGAGACTGAACTCAAAAACAAAAGCCAAAGATTTAGGGCTAGGCAATTTATTTCTCAGCCAGTTGCTGCCTTTGCTGCTTCTGTTGCCATTTTGTTTTGCTGAAATGCCAATAATTGTTTCCGGTTTCACTAGTCAGTTCCTAAATATCTGCCTTTGCCTGCTGTAGCTTTCTGGATACTAGTCTGGGTGACTGGTATAAATATTATGCTGCATATGTCATAAGGTCTGGAGACTGGAGATGTGTCACATCCTCATTATAACCACCACATGCACCCTCTCTCCTCAGACTACTTCCTCCTTCCTTCTGAGTGGCTTGAGTTACTTTCCATCTGCTTGACCTAATGTTGCCCTCTACTGCCGAGGACTCAATCATATATTACCACTGATATTGCTAAGTGGCTCTTCTTCTCAGGTGCTCTTTGAGAAGCCAAAGGGAAGAGACCAAGCATTATCTATTCAGCTTCCAGTTGCTAGGAGTCCCTTGTCTTGCAGGTGCTGGCTGGAGAGATAGAAATGAACAGAAAAGGGGCTAAGGTGGCTTTGTGAACTGATGTTGGGGCAGTAGCTACAACAGTTTTCCTGAGCTCTGCCCATTTGGTTGGCAAGGGACTTCCATCTCCCAGGCTGCCAACCTGGCACTAATCCCTGGGGCTTCCCAATAAAATCAAGGACCACCTCTAACCTTGTTAGATGCTGCATCCTGAGGGACTTGGCCCATTGTTCCTGGCTTTCCTCACAGGGATGGAGACAGACTCAGGAAGGATGTGCTGGATTCTCAGCTGTAAATTCCCCGTACCATTTGCTTCACAGGCTTCACTCTAAACAGAACATTGCAGGTGGGGACTAGAATACCAGGGTTCAAACTTTGCCTCAGATTTTTCTAAGCCTCAATTTTCTCAGTTATAAAAGGGGAATGATAATAATAACATTCATCTCACATGATTGTAGAAAGGATCAAATGAGAGAATATATATGTAATATCATGTATATATGTATAATGTGTATAAATATATGTATGTATATATGTGTGTGTATGTGTGTATGTATGTATAGGCTTTAGAGTGTGTGTGTATGTATGTATAGGCTTTCCAGCAGTGGTTCTCAACCTTCCTAATGCCACAACCCTTTAATACTTGTATGTGGGCATATCCGCATGTGGGCGGACCTGCCTGGAAATGGATTGAGGAGCAGTGTCTCAGTTCCTAAGACCAACAGAAATGTGTTTTCCGATGGTCTTAGGCGACCACCCACAGGTTGAGAACCGCTGCATTAGAGAGTGCGTGTGTGTGTGTGTATGTGTGTGTGTGTGTGTGTGTGTGTGTGTGTGTGTGTGTGTGTGTGTGTGTGTGTATGTATAGGCTTTAGAGATACTCTTCCAACCCATACTGGCATTAGCAATTTGGGTCATGCAAACAAGGCTACCTTCCCTCAGGGTTTTAGAGGGTAACTCTAAAAGGTTGGACTTCTCTTTCTAATGCTATAGTTCATTAGCCCCCATCTAGTGGGTTCTCCCCAAATCAACCAACTAACTACAATGATTAGTGCTCCAATAACACATTGACCAATTGATATATTTTCAATATATTGATAACCAATTAACATCGACTAGCTTTAATAAGGTGATATTTAATGAATAGATATAGGAAGAACCAAAATACAAAAACACCACACTTTAGCCAGTGTAGAAAGTAGGTTCAAACTTACAATGATAAGAACAAAGTATTCTTGCCACCAAGCTTGCTTCTGGGGGCAATATTACAAATGGGTGAGTTGTTCCCTTGCCCAGGACACTTTGATGGATCAAATGATTGTTAGATGGGGTTCAAGCAGGTCATTATTCCAAGTTGACCTCTCAACTGGCTCTGATGTTACAGATATAGAAGACTGACCATCATCAGATCTCCAGTATCTCTTCCATCCTACTGAAGCTTATAAGGTCTTTCTATCTCCAATACTCATTTCCATACAATCAGGAAAAAATAAGCTTGATAGAGACAGAAGAAACAAAAGTTCCATGTGTTCAAGGCCTCATGGAATCAGGAAGACAGGAGTTCAAATCCAACCTCTGGCACTTACCAGGTGTGTGACCCTGTGCAAGTCACTTAACCTATGTTTGCCTCAGTTTCCTCAACTGTAAAAAGGAGATTATAACAGTATCAACTTCACAGGGCTGTTGTGAGGATCAAATGAGGCGGTATTTGTAAAGAACTTAGTACAGTGTGTAGCACATAGTAGGTATTAGACAAAAGCTTATTTTTTTCCCTTCCTCTCTTTATGAAAATAAGGCGAAGGACAGGTTCCCCTACCCAGAGGCTTAAAACATTCCCTCCTTCTCACTCAACAGTTTCCAGGGAGAAGAAAGCTTTCCTCTCTCTCTGTCTTTTGTATGCACATTCAGTTCTGGAACAGCAGCCAATTAAAAGGGTTTTTTTTTGTTTTTTTTTTTTCTGGTGACCATCCAATAAGTCAAGAGGAAATAGTCATCAAATATCTGGGTAGACTCTAAATGAAGGCCAAAGCTACTCCATTATGCATGAGCTTGCATTTCCAAAAGCAAGTACACCAGTCCTCCACTAGGGGTGCCAACAGGCAGAGCGTACTGCATCTATGACTTTATGTACTGGGCTCCCAGGGGTTGTTCCCCATATACATAAAGTGTTTTGCAAACCTTAGAGTGCCAACCACATAAATGCTAACATTTTATGCTGACAGTTGTTATTATAACTTCCAGAAAAACCAGCCTGGGATTGAATTAGCCTGATGCACTGATTAAGGACTCAATGTATATTTTTTTTCTAAGTTGAGTGAGCTCAACAGGTCACTGTAGTCCTGCCATGTGCCCCCATGGTTCAGTTTGCTTTAATTCTCCAAGTGTCCAGGACCAGAGCACAAACAAGTTATAATGACCTCAGATCTGTGGCAGCCATGTGTGCCTTAAACCTATCTGTGGTTTTTATTCACTGCTGCTACTGTACACCAATTTGATTAGAAGTTCCTTGAGGTTAGAAACTATGTTTAAACTTTGCATTGCCTCCAATACTCACTGCAGTGTTTTGCACATAGGAGAAACTTAATAACTTATTACTGAATCTATCTATCCATCCACTGACAAACAAGTGTTAAGTACATTCTATATGTCAGGTGCTATGTTAGGCTCAGGATGTGGTTTTATTTTTTTCCCCTTCTCATGAAATCCATACAAGCAAAGGCAACAGACAGACTTGGAAGGAGAGTCCAAGTGGTTGGATTTTCCAGACTGTGAGACCGCCATCTTTCCCCATCTATAAAAGCCACCAGTCTCTTGTTCCTGTCCCTGCATTCTGGACTTGTAGGACCCACAGGGGTCTTTTTCGAC
>CM053582.1:163291394-163308383 GCA_028627135.1 Pseudochirops cupreus | reverse complement strand
TCCAGGGTCAGAGAACATCACAGCCCTCATGACCCACTTGACTACAAAGTAACAAAAGTTGTTTCTTCCTGAAAAACAAGCCTCCCACCACAGTCTCCATGTGACCACATTCAGCCTGTTAGGGGGCAGAGTTTATTTTCAAATCAGGAAATGTTCTCAAATTCACCTAGGCCTATCAAGGGGCAGGGAGGATCTTCAAATTCCCATTACCATTACACTTCCCCATGTTCTTTTTTTTTTTCTGCATTCATGCTGAAATCTCCCTAGGTCTATGCCTTCCAAGCCTTTGGTGTTGGTTGTCCACCAGGAGTTCTGGTTCTCTATTTCTTGAGGCAGTATGAGTGGTCTATGTACCAAATTTCTGTAGATAATAAACTCTAACCCTATCCCCTTGTAAGATCTCATTATCTTTTATAGAATGTCTCTCTTTTTCCTTAGAAGAATTCATCACTGTACCCCCTCCTACCACTGAAACAAGATTTTCCCTTTTATTTCCTGGTTTCAATCCCTTCCTGTGCCTTTTGTAGGGTCCCTCCTTCCTGAGATACTGCAGGAGTTATCTTTTTTCCCTCCTTCATTGTTAGCCTTCCCCTAGATTAGGATACACCATATATTCCCCTCACTTCTTCCTCCCCTTCTGTCTTTTATCTACTTTCCTATTCTGTTATTTAATCCCACAACAAATAACTAAACAAAACATTAATTTGCCAGTAGGTGTGGTGTTGTGAGATTAGTTCATGATGTCTCAGGTCTATTTTTCCACCATCGCTTCTGCTTGACTTCTACTCTCACCTTTGTTTCCTTGTGTGTTTTCAGAAGAAAATTTCCAATGGTGTCTCTGTTGTTATTTTGTTGTTATTGTCCTCGGTTGCTATATTTGTTTGCCTTTTATGCATATCTGTTATCTAGGATGTTTTAAAAATAAATAATTTCTACAGGTCTGGTTTTATTTCTAGGAATGCTTCGAATACCTCTTTTTTTTTTGGAGGGGGGGCGGTAGGGAAATTGGGGTTAGGTGATTTGCCCAAGGTCACATGGCTAGGTTTGTGTTAAGTGTCTGAGGCCAGTTTTGAACTCAGGTCCTCCTGACTCCAGGGCCAGTTGCTCTATTCACTGTGCCACCTAGCCACCCCATGAATACCTCTTTTGATTAAATGTCCTTTTTTTTTCATTATTACTTAAGGTGCAGTTTATAGAGTATGTCATCTTGGGTTGCATCTTGAACTCTTTTGGTCTTTAGGACATGTTATTCTATTCTGTCCTGTGGGTTCTAGTGGGTACAGAATAATTCTGTGTTATTTGAATTTACTTCCCTTTATACTTGAAGGCTTTTTTCCTAATTGCTTAAAGAATTTGTTGTTTGTTATTGGAATTGTTAAATGTAACTAATATGTGTCTTGGAGTTTGCCACATAATGCTCCCCCTCCCCCCCGGGCAATCTGTGGATTCTTTTGATTGACATTTTTTTTTTTTTGGTGTGCAGAAGTTCTGGGCAGTTTTCTTATATTAGTTCTTGTAGTATGGTGTTCAGGCTTTTTTGACTCATCATGTTCTTCTGAGTAACCTATAATCCTTAAGTTGCCTTTATGCAATCTATCTTTGAGATAAAAATGTTTTCTTGTATAAAGATGATAAAGATCATTTTTTAAAATTTTATTGCTTTTTGATTCTCTTCTTCCAGATTGTCTGTCACTTCGTTATACTTGCAGCCAGTTATTCTGTCTTTTGTTTCTTTGGTGATACTTGACACCATAAATTTCAAGTCTTTCTATTTTGCCAACTATTCCTGATTTTACAATACTTATTCCTCTTTTAAACCACAATATCCTGTTATAGTTTCATGCTCTCTTTGGAATCCACACAACCATCTGCTTTATCAGGAATTGATTCATTTTCCTTTGTCTTGTAATATTTATTCACATATTTCTGGACTCTTTTAGCTGATCTGGAGGTCATATTCCCTTTAGTTACTAATATCTTTTCTATTGGTTTATATACTTATGCTCAAAGTCTTTAACTGATTTTTCATACCCTGAGATCTTTGACAATTTCAGTCTTTTCCCCCTCTTATGTTCCTTTATCCCTTACTTTCTGGCTCCTTCCCCTTTGATAGTGGAGGTGGACCTCAAAGCTACCTTAGCTTCTTCCTGTACTGAACAATTCATATTTCATAAGCTTTCAGTATCTTCCCCAAATTACTTCTAAGTGAACAGAATTGACCCTACGTGGAAGATGGGCCATTTTCCTCAGATTTAATGGAGTGCCACATAATCGCACAGCATGTGTCCTTCCCCAATGCCCTCTGTTCTTCAGTTCTCTGGCTGAGTTCTGTTGCTGCACAGAACCCTACCACACTGCTCTCTCAGCCTAAGCAAGTTAGTGCCTTTTAATTTTCTCAGGCCCTAGGAGGGGCAGAACAGCTAGAGTTGAGTTCTGTTGCAAGTTGCTTGGGCAGTGGGGAAGGAGATGCTGAGGGATCAAATTACAGGTTAGGGGTTAGCCTTCTCTACTGTTAGTTAATTTAATTGTTATTTCTTTAGAGTTACTGGCATCTCAGACCATGAATACAGCTAAAAAAAATTTCATTCAATTCTTATTTTGGAGAGGTTTGAGAGGTTGGGAGGATCAGAAAAGATGTCCTCCAACTTGGTCACATAATGTAGCAGATTCTAGATTCTAGATTCACATAATGTTGGAAATTACTTTAATTTTTCTTTCTTTCCTATAAGTTCCAGTAAAATAATAGTATTTAGAACAGGTAGATGGGGAAAGGGAGATCCAGAGAGATGAAGTAGGGTCACAGAGGTAGTAAGTAGTAGAGTCAAGATGTGAATGAGCTCAGATTCTCTGATTCCAAATCCCATGTCAATTCCTCTATGTCTGCTGCTACTCCTATTCCTTTTGCAGAAAAGAAAAACCGATTATTACTTCATGTGAAATAAAGGAGAACAAAAGGGCAGTTAGGTGGCACAGTAGATAGAATACCCAGCCTGGACTTAGGAAGACTCATCTTCTTGAGTTCAAATCTGGCCTCAGACCCTTACTAGCTGTGTGACCCTGGACAAGTTACTTTACTCTTTACCACAGTTTCCTCATCTGTAAAATGACCTGGGGAAGGAAATGGCAAAGCACTTCAGTATCTTTGCCAAGAAAACCCCAAATGGGATCACGAAGAGTCTGGCATGACTGAAAATGACTGAACAACAATAACACAAAGAGGAAACAGAGTCTGAGGCCAGGGGAACATGGAGGAATCAGGTGCCCCAGAGAGGAGACATATTCTAGTGGTAGCAGCAGAAACATGCTTCTATCACCCTAGTTCCTAGGTTTCAAGACATGTATAGATAAGAAGATAATCTTTACTACACCTGTTATCTCTATGATCAAATATAAAATCATCTGGCATTTTAAACCCTTCACTAATTAGCTTCTTCCTAGCTTTCTAGTCTCCATATACTTTGTTCCCCTCTACATACTCTGCAATCAGTGACACTGGCCTCTTTGCTGTACTCCACACACAATCCTTCTTCTTCCAACTTTTCCTTTTCTATACCTTATGCCTGGAAGACTCTATCTCCTAATCTTTGTCTCATGGCTTCCTTGTCTTCTTTGAAGACTCATCTCAAATTCTACCTTCTTCAGGAGCCCTCTCTCTGAGCCTACACACACTGCTAATGCTTTCTCTCCAAATTTATGTTCCACTCCCTGGTCTATTTACCTATTTATAACTTATATGTATATAATTACTTTCATGTTGACTCACCCTTTTGAATATGTATTTCTTGGGGGTCAAGATTGTATTTTCACTTCTTTGCACAATGCCTAGCATTACAAGTGTAGTAAGCACTTAATAAATGTTTGTTGACTGACTAAACAAAAAAATTAGGACACACGACCTGAATAAACCTCATTGGAGGCACATTTTGTTTTCTTGAAATCAGAACCTTCCCAGAAGAACTGTTAACCATGGCTCCAGTAAAAGGGAGAAGCATCTCAGGAAAGAGAAGACCCGGCTTGAAGAACAATCTTCTTCCTGCTTGGAGCCCTTTCCTTACAGCCCCATGTACAAGTCAAATTAAAACATCTACTCTCCCCTAGCTATGGAGATGCATAGGCCTGGGGCTTGTCACTGTCTTGGAAGAAGTGGGATGGATTATGGTGATCACAAACACAACAACTCACTTTTATTGCAGTGAAACTTAGCCCCTAGCTGCTCTCTGAGGACACACACACACACACACACACACACACACACACACTCACACATACTCACACACACGCACATACATAGACTACATGCACCAACCTGCTGTCCTTAGAGCCAGCTGAGAGGTGAGAGAGAGCAGATGTGATTAATGGGCCCACCCCAAGGGACATGCTGCATGGCAAGCAAACCTGCTGGTACCATGGAGCCAATTTCAGTAACAGGTTTAAGGGAGTCCTGAGCCGGGGGAAAATGTAGCTGAATCAGCAATTCCAGTTTCTATCAAATCCAGGGGGAGTTTTGGGATTACTAGAGCAGGAGATTGCTGCCTCAACTCCAGGGGTAAGGGGATGGGGGAAGGAGTGGTGCAGAAGTTTTAACTCTGAAGCTTCTGAAAGTAGATGGGAGGGTGAAAACACCATAAGTGGGGACAAAACATCATTAGTGAGAAACTCACATGATTTATTGCGGGGCATAGGAAAGACTTGCTCCTATCCACCATTGGAAGAGTTAAAATGACTTTTAAGGTTTGGTCAAGCAGAATGGCTGGAAGCCCTAATTTAGGAAGACTTCCTACTGGTGACTCATCAAATATACCACCACCCTGAATCACAAAATCTCAAAGCTGTACAAGTCCTCCATCCCAACTGTCTACTTGAACAGGAATCTCCTGATGTGGTCATCCAGTTTCTATTTGAAAACTAGTGATGGGAATTTACTGCCTCCCAAGGCAGTCCATTCCACTTTGGGTAGCCTAAATCATTAGGAAATTGTTCCTTACCTGTAGCTAGAACCTCTCTCTCTGTCTCTCTGTCTCTCTCTCTTTTCTCTCTCTCCTCTGTCTGTCTGTCTGTCTCTCTTTCTCTCCTCTCTCTCTCTGTCTCTGTCTCTCTCTGTCTGTCTCTCTCTTTTTCCTCTCTCTGTCTCTCTGTCTCTCTCTCTCTCTCTCTCTCTCTCTCTCTCTTTCCCTCCCTCTCTCTCTCTCTCTCTCTTTCCCTCCCTCTCTCTCTCTCTCTGCCCCTGTCTTTATACCTAGTTCTGCCTTCTGGTCCTAATAGAATTCATTTTTCATACAACAGCCCTTCAAATATTTGAATGTTGACCCTGCCTTTCTCTCTGCCTCCTTTGCCCCCAGCTCTTCACCAAGCTACATATATGCTAGTTCTTTTAGCTAATCATCATATGGTATGGTCTCAATACTGCAGATTACATGAGAAGAAAGTCATCAAGGCATTAAAGAATTGGAGGATATTCTTATCACTCTAGGTTGGGAGTGATGGATAGTAAGAGATGGGCAAGGTAACCAATCTATCAAAGGTTTCATCAGTCAGGCTTTCAAAGGAGTAGTGACTTCAAAAACAATAATTTGGAAACCCCAAATCCCAGAATATTAAAGAACTAAAAGTAACATCTGCTTATAAAATATAGTCATTTCTCTCTGAACCCTGAGGGCACTGAGTAACTGGGGCTAAATAATGAGGAAGGAGAAAGACATCAGTAAGTGGGGAGAAGGGAAGAAGGCTATTAGAAGGAAGGGAAAATGCATTTGCTAAGCACTTACTGTGTACTGGGCACTGTGTTAAGTGCTTCACAAGTATCTCATTCAGCCCTCACAGCAACCCAGAGAGGGAAAGGGCTATTATTATCTTCATTTTACATTGATGGAAACTGAGGTAAACAGGAGTTAAATAACTTTGTCCAGGGTCACACAGCTAACGTCCAAAGTTCTATTTGAACTCAGTCCTTCCTGACTCCTGATCATGCTTCATCCTTTGAACTACCTAAGTGCCAGGGATATCAGGGCTTGAACCTCTCCTTCTTTTAAATCCCATGCATAAGGCAGGCATAAAGCGGGAATTTGATGAATCTGTGTTGAATCAATAAGATTTGTTCACATCAAGGAAGGAAGATTACACATTATCAGACCACATAGTAGGTACTTAATAAATGTTGATTGATTGGCCTTCATAATTATCTAGCCATTTAGGGCAAATATTATTATCTTCTTTTTACAAAGATAAAAACTAAGGTTTTAAGAGATATGACTTACCCAAGGTCACATATCTAATAAGTAGCCAAGCTACTGCTCAAACCTGGATCTTCTGACTACATTTTTTTTAACTCCACCTGTCAGTTTAATAGGTATGGGCAAATTCCTCAACCAATTCAGATCAGGAACTGTATTAGAGAGCTGCTGGGGTTAAGTCCAGGACCAAGGTCACACCACCAGTATGTGTCAGTGGCAGAATATGAACCCAAGTCTTCCTGCTTCCTAGGCCAGTTCTCTAGTCACCATGACATGCTGCCTGTCTTCAGTGAGATTCATTGCATTATACCACAGGACTAAATGCAATTTATTTGCAGTCTGGATGGCAGTGGAGTTGCTGAGGAGGACTGTGCAATACGGAAGTCTCTAGGCACTGTGCCTGGCCCAGCCCCAAGGTATGTACATTAAAGAGACATCTGGGAAGGAGACAAGAGCTGGCAGCCTCCATCTCCCTGTCACTCCCCTCACATCTTAGGTTCTCTGGGACACCAGAGCAGCTCACAGGAAGGCTTTTTCCTCTATGGATTCTTTCTAAGAGCACCCTCCTATACCCGAGCCCAGGTCCTTTTGTGTCCTGGGCTTGTGGGGTGCTGGTTACAGCAAAAAGGATGGGAATCCCCAACATCTCCATTATAGAAGGAATCCAATTCAGAGGCTGCTTGCTGCCCTCAATGGCCACCTCCTTTTTTCTCTGGTCAGCTCCCTGATGCCAGCTGGAGGAGTTCCCCATGGACTCCCCCTGACAGCTGGGGAAGGGTGCTCTAACCCACAGAAGGGAAGAAGGCAGGGGACAACAGGGTAGCATCTGGCTCATGGTTGCTCCCCAGCTCCAGGCTAGACAGCAGCCCCGAAGGGTTGGCAGGCCTGGGAACATGGGGTTGGCAGCCTCAAGAAGATCCAGCCTGCTCAGGTTTCCCTGTTTCTTAACCAGAGACCCAGAACAATGCAAACAGGAGAACAATAGGGAGAAAGCAAAGCCAGCTCAGCCAGGGAGGGTATTGATCATGTTTAAAAAAGGAAACACACATTGAGGAATACAGAAAAACCTTACCAACGCACCAGCTGGCTTAACTAATTAGCAGGGGTGAGGCTGTGTCAGCCTCCCTCTCAGCGCTTGCTGGAAAACAGTATGCTCAACAAACTGAACATTCAGAAAGGAACAAAGAAAAAGCAACCACTGTCCACCCAGCATGCTGAATCCTGGGAAAAGTGGGACAGAGACCTTGAGGGGCTGGCAGAAGGACGGGGCTGGTTTGTAAGCTAAGGAGGAAACTTTAGCCGGGTAGGCCAGGGGAAGGAGGACCATTTGGAGGAAACACCAGATCAAGGAATTGGAATGACTAGAGTAAAAGGAGTAGGGTAGGGGGTTTTGGGGGAAGGGGGATGAAGGGGATACTAGGAGGGTGGATTAGGAAATAAACTCAGAAATCTCAGTCTGCTCCAAAGGGATGAAATAACATGGATTGTACTGACTAGCCACTCCTATCTCCACCAAATCTCTATCAATCTAGCAGTAAGAATTTATTAAGTACCTACTATGTGCCAAGTGCATTAGAGAGCATAGCGTAACATAGAGGACAGACTCTAGATGAGAGTCAGAAGACCCTGGCTTTGTTATTAACCTACTATGTGATTGCAATATATGGAAACTCAAAACCCAGAATAAAAAGAAAAAAAAACAAGAAGTACATATATATATATATAATATATATGTATTTAATAATAGCAATAATAATAATAATTTGCATATAAATAGCACTTACTGATATGCCAGGCAGTATGCTGAGCACTTTAGGTGAAGAGAAGAGAATAAACATTTATTAAGGACCTACCATATGCTAGGCGCCCTGTCAAGCACTTTATAAATATTATCTCATTTGAGCCTTATGACAACCCTGGGAGATAGAAGATACATGCTATTATGAACCCCATTTTACAGATGAGGAAACTGAGACAGACAGAAGTTAAGTGACTTGCCTAGGGTCACATGGCTAGTAAGTGTCTGAGGCCAGATTTAAACTCTGGTTTTGCTGGCAACTAGATGGCTTGGTGGATTGAGTTGGGCCTGGTGTTAAGAAGATCTGAGTTCAAATCTGGCATCAGACACTGGGCAAGTTGCTTAACCTCAGTTTGCCTTAATCTGCTGGCAAAGGAAGTGGCAAACCACCCAGTATCTTTGCCAGGAAAACTCCTTGGCCAGTCTTGGTGTGCTATGGTCCAAGGGATCATAAAGAGTCCAATGACCACCTCCTGATGCCAGGACTAGAGCTCTGTCCATGGTGCCATGTAGCTGTCCAATACACACATGCTTACATACATACACATGTATGTGTATAGAGACACATGTAGAACTATTTATAAAACCACGAGAGACTCGGCATGACTTTTGCTTTGTTTACTTTCATTTTCATCCTGGGTCCTCTCTGTGCCTCACCTTTCTCATATGGCCCATAGGATCTTTCTTAGGCCTCTTCTGGCTCTCTTATTCTGTGGCTCTGTGACTCCGAATGAGAACACAGAGCACTGGGAACTCAATGAGAGTCAACAGTGTGCCAGGAAAGATATCAAAGAAATCAAAGAGACTGCGAGGACAACAGAGGGGACAGTCTTGTTGTCTGTACTCCATCATCACCCGAGCACATCTGGAGTACGACATTGAGTTCTGGGCACGCCATTTCATGGGTATTAGCAAAATAGACAATGTCCAGGGGTAGCTGCCCAGCATGACAATGGATCTGGAAACCATGATGCACAAAAATTGGTTGAAGGACTAAGCAATGCTGATTCTGGAGAAGGGGAGACTTAAAAAGGACATGGTACCAGTACTTCAGTGATCTGAAAAGCAAACTCATGGAAAATGGATTAGACTTTCTCTGCTTGGCCTCCAAGGGCAGAACAAGGAGCAATGGGGTGGGAAGTTGAGTAGCTGGATTTCAGCTGGAAATAAGGAGCTGCCTGAAAGTGAAAGGGCTGCCTCCAGAGTTAGTGAGCTCCTCCAAGTGGGGGATGGATAACTGCTTAACCAGAATATTGGAAATGATATTCCCATTTGTGTAAAAGTTGAACTAAATGATCTCTGAAATTTCATTTGACTTTAGGATCATTCAGTTCTATGAAAGTTGTAAATTAAATGATAAAATAGCAATATTTTTCAAAAGATTTACTGGCAATTTAGGATGTGCTTCCTTGGAACTAGTAGATGTTGTTCAACCATGTTTGACTCTTTGTGACCCCATCTGTGGTATTTTTGGTAAAGGTAATAGAGTGGTTTGACATTTCCTTCTCCAGCTCATTTTACAGATGAGGAAACTGAGGCAAACAAGGTTAAAGTGACTTGCTCAGGGTCATATAGCTAGTAAGTATCTGAGATAAGATTTGAACTCATGTCTTCCTGACTTCAAGCCCGGAGTTATATCCACTGAACCATCTACCTGCCAGATAAAGGAGACTAAACTTCCCAACTCCTGCTCTACCCTGTGTCCCATTAAGTATTCTATGGACCCATGATCTCCAATTCCACATGTGTCTAAGGCTGGCCGAGAGTACTGGGGCATTGTTGAGATGAGGCGAGTCTCCTGGGATAACTTTTCCTTTAAGAAAGGGCTTACTTGTGTGTGAGCGTGCACTCATACACATACGTGTATGTGCTAGCATTTTGGCCTTCATTTTCATTCGTTTTTGCTTTTATATTTCCATCAATACTTTTTGGCAATGCCTTTGCAAAACTGTGGACTGCAGACAGGAAATAAGAGTCATCCATTTGTGCAGGCACACGCTAAAGATTTTCTATAAAGTGCCCACATTTCCAGGCTGGGGGAATGGATTTCACTGCAGGAAGAAAAAATGAAGTGCAGGAGAGGAAAATATTGGCCACGATAATGATTCACAAAAGCATAAAAACCTCCTCATATGCCAAGATTTCCTCTTTTTCCAACCTACAAATAGGGGCTTAGATGTGTGCTTTGATGCCAGACTGATGCTCTGATATGTTTAAAAGCAAAGCCAGGCCTGACACGGGCCTTTTGCAAGATCAAGTTTACTCACCTTGAAATAATAGGGTGGAGAAGTGTGTGGTAATAAGGTAAAAGGCAGTGCAGTACAATGTGAAAAGCTTGCACTTGGCATGTTGAACTTGGAATCACTGGACCTGAGTTCAAATACTGGCTCAACTATTTATTAACTTTGTGATGTTGGACCTCTCTGAATCTCAGTTTCCTCATCTATAAAAAAGAGGATCACAGGAGAGGACCTTTAAGATTCCTTCTAGTCCCAAATCAATGCTTTTACTGTAAGAACCAAAATCTATAAGCCTAATGTTTAAACCCCTCATTTACAGCAGAGAAACCTGGCAGAGAAATCAAAGGATCATGGATTTAGAGCTACAAGAAACCTTGAACATCAAGTAATTTTGTGATAAGGCATGTCACTGGTGTTCCAGCAAAGGTTCCTTGTCTCTTGGACAGTTCCATGCCCAAAGCCACATACTAGGTAGTAGCCAGGTTAGACATAAATAGATCTCCTGACTCCTGACTCCTGGTGCAAGGCTTTTTTTCTAGTTCACCAATCTGTCTCTTTCTATTACTAAATTAGCTTTCCAGTGCACTCCTGTGGAAGATAGAGAAAGGCAGGAGAAGACGCAAGTAAGAGCTGTTGCCCATAGAAGCCACCCTGCCTCCAGAACAAAGGAATCGAGAATCCAAATCCCTTGCATGAACCGTTGCACCGGGGCTGCTGGCCTCAGAGTCCAGGCCCAGGACTGCTAAGCCTAGATGGTAAACAAATAGAAAGCCGTCTGTTTCCTGTACAGTTGCTGTAATTTGAATGGCTCGCAGCAGTGACTAGTGGGAATTGAGCTATTAATATAGGGAGCCAGCAGAATGATTTACAATCAGACATTAATATGGAGATTTTCATAAACACAATAATTCACACCCAAGCAGAGTAGTTAATGTAAAGTTGCATTAACTATTCAGGCTGCCTTGGAATGTCACACACACACACACACACACACACACACACACACTATGAAAGGGAGACAGATTATGGGGAGTTGCTGTGGTTGGGAAGGATGGGAGGGTAGGTTACATTCCCTGTCAAGCCCTAATAGGAAGCAAGACTGATTGTCTCTAATAAGAACAGATTCCCAAACCTTCATCCCTCCCCACCTTTGGCCAAATCTGGGAACTGCTGATTTTGAGGACCAAGGAGCCTGAAGTTTTATTCTGTTCAAGCAGTCACTCCTACAAGGCAACTGGGGGTTTCAGAGAGGGCTAAGGGGCAGCTAAGTGGTACAGTGGTTAGAGTGCCAGACTTGGGGTGAGGGAGACCTAGGTTCAAATCTGACCGCAGACACTTACTAACTTTGCGACCCTGGACAAGTCACTCAACCTTGTTTGCCTCAGTTTCCTTATCTGTAAAAAAAACAAACAGAAGAAAATGGCAAACCATTCCAGTATCTTTGCCAAGAAAACCCCAAATGGAATCACAAAGACTGGGATACAACTGAATGAAGGCAACGAACATCTCTGAAAGAGAGAAAAGGCTTCAGGAATGTTTTCAGGCTGAACACTATAGATTTAGTAGAGAGCTGGTCTCCATGCCACAGCTCATTAATGCATGGTCAGCCTAGAGAGTGACCTTTTCCAGAGTGGCCCATTCTGCTCCAGCATCTCAGGAACTGTGAGGTTTCAGGGGGCAGAATCAGGGGGCCTTGATACTATCCCTTAAATGTAATCAAATGTGGTGAAAGGAAGAATTTGGATTCAGAGTAAACCACCAGAAAATTGGGAAGTGGGTGAAATGAGTGATGGCCCCTTCCCCACCTTTTCTTCTAGCATGTCCCAGGAACCTGGTGTCCTTTGTTTCATCTGACTGTTTAATAACTCTGTCGAAGGGCCTCACCCTGGCTTATATTCTATAGCAGAGCCATATGCTCTACATTCATCTCATTTCCACCATCAATGATAACTGTCCCATGTTCCCTCTCCTTGGAGGCTCGATGTCTGGGAAGATGTTCAGTTCCTGTTCGCTGATAGAGTGCATGAGTGAGTGAATGTTGGGTGATGGCCTCATCGTCAATGGATTTAGACAAATGAGACAAGTAAGTTGCATCATATACATTTGTCTGCCCCAAATAGATGCTATTTTCTGTACTGAAAGGTGAGTAAATGTGAACTTGCAAAAGAGCCATGTCAGGCCTGGCTTTGCTTCTAAAATATCAGAGCATCAGTCTGGTATCAAAGCATGCATCTCAGTCCCAATTTGTCCCCTGGAAAAATGTGAGCTTTCTGGAGTCCTTAGGAAGCAACTCACACGAGAGAGCTGAGTTTCACAGATGCCTTTGAAAATTCTTATTTGTGATGGAGTTGATCAGGTGAATTCCTATTCAATCTGATGAGCAAATGAGACAGCTACCAGGGGTGTAATACCCAGTAGGGGTTTAATGAGGGACACTTCATAATGAAAATATTATTAATAACAGTAAGTTCTGCTTTCTAGAGGCACAGTGATTTATTTGACAATAAAACATTCAACTTGGAGTCAGAGAACCCAGATTTGAATTTCAGCTCTGCTACTTCAGACAAGTCAATTAAACTCTTTGGGCCTCAGTTTCTCCATCTGTAAAATTAGGGAATCAAACTAGATGGCCTCTAAGCTCTCTTCCAATTCCAGATCTATGATCCCATAAGAAAAATCACATGTGTTCAAGGGAAAATCTAAAGCCTCTCATGGACAATAACATGTCAAAAGATCAATGACCTGTGATTGCCTCATTGTTGGAAATCTCTCCACTAAAGACCAGAGCTCATTTCTTCTTCTTTTTTTTTTTTTGGAGGGGGAAAGGCAGGGCAATTGGGGTTAAATGACTTGCCCAAGTTCACACAGCTAGTAAGTTTTAAGTGTCTGAGGTCGAATTTGAACTCAGATCCTCCTGACTCCAGGACTGGTGCTCTATTCACTGCACCACCTAGTTGTCCCCATAGCTCATTTCTAAGGTAGTGGGAACATTTTAGATGCTCAAGACTCAGGGAATTCTGTCTTTTTCCCATAGTAATCTTGGTAGAGATAAAATTTGAACCTTGGCCATCCTGACCCCAAGGCCATTGCTTTCTACACCCTGCCACAAGGCCTCACTTAAGCAATGTAGTTTTCAAAGCTTATCTAGGTTGCCAAATTGCTGCTGTCCAGCCTGGTTCTGACCTTCAATACCAGTGACTCCTTGTCATCTTTGGTGATGTGTATATCTTAACTGGGAATTTCTGGAATCAATGCCTTAGCCCAAAGGAGGAGTTCAGATGATGGGAGTCTTAGGCCCTGTGGCAAGCTGGCAAAGGTAACATTTAGGGACAAGTTTTCTGCTCTTATCTAAATTATGTCATGTAGGCACATACTCTCCTTTCTATGTCCTAATAATCCCTCATGTTAGTATAATGCAATTTGTATAAGATGGGAGTCATCAATTCTATTCTTTCTGGTGAGACGAAGGAACACAAAGCCTTACTATCTGCCCTGCCATTGTGTCCTAAGGTCCACTAAGACATATTGTCTCCCTTACAATTCTTTCTATGTCCCCCAGTCCTTATCATGGTCATCTGATTTTGTAATGTAACTGGAAGAACTCCAGACCTTGTCGTCTCCATTGATTCTCTACCTCTAGGATTTCAAAGCCTTTCCATTCCCCCAGAAGCTGAATCACTCCTTCCCCTACCTTCACACACACACACACACACACACACACACACACACACACACACACACGATTAAAGGGTATCCTCTTTGAGATCCAGGACTATGTCAGTTTTCCTATTTGTATCCCTAGCATTTAGTATAGTAGCTGGCACATGGAAGATATTTTTTCATCCATTCAATCATCATCTCATTTCAAAGACCCATTGAATTCTACAACTGGTAGGGACTTCAGAATTCATCTAGTTCAGAGACATCATTTAATAGTTGAAGAAACTAAGGCCAGAAGAAGAGGCTTGATAGGATTCTGCACATGTAGTAGGAAGATGAGGTCTAGGAGGGCCCTATATTGGCACTGTGTTTGAACTCAACAAATATTTATTAAGCATGTAAGGGAGGGCAGTGGGCTAGGTGCTGGGGAGACTAAGGCAAAAACAAAACAGTCTTTGAATTTTAGTCCCTAATGCCTAGCTGAGTGCTTTGCAGGTCACAAATACTTGATAAAAGTTTGTAGACTTAAAATGGAATTGACTTGGCTAAAGTCACACAGCAATAACCTCCGAATAACTACCACATAAGTCAAATCGTATATGTTTGTCTACCCTGCATAGAGAAAAGTTTGAACTCTCTAGAGCCCTAAGGAAACAACTGTTGCTAGAGAGCTGTGTTTCATGGATAACTTTCAAATTTTTTCTTTATGAGGGAGTTCATCAGGTGACTTCCCATCATGTGACTTCTGTGTGTCTTTTTCTCTCTATCTTTTTCTCCATTTCCCTCTCTCTTTTCTCCCCTCTCTCTCCTTGGATTGATTTCTCTCCACCATCACCATCTTTGAGAAGACAGACTAGATTAGATCTGGGTTAAGTCAGTTTTGGGGGTGAGCTTATGCTCATATACAATGTCCTACCTGCCCAGGAGCAGTTGATGGTGTTGTGTAGGATAAGGTCAACACAGAGGTAGAAATGCCCCTGCATGTATTGCCTAAGTGGGTAGTTAATAGACAATTAACTTAGTACAGTATTTTGCACATTGTGCTTAATCATTTTTGCCCCATTTCCTAATGAAGTATGCTCTTGGAAGAAAATAACATTGCCCCCCAAATTTCCACACAATGTTCTACCAAAAGCATATCCAGTGAGTTACATAGACAACACAGACCTGATGGGCAGAAGATGGTTTTGATCAGAAGCACCCCAAAAATGTTTATCTTTGGAGGGATTCTTAACCACAGGGTGGTGCCATTGTCATGGGGGAACCGTGTAGGACACTAGGGGGGAAAGATCTATTACAATGTCAAAGGGTTGTCCCAATAACAACCACAAGTTTGATTCCTTTCCAAGTGGATGTGATCGGTTATTTGAGTGTCTTAAATATTTTCTGTGTCTATCTGGGGGCTTCTGAGCCCTTTGCACCTTCTTCATTTTTCACAAAATGAGCCCTTTGTACCTTCTTTATTTTTTCACAGGCAAAATAAAGCCTGTCCTGTACCCACTACATATGTGGTACCTGGAGAGCTTATGTGGAACCTGGCAACACCTTTTACTCATGTTGGGGGAAATAGAGACATGTATTATGCTACAAGTATATTAGGAGGTTTTCTTGGAGTGATTCCATGTGGGAGCAATAAGCTAAAGACAAAAAAAAAAACCAAAACAAAACAATAACTATGCCCTGAGAAGGCAGAATTTTCTGTCATTAATAATATTTTCACTAGAAAATATCCCTTATTAATCCCCCACTGAGTACCGCACCCCTGGTAGCTGAAAACAAGTCATGCCCCCAAATCAAAATTTGTGTGAGCCTAGAAACATGGGGAGGGGATGAGGAAAAGGAGGGGTTGGAGGCTGGGTCTCCATATTTTAACTATTTTTGGATACAAAATTCATTAAATTGCTTTTCTGAATGCCTCATCACTATGTCAGAGTTAGTTCTTCTTGAAATTTCAGAAGTCTTGCCAACAGAATACAAGCAAAGAAAGGTCCTATCAGGCTGAAAAGGGTTTGCATAGAACCGAAGCATTCTACCCCATTCTTCACTTTAAAGAAGTGAAACACACAATCAGTGTGTTCATCTCCAGCCACCTCTCTAGCTCCTTCTAATTTGCTAGTTATAATCTATATAGGGTCTATAAGCCAGAAGATTACATTTCTTAAAATTGTGTATGAAATAAAAGTCAAAAGGCTAAGTGCAGACCCAAGTGTTCGTCTGTTAATACTGTGAATGGGACATAGACATGGACATAGATATAGACACAGAGACAGACAGAGACAGTGAGACAATGAGACAGAGATTTTTTCAAAGACCTTTTTATTTCCTTGTATCAGAGCATAATTAGTGATTATAGTCGTATACTGCCCTACAGATTATAAAATGTTTCCACATACATTATCTCAATTGGTTCTCAAGACAATCCAATAAGTAATGATGAGAAGGTGTTATTAAGCCCATCTTATAGAGAAGAAGGCAAAGGCTCAGAGAGATTAATAATTTGCCCAAATCTATGGGGCAAAGAGAGGGGTGGCATGGCCTAGTGGATGAGCAGCTGCCCTTGCACCCTCAAATCAAAGCTAGTCTTAGTGAGCCCAGAATCTTGTAGCAAGAGGGTTGCTATTTATTCAAGTCTTGAGTTCAAGTCCAGCTCCTGACATCTTGGCTGTGTGATCCTTGGGTAAGTCACTTCGGAGTGTTCCAGGAAACTCTCAAAGCAGGTGCTTCATAATTGAAAGAGTTTCGTCATCTAGATTTTCCCACACAAATGAAATCACAGGTCTGGTTCCTGCCCTTACCCTCCCCCCCCTCCAAAAAAAAATTCTGTCATGGTTAGGACGGAATTAGGTTTTATATCTCTTGACCCCCATCCAATGCTCTTTATGTTAAGCCATGCTATTTCCTGGAGAGCTGAATTCTCTGCAGGTGAAGCATTATTCTAATAATTCTGATAATCAAATTTCCAGATATTTGGAGATACATTCTCCTCATGCTACTTTCCTTCCAGGGGCAAAGTTCTTTTAACTTGCCTAATGGAATACCAAGCAGAAGCTTTTTCCTTGGG
>CM053582.1:163265390-163290894 GCA_028627135.1 Pseudochirops cupreus | reverse complement strand
CCCATCCAATGCTCTTTATGTTAAGCCATGCTATTTCCTGGAGAGCTGAATTCTCTGCAGGTGAAGCATTATTCTAATAATTCTGATAATCAAATTTCCAGATATTTGGAGATACATTCTCCTCATGCTACTTTCCTTCCAGGGGCAAAGTTCTTTTAACTTGCCTAATGGAATACCAAGCAGAAGCTTTTTCCTTGGGTCCCTGCGCTAGCTCTCCTCCTTCCTCTGGCCACAGTCTCTCTGCTCTAGCCTTTAGGGCCCAGCATCACTGGGAATGCCTCTCCCCACCCAGTTATAATTTTCCCATTATTATATGTTTCTGAAGAAGTATTCTGTGTTACTATAGTTGGAGAGGGTGAAAATAGCTGAGCTCAAGGACGGAGAAGGCAGCAGGTGCCATTAAAATCCCTCATCATGGCTCTCCTCTGACTGCTTGCATACTTCAAGCAAAAGCAGGGAGAACCTAGGCCATTGGGATCTTATTCCTAAAACTGGGACTGTACTACAATTGTAGAATTGAGTGCATTGAAAGCAAGAGAATTTGGAACTTCACTGTGGCAGAGCAGGGCAATTTGAGCCAGACCAACTATACAAAGGCTCCCCTGCACTTGTGTATGTCTCTAGGAAAACTGTCTATGCATTAGGCTGTGTTCTAAGCCACCTAAGGTCTTAGGCAGTGCACTGGAGGGGTTAGGAAAAGATAAGCGTGTTATAAGGTCAGGGACAATGACATCTTTCACAATACCATCTAAATACTTTCCTATCCTCTTAGATGTACTAACCTCAGAAGAGAAAAGAGCCAATAATAAGTGGCTCTGAGACTTTGATATTCAATAAATCAATACACATATTAAGTGCCTACTATGTGCCAGGCATTGTGCTAAGCACTGGAGATATAAAAAAGAGACAAAAGGCAGTCCCTGCCCCCAAGGAGCTTATAATCTAATCAACAACACACAAACAATTCTATATAAAGCAAGCTTACACAGAATAAATAAGAAAGCATTGGGTTTTTTGGGGGGGAGGGGGATTTGTCACATTCCCCGATTGAGGAGACATAATTCTTTGTAACTAGATCATACGAGTTAAAGCACAGCCTCCTTCACTCTACAGTTGAGAAAACCGAGTCTCAAAGAAGCTAATTGAATTGACTAAGGCTACGAAGCTAGAAAGTGTCATAGCTGGATTTGGACTCCAAACATAGTGCTTCTTGCACAACGGTGGGGCGTATTGGACTCATTCTCTTTTACAGTTTGAACTGATTGCAAAGGCCTATGGGAAGCTCAGAACTTTTGGATTATTCCCTTGGGTAGCCTGATCTTCTTGTTGGTGCAAAGAAATAGCAGCAACGTCCCGCGAAATTCAGTGGAGTGCAAGTATGCCTAGCCTGGAGAGAAATGAAACAACATTGGCTATGCGTGTCAGTTACAGGTTACGCCACCCAGTGAATGCCCTGGTGACACAACTGTGTTTTAGAATCTGCAGGCAGCTTTGTTGTTGCAACATTCCATTTAGAATCTTGGCTTGTGCTCAGGGTTGTGAACTGCGCTGCTTTTCGCCGCTGCCACCAGTTTGTGAATCATCCTGTTTACAATCTTGAGAGTGCTATCTGGGTAGTGAGTCTGCAGAGCAGCAATGATATATGGTGTTGCCTGAATCAGAGGCATCAGGGAGCTACCAAGAGAGCCACGAGTCACAAACCCTAGGCATTGTTTTTAACTTGCCACTTAGCCACCTGGATGCCCAAGGGCCATCAGGAAGGAACTGGAAGGACAGTTTCCCAAGTACTTACTGGTAGAGACTGGCAAAGGGCCAGATGCAGCCACTTTCTCCTGTGGGTGGTTGGAGTCATGAGAAAGGCAGGGTTATATTTTTACTAACTTGGAAGGCTTCCTAGGCAATGGAAGGTTAGCCCCTTAATTTTTCCTTTCATCCTTTGAATGCTGCTTAATTCCATCTAACATCATTGCTCGTTAATGTCTCTTGTTTTTTATTGCTGGAAGAAACATGCTCCGACCAATCTGGGCAAACTCTGGACAGCATCTGTAATTTAAAGTCTGCTGACTCCACTTTGTTGCCTTTTTCTCCAAGCACTTTTCAGTTCTCTGGTCTATAAACTTCCTCTTGTGCTCCAACGCCCCTCCCCAAACTCGTTTTATTTTCTTCTCTGGTTAATAAAAGGTGAAGGAAGTACTTTACCAATACACTCAGCAACAGACTTATAATACCTGACACGGAGCTGGAAGTTAGTATACGTTATCTCATTTCTCCAAAGACCTGATAGTATTTCTTCTTACTAACAAAGATGAGCTCAGTTTGACGCTGTCTGTGCTTGGGGAGATCCCCTTCCTCTGTGAAGGGGATCAAAACCTCCTTTTACCTATCCCTAGATTCTGGACCAGAGTGACTCTTTGGTAAATTAGCCGTTTCTGTGGCTAGCAGTTTCAATGCATATCTTTAACCACCAAGCAGCGCTGTTGAACGGACCTTATTGAGTGATGAGTCAAGTGGGGTGGGGGACAGGGGAGAGACAGTTACATGTTTACCACAGCCCTCTGGGACAAATGTAGGGTTAGGGTTAGGGTTAGGGTTAGGGTTAGAGTGGGAAGAGGAGTCACAGGTGGAGTTAGACGTTTGAATTTAGGGATTAGGGTTGCGTTAGTGTTTGAGGCATTTAGGGATTAGGGTTGAGTTGGAGTCTGAGGCATTTAGGGTTAGGGTTAGAGTCAGAGTTGGAGGGTTGGGTTAGGTTTTGGGTTAGAGTTGGAAGGTTAGGATTAGGGTAAGAGTTAGGGTTAGGGTTAGAGTCTGAGGGTTAGGGATAAGGTTAGGGTTAGAGTCATAGTCGGAGACCCATTTAGTTTTGGAGTCAGAGGCATTTAGGCTTAGGGTAGGGGTTATTTTTAGGGTTTGGTTTAGGACTAGGGTAAACCTTAGGCTTAGGGTTAATGTTAGGGTTATGGTTAGAGTTAGAGTTGGAGGGTTGAGTTAGGGTTAGGGTTAGATTCAGAAGTGTAAAAATTAGGGTTAGGGTTGGTTAGCATTTAGAGTCTGAGGGTTAGGGTTAGGGTTAGGGTTAGAGTCAGATGATAAGGGTTAGGATTAGGGTTAGAGTTAGAGGGTTAGGGTTAGGGTTAGTGCTTGGATTTGGGTTAGAGTCAGATTCAAAAGGTTGTATAAGAATTAGTGTTAGAGTCAGAAGGTTAGGGTTAGTGTGTCAGAGTTATGGTTAAGGTTATGGTTAGAGTCTGAAGTTTAGGGTTAGGGTTAGAGTTAGGGTTAGAGGGCATTTAGGGTCGGGGTTAGGGTTAGGTTTAGGGTTTGGGATAGACCTGAGGTTAGGGTTAGGGTGAGGTTTAGGGTTAGCCTTAGAGTTAGGGTTGAGATTAGTGTTAGATTTAGAGATGGAGGCTTGAGTTGGGCAAAGGGTTAGAGTCAGAAGGTTAGGATGTAAATTAGAGATAGGATTAGGTTTAAGATTAGGATTAGGTTTAGGGTTAGGGTTAGTGTTAGTTTTAGGGTAAAGGTTAGGATTAGTGTTATAGTCAAAGTTGGAGACTTGAGTTCAGGATAGGGTTAGTCAGAAGATTAGAACTAGGGTCAAATTAAGGGTTTGGTTTAATGTTAGAGTCTGAGTGTTAGAGCTGGGAGGACAATTAGGGTTAGGGTTAGAGCTGGGGGCAATGAAGGTTAGGGTTAGAGCCAGGAGAGGGCAATTAGGGCTAGAGCCCACAGGCAATTAGAGTAAGATTTAAAACCAAAATTAGGATTATGGTTAGGGTTGGGGCTTGAATTAGGGTTAGGGTTATGTTCAGGGTTATCCTTAAAGTAAAATTAGAGTTAGGGTAAGGGTTAGGCTTAGGGTTACAGATAGGCTCGGGGTTAGGGTTAGCGTTACCCTTAGAGAGCAATTACAGTTAGGGCTAGGTTTAATGTTAGAGTCTGAGGGTTAGAGCTTGGAGGCAGTTAGTGTTAGAGTTAGAACCAGGAGGCTATTAGGGTTAGATTTAGGGTTAGGACTAGTGTTAAAGTCATATCTGGAGGCTTTAATTTGGGAAAGGGTTAGTGTTAGTAGGTTAGGATTAGGGTTAGATTAAGGATTTGGTTTAATGTTAGCTTCTGAGATGGGAGGCCCAATTGGGTTAGAGCCAGAAAGCAATTAGCGTTAGGATTAGAGCTGTGGGAGGGCAATAAGGGTTAGAGTGCAATTAGAGTTAAGGTTTTGGATAGTGTTAGGGTTAGAATGCAATCAGTTTTAGGGTTACTGTTAGTGTTAGGTTTAATGTTACAGTTCCAGAGTTAGAGCTCTTAGTTGCAATTAGGTTTAGAGCTGGGAGGCAATCAGGGTTAGGGTTAGGGTTAGGGATAGCCTTAGAGTTTGGAGGATGGTTAGGGTTAGCCTTAGAGTTATGGTTAGGATTAGTATTAGAGTTAGAGGTGGAGGCTTGATTTCCGTATACTGGAATCAGAAGGTTTGGATCAGGGATAGAGTTAGGGGTAGGTTTAATGTTAGAGTCTGAGGGTTAGAGCTGGGATTTGCAGTTGGGGTTAGGGTTACAGCTGCAATTAGGGTTAGGGTTAGGTTTAGGGGTTAGGGTTAGTGTTAGGTTAGGGATAACCTTAGAGTTAGGATGAGGGTTAGGGTAAGCCTGAGTGTTAGGGTTAGGATTACTGTTAAAGTCGGATTTGGAGATGGATTTGGAGGTGGAGGCTTTAATTTTGTGATAGGGTTAAAATCAGAGATATTTAAGGATCATGGTTAGAGTGAGAGGTATTCAAGGTTATAGTCAGAAGCATTTAGGTTTTTAGTTGGAGGCACAGACATTTAGGGTTTGGGATAGGGTTATAGTTGGAGGTTATGGTTATGGTTAGGGTTAGAGTTGGAGGCATTTAGAATAAGGTTAGAGTCAGAGGGTTAGGGTTAGTGTTGGATGGATAGGGTTAGGGTTTATGGTTGAATTTAGCATTAGGATTAGGATTTTGGTTAGCATACATTTAGAATTAGGGTTAGTGTTAACGTGAATTAGGCTTAGAGTTGGAGGCTCGGGAATTCAGGATCAGAGTTAGGGTTTGAGTTGGAGTAACCACAAGGTCTTTTGGACTCTCAGAATCTACCTACCTCTTTCCCATGTTTCTCTTCCCCTTTTGGTGTATGAGTGTTCACTCATAGTTAGTCTAAGTAGAGCTGGGTGGAGCAGTGGATGTGGAGTCAGGAAGATCCAGGTTCAAGTCCAACCTCAGATGTGTACTCACTGGTGACTTTGGACAACTCATTTACCCTCTGTTTGCCTCCGTTTCCTTGACTGTAAAATGTAGATAAAAATAACTCCTATCTCCCAGTGTTGTTGTGAAGATCAGATGAGATCATTATTGTAAAGTACTTAACACAGTACCTGGAACATTCTAAAATGCTCATGATGATGATGATGATGATGTCAGGCACTTCACAATGGAAAGTTTTGCCCTTTTGCCATCTTTGCCTTATTTTTCAATGAAGTTCAATCACACAATGACTTCATAATTTTATCCAGTTCTTTACTCATAAAAATAGAAAAAAAGAGAATAAAATAAACACATTCAATAGCCCATCTTATGGAAAAACATAGGACTAGAACATTGGACCTGATACCAGGAAGACGAGTTCAGATTTGACCTTAGATACTTACTAGCTCTGTATAAGTCTTAATTTCTATTTGCCTCAGTTTCTTGATCTGTAAAAAATAAGGACAGTAATATCACCTATCTCCCAGAGCTGTTATGAAAATAAAATGACATAATATTTATAAAGCACTTTACAAGCCTTAAAACCTCCCAAGAAGTGCTGGCCATTTTTAGCTCTTACTATCTCCTTCCTATCCATGGTTCCAGCTGGGGAGGATACTAAGGGAGCTCTCATCTCCTTATTGTTTTCAATCACTTTGACTTCTATTGTTTCTCATAGATGCCAACAAGAGAGTATGGAGAGGGGGGAACCACAACTATTTGTCTGGGGCTGGAGTTATACTTTTCGATGTTGTAATTATATCAAATTGTGGTTCATAGCCCAGCATGGCCCCCAATGGTAGTGTTTGCATATCTTATAGACACACCATCATATTACTTGTGGAGATGACAGATTTACTGTGGCCTAACTTAATAAAATAACATTTATGAGAGTATCAACCCAATTAGAGTGCATTTCAAATCATAGACTCCAGCCAAAGTCATACCATAAATGCCCCCATTTCTCCAGGAAACATTTGTTCTCAGTAGATTGAGATAAGATTTTTGAGTTGAGTGAAGGATGTGGGAATGAAGGTGAAGGGCCAAGAAGGTGAGCATCAGCAGATATTCACGAGGGCTGCCTCCCCTGGAATGGTTTAAAAGAGTCCCAGCTCATTGGTGATTGTTTCTCAGGATATCATTCTCCCTGTGGAACTCACCCATTACTGTTCCCAAAAATGCAGTCAAGTACCTAGCACACATCTTGGCACAAGAAAGAGATAATGAAATTTAAGCCAGCCAAGCTTCATTCCCCATGAACAAATGGTTTAACAGTAAGGTGGGAAGCAGGGGGAAGATGAAACTTACGGCGTCTAGTTGCATGACCCATGAACACTTTTATGGCCCAGTCTGAATGCCCTATCTTTCAAAAAGCTTTCCCTGACTTGCCCCAACCACACCTGACCTATCCTTCCTCTGAATCCTACTGTATCTCTCTTATGGTAATTAGGATAATAGGATCATCAATTTAGAGAAAGAAGAGGCCTCAGAAGCTATCTTATCTAACGCCCCTCATTTCATATATGAGAAAACTAAGCCTGAGAGGTTAAGTGACTTGTCTAATAAGGTCATACAATTCCTAAGTGGCAAAGCACGGATTCAAACCCCAGTTTCTTTGATTGCAAAATCATGATTTGTTCTGGTGCATCCTTCTCTTTCCTTCCCCATTCTAGGTTATATTATTATCATGTGTTTTTCTTATCTCCTAAATCATCTCCTATTACTAAATTGTAAACTTCTCTCGACCAAGTTTTCTTTCTCACTCATTATTACCCGTGGTAGCTAGAATTATTGTTGTTGTTGAGTTGCTTCAGTCATGTCTGACTCTTCATGATCCCTCTTGGGGATTTGCTGGCAAAGACGCTGTACCTTTTCCAGCACATTTTCCAGGTGTGGAAATTGAGGCAAATGGAGTTAAGTGACTTGCCCAGGGTCACACAGTTACTAAGCGTCTGAAGTCAGATAGATTTGAGCTCAGGAAGATGAGTCTTCTTGATTCTAGGCTGAGCGTTCTATCCACTATGCCACCGAAAATACCTAGAATTCAAAGTACTAAATGCAGTAGGGGATACTAAGGCCTTTAATAAACAGGCGCTGAATTTCAATGGATGGTCTTAGTTGATAGTTATGTAACCTTTTGTTTCTCAAAGTTAATCATCTCATTTGACTCCCACAATAACTTAGTGCAATGGGTAGTATAAGTATTATTTTCCCATTCTGCAGGTGAGGAAACTGATGCTCAAAGAGTTTTGTCTTGTCCAAGGCCACAGATCTCATAAATGGCAGATATAAGAATCAAAATCAGTTGTTTGGACTCCACTTAGAGTGCCTTCCTCATCATACAACAGGGTCCTTGAATTCTATGGGGTTTTTGTTTTGCCTGTGGATTTCAATTCTAGATTCATTTGCCCTTTTACCCACATCTACCTTTCAATGGCAATAGATAATACAAAATTGACTTATACGACTCAATTCTTAGACTCAAAGCAAAAGAAAAAAAGATATAAACAGCAGCATGATAACCATTACACCACCACTATCGTCATGATTCATATTTATATAATGCCTTAAGATTTTTGTTTTGTTTCAAGAGTTGGGTGAAATATGCCTCTTTTCCAAATGACGTCATGTCCATTGTGTTAGTCTATTAACACATATACATAGGAGGACTACAGATAGGCAATCATGTGGACCCATGAGTGAATAGTAGGAAGGGAATAGACTGGATTGTATCTGGGAAATTAAACAGTGCTTTCAATGATCCCAAGCTTTGACATGACACAAAACCAAATTTTCTCTTATTGATACTGATTTATTGCAAATTTTCTGATGACATACTCTCAAGGGAGTGAAGAAAATGAGGTTATAAGCATTTATTAAGTGCCTACCATGGGCCAGGCACTATGCTAAACACTTTGCAAATGTTATCTCATTTGATCCTCATAACAATCCTAGGAGGTAGGTGTTATTAATATAGCCATTTTTAATAATTTAATTGAAAAATCTGAGGCAAGCAGAAGTTAAATGACTTAAGGCCAGATTTGAACTCAAGTTGTACTGACCCCAGGCCCAAGCCTTTCTCTACTGTGCCAAAATTTTTTGTGACCCAAAGGAGAATGGAGAAACACACAGTAGAAATAAACAGAAAGGGTGGCAACTTTCCAGTCATGATCTCTGGGCAAGAAATGCTATAAGGTACTTATCACTGAGAAATGGTACAATCAGAATTCAACATTTAACTAAAATATTCATAGAAGTACTTTTTGTGATGGTAAAGAATTGGAAATAAAAAGTTGCCCATTAATTGGGGGACAACTAAAACTATAGAATGTGAATGGAATGGAATATAATTGCACTGAAATTCTGAATATAAAGAATTAAGAGAATCACAAGAAGACTTATTTGGACTCATCCACAGCAAAGAAAGCAGAGTCAATCGAACAAAATATTGCTACCAAGTAAATGTAGACAATAACAACAAAAACAACGAATCAAATGGTGTATGCTTATGATTGACCTTGGCCCTGAAGAACAGCTGAAAAAAACAAGTCCCTCCCTTCCCTGCAGAGGTTGGAGTCTATGGGTATGAATTACTGCAAATGCTATTGCTTAGTTTTGTTGAAATGCTTTTAAAAATGTTTCTCTTTTTTTCAAGCATTGTTAGAAGGAAAAGCTCACTGGGTAGGGGATGGATATATTTGGAGATGAATATGAAGTAAAACCTAAAAGTATCAATAAAAAATATGAAAACATTTTTAAACAAAATGAAAAGGATATGAACCAATCATCCAGTGATAATGATGAATAATGGATGGATGACTTTGGTGTTCTATTGGTACCCATGGCATGTTGTTCTGTGACCCCTACAGGAAGACCTGTAGAATGCTGGACCTGGGGGAGAATACGAACAAAGATCACAACGGATGAGAAGGTGGATGGCGATCCCCAACAGAAATGGAGTAGTAGCCACAATGATGAGGTCTTGGCTTCCTTAAAAGTCTTCTAGTAGAGTGCCTACATTGAAGAGATCACAGATTTAAGGTTTACCAAATGATTTCTTGATCACAGCTTTATGAAGTAGCTATTAGAGGTTTCATTCTCATTTTATAGATGAGGAAATTCAGCCTGTGACAAGTTAAATGACTCCCCCATGGCCATACACCTTGTAAATGTCAGAGTGGGTATATTGACAAGAAGCCCTGCTTTTTCTTTGAACAAGCCTGTGGTCATGTCAGTTGACCAGTTTAATTTAATTAACTGGCCCATTCAGACCCCAATCAATCAGTTGTTTTGTTATTTGGCAGACACAACCTACGTGAATAAGTCTTTATCAGTCAGTGGTGTCAAACTCAAATAGAAATGGGGGCCTCTATGCCATACATAAGGACCCCAGCAGGACGCATTTTGATTTATTTTCAAAATGCATTATTATCTATGTTTTATTGCATTTTAATTTATTTTGTTGAATATGTCCTAATTACATTTTAACCTGGTCACACAGGGGAATATTGTGGACCAGCCTGCTCTGGTCTATACTACCATGAGAGCTGAAAAGTAGACATCGCACCAACTGGCTGGCTAATGTATTCACAATGACAAACAGCTGACTGCTAATAATTGTTGGTTCACCCAATGTGACGGCTTCTCTCCCTGACTTGATTCACCTCATAGGTAATTTTGGCATTGTGGAGACGCAGATGAAACTTGCCTAGTTTTGTGGGTGATAAGCCCCTAAGATCCAGTGGGGATGGGAAAAGAGAACTTGGGGTCACAGGCTTTTGAGCTAGAAGGGAGTTTAGAAGTCATCTAATTAAACTCTTCCAATTTACAGAAGAGGAAACTAGGGCCCAGATTGGTGGAGAGACACAAGGTCTTACACATCTAATATAGAACCTAGGTCTTTTTGTGTTTGATTCTGGTGATGGGCATGGAGAGAGCTAGTACCTTTGGTTCACTGACTCTGGAATCAAAGGACCTGGATTCGAAGCCATCTATGTGACTGTGGGCCTTGACATCTCTGGTCCTTAGTCTCAACATGTGTAAAATGGATGGGTTGGACTAGACGGTCTCTGTGGTCCCTTTTAGACCTGGATAATAATAACCCACATTTATGTGTCAGGCTCCACATGCTAAGTGCTTTATAAGTACCATCTTAGTTGATTCTCACAACCACCCTGGGAGCTAGGTCCTTATTCTACAGATGAGAAAAGTGGGCATGCCATGGTTAAGTGACTTGCCCAGGATCATGAAGCTATTAAGTGTCTGAAGCCTGATTTGAATTCAGGTCTTCCTGTTAACTGTATTCGTTATGCCATCCAGCTGCTTCTATGGCCCTGTGATCTCATAAGCCTATGTTCCCCTGGGCTTATCCCCATTTCCCTTTTTGATACTGAAGCAGATCGTGCTGCTGTGGACATGCAAATCACATAAGATATGGAACATAAACTCACAGCACAGATCAAATGCATACGACCAGAACAGAATGACATTCAAACGGCCGAGAATTTGAGAGGCTTGGAAAATTTATCCTATGCAATGAAGAACAATGCTGATGAACACCTTTGACTTCCCCTCATTCCACTTGGAATCATAGACCACTAGAGCTGGAAGTGAATGACAACAATCACAGGATCGTGGGATCGGGAGCTAGGGTACCTTTGAGATCGACTACTCCAGCCCCTTTTATTTTACAGCTGAGGGAGGTGAGACCCGGAGAGGTGAAGGATGTGTCCAAGATTTACTGACAAGGGCATAGTGGAGCTTGTATTGGAACTCAACTTTCCTGATTTCCCACCCTGTGTTCTAGGTTGTTCGACTTCTCAAAATAGATAACGTGAATGAAAAAGAGTTCCCCATTCTATCTGATGGATGTTTTATTTGTGAGACTGCATTTCCAGTTGGTGCAGGTTTTGTCTTGCCTGGTATTCTGGGTAATTGTTGTATCTGTCTGATAATCTCTGGAATAGAGTGAGAGGGGAGAATCCACACCCGCTTTTTGCTAAGAAAAAGATTTGTGGGAAAGGATTGGACTAGAGTATGTTCAGAACAGATCTGGGTCCAGGCAGGTATTTGGCGGATGTGGGGAGGGATATGAAGGGATGGGAGGAAGAAGAAGCCTCACATCTGGACTTTTGAAAAATCACCATCTGACCGAACACGTCTCTGAGGCATCCATGTTAATCACCGCCATCTGACACCAACCGGCCACATCTGCAGCACCCTGGCTAATCACCAACCTCCACCGCTGCCCACACCTGTTCTCCCCACCTACCTGCTCTTCCTCCCACCTGCCTGCCTGCCTCTTTCAGCCCACATGCTAAAGGAATAACAAAGCCTTCTGAGTGTTTAACTTCTTTGCCCCCAGTCCCAGCCCCAGCCGAGGGTCTCTCCTTCCCAGGTCGAGCTTGTCCAAGTGCCCATCCTGTACTGCTAGGAACTTCAGGTACGCAGAGCAGAGAGTATCATTCTGGCCCTACTGCCGCGTTAGAAGCTGCCGAGGCTGCAATTTAAGAACCACCTTGTCTGGGGAAAGTCCATTAAAAGACAGTAACAATGTATATTGTGCACTGACCCTGGGGGCACCCAATTCCACCTCGTTAATGATCTCTTTGGAGCAGCCGGCCTGTAGAGAAAGACATGGTTCAGGGGTCTCAAGCCCTGTGTTGTTATGACACTTCAGTATTTGCTGTTTGGACAACTCAAAGGAATCATTCTCATGCTAATAGGCGCAGACCCAAGGGGACTCTCTCAGCCAATTAAAATGCTCTTTAGGAGTGCTGAGTGCCCTAGAACTGGGCATATCAGAAAAAAATAAAAATTGGCCTGGAGAAAAGATTTGCTCTTGGTCTTCTGACTGCAGAAGGTTTTATTGTAGAGCTGTTGGTCTGCGGATGTCTGTCTTCACTTAGGGTTCTTAATGTAGCAAGAATAATAGATGGGTAGCTAGGTGGTACCATGGATAGAGCACTGGGCTTGGAAGCAGGAAGACTCCTCCTCATGAGCTCATAATCCAGCCTCAGAAATTTACAAGCTGTGTGACCCTGGGCAAGCGACTTAATGCTGTTTGCCTCAGTTTTCTCATCTGTCAAATGAGCTGGAGGAGGAACTGGCCAACCACTCCAGAAACTCTGCTAAGAAAACCCCAGAACGGGGTCACAAAGAGTCTGACAGGACTGAACAAGCCTTTATACAGTGATTTAAGGTTTGCAAAAAGCACTTTGCAAATGTCCTCTCTTTATCCCCATAACAATTCTGGGAGGTAGGTAATATTATTATCCCCATTTGAGGATACTGAGATGAAGTGACTCATGGTTAATAAGTGTCTGAAATCAGATTTGAATTTAAATCTTCCACTGAATCAACAAGCTCTTAGATTAACTAACTTCCACACCCAGAAGGGGCAGAGGGGGTTTTGAACTCAGGCCTTCCTGACTCCAGGAACAGTGTTGTATCCAATGCACCTAGTTACCTGGTATACTTTTTGTACACGGAGTTACTTATGTATGAATATGATCATGTGGTGTTCAGAGAGGGGTGGGGTTTAGGATGGTCTGAGCCACCTTCTTGGGGAAAAAGATGGATGAAAGAAGAAGAGAGAAAAATGGTCCAATAAAAATTGGTCCCATTCAGTGTTCCACACATCATCATTCTCCTGATTATCACATATATCCTGTGTTCATTAATCCTCAATAAAAGACAATAATTGTTTTCTGCGTCTCATATGTTTCCCTTTTCTGAGCCTGGCCAGGAGACTGCCTCATGTGGCTAAGAAAGCTGCTCTGGGTTGTTTGGACAACAAGGGCAAAGAGATGGAGACTGAAGCTGTGGAGAGTAGATGGTCGAAGGGGAGACAGCCTTCCCTAGGGAGTATGCCTAGAGATTCAGACACAATGGTAAGAAAAATGGGTAAGAAACATGTTGGCTATTTCCAAGCATGGGCATAGGCTGTGTATACACAGTGATTACAGCAACCAACTGAAAAGGACAATTTTCAGCCAATTAGTCTGTCAGTCAATAAACATTATTAAATACCTACTATGTGCCAGGCTAAAGTGCTAGGTATACAAAGAAAGATAAAAAAACAGTCCCTACTCTCAAGAAGCTCGTAGTCTAATGGGGGAAACAGCATGCAAACAACTTATGTAGAAACAAGCTACGTAGGGGATAAACTTGAAATAATCAAGAGAGGGAAAACACTAGAATTAAGAGGGATCAGCAAAGACTTCCTTTGTAAGGTAGACTTTTGCGTTCTTCTTCCTTCATTTTCAAAGAGGACCATGGACATCACATATCTTGCACGAAGTTGTCAGTCCCTCTCTCTCTCTCTCTCTCTCTCTCTCTCTCTCTCTCTCTCCCTTCCAGAATCATTACAGTGGTTACACAAAGTCAGGATGGCTGGTGATGGACCAGGATGTAGCAGATAAACTTGGAGTCTTTTGATGTCTGACCAAGCTCTAAATGTTCCACGGTGCCTGCTTCAGCAAACTTTATGGTGATTGGAACTAATTGTAATCATCTGTCCATTCCACCATGGATGCCTGAGATAGACATGATCCTATGTCACCAATGGGTTTGAGGCCTGTCAGTTACCCTCAACCTGGTTTACCCCATCTGCTGAGATAGTTTTACCAGGGTGTAACTACTGCATGCTATAGTTTCTTAGAACCACAGGTGAGAGCTGGGTAGCAGGTGGATACCAAAGAGAGATAAGCAACCTTGAAAAGGGCTCAGCAGCCCTCACACCAGAGGTCCTAGTCCTCCCTGAACACCCATAGACCTCAGAAGGTAGAATTTTAGCTGGTACTTGAAGGAAGTCAGGTAACTCAGAACGAAGGAGTAAGAAGAGAGAATATCCCAGGTATGGAGGACAGTCAATGAAAATACCTAGAGTTTGACTATACTATGTCAAACAACTGATCTACCATTTGTTTTTTCATCCCCTGAAGGCTGAATTTACTCTATTAATCCTATCGACCAGTGGGTTTAGTCAAACAACTCAATTGACTGATTTTTCCCACTCTATTGACTATTTGTTTGTCCAAAGCTGCCACTGGTTTTCATGGGAATTACAGAGTTGAGAGTTTAATTAGAGGTTTAGTGTTTTAAAGAAGGGGAAACTGAGGCCCAAGGAAAGGAAGTGACTTGCTTGAAATCATTTAGCTTGTTAATGGAAAAGAAGGGGAGGCCTCTTGCATCACTACCCCATTACACAGGAACTTACAAGTTTTCAGTGGTCCCCAGTGATTGTTCAGTTCGGTTCAAAAATGGGATTTGACCTGTTTATTCAGTATATTGTCCAGAAGTTTGGGCACTGAGAAGAGATGGCATTTGAATTTAGCCACATTTGGTCAAACCTGACTCTAGAGACAGAGAACCTGGCTTCAAATCTTACCTCTGCTGCTTATTACAGATGGACAGAAATGGACAAAGGGGCAGACAGATAGACAGAGCAAGCAGTTATTAATTATTTTCCTGTGCAAAGGAGTAGGGGTACTAATACAAGCAAACAGGTTGAAACACATGGCTAATGGGGAAAAGTGTTTTCTTAACTATGCAAATTTGTAATAATTTTGTTTCTCTTGGTTTCTCAATGGGCGGGGCAGGGAGAAGTGGAAGGAAAAGACTTGGAGTTGAAAAGAAAATAAAAAACAAATATAAGTAAACAATATAGTCTCTACCTTCAAGGAGCTTACATTCTAATGGAAGAAGACAACACACAAAGAGGAGCTAGAAAATAAATGGAAGGGAAGGAAAGAATGGGAACCCACTGGTAGGAAGGCTGGTGGTTAGAAGGCTGAGAAGTAAATCAACCCAGGAGTGAAGTGAGCATGCCTAGGGATCCTCCTGATATTATATTCTAAGCTGGGGAATCACCAATCAGGAGAGTGATACCAGGGCCTAGGATTCTCCAAGGTGGGAAGACTTGGGGCAAGAATGTGAAATCCAAATGCAAAGTCAAGCCAGGAGCTAAAAAGCTAAAAAATACAAACCAACCCACATTGACTGGTGCATTCTACATTAATGAATCAATTCAATTTGATGATTTAACATTTATTAAACACCTACTATATGCAAGACACTGTTCTTAATAAATGGTTGTAGTAACTGTTGTTGAGCCCTAGGAACATAAAAGTGAAAAACAAAATTGTTTGTCTCAAGAAAGTTAAGATTTAATGGTGCGGGGTAAGGAATAGGAGTATGATATGAAACAGATTCCAATAAGGAGATTATTAAGAGGAATGTAGGAAAGGAAAGGAAAGGGCTAGATAGTGAAATGCAAAAAAATTGAGGGAGAAAATGGTGTTGAAGGAGGGGACCAGGAAAAGCTTGATGGAGAAAACATATGAATTGGACTTTAGAGATGGGCTAAGGATATTAACAGGCACAAATATAGGATAACCGAGGGGTGGAGAACCTGCTGTCTCAAGGCCACATGTGGCCTGTTAGGTCCTGAAGTGTGGCCCTTTGACTAAATCCAAACTTCACAGAATAAACCCCCTTAATAAAAGGATTTGTTCTGTAAAACTTGGACTGGGTCAAAAGGCTGCACTCAAGGGCCTAGAAGGCCACATGTAGCCTCCAGGCTGCAGGTTTCCCACCTCTGGGATAAACCATATGAATGCATGGAGATAAGAAAAGACAGAATGGGCTCTGGTAAGGATTAATAGTCTAAACTGCAGGAGAGAACAGAGGCAATGGGACTCAGTAATCTATTGTAATAGTTGAATGAGAGATAATAAGGGTCTAATTTGGGGTGTTGATCATATGAAGGTACAAATGTGAAAGATATTAAAGAAAGAGAAGAATTACCGCAAGAAGAGATGTGGCAAGAGTGCATTCAAGATGAAAGAAGTAGTCTGCACAAAAATAGGAGAGGGATGGATAAGATTGGAGAAATCCTTGGACTGACTGTTGAATTTTGAATGGGCTATGCAAAGAGGAGTGTACAGAAAGCTGGAAAGGTAGGCTGGAATCAGATTGTGGAAGGTCTTGAATGCCAACATAACTATGAGATAAAATGGGAAGACACCAATGAAGATTTTGGGGTAGGCAGGTGATACAATCAGACCCATGCACTAGGAATATTACTTTGGAAGCACTGTGAAGGTTGGATTGGAAAGAGGACAGATTATAGACACAAAAATCAGTTAGGAGATATTACAATAGTCTAAATATGGCCAAAATGAGTTGCTAAAAGTCTGGACAGCTAGGTGGTAAAGTGGGTAGAGTGATGAAGCCAGAAAGACCTGAGTACAAATCTGGCCTCATATACTTGCTAGCTGACCCTGGGTAAGTCGTTTAACCTTGTTTGCCTCATTTTCCCCATCTGTTGTTGTTCATCCTTCGTTTTCAAAGAAGACCAGTGACATCATAGGGTGATGTGTTGACTTGTTCATGAATTAGATTTAATTGAGGCAGAGTTGCACAAATCATCAACCTACTCTCTTCCTGAATCATTGAAGTCCAATGGCAAGACAAAGTCAAGATCCCCCTCCCCCCTATAACTCACTGATGATTTTGAGGCCTGTGGCTTACCCTTAACCTTGGTCTAACCTGTCTTCCGAGACAGTTTTACCAGAGTGTGGCCACTGTGTATGCTACAGTTTTTTGGAGCCACAGAATGAACTGGAGAAGAAAACAGCAAACCTTTCTAGTATCTTTGCCAAGAAAACCCCAAATGGGATCACAAAGAATCAGACATGATTGAAAGAACTCAACACCAACAATAAACAAAAAAGCTGAGAGGAAAGGAGGAGAGAGATATGAGAGAAGGTATGGAGACAGAATCAATAGGACTTATTAAATGAATAGATGTGAGAGGTCTGGTTGGGGACAAGATTGGAGAAGAGAAGCAGAAGGACAGGGAAGATCCAAAGTCTCAAATCTTACTACCTTGGATAATCATGGCATCCTCAACAGAAACAGAGAAGTTGGGAAAACAGGCAAGTTTTTTGAGGGAAAACTATTCAATTTTTCATATTGAGTTTGAGGAGTTTGGTAGAACGTTCTAGCAGTTAGTTAGAAATCCAGGACTGGAACCTAGAGGAAATGATTGGGTGTCAATCAGAGGTGAATAAAAGGAGTGTTCTGTGGTGATGAGGGCCCAAATGGATTAGCTAGCATGAATCTGGAGTAGGCCCAGTCTGAGCAGTGATTTGACATCATCAATTTCCAGTAACACAAAGGCACAAAGAAGGCTGTCAATAGTATTTAGCATGAGTTGGGAATTAAAAAACAGGAGAGAGTCAAAAATGGAAGACAGTGCCTTGTTGAAATGGCTGAATTCCAAGACAAAAAAGACAAATGAGACTAAGGAGTTGTCATCTATTGTAATATGGTGGAACTGTAGACCCAAAACCAATAAGTCTGAAGATAATATCCAGATGACATGAGGTGGTGAGAGTGGTAAAAGAACAGGAAGACTATATTCAGAAAGGTGAGATCTTAGAATTAAGAGTCTTAAGGTTGATGGGGTGTTAGGGTAAAGATCAGGTCTAAGATTTGACCACTCTTATAGATTACAGGACAAAGTAGTAAAGGAAGTTAATTAGAGGCAATATTGCTTGGAGTGTTGGCAAGGCACCAGTGGAAGTCACTAGGGATGATGGCAGGGTTTGGATTGGAAAGGGAGACAATAGCCAGATGTTGGTCATAATTAACAGTTTGGGTAGAAGTTAGACTAGATGACTTTAAGGTACCTTCTAGTTCCAAAATACTACAGTTCTAACATGCCTCACTGATATAGTGATTTCCAATTTCCAAAGCACTTTCACATTCACTTTTTCATTTGATCTTTATAATATCTTTGGGAGGAAGGCAGGACTGGCATTGCTTGTTTTACAAATTAGGAAACTGGAGTTCAATGAAGTTGCCTAAGAACTCAGATAAAACTGAGTCCTCAAGTCATATATTTTGAGGACAAATCCAGGGCTCTTTCTTACCACAAATGTGCTGCTTTCCCCCATCCACTCAGTCCTACTGGGTAAGATACTATACGCGTGTCCTCACTTTCTGGAGACAGTGCTTTAACCCAAAAAAGCAACTAAATGAATTTTTATGCATCATGACAGCTGGGATATGGGAGAGATATTTCAAAGCAGGAAGGACTTTCAGCACTTATACCTTTATGTAAGGATAAAAATCCTTATAGTGAAAACAGTCTCAAAGTGCAGTGAACTGATTACCTTTGGAGCTAGTGGATTTCCCTTAGCTAGATGTCTTCAAGAAAAGATTAGATGACCCCTTGTTAAGGACACTGTAGAAATGATTTTTGTTCAGGTATAGAATGTTTGTTTGGACTGAATGTCTTCTAAAATCCTTTTTGATTTTGAGATTCTGTGATACCATAAATATGGCCACTTGATCCACCTAATGGGGCTTACTATGTGGCCCCACAGTAGAAATAACAGGGTTTCATGTCATTCAAGGTCATAAGAGGTGGTCCCTACCCCTAATGACCTTTCAAGTGAAAGGATTTCTCACTCAGGGCAGCCCTG
Source organism: Pseudochirops cupreus (assembly GCA_028627135.1). Taxonomy (NCBI): domain Eukaryota; kingdom Metazoa; phylum Chordata; class Mammalia; order Diprotodontia; family Pseudocheiridae; genus Pseudochirops; species Pseudochirops cupreus. The sequence goes on along the minus strand of CM053582.1, from coordinate 163,272,136 downwards.
TGAACAATCTTCTCTTTTGATGGGCTAAAGGACTTGCCCTAAGAGGGCCATTCTAATTTACACATCTCTGAAAGGGGAGAAGTACCCCAATGGGTCACCCAGGTCAGTGGCCCAACAGCAGTAGCAGCAGCAGCAGCAGCAACAGCAGCAGCAGCAACAGCAGTGGCAGCATTAGTATCTGGATGGTGGTACCCTACCTGTCTTAAGGACAAATGCGTCCACCACATGAATGATGGCATTACACTTGATCAGGAAAAGAACGAGTAATGATTTGTCATTTACCATAAAGTACTGCTATTTCATCTGCTCACATTCCCCAGGATGCAGCCCTGCCTGCTTGTTGTATGCATCAATTTATAGTTTATCCTAAGACTAATGATGCTGTGTTTAAAAGGCAAGGTGGGGCTTTGTTTCTATGCTCTACCCACGGAGGATTGTGTTATTGATTGATTGTGCGTGGTTGTCAGAGGCGGTGAAAACATCTTGAATTGATACCTGGATTTGGACTACAATCAACTTCCTCTACACTTGCCTTTTGGTGCTCAATAGATCAAGGATTCGAGGCTTTCTAATGGGGCCTTAAGGAGATTTTGACAATCCCCATTATAAGTGAACAGTCCATTATGGCATTTGGGAGGACCAATAGATTATCTGAAAAGCTGTGGAGGCTTCTGGGAGCCCCAGGACATGCTTTGGGACCTGCAGGGTCCACACCTCTAGGAAGCAGCAATGCAGAGGGGTGGGCAGTTACACAAAACTGTTTTCTTCTATACTAACCCCATATAACAACCCCCTTTCTTCCCACAACTCTTCCCTGAAGATTTTCACTAGTCCTGAGAGCCCTAAAGGAAGGTTTACTAACTTTGGGGGAAGATGCTGCCGCTCTGGCATTGTGTATTGGAAAGGGCAATGGTGTTAATGTCAGGAGACCTGGATTTGAATTTTGCTTCTGATGCTTAATGAGTAGTATTACCTTTGTCTGCTTACTTAACCTCTTAGAGCTTCCTCAGTTGTAAAAAAGGGATAATACTTATAATTGTCTGCTTTACCAGGTTGTGGGAAGGAAAGCATTTTGTAAACCTCAAAAGTCTATAAAATGACCTGTGGTCCAAGAAGTCTAGAATATGGTCCAGTCAGAAAACTAACCTGCTTAACTTTATTTTTTTTTCTTTTTTCCTTTTTCTTATCATCTCACTCCACCCTCACTCCGTCTTTTCTTGCTCATTTCCTGTCTTGTAATTCTGGAGCAAATGAGCTGATGAAGGAGGGACGGGAGGGGGCACACAGCAGTGACCTGCCTTGGTGCCCTGGCTGGCTAGCTGCCTGGACTCCTGTGTGGTGCTGAACAGCAGGGCATTAATGGCTATTAATATCCACAGAGGAAGTGCTAAAAGGCCAATAATGTAATTACCATTTATTTGTAATATCAACTGGCCCTCGGCTCCTTCCGGCTGCACCATACAGTGCTAGGGAGGGGAGGGTAGGATGGGAGGAGGATGAGGAGAAGCAAGAGGAAGAAAGGTTCCAAGAAGAAGCAAATGCTGGATATATGGCATAGACTTCACGGTGGCCAGGCTCCACTTAGATCTTTCTGCCCTTTTCTGCTCTACCAGAATGGACAGGACAACTGGGCCTCTGCCCTCATAACAGTATCCATAGCTAGGAGAGAACAACTGGCCTATGTCCCACCCAGGGCCAAAGTTTAGAGCCCTTTGATTACATTTGTACTGCTTTTGCAGGTAGAAATAAGCAAGTTTAGGACTTAGTTTGCAAGAATGTTAGATTCCTCACCACAGTGGCCGGATCTCCGTGTGCCTCTCCCCGTCTTTGCTTCTCCTCTGCTTCTTCCTCCGGCAGTACTTCCCATAAGCTGCCTAATGATCCAACAGGCCTCTGTTTCTTCCCAATATTGAAGTGTCATAGACTCTCTCCCTCCACTGAGCCTTACATCCTCAGGTCCAAGGTTTATCCCAAAGGTGTCCTTCCATCAACTAAAATTGTCTCACAAATGCAACTGATTTGGGGCAGCTAGGTTGCACAGTGAATAGAGCACCAGCCCTGGAATCAGGAGGACCTGAGTTCAAATCCAGCCTCAGACACACAACACTTACTAGCCGTGTGACTTTGGGCAAGTCATTTAACCTCAACTGCTCTGCCTTCCCCCCTCCAAAAAGAAAAAAAAAGAAAATTTAACTAATTTGATGACATCATCCCCACCCCCAGTTTGCCATAGTTCTGCTTTGTAGAATTTGACTCAATCTCTAGAATCCCATGACAGCTCAAAGTGGGTCTCATTATTCTCCATCAAAGATACATCAGCATGACACAATAGAAAAACCACTGACTCTGGAGTCCAAGGTGAAGATTCAAATCCTTTCTCTGATACTCTCAATCGATCAGCAGGGATATATTAAGCTCTTACCATGTGTGAGGCACTCTACTAAATGGTGGGAATACAAAGGAAAAACAATCTGCCCTCAAAGATCTTATATTTTACTTTTTTTTTTTGGAGAGGCAATTGGGGTTAAGTGACTTACCCCGGTCACACAGCTAGCTTTGTGTTAAGTTTCTGAGGCTGGATTTGAACTCAAGTCCTCCTGACTCTAGGGCCAGTGCTCTATTTACTGCACCACCTAGCCACCCAAGATCTTACATTTTAATGAGAAACTTGTACATATATAAGTTGTTATCTGTCCTTTGTTTTCCTAAGAGGACCAATGGCATCACAGGGTGATGTCTGAACTTGTGTGTGAATTGGATTTAAGGGAAGCAGAATTGCACAAAGTCATCAGCCTCACTCTCTCTTCCTGAGTCATGGAAGGTCAAGGGCAAGACACAAGTCAGGATGACTGGTGATGGCCCAGGATGCAGTGGATGACCTTGGCATCTTCAACGATGGATCAAGCTCTAATCTCCTTCTGAAATTCCTACCTACTACTCCCAGTCTTGTCTTGTGGGGCCAAGCAGAACAGAACAAATGCCCCTTCTACATGATTGGTTGTTCAGCTGTTTCAGTTGTGTCCAATTCCCCATGATACCATTTGGGGTTTTCTCGTCAGATACTGGAATGGTTCATCATTTCCTTTTCCAGCTCATTTGGCAGATGAGGACACTGAGGCAAGCAGGGTTAAGCCTAAGGTCACATAGCTAGTAAATAAATGTCTGAGGCCAGATTCGAACTCACAAAGATGAATCTTCCTAACTCTAGGCCTGGCACTCTATCCACAGCATCACCTAGCCCTATGGGCTAGGGAACAAAGAATGCTGGGAAGGGAAGCAGTCATTAGCTTGGAACAGCCACACCAATCTGCCAATCCAACCTCTCCCATCTCCAGACTTCATTGCTTCTCACTCAGAGGGACTAGTTAGGAGAGACCTTCCAAATATAAAGGCTATGTGGAGAATCAAGGCTGCCGTGGGGGAAAAAGAAGGCAAAAAAAAGAGAGGAGTATTCACGTACCATATGGGATCTAGAGAAGGGAACACTGGGATTGTTCCTAGATGTCTAGGAGGCCAAGCAACTTTGTGGCCAACGAGAGGTTGGGAGACACCTGTCTGCCCTCAGTCAGGGTGGTACAGCCCACCCCACACTTCTCTGTGTGCCAAGAGGATGGTACATGAGGATGTAACAGTTCCTGGCTCATGGGGATTCCAGCTATGGATGGGGATGGTGAGAAAGAGATTAGTGCTGTGTTTTTTCTTTCCCCCTGGTACCAGCTTGACTGGCAGCTTGGGCAAAGAAGAGCCCATTCTAAATGCTCCCCGGGGTCCAAAATGGAACTCATTACATCGAGCCTGCCGGTAGCCAGCAGTCCTGCTTTGTGAGCTGTGAAACAAATGTTTATCCACCACTCAGTTAGATTCAGTACCATTTAAGGAGCTCAGGGTATTAAGCTGGAGGGATGAACTGAGTGAGCATGGCGAGTATTGTCAGGAAGCGAGGCCAGCTCTTGGGAATATGTGGGGACAAGAAAGTCTTACATCTTTCTAGCTCCGTCACCTGGCCCCAGGCAAGTGGGTCCTTCCATGAAAGAAGAAAGATGTTTCTTTCCCCCTTTCATCTCATTTCCTTCTAACTTTCCTCCCACCTTTCTTGCCTTCCTTTCTTCTTTTCCTTCCTCCTTTGCTTCATTCTTTCCTTCTTCCTTTCATTTGATTTTCCTCACCAGCCCCAAGCAAGCCTACATGCTTCTCCAGTCAGTCAGGCAAGCATTTATAAACTAGTCCTATGTGCCAAGGATAGTGCTAAGTGCTGGAAGGTACAAAGAAAAGCAAAAACACAGTCTCTACCCTCAAGGAGCTCATATTCTATTGGGGAAACAATATGTAAATAATTATGTACATACAAGATACATATAGTATGAATAAAAAGGAGGTTCAGGGGAGACGCTAACAGCTGGGCAGGGAGGAGACTAGGAGAGGCCTCCTGCAGAAGGCAGGATTCAAGCTGAGTCCCTAAGGAAGCCAGGAGGCCAACGAGCAGAGGGAGATCTTTCCAGGGGTGGCAGGCAGTGCAAACACACAGACTTGGGAGACGGATGATACTCTATGAGGAACAGCAAACAGGACAGTACCATGTGGTGGGGGGGGGGGAGTGTAAGAAGACTGGAAAGGGAGATTAGATTCTGAAAATGGCTTTAAATGCCAAATAGAGGATTTCATATTTGATTCTAGGAGTAACAGGAAGCCAGCCAGTAAGGAGCAGTGTAACGTGACCAAATATGAACTTTAGGAAAATCCTTTTGGCATCCCTAGTAGAAGATGGAATGGAGTATGGGAAGAGTTTCTGTTGTTTAGTCCTTTCATGACCCCATTTGGGGTTTTCTTTGCAGAGGTACTGGAGTGGTTTGCCATTTCCTTTGTCAGATCATTTGACAGATGAGGAAACTGAGGCAAATGGGTTAAATGACTTGTCCAGGGTCCTACAGCTAGGAAGTGTCTGGGGTCAGATTTGAACTCAGGAAGACTCATCTTCCCGACTGCAAATCCTGCACTCTGTCCACTTCACCACCTAGCTGCCTGCCTTGGACAAATCACTGCCCCTCTCTGAGCCAGTTTCCTCATTTGCAAAATGAGGATATTGAACCGGTTGATCTCTGAGCTCTCAGCCAGCTCTAACATTCTGTTTCGGTTTCTTTGCTTCTCAGTTTCCCTGACACCTCCTGAGTGGGATCTCAATATTTGGCCTTGCCTTAGCAAGGCCTCGGTGGGAGTTAGTCTGGAGACAGAGCAGCTCCAATGGAGACACAATTTGCCTGTTCATTATTGGAGTTTCTGTATTTCCCACCCACTGTCCTATAGAGAAACACTCACTTTGCCTTTTCTGTTGTTCCTGACGGTAGAGGGGAGGGGTAGGTAGGTATTTACTGAGCGATCATTGGAACAATGTAAAGTACACAGGCATCGCTAGCCGTGTCCTTTGAATGTGAGCATCCAAAGGTGGCCAACAGCCCCTTGATCCCCCAGCCTCCAGCCAGCCCTCGTGCTCAGTCTCTTCCTGGCACCAGCTGCCAAGCCAGCCTCCAGCTAGACAACTACACAAGACCATGGCCCGGTGTATGCTGCCATGTACTTAAAGAGACTCTCCCTGATCCCTTGTAATCTCTCGCCTTCTCCTTCAGCTCTTCTTTTCATCATTTCCAGGATGGCAATCATCTCTTCTCATCCCCCCTGCAGAAGCTAGGGAGCCAAGGCTGTCTGTCCAGGGTACTGAGGAATCAAGTGGAGACAGGGGGGGAAGAGTGTGGGCGGTGGGGGCCGAGGGGTGGTCTCTGGCCTGGCGCTTGAGCAAACATTGTAGCTGGAAGCAGGCTGTACGTTTTCCAGTTCTAAATCCTGAGAAGATAAAAATGAAACCACAACAAAGACCAGAATACACAACCATTTAAAGGGCAGAAGCAAGGATTAGACTCCTGCTTCCCTCGGCTGGTGTTGAGGAGCTGGGAGCTCCAGGGCAAGGGGGAATCTTAAGAAGGCAAAAGCAGAAGAATGGAGGGGCTGCTCCCCTCATCACACACACCCCGTGCCTAGAGTTGGCTCTCTTCCAAGAGATCTGCATCTTCCTCTGGGAAGAAACTGCTACCTGCGGGGAATGTGATGCCAGTGTACAGGTAGGAGGGGAAGATGCCAAAGATTCTATGCCAAAGACTCATGTGTGTGTGTTTGGGGGAAGGCAGCAGAGTGGGTGCCGGGGTGCAGATTATGGTAGGCACTGGGTTCAAAAAGACACATCTCTGTAGTGCAGGCGTACAATTTACTGTCTGGATTTCCGGCGGGAAGTAGGCTGATGGTGCTTTAAAAATTCTTTGCATTTTTATAATACTTAATGCTTTTTGAAGTGCTTTCATATGCATTATCTCCTTTGATCCTCGCTACTACCCTGGGTGCCAGGCCAGGCAGGGATTCTTAAATCCTCTGGCACAGAGACGTTAAGAGACCTGCCCAAAGTCGAGGACAACAAAGGCCCAGCCTAGAACCTGACTGCTGGGCCAGGCTCTTCTCTCTAGTCTGGTTTTATCATCCCCGCCCCCCACCCATCCACCAAAAGAAGGGCAACTTGTTATAGAGAGTGATGCTGTAGGTTCAGGCTCTTAGCCCTACCAGGGTGACTGCCACCAGATCAGTTCAGCCACTTTCTATAGGGTGACTGCCACCAGATCAGTTCAGCCACTTTCTATAGGGTGACTGCCACCAGATCAGTTCAGCCACTTTCTGGCTGGCAGTACACTCTCCTATGCACGCACACG
>CM053582.1:163246740-163264890 GCA_028627135.1 Pseudochirops cupreus | reverse complement strand
GATACTAGGGGATTTACGTAAGTGAGGAGGGAAGGTTAGCTTTATCTGACTCTGCAGATACTAGGGGAGGTTAGGGAGTGTTCGCATGGGGCCCCTTGTGGGTTTTCTGAGCTCTAACTGCTAGCGCAGGGTGTGTCCTTGAAAGCTATGAGGCTCAGTAATGAAGGAACTTCTCGTTCGGGATTAATGGGGCTTTTCAGACTCACCTGTTGTGCTAGCAGGACCTGTTCATTCCTCAGGCTGCTGTGGCCAAGCATAGTCACGCAGAAGTGGCTCTTCAAGGAAATCTTCAAAGGCCCCCTTGCCTTGGAATGCTGCTCACCATTTCCGAGGGTTCTTAAACAGAATAATTCATTAGTCAGCTAAGAACAATCAATATCACACTCCGACAATTTATACACTGCCTCTGTTTACCCAGCGGAGACTCTCTGATAATATTATTTATGATCCTAAATAACTCCATCGGTGTTCAATAGAGCTGGGGGGTGCCTTTGGGACCCAGGCACAATCAAATCATGAAGACATATGGTTCGTTCAGCTCTGGAAATGTTCAGATGCATTTCATTGCAGTGAATCTGGCTGCAGTGGCTGCCCCAGTCACTTTCATAACCTTCCTAATAGGGTTGACAGAATGGGCCACCTCTTTGGGGAGGGGCGGAGTCTGGCCATGGCTATAAAGAGACTTTTATTGGGACTATTTCAGAGATTCTTGGAGCTAAAGGACATGGGAAACTGTTCAGCAGCTTGCAGACTGGAGAAGCAATTAGGATTCTGTGGAGCTCAGCCTAGAGAAGGAGCCGGGGGCCAGTATGCATGAGTGATGGAGAGCATGAGGGAGAGGCAGACAGGAGGAAAGAGAGCCAGGAAACAATCTGAGTTAGAGTAGAGGCGGCACCAAGGGTACAGAAGAAGTTAAGGAATGAGGACTATGGTTAAACATAAAGCATTTGGAAGAATTTAGTGAATTTTAGGGACAGAGTAAAATGCTTGTCCCTGGATAGGTATAACAGCCCCACTGATCATTCATCATACAGAGTATATCAGCCTCACTGATCATTGCACAACAATCAATCAGTAAGTCAATCAATCAATAAGCCCTTATTAAGTACCTCAATATATATAGATGCCAGGTAGGGAGGGGAAGACAACAGCATCTAGTCTAGTGGAACTGGGAGAGACCTCCTTCAGAAGGTGATACAGGTTGAGTAAAGAAGGAAATCTGGGATTCCAAGAAGTAGAGGTGAGGAGTGAGAGCATTCCAGGCACTGCAAAAGGACTGAGGGGCTGGAACATTGTTTTTACTGAGAGGATTTTGTGGGAGAAGTGAAAGAAAGGAATTAACTTTAGCAAACCAAGCAGAAAATTGTATGGGTGACTGGGAGGGGCTTGGACCGATGGAATAAATCAGAGGTTGTATTTGGTGAGAAGAAATTTTGCAAAATTTGAAGAAAACTAGGGAAATTAGGGAAAATGTGAAGAATGATTTCCAGGTCCAGGTACTCATCTGAGTTGTGCCAAGTTTTCAGAGAAACAGCTGTTCTTGTTCAGTAGTGTTTGAGTCTTCATGTTTCTTTTTGGAGTTTTCTTAACAGAGGCTAGAGTGATTTGCCATTTCCTTCTTTAGCTCTTTCGACACATGAGGAAGTGAGGCAAAGAGGGTTAAGTGACTTGTCCAAGGTCACACAACTAGTGTCTGAGGCTGGATTTGAACCCAGGAAGATGAGTCTGACTTTAGGTCCAGTCCATTAGCTACCCGAGAAACAGTATCAAGAACAATTAAGGAGTCTATAAAAGGATGAAGTAGGATCAAAGAGGATTAGGGAAGAGCTGTTAAAGTGATAGACTCCGGAAGAGAAAAGGAGAGAGTAGTTGGCAAGACAAGGTAAGGTATGTAAGAAAAGGCAAATGGGGAAATAAGAGGATTAAGTAAATCAATGAGTGGTCAGTGGGGAGAAATGGGGGAAGCAGACAGGAGAATGATGCAGGGCTGATGGGAGTGAATATAACTGTGGCAGTGTGGTCAATTAAAAAAGTAAAGAATTTGACTTGGGTTGTCTGTAAAAAGTTTTAACTAGTTGCTTAGGCTTGACTTGTAAACACTCACAAGTAGTCTTAAAAAACAAGGTTGAAAATTTCAACCACTCTGGAGGGCAGAAGAAATCATGTAATGACTTACATCAAGTGTATGAAGTTTTTATTTCTGCCAGAGATGAGTGACAGTGTTCCAGGTGTAGGCTGATCATGTTCTTGGAGGAAAAGGTAAAGGGATTCAAAGAATAGTTTTCCACACTCCTGGATGTTAGAAAAAAACAAATAGTAGTGAGATTTACCTGGGAGAAAAGGGGTATCTGAAGGTGAGGAAAGGAGATTGACCTTTGCAAGGATGAGGGAGAATGGAAGAGTGAGAGACAGAAAGGAAAGAGAAAGGGGAAGAGAGGGAGAGCTGTACAATTAGAACTTAAAATCAGATTTGAGAATCTCCTTGAAGAGGAGAGAGCTGAGTGCTGAGGAGGAAAACTTCTTGTGCATCTAAGAAGTTGCTTGTCCAGACACAGAAGCAAACCTCCAAAATCTGTCAAAACGAGTGACAACTGCTGCCTTTTGGTGACTTGAGTGGCAAAACTGACATGTCCAGAAGGAATTTTAAAAATATTGTGAATGATTACTATGTCTTGAGCAATAAACTGAAGATTATAGGGACATCTGATGTGTTTTCCTGACCATAGCCCACTAAGATAAGGGTAAAAGGTGCAGAAGAAAAAAAAAATAATTTTTTAGGAAATCAACAGCTAGCTAATAAGGTGCTGTCTGAGAACTGGATTTGGAATTCTTGACTATAGCTTACAATATGAGGTTGACAGATTCCTGGCCAGAGATGAAGTACATGTAACAAAGGCTGGTAAGAGTGTGTTTGTTAGGTGCTCCACAAATCTAATCCAAAGGGTCTTAAATGAACAAGGATGGATGAGGGAAAAGATGGCTTGTGTATATATCCCTAAATTATGTACTAAAGTAGCCAAAAACAAAAAAGTTGTGACAAAATCCAAGAAAGGAGCCAGTAGTAAAATTTATGCCTCAAGTGTTTATACACAAGGGAGCAAAGTTTAGGCAACAAGCAAGAGGAAACAGAGGTCCTAAAAAAAGGGGACAAATTTGATTTCTTAGGTGTTACTGAGATTTGGTGGGATGAAACGTAGAGTATGGCCCTACACAAGCATACCTTATTCAAACACAACAACAAAAGCAAGATTCATGTATTTGGAGTAGGGGTCATATTCCACTAAGATGTTATACTCATGTGACGAAATCTAGGAACTAGAGCAGAGAAGAACGATGGAAAGTATTTTCCATTAAAAGGGTGAAGGGGAGACAAACAAATGCTTTTGTGACTGGAGTATACAATAGACCACCTGGACAGTGGAAATAGAGAAGGAAAATGCTTCAAGTCTGACATAGAAGTAGAATATAGTAGTGATGGGGGGTGGAGGAAGACTTCAATTATCTTGAAATCTGCTGGTGCTTTCTGTCTCTGTGTCTGTGTCTGTCTCTGTCTCTGTGTCTCTGTCTCTGTGTCTCTGCCTCTCTGTCTCTGTCTCTGTCTCTCTCTTTCTGGGTCTGTCTCCCTCTCTCCCCCAAAGAATAGTCAAAAACTTCCTGACTTGTCATAGTGATAATTTCATACTTCAAAAAAGTGAAGGAAATGAGAAGAAGTTTCATTTTTGATGGATTCTCATTAACAGGGAGTGATTGGTTCCTGGGGTGGAAATGGTGGAAGCTTTTGAGGGAAGTAAGTACTTCCCCTTGAGTTTGTGATAGAGGAGAAGCAGTCTAGGCATAGTCCTACATGAACCTTAGATTTTGGTAAAGTAGATTTCAAAGGTTCAAAAGAAAGATAGACAGGGCTCCTATGGACTATGGGCTAAAATGCTTCAGGGGATGTGAGACTAGAAGAATGGGAGATACTCAAGTGTGAGATTATGAAGACCCAGAGGAAAACCATTGGAAACCAATAGGAAATATGGGATTTTTTTCTGAAAAGAGTGATGTGGCTGCATAAAGAATTCACCAATAGAAGATAAATAGGAGTGGGCACAGTCCTGTAAAAATAGTGTCAGAAATGCTAAAACTCAGAATGATCTAGGGGATGGCAAGGCAAGCTAAGAACAACAAAAGGTCTTTTTTTTTTAATACTAGAAAAAAGGAGGGCAAACAAATGGAGAGGAATGTTGCTTGGGGGTGGATGAGATAATGATAACTGACCATAGAGAGAAGGCAGAGCTATTCAACTCATTTTGTTTCTGTTTTCTCTGCAAAGGAGAATGACCTGTACACTGGAAGTAACTACCCAAAATTAACTAACAGAGGGCACTGCTGCTTTACATGGAGCTTTGTAGCCCATCAAAACCCCCAGACATTTTTCAAAACCAATTGTTGTCTATTCATGCTTCATTCCAAAGAAGTTGATTTTTTTGTTTGGTACCTAAATTCAAGACTCCATGTTCATCTCTATTTGATTTCAGCTTATTGAATTCTGCCCAATGCCATAGCCTGTCAAGATCATTTTGGATACTGACTCTATCATATGCTGTATTAGCAATCCTTCGCAGCTTTATGTTAACCATAAATTTTATGAGCATACCATCTATGCCTTTATCCAAGTTAATGATAAAAATGTTAAACTCTACTGGGTCAAGCACAGACCTCTGGGGCACTCCCCTGGAGACCTCATGCCACATTGATATTGATCCATTAATACCCGCTCTATGAGTCCACCTGTACAACCAATTCCAAATCTATCTTATTGTATTATCAATTAGACCATATCTCTTCATCATCCCAGCAAGAATAGTATGACATATTTATCAAAAGCTTTGTTCAAACCTAGATAATTATATCCATAGCATTCTCTTTCTCTACTTGTTTAATAGTCCTGTCAAAAAAAAAAAAGAAAGACATTTATTCTGGCATGATCTTGATATACTCATGCTGACTCTTCCTTCTCTAGATGCCTACCAGACATCTCTTTAATAATCAAGCCATTGGAGACTTTCTCTAGGAATTGAATCAAGCTCACTGGCCTATAGTTTGCATTCAGTCAGTCAAAGAAGAAAGACTGGAGAAGGTGTAATAGATAATAATAAATAATGGATAAATAATAAATGGGTGGCACTTGAGATGGACATTAAAGATGAAGAAGAATTCAAAAGGCAAAGGTGAATGGCAGGGCATTTCAGGTAGATATAGGGGGAGATAGGATATTCCAGGTAGGCAAAGGAAACAGACTGAACTGAGAGATACAGATGTGAAAGCTAAGGGACTGTTCAGAGTGTTAAGAGCACTACAATTTGACTGGAGTAAAGAGGATGTGGTGAAGCAAAATGGTGGGAAAGACTATTTTGCAAGACCAAGCTCTAAGTAACATCAATAGAAAATATTTTCAAAGGCAAAAACCCTGGATTTTGTCTCATTGGGTCTGGCTTCAAATCATGACTCTATTGCTGATCAAGTCGTAATTTATTCATTTGTTAAATGAGTGGGTTGTATTAGATAATCTCAAAATATGATCATAGTAAATCTATGGAAAAGACATCAAAAGTCATTCAGTCAAACTATTTTATTTTACAGATGAGGCAGCTGAAGCCGAGGGGGAGAGAGAGAGAGAGAGAGAGAGAGAGAGAGAGAGAGAGAGAGAGAGAGAGAGAGAGAGAGAGAGAGAGAGAGAGAGAGAGAGAGAGAGAGAGAGAGAGAGAGAGAGAGAGAGGCACTTCCCCCAAGATCACAAAGATTGAGTAATTTCAGTCATGTCCAACTCTTTATGACCCTATTTGGGGTTTTCTTGGCAGAGATACTGCAGTGATTTGCCATTTTTTTCTCCAGCTCATTTTACAGATAAGGAAACTGAGGCAAACAAGGTCTAGTGACTTGCCGAGGGTCACACAGCTAGTCAGTGTCTGAGGCCAGATTTGAATTCAGGAAAATGAACCTTCCTGACTCCAGGCCTGGCACTTTATCCACTATCCCACCTTGTTACCTTTTTGTAACTTTATAGTGATATATTAATGTGAACTAGAATTATTAACGTTATAGCTGTCTTCTTGCTCACATTTGTTCTGTGCACTGACTTGGAATGATGCCTCTTCCTAAAAGGCAAGAATTGTATTGTGTGTATGCTCTTCATGGTCCCTGGCCCAGTGAGGGCATGTGTTAAACCCACAGTGACAGCTTCTGCATTGGTTCTCCTAGAATTCAATTCAAGAAACACTGCGTAAGGGCCCACCATGTATCAGGCACTGCTAGATGCTGGAGAAACACAGGCAAAAACAAAATAGTCCATACGCTAAAGGGGAAGGGAATAAATAAACATTTATGTAGCACCCACTATGGGCCAGGCCCTGTGCTAAGAACTTTTTAAAAAAACAAATATTATGTAATTTGATTCTCACAACAACCCTGGGAGGAAGCTGCCCTTATTATCCTCATTTTATTCTTGAGGAAACTGAGGCAGGCAGTGCTTAAGTGACCTGCCTAGGATTACAGCCAGTAAATGTCTGAGGTTAAATTTGAACTCAGATCTTCCTAACTCCAGGCCCAGCTGTATTATCACTGTACCAATGTACCACTGTACTATCAGCTACTTCCTTTAAGGAGCTCATATTCTACTGGAGTGGGGGAGAGGGAGGGTGGAGAGAGAAGATATAGCATATTTAGATACATAAATATAAAATATATAGAAAGTGAGTCAAAGTAATTTCAAGAGGGCAAGGAGCCCCTGGGTAGTAAGTGGTCCCTGGAAGCCTGTGCTTTGAAGTGAGCTAGGGATTTGAAGAGGGAGAGAGGAATATAGAGCCCCTCAAACATGGGGGACCATTCATGTCTTTCTATAAAGGCAGAGGATGGACTATCATCCATAGGGAACAGCTAGGAAGGATGTATGAAATGGCTAGAAGAATACATAGATGCCCGATGACGTATTTCATCCTGGAGGCAGTAGGGATCTACTGAATATTTTTGATGAAGAGAGTGAGGTGATTAGATCTGTGTTTTAGGAATATAAATTTGGCAGCTAGAACATTTCATCAGGACTGGCTGTCCATCAGAGGTGAACCATTAGGCAGTTTCCTGAGAGTGAGAGCTCGGGTGGGGAGGAAGCAGCAGAGTGGGATGCCTGGAGGCATTAGTAAAATCACCTTTCTATGAGATCTGAACTATGACTTTTTTTTTTCTTTCCATTGCCTACCGCCATGCCTAGAAGATTGTATGTGCTCAATAAATATTTCTTACATGAATGGATGAACAGGATGAGAGTTCTTTCTGACTGGGTCGGGGGCAGAGGAATGGAAATCACCTCTAGCAAAGGCTCTTTTGGCCCAAGAAGACGATGATACCATTTTGTGACATCCCAGGGTCAGAATCCATTCCTAACCACATCCTGATGGTAACTGGTAAGCCCTTTGGACCAGTAGCAAAGTAATTTCTCGGCTGCTGAATTAAAGGTTTTCTTTGGGAATAAATCATGTGCTTCCAATTTTCCACTCCAAAAACATGAATTTCAGCAGGAGTCAAATGACACACTTTACAGCAAATGAAGGAAGGAATTTCCCCAGGGGAGAGAAGGTTTTTATGCTTAGACTAGGGCAGGGGGCATGACTAAAGGTCATCCATATTTCATGACTGTAAAGTTACAAGAGAGTCTTTATGATGTCATTATCTTTGTGGCCAATAGGACTGTCATATGCAAAATGGTTTATTGAGCACCCTCACTGGGCCAGGAACCATGCAGAAGCTACAAGACACAGCCCTTGCCTTGCCTTTCAGGAGAGGATATTCCAAGCTACTGCATCCCATACATGAGAGAGAAAACAACAGCGACACAAATAATGAGCATCCACATCTATATTATATTGGAAGACAATTTAGAGGGAGCAGGGTAGACACCAGCTCACACACAGATAATAAACTGTAGGACCCTAGCATCTGTTAGACCCTAGAGTCTTCACAACAGAAGAAGGGACATCTGGATGGTACATATTATAGGATGAGCCAGTGAACAAGTGCCCTGTTCAGTGCCTGATTATAAAACAGAGATATTAAGATAATATGTTCTGAACAAACACTCAGTGAAATAGCATTTCATTTTTAGGTGTCACAACAGAGACAATGACATAGGATCTTTGTAAGAACTTACGTTATGTTGCTATTTCCTCACCACACCCCTATGAGGAAGGGAGGGTAAATATTCTTATCCCTATTTCATGATAGGAATTGGGGCTAAGTGAAGTGACTTGCCCCAAGATTATCATGTAGTTACTAGATGACAGAACTGGATTGTAAACCTAGATCTTCTGACTCCCAAACTGGGGCTCTTTCCACTATACTGTACTGCCAACAGGCTCAAAGAGTTGGAAGGGATCCTAGAAGTCATCTATCAAAACCTTACTGATTGATTCCCTCCACAGTGGCCTTGACAGATACAGGCATACCTTGTTTTATTGTGCTTCTCAAATATTGAGCTTTTTTCTTTACAAATCATGGGTTTGTGGCAACCCTGCATCAAGCAAGTCTATTGGCACCATTTTTCCAACAACATGTGCTCACCTTGTGTCTCTGTGCCACATTTGAGTAATTCTTGCAATATTCAAAACTTTTTCATTACGATTGCATGTCTTATGGTGACCTGTGATCAGTGATCTTTGATGCTACTATTGTAATTGTTTTAGGGTACCACGAACCGTGCTCATTAAGATGGTGACCTTAATTGATAAATGTGTATGTTCTGACTGCTCCACCCACTGGCCATTCCCCCATCCCCCTATTCCCTGAGACATAATATTGAAATTAGGTCACTTAACAACTCAAAAATGATCTCTAAGTGTCCTAGTAAAAGGAAAGGTCCCTTGATATGACAGACTTCATTGCTGTCTTATTTTAAGAAATTGCCACAGCCACCCCAACCTTCAGCAACCACCACCCTAATCAGTCAGCGGTCATCAACACTGAAGCAAGACCTTCCACCAGCAAAAAGATTATGACTCACTGAAGGCTCAGGTGATGGTTAGCATTTTTAGCAACAAAGTATTTTTGAATTAAGATATATACGTTTTTTAGACATAATACCATTGCACACTTAATAGACTATATATAGTATAGTGTAATCTATTTTATATGTACTGGGAAACAAAACACATTTGTGTGACTTGCTTTTTTGTGATATTTGCTTCATTGCAGCAGTCTGGAATCAAACCTGCAATATATCTGAAGCATATCTGCGGTCAGATTCTAAGACTGGCTGAACTCTCCTTGTGACAGGGAGCTTACTATTTCACAAGGCACCCTTTCCCATTAACAGAAAGTCCTGATTCTTAGGTTATTCCTTTTACTGGACAGAAACCTTAGGAGCACAAGTTCAGAGAACCATAGGACGAAGCACTAGACAGGATCTTACCCTTATGGAATCACAGAATTTTAGAGTGGGAAGGAAATTCAGTGGGGATCTACTCTAACCCAGATAGTTAAAAAAAAATCTCCACTCCAACCTACCCAACAAATGGACCTTCAGTCTCTGCTTGGACACTTCTAACAGGGAAGAATTCACCACCACATGAAGCATCCCGTTCCACAAACTTATCACACACAGTCTCTGTCTTTGTTCCAGACCACTCAGAATTTATTCCCTCTTCTGGGCAGTTACACAAGTTCATGGCTATTTGGCTGGTCTAGTTTTGCAGCTCAACCTACCTGACTCTGAACGAGTCCATGCTTCTCCCTTTGGATGCTGTCAGGAGATTCTCTCTCTTATAGATGGTTCTAATTATTAGGAAGTTTTTTTCCTGACAACAAGCTTAAATTTCCCTCTTTGTTAATTTCTGGTAATGTTCCTACTTCTGTCCTCTGGTTGGTCAATGGAACTAGTCTATTGTCCCCTCCATGTGGAAGGCCTCATTTTATAGCTCAGGAAACTAAAACCCTTAGAAGTGAAAGGATGAGCCCAAGGTCATGCAGGAGGTATATGCCAGAGTCAGATTTGGCCTTGTATCTCCTGATTCTGGGCAGCTCAGTGGTACAGTGGATGGAGCACTTGGCTTTGTATCAGGAAGGCTCATCTTCCTGAGTTCAAATCCAGCTTTAGACACTTACTAGCTATGTGACCCTGGGCAAGCCACTTACCCTTGTTTTCCTCAGTTTCCTCATCTGCAAAATTTCAAACCACTCTAGTATCTTTGTCAAGAAAACCCCAAATGTGGCCATCATAATTTGGACAAGATTGAAATGACTCGACAACAATAACTCCTAACTCTAGGTCCTAGACTCATAGCATCATAGACCTTGGATCAGAAGAGATTTGAAAGGCCAATATATAAGATAATACATAGATCTAGAGATGGAAAAGGTCTCAGAGGACTAGCACCTTACTTTTGCAGATGGGAAAACTAAGGACCAAGGAGGTTAAAGAACTTCCTTGAGATCATATAGGTAGGGATAGGTAGGACTTGAACCCAGGCCCTCTGACTCCACAGCCACATTAGCTGCTGACTGGCATTGTAAGAGGGAAACAAGGACACTGTGCTAAATACTGTTTGCAAATTTTGATCCTCACAACAATCCTGTGAGGTAGGTGCTACTACCTACCCTTTACAATTTAAACTGAGGCTAAGTGACTTGCCTAGGTCTCATGGCCTGGAGGTATACGAGACCAGATTTGGACTTATTTCTTCTTCACTCCAGGCTCAGTGCTCTGTCCACTCCACCACCCAGCTGCCTCATAATTTTAGATATGTTCACTTCATCCTTACAATAGCCTTGTCAGGGGGCATGTGCTATCAGTCCCATTTTACAGGTGAGAATAGTGATGTTGAGAGAGCTTAAAATACTTTCTCACCATCACAAAGCTGCTAAGTGTCAGTGGGAAGACTTTAATTCAGGAATTCCTAACTTCAGGCCTTCATTCTAGGCACTGTGCCATCCAGGTGCCCTCTGGCCTGTAGAGAAATTTTTTAAAGACCCAAGAGGGTCATCACTCACCAATCTGGCCTTGAGGTCAGGGTTGCATAATAGCAGAAAGAAGTCAATTAAAAATGAAGCAAATAACCATTTATTCCAACCCTCTGGGACAGATTACAAACTGGACAGCACAATCTACCCTGAACATAACATGAGTCCCCTTATAGACAGATTTTTAGGGCAGCTTTATGAGCTAAACATTACTCAGAGTAACATCATGTGAAACAAAGAAAAGAAAGATGACTATTCGTAAAACATAGGTGGTTATAGAAAAAGAAGAGAAATATATATACACACACACACACACACATATATATATAGATATAGATATATATATTCTTAGTTATAGGAGACAGCTAAAGGAGTTATAGTCTGAGTATAGTTGGTTTGACTTAAAATCAAAGAAATCTGGCCATTTGACCAGATGGGGGAGAGGGGAAGGAGAGCTTTCCCAGGACTCTCAATCTTCCACCTTTAGTACCTAAGTCTTTGGATTCCTATAAGAGGTGAGAATGAGACACAGCTGTTGCAGCTGTGTCCTCCAGGTCACTTAAAATAGTGAGTGAGTGAATAAAATCCTGCTCAGCGTCTAGGGTTCATTCAGGCAGGGGGTAAGGAGGGTCTTATTTCCATTTCTCCCACAGCCCTAACTATAATTTGTCTAATAATGTGAAGATCATGCCTAATATAGGGCAACACCCCCTAGGCTGATGTACATCAGGGGAGTGACTGGTGTTGGGATAAAGCACATTAAAAGATGCTGACACTCATTGGCTGAGAAGAGACAAGGCCTTGGGACCTCCGGAGCATACCTTCTCCTCACCCTCAGCAAGTCAGTGGTCTTCCCACAAGCTACCAGTTAGACAAGGAGACTTTATCTCATGTTTGGGGTGCCTCCTTTCTGCCCCCTTCCTTCCCCTGCATGTTTCCAGTGTTCAGACCTCAGCAAAACTGGCAGGCTGGGCTAATACTGTTCAAATTCTGAGGAGGTTTGTGTTTACTGAGCTCTCTGCTGAGCAAATTTACAAAGTAAACATTTTGGGACATCTCAGAGATTAAAAAAAAATCTTCCCACTCCCCCAACCTTGAGCAGCCTCATACATCATCTTCTCGGTTTTTCTGCCTCTCTAACTCCCCAGGGCTCATTTTTCTGCAGGGCTGTTTTAAGCAGAGCTCAGGGCCCTAGGACTCTGAGGGTCTGGCATTTAAGACTCTTAGCTTTACTTTCTCCCCACAATTCTAGACCACTAAGACACAAAGCATAGACCACATAGACCCAGAACTGAAAGGTATCTTAGAGGTCTAAATTTTCCCCTTGACATTATAAAGATACTGAGGCCCAGATGACTTCCTAAAAATCATACAAGTAGTAAGTGGCTGAGTGGAAATTTGAACTCAGATCACTTGCCAAATCAAGGACTTTTTCCACTGCACCAAATTGTACCTCATGAAAACTGCCTTCAATTCCAAGGTTATGATGAAATTACAGGAAACAAAGTTTCAAGCTTCTCTCTCAATTTATTAAGCAATGCATGGCAACCATCCAACAAATTGGGACCAGTAGCCTTCTTCAGCTTTGCCATTGGACCCCAAATACAAGGGGAGACAGATTTTTATACATTAAAAACAATCAAATAAGACCAATTTATTCAAAAGAAACAATATAACATTAGGCAATCTGATTTCTGATTGGAGGAAAGATTACGGACTTTCCAAGTTGGGAAGGGGAGAGCCAACAGGTATCATTCCCTGAAATCAGAAAAAGCCGTTTCTTCTTCTCCCCACGTGTCTGTGAATACTCAAAGAACATGAAAACAATAACTGATTGGCCAATATGGAGCCAGTTTTCAGATAAAGACATATGGGTTGCTTGAGATTTATAATTGTGAGAAAACTCCTTACATCAATCTTTGGATCTGACAGAGTGTTGGTCAAGCATAAGCCAGGTCCTTAGTTAAGGGTCTCTAAGCAGCAGGTAGAGATGGTCTAACTTCCCAGCCATGCAGAGCTAGGTTCAAACAATGCAATAAGGTTTTCTCCCAATTCCCATAATTGAATAAACTTTTCTCACGAGATAGAAATTGGACTAGACCCATAACTGAATAGAAAGGGAACTGAGCTAGCTCCAGAATTGAGTCACAAGATGGAGTCAGTGGGGTTCATTGACTGCCACTACCACTTGCTGTGCCAATCTCTTCAATTGCCCCACTCCTTATTTGTACTTCTTTTATTCTTGAACCAAGTCTCAACCTCCAGCTGCCCAAGGCCCTGAACTGGTTTGCCTTTTTAATTCAGAGGTCCACCATTCATTGACTTTAAATACTTGCCCGCCTCTCTCAGTCATTTCTTTTGTCTTTAAGTAATCTTTCTTAGAAGCTGGTGGTTCCTACTTTACCCTCTTCCCTCTGTGTTCACACAATCCAGGCCACAAGAGGGCATTTTCTAGGGTTTATTAGCAAACCCCTAGGAGAGTAAGAGGCAGAATGGTGTAATAAAGAGTCTACAAGCCGGAATGACTTGAGTTCAGGACTTATCTCTTAAGCATACAGGCTGTATAACACTTGTCTCCTTAATCTCTTAGTGCCGTATGTAACTCTTTAGGACTTCAAGTTGCAGAGAAGGTACACTGGTAGAAGAAGTTTTCTCATTGGGAGATTTCCTATGCCTATGAAAGCAAAGGTACAGGCTCTAGTCATTTCTCTATGAGATAATGTTTATAAGGCACTTAGCACAATGCCCCAGAACTTAGTAGGAGCTTAATAAATGTTTGCTCCCTCCCTCACCCCATGAAGAGCATATAGGAATTCAGGAGTAACACAACACTAAGGAAATTTAAAGTATGTATTAAAAATCAATTTAATCTCAGATTAGGTGGTCCTAAGCTCAAAGAGGTAGGTAGCATGCAGCAGTAGAAAGAAAAATGGATTTGTAGTCAGAAAATCTGGATTATTCATATCCTATTTCTGTGCTTAGAGCTTGTATGACCTTGGATTCATTACAGCCTCTCTGGGTCTAAGTTCCTTCATGTATAAAGTGAGGGAGTGGATTATATGACCTTTGGGGTTCCTTGAGATCAAACGATAAATAACATTTGTAAAGTACTTACTTAGCACAGTGCCTAGACATAGTGGGTGATTAATAAATGCTTGTTTCCCTTCTTCCTCTCACCCTCCTCCCCTCCCTTCCTTCCTTGGTGGGATCTGAATCCAGGTCTTTTTGATTCGGAGGCTAACCATGTTGTCTCAAGGTACTGTAAGCAATTCTAAATTCTCTAGAAGGCACTTTAGCCCACCATTCCCTGCTCTCCCTCCCCAATCTCCATCACTGCCCCACATGCACCCCGCTATGAGATGCATTTCCTTGGGGTCAGTGTACATGCCATGGCTGAATCCCATTCTCTCCCCAACTTCTCTACCAAAAGACTACTCTACTCCACTTAGACTCTAGGGCCTCTGGACACCCTGTGCACCTTCCTTTGGCCTGAGCCCTTCACCTTTCAGGGTTGTCTTAATTATGTTGCCCTATCCCATATCTCACATGCCTTTGGTTGGTTAGTAATTCTTGCAAACTATGGCCCCTTGCAACAGAGTGGTGTATGGGAAAGAGTCCAATGGAATCAAGAAAGATGTTGATTGGAATCCCACATCTGATGCTATTCTATTAGCTTTCTAACTATTATCAAGCCTCTTACCTTCAATTTCCTCATTTGAAAAATGGTAATAATATGCAGAGTGCCCACCTCACTGGGGCTTTTGTGAGAATCAAATGAGATAAAGCATGAACAGTCCATGTTCTCTGTGAAACTTCCGGCACTACAGAAATGTCCGTTATTCATATTATTCACTTCCCTCAGCCTCAGTGGCTCCTGTCTGTTCCCCTTTACTTCTTATCATTCCCATCCCTGGGATCTATCCAGACCCTCAGTTGGCCTGGGGCCAGAGTGCCTAGAGCATCTTGGAACCACTGGACTCAGGTCTGGGTCCTCCCTCATTCTTTCCTTCCCTAAGGCCACTCCAGCCCAGGGCCAGCTCCAGCTGTTTCACTGTTGAATGGAACAAGTTAGTACCATTAGGCAGGAGTAAGCCTGACTTCCCTCACCACTATTCTCCAGCATTATGCTGCTGACTGAGAGGAGAAAGAATAACAGCTGATGTCTGTAGGGCTCTTTAGGCTTAACAAAATGCTTCCTAAAGATGATCTCCTTTGATGCTCACTGTTACACTGTAAGGGCTCTGTGGATAAAGAGCCAGGCCTGGAGTCAGGAAGGTCCATCTTCCTGAGTTCAAATCCAGCCTCAGACATCTACTAGCTGTGTGACCTTGGGCAAGTCACTTAACCTCAGTTTTTTCATATGCAAGATGAGCTGGAGAAGGAAATAGCAAATCTTTGTATCTTTGCCAAGAAAACCCCAAATGGGGGTCATGGAGAGTCAGATTATTCCTGGAAAAAATGATTCAACATTGAACTCAACAAACAAAAAACATTGTGAATTATGTGCTACTGGCATTGTTGACCCCATTTCACAGATGAGGAAATTTAGGTTCAGGAAGGCCGTTCATTGTACCCACAGTGTGACTCAAGACTGAGTCAGGATGCAGAGCAGAATTTCTGTGCCTCTCACATCATAGCCCACACTCTTAAAAACTTCTGCAAGGACGCATCCTTATCCTTTCCTTAAAGAAGAACTTCAATGTTGCTTGTGAGTTCATTATCATCAAAGCACATTTAGGGGAACTGGCTTAGTAAGAGACAGCTAGATGGCTCAGTGTATAGAGTGCTGGGCCTGGAGTCAGGAAGATCTGAGTTCAAATCTGGTCTTAGACACTCACTATATGTGTGACCCTGGGCAAGTCACTTAACCCCTGTTTGCCTTACTCCACTGGAGAAGGAAATGGCAAACTACTCTAGAATCCTTGCCAAGGAAATCCTAAGGATAGTATGGTCCAGGGGATCACAAAGAGTCAGACATGACTGAACAACAAGACACTTGCTGGAGTTCAGTCACTATAAACTTACCTGCAATCTCAACCCTGATCAATAAAACAAAAAGGGTCCTTTCAGTCATGTTTGGGCAAAATAACAATCCTAAAAGGGCTAGGGAGACCTCCTGGAGTTGACAGTACAGTGATAATGGGTAATAAACATTTAAGGGGCATTCTTTTTTTTTGGACTTTTTGGAGGGGGGGAAGGCAGGGCAATTGGGTTTAAGAGACTTGTCCAAGGTCACACAGCTAATAAGTGTTAAGTGTCTGAGGCCATATTTGAACTCAAGTCCTCCTGACTCTGTGGCAGGTGCTCTACTCACTGTACTACCTAGTTGCCCCAAGGAATATTCTTGACATGAGTAACTCTATCTTGAATTTGAAATCAAAAGGTAAAAAGAAGCATTTATTAAAGACCTCCTGGGTGCTTGACACGGTGCTAATGGCTTTACAAATATTTTCTCATTTGCCTCTGACAACGACCCCAGGATGCATAGGCATCATTGTTTCCATGTTATAGATTAGTTGACTTTGACCCCAGAGTCAAAGTATCTGAGGCTACATTTGAACTCAGGTTTTTCTGAATCCACACCTAGCTTTCTATCCATTGCTACCTAGCACTTACACTGCTCCCCTTACCCCCCAAACATTTTGAGATTGTAGGCAAAACGCCGACATGCTAACAAGTTGTTATTTAGGACAGCTTGATATGTGTGAAGCTATTTGTTTTCTGAATATAAAATAACCAGTAATGTTTGCTGCAAACTGTTTGCAAAATAAATGATAGCCACCTGTGGGAATGCTGTTGGTATTTCAGCATTTTGGCACAAGGGTCCTTGGATACTGATTACATGATCCCTAATCAGATTGACTGAACTGACCAGAAAATCAGACCATACTAGGCCCAGTTAACCATTTTTGACCATGAAACTGTGACCTGGTGTTATAATGCCCGTTAAGATCTGTCCCTGCAATGGTAAATGGATAGTCTCTACTAGCCTCAGCCTACTAAGCAAAAATGAAATCACGTGATCAGCCTCTAAGTTCTAGGGATTCTCCATACAACTAACTTTATATTATAAAATATAATGTTATATGAAAGTAATATGTGTCTATATGTGTGTATATATACCTACATATGTATATATACATACATACATATGTACATACATATATATGCATGTATTTATATACACACACACACACACACACACACACACACATATATATATACACATATAAAATGATGACAGCCTTATATTATAGACTACTGGCAGCTTTATAGACAGGTCCCATTGAGATTTTGCCACTGACCATCAACATCCACAGCTCCAGACCTGACCACTCAGAACCATGCCAACCCTCCAAACTTCCAAAGTACAGACTTATCCTTTCTCTGCCATTCTAAATCATCATTAATAAGTGTTTATTTTAAGCACCTACTCTGCACCAGGTACTGCACAAAGTGCCGGAGATACAAAGAAATGCAAAACTAGTCCCTGTTCTTTAGGAGCTCATAGTCCAATGGGACACACAACATGCAAACAAAATCTGTACAGTATAAACTGGAGGTGATTTCAAAGGGAAGGCACTAGCACTAAGGGAATTGGAAAGGACATCTTCTAGAAAGCAAGATTTTAGTTAAGACTTGAAGGAGACAAAGGAAGTCAAGAGGGAAAGAATTCTATGTCTGGGGGTCAGTCAGCAAAAACGTACAGAATCAAAAAATGAATTGTCACAGGCAAGGGCCAGCAAGATGGCCAAGATCACTGTACCTTAGGGTATGTGAAGAAAAGAAGGGTGTAAGAAGACTGTAAAGGTGGAAAAGCCCAGGTTATGAAGGACTTTGAATGTCAAATAGAAGAGTTTACATTTGACCCCTGGGAGAGTAGAATGCCACTGAAACTTCAGTGGTAGGTGTGGGATGGGGGGTAGACCCCTTGATAGCAGAGTGAAGGGTGGATAGTAGTGAGGACATACTTGAGGTAGGTAGACCATCTGTCAGACTATTGCAATAATCCATGTGTGGAAGTTGTGACATATAAAAAGTGCTAGAGACATAATTTCTGGGTAATTAATCATTTTATTAATTATGGCTAGTGAGTAATTAATAAAAGGATTAGTCATTTGGCTGTCTCTCATAAATCAAGGACTGATCATAGCAGCTTCT
>CM053582.1:163228446-163246240 GCA_028627135.1 Pseudochirops cupreus | reverse complement strand
ATATGTTGCTTCTGCTACGCCGCCATCTTGGCTCCGCCCCCCTAGAGCCTCAAGTTGATGGACTCCTGTGACTTTTTTGTCTTCTTTGAGTCCATCATCTTCCTGCCTATGGTGCAGGAAGACCTTCGGCCAGAGATCTGCCTCCAAGATGGCCAGGAAGCAAGAAAGGTGACTCTACTACTTCTATGACCTTGGACAGATCATTTCATCCCTTCCAGACTCAGTTGCATCATTTGGATATGAAGTGAGGGGGTTGAACTTAAAAAGTAAAAGGCATTTATTAAGTGCCTACTATGTGGACCCAGATGGCTCCAGAGGAGAAAGTGAGGCTGGTGACTTTGCACAGCCCTCTGCCACTTAAGTCTAATTCATTTGCATGTCAAGGCATCACCTTCCTGATGTCATGATCCTCTTTGAGAATGAAAGACCAACAACAGCTATGGCCAGAGACTATGCTAAGTGCTTTACAAATACTATCTCTTTGGTTTTCACAGAACTGAAGCATAGGTGCTATTATTATCCTCATTTTCAGTTGAAGAAACTGAGGCGGAGACAAACTTGTCTAGGATCACACAGCTAGTAAGTGTCTGAGGTCAAATTTAAATTAAGAATGAGTTAACTTCTAAAATCAATTCCAGTTCCAAATCCTATGGCCACGAGTTACAAAGCTCATTCAGGGTTTATTAACTCATTTAATCCTTAGAACAAACCCTTCATGCCCCTTTGATTTATCCTGTTTTGCCAACTGGGAAACTGAGGCTCACAGAGGTTAAGTGATTCATCCAGAGTCACAAAAATAGAAAACAATATGGCTGACACTTGAACCCTAAGTCTTGAAGTTAAAGCTCCAACGCCAGTGTTCTTTCCATAGGACTACAGTGGCAATAACATTGAATTGGGTACAGCATGTGGGAAGTACTACTGACTATGTACACTGGCTATCATTGATCCAGATGATTCTGATATCATTAGAAACATGCCAGAACAGACCAGTGAAAAGTAAACTGTATAAAAGTATACTTTAATAAACCAGGCCAAAACTTGTTTTAAAAACAGAAATAGCGGAGTCAGAATTTGAACCTGGGTCTCACCGCTAAATCTAGTATGTTTCCCTGTCTGCTACACTGCTTCTGTAAGGTGCTGTTCAAAAGTGAGAAGTGAGCTATCATTATTTCTGTGCTTAGAGAATAGGAAAGAATGTGATTTTGATTTCTATTCCTGCCACCTTTCTGAAAAATGTCTCTCATGTGCTTACTGTCCTTCTCTAGGAAGTCCTCACTGATTAACTTCTGGGTTTGGTGGCTCTTATATCACAGGTTTTAATCTGTTGCTGTTTTACAGTTTCTTTATTTATGTGTGTGTGTGTGTGTGTGTGCATGTGTGTATGTGTGTGTGTATGCCTGTGTGTGCGTGCATCCTCCCGTTTGGTATGTAAGCTCTCAGAAAGCAAAGGTTGTCTGCTTTTCCTTTGGCCTTTGGAACAGCCCAGTGCACCTTGGAGAGTTTCCTGAGCTCAGAGGGGGCATAACCCACCAGGGTACTTGTTTGATGGGTGAATGAATACCTTGTGGCAGCATGCTGAACCTTCGGTGCTTATTTTGAGATGCAGGAAATAATAGTAAATGTTTCAGTGTCTAAATGTGAATGCTCCAATGATAGTGACAGCTTAGTTCAGAACTGTCCCAGCTGCTGCCAGGCCCTGCTCAGTCACTGCAGAGGCACCTGTGCCCTGCATGGGGCACAGCAGCTCACAGTGCAAGGTAACCATCCCTCCCATCAGGAGGTAACTGTGTTCCTGCACTCTAAAGTCCACTGTGCTGGCCTCTGCTCATTAATGAAGTGGGGGCTTCTCAGATGACTAAGAAATTCCAATATAGAGTTGTTCCTCTGAGGAGAGAGTGATAACCATCTCCTTTCATATCTCTTCTGCCTAGAAAATCTGCTCCTGCAGCGTCTGAAGGACAATCTCATTTTCCCCTACATTGTGAGTGTCGATGTTTGTTTACAGACCAGGGCTCTGGGCAGTGGTCTCCTCTTACATGGTTCTGTGAGAATATGGAACCATGGTAGAAGCCCCCTGATATGTGTCGTGGGGGAGGAGCAGCAGTGAGAGAGATTCTGGAGGCAATCCAGGGCTTGTCAAGTGGAGAGCAGTGGACACTGATGTGAATTGGCTCCAGGTTAGTCTGAATGAATTCATGTGTAAGAGTGTGGCTCTGGGGCTTCACCTGCATCTAACAGCAAAGGAAACTACTAAAGAAGAGGCATCGGTCTCTAAAACACGTGATCTTTCTATTACTTCCTTGTAATTTTCAAGGCATCTTCTTTTCTTATAGCCTCACTTATTCCTTATAAAAACTTTGTGAAGTAGACAGGCAGGTATTATCTTCATTTTACAGATAATAAAACAGGCTTTGTCCATTATTGGCTTTTGCCAATAATCAGCCCACTAAAATTTATTAAATATTTATTATTAAATAATGGCAGTGTGCATTTATATTACTTTATGCGGGTAGACTTGAGAGATACCAGACTGATGTGTTGCTAGAGGGAAGTGGGACAAACGTGAACTGACTTTCAGCTTTCTCTAGATAGTACAACCACTGTTATTTACACAGAGCAGAGATGCTGATTTGGTAAGGTTCTTTAACCCCATAAGGCCTATTCTGTTTGGGGAGGTTAAATCCTATAGAGATTTATTTCAGTCGGGGGGCATGATATATCCTAAAAGTTAAAGTGGATTTCTAGTTATAAGTTAGGTAATTGTTTAACTGGGAGACTTAAGAAGAGAAATTAGAGGAAAAGACAGTTCAATTCAGAAGAGAATTTAACACAGCTAGTCAACAAATTCAGAAGAGAATCAAATAAAATCTAAGAATTTAAAGTATAGACCTGTTCTTAAGTCTATGTAATTTCTGGTACAACTAGATTGAGCCAGTATCCACACAGTCTGAGAAAGCTGAAGAAATTGTCACGACTATTGTCTTGGAACGCTGACTAAGAAAAGTAGGAATCCTAGTGAATCCAAGTGAAAAGCCTACCGGTAAAGTGGGACTTCTCAATCTGTGGTCCCTGGGTCCACGGATAGATTTCAGAGGAATCCATGAATTTGTGTGAGAAAAAGATATCCAGCAGATTGGAAAATATACTAGATTTAGGATCAGGAGACCCAGATTCAGATCCTGACTCTGCTACTTCTATGACATTGGACAGATCACATCATCTCTTCCAACCTCAATTGCATCATTTGAAAAATATTGTCCTTTGTTCCAGAAGAGGACTATTATTATACTATTTCAGTATAATCGGTTTCCTTTTTAAAGTTATGTATTTTACTTTATGTATTTAAAAATATCACTCTGAGAAGCAGGCCATGGACTTTGCCAGACTGACTCAGGAGCCCAGCTTAAGGTACCACAAAGTATAGATCAGAGTTGTAAGTGGCTCTGAAGAAGGGACCTGAGATGAGGACTATAGGTGATGCAGGAAGCTAAAAGAGCAGGCAGGCAGAATAAGTATGCAGCCTCTCCATCGCAGAGGAGAGGCTTATTAATCACATTACCTTCAGAGAATGTTTGAAATGGTCAAGAACTGAAAGAGCTGTACCCACAGTACCTATATAGTAGACTTTCCTATGATGGTCTATTCCTCTCATTATAAATTCATAGCAGAATGAGCTCAAGGCTTATAGGGGAATGTTCTGTTACTGCTTTATTTACCTGATTACTTAATTAAAATAAGGTGGTTACAAACAAGGTACATTCAGTGGCTAAATGGTAAAAGTAAAATATATTTGTGAGGACTTGTGACCTACAAGTTTGGAAAAGATTCTGCTCTATAAATTACCTGAGATCTGAGGGGAATAACTGGAGAGCTCAGAGTAAGGCATTCCCCTCTCCCCGGCTGTCTCTCTCTCTCTCTCTCTCTCTCTCTCTCTCTCTCTCTCTCTCCCTCTCGACTATTTCATTTCATCGTTACACCAGTGTTCTGAGATAAGCAGACCAGGTGTCAATATTACCATTTTACAGATGAGAATACTGAGACATAGAGCAAGTAATTAGCTTCAGATCACACAACTAGTAAACATCAGAGCCAGGATCCAATGCTTTTCCCAATTAAATACCCTGCCTACTATGTGCAAATGACATGGAGAATGAGAAGAGACATGAGGCATATTCCTTACCTTTACATAGTTTATGATTTAGTTGGGGAAATAATACATAAATGTATGAAAAATGTGACATAGAAATAACAATAGAAGAAATCACTGAGAGTTTAAAACAACAGTACAAGGGATGTCACAAGGCAAGACATGATTAAGTACCCAATTAGGTGCACAGACCATAAATACCATGAGTTCAGGCAGGGGAAGGATCTTTGTGGGCTGGGGTGACCAGGAAAGTTTTCACAGGGGAGGAGGGCTTTGAGTCAGGTCTTAAAGGATGAGTAGAATTTGGAATAGGTGAAGAGAAAGGGGAAAGACATTACATGATGTGGAAATAGTATGAACAGAAGCATAAACATTGGAAAGATCAAGATTTCTTCAGGGGATAGATTAGTTTGGCCAGAGGAGAGGGTTAAAGAAGATGAGCTGTTGGACACTAGACAGGAATGATAAGGTCATTGAACTGAGAACTAGGAGGGGCTTTAGAGATCATCTCCTCTAAGCCCCTTAGATGAATGAATGGATACCCAATGATGTTATGACATCCAAGGTTATAGTCCAGATGGCTCTGAGTACAAAGCTGGTGTTCGAATTTCCTTAGTAGGCAACAGAAAGTCATTAAGCGATTTTGACTAGTGGAGGTTGAAGGAAGCAAGAGTTAATAATTATGCAAAATAAGCCTTTTGGAAGAGAAATTAGACAACAGCATTAAGGGTAGATTGGAGAGGGTGTGGCAAGAGGCAGGGAAACTGTTAAATAGTCCTGGGATGAAGTGCTAGAGACCTGAATCAAAGCAATGAGCCTAGGATGAATGAATGAATGAATAAAACATCATTTATTAAGCTGTTACTGGGTATGAAGAATGGTGCCAAAGACTGGGGTACAGATAGAAAAGTCAGACAATCTCTGCTCTCAAGGAACTCATCTTCTTTTTTTAAGTAGTAGTTAATTTTTTTCCAATTATATATGAAGACAATTTTTAACATTCAATTTTTCAAAATTTTGAGTTCTAAATTTTTCTCCCTTCTTCTCCTCCCCTCTTTTTAAAACGTAAGCAATTTGATATAGGTTTTTTATATATGCAATCATGCAAAATATATTTCCATAGCAATCATAATTGTAAAAGAGGAAACAGCCCAAAAGGAACAAAACCACTAAAAAGGAAAGTGAAAATAAGATGCTATGATCTGCACTCAGAGTTCATCAGTTCCTTCTTTGGACACAGATAACATTAGCTTGCATTCTAACAGTAGTAGAAAACACATATAGGAGGTTTTAGAGGATCATAGACTTAGAGGTGGGAGGGGTCCTAAAGATCATCTAGTCCAATCCTCACATTTTTAAGATTAAGAAGCTGAGGCCCAGAGAGGTTAAATGACTTATCTAATGTGACACAGAAAGTAAATGCCAGGGTTGAGATTCCAACCCAGGTCTTCTGACTCCAATGCAAGCAGTCTTTCCATTTCCACCAGACCACTCCACTTCAGGGGCAAGTTTCATGGAAAGGCACAGTGGAACTCAAGGTACAGTGGCAAGGCAGATGGCAATGCATGTGATTTAGTGTCATTTCCATCCGTAATGCTACATCTGTTGCTGCTGTCGAACCATCTGACAATACTGAGAATTTGGGTGGTCAGATCTTTTAGTAGCTGTAGTTGCTGAGAAGGCAGGAAATGCTCCTGTGGATGACAGCCGTGAAGGGTGGGCTGGTGTTTATAGGATTCTTGGGTGTAAGGAACTGGCATGATTCTGTCAAGATCTGAGGGAAGATGGTGGTGGAGGTGGTAGGGATGGTATGACCTACCTGGCACATGCTGTCTTCTGACTCTACCTCAGGATGCCTTGCTGCTCACCTGCAGGCAAAGGAAGAAAAAAAATCTTCCTTCTTCAAAGGAAGAATAAATGATGACTAATTGAATTTGGAGTGGGGGGCTCAGGAAGAGGGAGGTATGAAAGAGAATTTGGGCTTGGTTGATCTGGGAGCATCTTGGGGTCACTAGCAGAAATGAGGAAGTCAAGAATAAAAGAGCAGAGAGGACCACAGCCTTAGAACTACAAGGGGTTTTAGAGATTATCGAGTGCAATAATTCCTTTTAGAGAGGAGAAAATTGAGGTCCATGGAGGAAAAGGGACTTGCCCAATCACACATTTAGTTAGTCTCATAGCCAGGATTCAAACTCAGATCCTCTGATGGAAACAGAGAGAAGATATTGAACTCGAAGTATTCATGGGAGCATTCAAGCAGAGAAATCCAAAAGTTCTGCACATATCTTACAAGGTATATACAAGTACTTATAAGTAAATATAAAAATGTATAAGAGCTTAAAACTGCACTAAGACTTTTGGGACACTTTGTATTACTGGAGATGATAGTCTAAAACTCAAGAGAGAACTGAAGACTAGAGAAGTCTGTTTGAGAGTCATTGCACAAAGAAATCATCAACAAAGGAAGATTATATGGAGAACAATAATTAGTATGACAATCACTAACATTCACATAGGACTTCACAATTTACAAGGGACAGATGTCTTAAGGTTAGCAAAGTGCTTTATATATGTTATCTCACCTGATATTCACAACAACTCTGAAAGGTAGATAATATTATTATTGCCATTCATAGATGAGTAAAATTAGAAGGAGAAGGTGAATGACTTGCCCAAGGTCACATAGCTAATCCAAGTTTAAGTACTGCATTAATGTGCCAGCTATCTACACAAAAGAAGAAAGCAAGTTAGTGGGGTAAAGCAAATTTCTTACCCAACACATCACTCAGCCCTCCCTGTTTCCCCAATATAACTCAAAGCAGAGAGTACAATTCAGTTGACTATGGATAAAGTACTCTATCCTAAAATAAAAGATCCCTGGATAGAAGGAGTATGGGCAGTTCATGGGACAGCACCACAAAGCATATCAAGTGGTGTCATGGACGAAGGGATATGTAGTCCATAATAAGGAATCTGCAAGAGCCTTTTAGCCTCAACCTGCCTGACCTGCTGTCCCTTTGATGTTGAGTATTCCTCCCTTATCTCCCAATTCCTCTATTGGGAAGGGGCAGATCACTGCTATCATCATTCCTGAATCTCAGATATTTGGGGAGAGACTGAAGGGAGAAAGGGAGGACATAGGGGTCACCCCAAAATGTTCAATTCCCTCTCATCTAAGTGGTATAGTAGATGGAGTCAGCAAGGGTCTGAGTTAGAATCCTGTTTTGGACACTACGTGATTCTTGGAAAATCATGTAACTTCTCTTGGCCTCAGTTTTCTGTAAAACAGGGGTAATAATAGCACCTATGTCCCAGAGTCATTGTGAAGATCAAATGAGATACTTCATGTCAAGTGGTTTATGAACATTAAAATGGTATATAAATACTAGATATTTACATTATCCCTCTACTATTATCAGAAACTCAAAGTTGCTAGAGGTTTTTTCCCAGAAAGGCAAAGCTGCCAGTAGAAGGGAATTGAATTCCTTGCCACCAAAGCATCAGATGAGATTGGTTTGGTAAACATCTCCTCTTATTTGGACTTTTTCTTTCCGATTGGATCAAGGCAATTCATTAGGTCATTTTGGGCCAAAGTGGAATGAAAGAGGACAACTCGTTGCCTCCCACTGGTCTGTGAAGACACCTTTCCCAATAGACACAGGCAGATTTAAGTGTTTTAGCCTTTTGCTCTTTTGGGGGAGATGGTAATTTTTTTCTAAATGTTTCCTTGCCATGTGATCATTGATTTATGCATGAAGTCCAAATGGGGAACATAAAATCATTGGGGGGGCTGTCATTAATCTAGGAGGTGAAATCAAACCCCTGTTTTTCTCTTTCTTGTAATGGAGCTCTTCCACTGATAATTAGTGTTATATTGTTCCACATCTTTAATAGAATATTGATGCCTTGGGCAAAGATATAATCCCGGAGTCAAGAGTAATTCCCTCTTTCCAGCACAACACACTTGCTGTACTCAGGCAAGGCTGCTTGGGCACAGGGCTTGGCTGATGCATCTCAAATCAATTAGATCCAGCACTACCTTGCTGTTTTGACTTATGCTCTAGAAAGATGCATATTCATGACCTGCCTGGAGAGCAGGAAAGGCCAAACCAAATCCCTAAAGTTCAGGGCTTCCAATGACAAAGTGGAAGATTCCTCTTTCTCTCCATCACCAGTCTCAAGAAGCTCAAAGTTCTCACTACCATAGTTCTTAAAGTTGACTAGTTGGGCTCTTTGAGGAATAGCCACCTCAAAAATGAGAAAATATCTCATTCTGTTTCCCTTGGTCTCTAGGGAATTGGCAGGATCTAACTCAGAAAACTTTCAGGCAAGGTTTTAGGGTTTCCCATTAGGTCATAGTCTACCAGTTGGGAATACCTTATCTAAAATCAGTAGCTCTTTCAGATTTAAAGATCAGGGTGACAGTGTGGCACACATGACTGTCCACACATGCATTTCAATTGTCAAGATCACATCTTAGGATCCTTCCCCCTCAGAACATTCCCTTTGATGGAAACACTTAGCTGATCAACATGATAGCATAGTGGATGGAGAGCTGACCTCAGAGTCAGGAGGCCGTGGGTTCAAGTTCTGCTTCTCATGCATATTGGCTATGTGACCTTGGGCAAGGTATTTAACCTGTCTTAAGCAGCCCTATAAAACTACACATTAGTGGCAGAGAAGGTGCCAGTCTGCATTGGTAGAGGAGATTGCCTCATCTGGGAGTTCCTTTTAACCAATGAAATCATGTCTAGTTCCTATCCATATCTATCATCAGAAGAATGATTGCATTGTCTCTGTTGTCTTCAACCAATCCTAACAGTAAGTGAATTAAAGCCAGCGAAATTCTCCATGGCTAAAGAAATACCTTCAGAGAGCTATCCTCAAGACAAGTCATCAACTGCCAATCTCCCTAGATCTCAGCACTTCAAAGACAGAGCTCCTCTGAGTGATCTTTTCTTTTTTCTTTCTTTCTTTTTTAAACATCTTCAGCTTTTTTCCCCCTTCATTTAGTTGCATCTGAATGCAGATGATACGGTACAAAATTCCTTTGGAGGATGTGGTGTGTGTGTGTGTGTGTGTGTGTGTGTGTGTGTGTGTGTGTTTCATAGATTTCATAGGTGTCTGCATGTATGTGTGTGTGCCTGCGTGCCTGTGCAAAAGTATTTATGAATCATAAATGAAGCTGGGCTGTTGAGCCAAGGATCTCCAGCAGAGTGCCTGCATGTGTGTACGTTTTAGAGACTGATCTTTTACATGGGAAGCTGCGTTTGATATCTCATTTATTGGCTGCTTTCCTGGCAAAGCAGAGGAATACTTAACCCACTTTCCCCAAAACTGAAGCAGCTTTGGAGCAGACAGGTGAGGCTGAGACTCAGCCAGCCCCCCTTGCCAGGACACCCAATGGGCTGAGCAGGGCAGCTTATCTGTGTAGCCTGCTGCCACCTTCTGGACAGGGGAGGACTTCTGATGATGTTGAGTTAAGACTGCTCACTCACCAAGGACCTGCTGGATCAATCATAGCTTTAGGGTTGGAAGGGCTCTGAAATTATCTAAGTTTGGTCCTTTCATTTTGCGCTTTAGGAAGTCAAGGTCCAGAGACTTAAATGACCTGTCCAACGTCACAAAGTAAGTTGCAGAGAAAGGATTTGAACCCATGTCCTCAGACTCCAGCTCTAGCACTTTTCCCATATTGTCTCCTAGAGCAGAAATAGAGACTGTCTCAAGGCTCCAAACTTTTCTTGTCCCCTTTGTCTCTCTACTTCCTTGGGGCCTTTTCCAAGGAAGGGAAAAAAAAAAACTGGCTTGTCATTTTCCCTTAGCCCTTGGAGGGGGCAGTTGCTGATGTCAGGGCTTTCTTGTTCCTTCCTCATTTTATCCCTCTTCTGGGTGAGCAGAGGTACAATTTTAAACACCTGCTTAGGAGAGTTCCAGTGGGCCAGTGAGTTTTCATTCTGTCTTTCTCTACTAGATATTCAGCCCACGCATGACAAAGACTTTGGCAAAATACTAGCAATCAGAAACCTGCTCTTCATAGACATAAAAGAGCTGGTCCATAGGTCTCCCCAATAATGAGAGTCTACATGCATTAGCATATATTTTCTTGAGAAGGAACTACCAGAATCTATCCTTAAAAGCAATTCATTCTATTTACAGCTTTTCTGAAGCCCCCGAGAGGGAATAATCTTAGAGCACTGCAGACACCACACAGAAAATAGTGAAAAACATTCAATTTGGAAACAATTTTATCTCCATTTATCTCTCTTTTTTTATGAGTCAGCCCAATCCTGTTACTCTTTTTTTCCTCACCTGAAGCCAGTCCTGTCCAAGCCTCCTCCTGGGGTCAAAGTTGGCCAATGAAAATGCTCTTTGCATCAAAGGAGAACCTGAAAAAGGAGGAAGCCAGAGCCCCCTCTTCTCCTTTCCTTGCACAAACCCCTCTCTCCCAGAATTGAGAAATGAGGAGGAGGGATGAGACCAGAGGAAGGATGGATCTGATTTACAGGCAGCATTATCTCCACAATAAACAGATTGTTCTCCAGAAGTGCCGCAGCTCTTTAAAACAGTAACAATGTGAATGTCGTGTCCTATTACCCCATCCTTTGGGCTAATAATAAGATTTTGTAACCATGTCAACAGTGAAAGAAAGGAAGAGAGGAAGTATCCCTTTGATTACATAAAACGCCCAGGTGCCTAGTACAGCTTTGTAAATTACTCTTCTCCCATCCTTCTGTTGACTGAGGGAAGAATCAGGTGATGATGACACATCCTGCATCCTTAGCAAAATGAGGCTTAGTCAACCTGAATACATTCAACAATTACATATTAAGCACCTACTGCACGCCTAGCAGAGTTATACAAGAGAAGCCAAAAATAGCCCCTGCCCTGGAAGACAAAAAAGTTAGCATGGTATATGTGAGTGTTGAATTTGGCATCAGAAAACCCAGGTTCATATCTGCCTCCTGTTAGTCATGTGATCTCAGTCCAGTCAATGACACTCTCTGTGCCTCAGTCTTTTCATCTATAAGATGGAAACATCTACCATACTGTGTGCAGAAACATGTTGAAGCTGTAAAGCACAACACAAATACAGGACATTGTTATTGGGGTCTAAATAGATATCAGATACTCTATAATCAACTGCTAACCTATGTGACACTGGTTATAGGGATTGAAAAGAGGGAGAGATAAGGGAAAGTAGCAGTAGCCCCAGAACGTCCTGGAGAAGACTGGACTTCACTCTAATTCCTGGAGGATGGGAAAGATGTTTTTGAGGTAGAGAAAGGTAAATGGATTCCAGTGAGGAGGACAGCATCAGCAAATGTGAGGTGTGAAGAGTATATTGTAGGTGGGGGACAGTAGGGAAACTGATATGACTGGGGCATGGTGTACATGTTCAAGTTGCTGAATGTTTTCTAATTAAGCAAACACTCTTGTGGGCAACTGGGTCACAGGGGATAGAGAACTAGATCTGGACTCAAGGAGACCTGAGTTCAAATCCCACCTCAATCAGTTACTAGTTGTATGACCTTGTACAAGTTATTAAGCTCTGTATATGTGTGTGTGTGTGTGTGTGTGTGTGTGTGTGTATATACACACACATATATATAGGTGTATATATATGTACATATATATATATATAGGTATATGTATATATAATAATACTTACCTTCCAGGATTGTTGTAAAGTTAAAATTATATAATATTTGTAAAGTGCTTTATAAATATTAAAGTACTATATAAGTACTAGATACTATTATTATTTAAGTATCTAATATATGAATTAAGTACCTAATATATGAAAAAAGCAACTAGGTGACACAGTGGATAGAGTTCCAGGCCTGCAGTCAATGAGACTCATCTTCCTGAGTTCAAATCTAGTTTCAGAAACTTACTAGCTATGTGGCCCTGGGCAAGTCACTTAACCCTGTTTGCCTCAATTTCCTCATCTGGAGAAAATGGCAAACTACTGCAGTGTCTTTGCCAAGAAAAACCCTAATGGTGTCACAAAGAATCAGACAGGACTGAAATGATTGATCACCAACAACAATAACAAAGTGCATGAATACACTATGATAGGTACTGTGTTTGTGAGACAAAAAGGAAAAGCAACAGAGTCCCCGCCTTCTAGACGCTTTTGTTCTAATGGGGAGATAGAAGGGTATAGGGGTTGATTTTGGGACTGTATTTGTGGTTTCATTAATAATAATGATAGCTAATATTCATATAGTACTTAGCCTATGCCAGGCACTGTGCCATATGGGGAGCTCCCAGGTGAAAACTCTCTCTTCCAATGCAGGCTGTCATCTTCTCTGCACCCTATACCCTGTTAGAGAATTGCCTAGAACTCTGAGATATTAAGTGACTTGCTCTGAATCACAGAACCAGTATCATTCAGAGATGGAGCTTAGGCCCAAGCCTTCCTGGATGGGAGGTCAGTTTTCTCTGCCCTCCACCAAAGGTGTCAAACACATCACCCACAATACTCCAAAGTGCGATCTCAAACAGATTAAAATACAACTGGGAAATGTTTAGCAAGATAAAGAAAAATACGATGAAGCATAGATAGTATTGCATTTTAAAACTCAGTTGACATGCTGTCCATAGGGATCCTTATGTAAGGTTTAATGGCCCTGGTTTCTATTTGAATTTGACCCTGTGGCACTACAACATCATGCTTGTACATAATTAGGCATGATAACAAGGAGGGTGTAATGGGGCGAAGGAAAGATTTTTTAAAATGACTGGAAAATTTGAATAGGAAGACATTACTTTTAGTTGGGGTAGGAGTGGATGGATCAAGGATTCCTAAAGGAATTGGCAAGCGTCCCTTATCTGGGTCTTTAGGAAAATGAATTTGGGAGGTTGGGAGGTTGGGATGAAGAGAGAGAGTATTTCAGACTCAGGAATCTTTTTTTGTCATTTACCAGTCATTTCTGACTCTTCGTGACCTCATTTGTTTGTTTTTGGCAGAGATACTAATTTGCCTTTTCCTTCTCCAGCTTATTTTACAGATTAGGAAACTGAGACAAACAAGGTTAAGTGACTTGCCTAGGGTCATGAAGCTAGTAAGTGTCTGAGACCAGATTTGAACTCAGGTCCTCCTGACTTGATGCTGGATGTTCAGTTTGTTGCACCACCTAACTGCCCTGGGGAGTAGTAGCAAATGCAATAACAACACACCAGGAGTTCATGTTCACATAGTGCTTTAAGGTCTACAAAGTGCCGTCTTCACCCACAAAAAAGTTAGGTTAGTATAAGTATCTAGGGTCACATATCTCCTAAAGTGACAATTAGGACTTCAGCCCAGGTCTTTCTGACTCCAGGTCTGGTGTTGTCAGTCAGTCAGTCAGTCAGTCAGTCAGTCAGTTGGTCAGTCAGTCAGTCAGTCAGTCAGTATTTATTAAACATCTACATCAGCATTGGTAAGAGCTGTGCTGTGTTGCCTTCCAGACAAGACAATAATGGTGCCTAGAAGAGGTGATACAGATGGGAAACTAATCAGAGGGCTCTGGGCTTCATGAAGATTCTCCAAACTAGAATGTGTCATCAGGACAGACAGATAGAGGAGAGGACTGTATTGGAGTATTGGAGTCAACTTGAACAGACTGAAGAGAGCCCATTGTTAAATTTTATAATTATGCCTTGGAAATTGGCAAATGCTACACACCAGGGGCTAATTTATTGTTTTGGAATTTTCAGAGTTAAGAAAGTGATGGGGAAAATATTAATAAAACAAACTTAGAAGTCTGTCAAGATAATTGTTCCCTGAGGGCTAGTTGTTAAGTATTGATCAGTATCCCCCTGGAGAGAGAGACAGAAAAACAGAGACAGAGACACAGAGAGAGACAGACACACACACACACGCATACACACACACAGATGCAACATTTCTTTTTTCCACTTAATAATATTTTATTTTTTCCAGTTACATGTAAAGATAGTTTTCAACATTCACTTATTTTTTTCCTCTTTCACTCTCCTCCTACTTCCCCAAGATGGCATGCGATCTGATATAGACTATACATGTACAATCATATAAAACGTATTTCCACATTAGTCATGTTGTGAAAGAAGAATCAGAACAAAAGAGGGAAACCACAAGACAGAAAAAATTTAAAAAAGAGAAAATAGTATGCTTTGGAGATACAATATTTCTTAAGAGCTTATAGGTGTTGTAAGTACAAACAAGACAAACCCTGCCCTCATGGGACTTACATTCTAATGGGGGGGGGGGAGAGAGAACAAATCATAAAGAGCTAAAAAGGATGAGGGAAGGATACCCTGGAATGAAGTGAAAAGAGTCCCTCATAAAATTATATTCCAGGCTAAGAACTCACTAATCAGGACATTGGCCTCAAGGTGGAGATTTCTCCAGGGTGGATGAAGATAGAGGCTACCATCCCTCTAGGGCTGGGTCTCAATTCCACTGATTGGGCCAATTAGAAACAATGTCAAATTACAGCCCCTCTTCCCCAGAGATTGTGGAGCTGTTCCCATTATATTAGCTGCCGCCAGTGTTGTCAGCATCTGTCATCAAAGACAAAGCATCGACAGAGACTGTGCCATCATCAGAAGAGCCAAGGGCTGAGCATTGGAAAAGGTTGACTGTTAGATGTGGCCTTCTGACAGCTCAAGGACAGACTAATATGAAGACCCACTTTACTGCTCTGACTAATCCTACCCACTCACCATGGCTTTAGCTCTGCCTTTCCTATAAAAAGGGACAGACAGCCCAAGGCCCTTCTTCCCTAGAGTTTGTCTTTTTTTTTTTTCAGTTGACCTTTACTCTTAGAAATCTGTGACCTCATTTTGGTTTCTGATTGTATTTTGGCATCCTGCTTCTGATATCCTGACCCTGACCTTCTAATTTGGACCCTGATGCTGCTGTATTCCTTACTCCTGCTTCTAGCTCATGGTGTTCAAGTTGGAAAATAGGCAGACTCGGGGAAAATAGGTTTCAAAGGGGGGTTTGAAAGGTCGTTTAGCTCCAATACATGCCAATGTCCCCAGCAGACATTCAACTCAAATCCTAGGTGTCTGTACTACAGGGGCACCAAAGCCTTCCTTGCCCACACAAGACAGAAACACAGTCCCTTCCAGAGAAGAATCTAGAAGAACTACCCGGAAGTAAGCCCCTTGGCTCTGCTCCCTGGATGTGGACTTTGCCATCCAGGAATGGTTGAGCCTCCTTGAAGATCCCAGCACTGCCTCTTGTCCCCAGTTCCTTCGTGAAAAGGCTGACAGTACCTGGGTCTGGATCCACACTAGTGAAATCCAATGAGAGAGTCCCAATTTCTGGAGTGCTTGTCCTTGGTCCAGTTGCAGTACATGGTATACATTACTCAAAAAGGAACACCTATATTACTTGAAAGCA
Source organism: Pseudochirops cupreus (assembly GCA_028627135.1). Classification (NCBI taxonomy): domain Eukaryota; kingdom Metazoa; phylum Chordata; class Mammalia; order Diprotodontia; family Pseudocheiridae; genus Pseudochirops; species Pseudochirops cupreus. The sequence goes on along the minus strand of CM053582.1, from coordinate 163,230,713 downwards.
GAAATTTAGTTTCTTGGGCAGTAATTTGGAGAGATCACTGGGTTGATAAGTGATGGCCCTATAAGAAAGGGGAAGACTGTTTTTCATCTTGGCTTATGGTGCTGATGACTTCCCAGCCTTTGTCTTTGGGGCTGACAGTGTTATCAAGGCGGATGGGCTTATTCTGTCCTTGTAGATGTTCATTCATTCATTATACTATCCCCCAAAGAAATCTCTCAGATTGTAGAAAATCAGCAAAGTGCAGTTCCCCATGTCACTTGAGTTGTTAGGAACAGCATCATACAGTGCCACTAAATAGTATGACAGCTATACAGTGTGAGAGAGTGCTGTATCTGAGTCAGAGGGCCTAGGTTCAGATCCTGGTTCTGGTGCTTACTATCCATGTGCCCATGGGTCAGTCATATACCTGTTAGGGCTGCAGTTTCCTTTTCTTTAAAATTAGTGTTTAGGATTCTGTGGTCTATTTCAACTCCAATCTTCTGATCCTACCATGGATTTGAAAGCACTTTTCAAATGTTTTCAGAGGGTGTGTGCTACACAAGGAAGGTATGCACATACATACAGAAGGAAAAAGGTAGCCAAAGTCCATCAATAGGTAAAATGTCCATCAGCGATCAGCAAATTAAAAGATTGGATCTGAGTTGACACTTTAAAGAAATCAATTTAATGGTGTGTTTACTTAACTGGGGGCTGCTGGCCTAATTAGGGGCTGTTAGTTCATCCAAGTATTATTCAGCCTGGTTAAATTATATATTGTTTTGTTATTTATTCTTTTGGCTATGAAACTAACTACTGTTGGGGATTTTTTTAAGCTGCTCTGAGATATTCTAAGAGTTCCTAATGAAGTCAGCTAAATAAACAAACCATTAGGTTGAGAACAGAAGAACCAATGTTCTATTTTTATTTATTCTTTAGAATTCCCAGGGATTGGAAGAGTTTGCTCATGAAAATCCCTCCCCATCCCCTGGGGATAAATAAAGCAAATGCTTTATAATGGTAACTAATATATAAGTTTATGCAAAGCAATTAACAAAAATGAGATATGTCAATAAGTTCTAAACAGTACCTTATAAGCTAGATTCAGTCTCATACAGCAGAGAGAACACTCCATTTAGTTTTATAAGATTCGGGGTTCAAGTCCTAGGTGGGACACTTATTAGTAGCCATGTGACTGTGTGCTAAGACTCCTTTGAGGCTCAGTTTCCTCCTCCATGAAATGATGGAACTGGACTGGAATCACTAGATAATCTCTGAAGTCTTTTCCAGCTCCAACATTCTTTGATTCTATTCATTTGTTCATTCAAAAATTGCATTTATTATATTAGCTGCCATTTATATGCCACTGCAAAGACCGCAAAGTGTTTTTTATACATCATTTCATCGGAACCTCACCATAAACCTGTGAAATCAGGACTATAAGTGTGCTTTTCTCTATTTTATCTTTGGAGAGGAGGAAGCCCAGAGTGGTTAAATGATTTGACTATGGTCACACAGTAAAGCAGAAAGGCAGGAACTTTACATCAACTGCTCTAACTTCATGTCCAGAACTCAGCCTACAACCTTACCATGTGCATGTACCCATCATGTACAGAGGATTGTGTTTGGCATAGAGGAGCATACAAAAGCAACTGAGACATATTTCTTGCCTTCATGAAGCTCACAATCTGTCATTAAAATAAGGTAACTATGAAGTCCTTCACTAAAGTTTTTGTCCAATGACTCATCATGGCTTGGAGAGGACCTTATACAGGACACAAACTCTAGCAGGTCCATCCAAAGTAGAAATGTTAAGAGTATGGACCCATAGATAGATTACATGCTTATTGGCTAGGGGCCAAATTCAGAGAGGCTTATCACTAAAATATTAGCTCTATTCTGTTCACCACTTATATTAATGGCAGGGACAAAAGCATAAATGGCACGGTAATCAAATTTACAGATGACAAAAATCTGTGAAAGATAGGTATCGCTTTGGAAAACAGATTCAAGATCATGTTATCCTGATAGATAAAAAAAAGTAGAGCAAATCTAATGAGATGAAATTTAATAGGAACAAACTTATTGTATTATGCTTGGCACAAAAAAGTCAACTATAAAAGTAGAGAATGAGAGAATCATGGCAAGACTTCCACTGATTTGATAAAGGCCCAGGGGTGTCAATTTCAATATGAAAAAAATAGTATGATGGGGCGGAGCCAAGATGGCGGCGTAGAAGCAGCAACACATCGCAGCTCTCACATAGCCACCCCAAAATACCCATAAAATAG
>CM053582.1:163196352-163227946 GCA_028627135.1 Pseudochirops cupreus | reverse complement strand
GACATAGGAGAGAATAGACTGGGGGAGGGGGGACACACTGGGATGGATGCTTTGGGGCATTGGGTGGGGGAAAGAGGGGGAGAAAATATGTAACTCAAAATCTTGTGGAAATGAATGATGCAAACTAAAATAAAATTAAAAAAAAAAGAAAAAAAAGATCTTATGGAAGTGAATGTTGTAAACTAGAAATAAATAAATACATGAAAAAAAAACCAACTCGAGGCTCTAGCTGATCATGAAAAGTGGCAAATACGTGCTAGGTTACAAACAGACCCTGAAAATGATCAGACAAGGCAAAGCCAAGTTGGTTATCTTAGCCAACAACTACCCAGCCTTGAGAAAATCAGAGATAGAATATTATGCTGTGTTGGCCAAAACTAGCATACATCCAGATAGGAAATGGCTAATTCTAAAACCATCTATGAAATCTCTATCTCTGTATGTTTATGTGTGTATGCACATGTGTGCATGAGCACACATGTACACAGAAGCTTCCGGGGGCTCTGTCATTTCTTAGAGTCTGGGGGTAGTTAAGTGATAAGCTTCAAGTGTTTCCTGTCTTTGAAGGGAATCCTCTCTCTTCAAGTGTTTCTCTTTCAGCCTCAGACCAGCCCTTTCAAGACAGCAGCTTTGCAGTGCTCAAGAGCTCTTGCTCTCTCCCTTGCTGGGTCTGAGCTATTAGTGCCTCACTCTAGTATATTAATTGGGCTCATTGACCCTTTATTCATCTCCCCCCCCTTACAACTCCCACCCCAGTTCCAAGTTCCTTGATCATCTTCAGGATGGTCTACAAAACTGAACAGGTAAGTCTGCATAAATCACAGAGGGAGGACATTTGCTTGCCCATCCTGAAGGTTGAAATGGGGAAAAACACAGTGAGGTGTGTGGGAGAGGGATGTATTATAGGGTTTCTAGATAGCTTTTCCCAATACCAGTCAGCTATGCAGCACAGATCTTAGCAACCATTAGATCCCTAGCCTAAATTTGGGGTTCTGAGCTTTACATACTATCCATGTATCCTGTCTTGTGGGTGGGGGAAAATTATTCGTTTAAGCATTGCCTCTGAAGTCTCCTGAGCTTCCCCTTTCCCCCACCATCCCTGTAGGGTGGTCTCAACACCTTTTAGTTAGACTCCCTTATAACCTCATTCCCCAAATCTGCATAGAACACAGACAAGGTATTAGCTTCTATCTCCTTTTGCTCCTCTCTTTTCTCCTCGTCTCTTTGGAAGATGCTGCTGAGGATAAAATTCTGTCACAGGGAAACTGATGTAATGCTTTTATGTAAGGTTTATATAGCCTCTCCACTTTCCTATACTTCTCTTCTGAGGGACAATAAAATCCCTGTTCATAAGGGTTACTTCTAGATAAACTATAGTGGAGAGGGTATGGACCGTGTTAAATTTTCTACACTAACTAGCTGGATCAGTCAACCAATGGGCACCTAGGAGAAAGTCTTTTCTGATGTCTAATTGTACTATGAAGGTAACCCTAGGGGGCTATGCAAATTCTGAAGTTTTTCCCATGCTGGAAAGAATGTGACTGTGGTTTCAGGGACAGAGTATGTCTGCTCTCTCAGAAAGGGCCTAGTGAATCATTAAGAGGCTGGTCACTAGATGAAAAATTGTTTGCCTGTGATGACCCATAAAACCAAGCATAATACAATTATTGCCCTTGTATAGCTAAAGAAGGTGCAACTAGGTGGTACAGTGTATAGAGTTCCAGTCCCAGAGTCAGGAAGACTCCTCTTCTTGAGTTCAAATCTGGCCTCAGACACTTTCTAGCTGTGTGATCTTGGGCAAGTCACTTAACCCTGTTTGCCTCAGTTTCCTCATCTGTAAAATGAGCTGGAGAAGGAAATGGTGAATCACTCCAGTCTCTTTGCCAAGAAAACCCCAAATGGGGCCACAAAGAGTCAGACGTGATTGAAACTACTGAATAACAATATAGATAAAGAAATAGGCTATAAGAAATAAAATGGCCTGCTAAGGTCACAAAGCCAGGACAAGAACCCTGCACGTTGCACTCCAAATCTAGTCTTCTTCCCACTGTCAGGCTACACCCCTCAGAATCATGTTAGAGCTGGAAATGACCAGATCACTGGAGAGATCCAAGCCGGGACATAAGCCTAAGTTCTTGTATTCTTTCTATTATATTATGAATCAGCCGAGGTGTGCAACCAGCATCTGGTTAAGTCAAGCCTAGACCTTTAGAACAGAAATGATGGTGAAAAAATAAGTCATTCATAAATAGTCTTCAAAGTCTGGAAAGCTGGAATGAAGGTATAAGGAGGCTGCACCTAGGAGATTTTCCCTCCCAATAGTAGGCTGCAACCAAGAGACTCCAAAATGGATAAAGGTGAAGTGAGAAGGGAGAAAGGAAGAGGCAAAGGGGACAAATATTCTCCTTAGAATTTTCACATCATGAGGAGGTCACAAGTGAGGTTCTAGCTGACAGCTCAGACCAATTTTGAATGTATGAGTATCAGGTGGCTCCCCTTAAGGTTAGGGCAGACAGGTGTGGTGGGCAGGGAAGGCTGAACCCTCTTTAAAGGACAGAGGGGATGGGCCCTGGTAATCCAATATCTCCTCTGGCGCCACCGAGCTCTTCATCCCCAAATCCATCACTGCAAATGAACCAGGTGACAGGATTAAATATCCCCTAATTGCAACCCCCTGGGGGGAGCTGTGCCAGCTGTCGCTTCCACATGCCTAGCCCAGCAGATGGGAGATCAGATATCAAAGGGCAACCCCTTACGGCACAGGAGGCAACTAGGGTCTCAGACATATGGGCTAGGATGGATAGAATGTCAGAGGTCAAATCACAGGGTGCCCTGTCAACTCAGAGACATTGACATTGTTCTGGGCTGCTAAGTCCCAAAGAGTTGTTGGGAGGATCTCTTCCCCCACCATCCCTGTAGGGTGGTCTTCAACACCTCCTACTTAGACTCTATGATAACCTCATCCCCCTAAATCTGCATAGAACACAGACATGTCATTAGCTTCTACTTCCTTTTGCTCCTCTCCTTCCTCCTTGTCTCTCTTTGGCAGATGATGTTGAGGATAAAATTCTATCACAGGGAAACTGATGCTTATACATACATAGAAGTCAACTTGTCCAATTCCCTCCCTCCAGACAGGCTGGCACCTTACCACAAGTGAGCAATTTCCTTCTTCCATTAGAAGCAGCTAGGTGGTACTGGACCTGGAATCATTAAGACTTAAGTTCAAGTTCAGTCTTAGAAACTTGCTAACTGTATGATTGTGGGTAAGTCATTTACTTTCAGTCTACCTCAGTTTCCTCATCTGTGAAATGAGAGTGATTGGGGCAGCTAGGTGGCGCAGTGAATAGAGCACTGGCCCCAGAGTCAGGAGGACCTGAGTTCAAATCCAGCCTCAGACACTTAACATTGACTAGTGGTGTGACCTTGGGCAAGTCACTTAACCCCAATTTCCCTGCCCTCCTCCCTCGAAAAAGAAAAAAAAAAGAAATGGGAGTAATAATGGCACCTATCCCTGCTATAGCACTGCTGTAAGAATAAAATTAAAGTGTCTAAAGCACTTTGAAAATGTTGATGCTCTATGTAAATGTAAGTTAGTGTTCTTATTTTATAGATAAAGAAACTGAGTCTAAGAAAGGTTAAATGACTTAATGTTTTCAAATTATGCCTAAGATCTTACCTCACTTCTACCCTTACCACAAACAGTACCCAGCCCAGAATCATTAGAAATCAGCTAGTGAGGCTCTGTAGGAACAAGGAACATTTTTCTTTGTAAGAAGAACCCATCCCTACAAAAATGCTCACGGCAATTGCAAAGAATAGTTTCCTTGCCCAGCCCAGCACAGTCCAGCCAGCACCAGGGTGGAGGAAACCTCTTGGAGGGGGCCTCCCTGGGGCCCAGGTTGTCAGTAAACAGACAACAAAAGGGCTATGTTGGGTTTTGCCTTAAAAAGATTGCAAAAGCCAAACAGCCTAGTCCTGGGCTAGATCTAATGGTGGAATTACTCTGACTCTGACCTTCATAATCACAATCTTATTGAATAGTATGCTTTCCCAGAGGGACTGTGCAGAAGATATTGCAACCTTATTTTTCCCTTGGGTGGCCAGTTGGGTCTGAGAGGACAGTAAGGAGGGGAGCTAAGCAGTCTAGGAAGGGCTATTCTTAATGCATTGAATGGTCTGTCACTGTCTGCTGTCATCACATTCTGTGCAGGCGGGGGTGTGGCACTTTAGGAACTTGTTGTTGAGCCATTATTCAGTTGGGTCCAATTCTTCATGACCCCATGTGAGTTTTTCTTAGCAAAGATACTGGAGTGGCTTGCCATTTCTTTCTGTAGCTCATTTTACAAATGAGGAAACTGAGGCAAACAGGGTTAAGTGACTTGCCCAGAGTCATATTGTTAGTAAATGTTTAAGAATGACTTTGAATTAATAAAGACGAGTCTTCCTGACTCCAGGTCTGGCACTCTATGCACTGCACCACCTAGCTGTCCACTTAGCTGCACTTTAAGAAATGCTCCAGTAAACAACTATTCCATCATCATGAAATCATGGGAATATGGTTAATGTACAGAATTAGATTTGAGGCCAATCTCTGGAATGTATTAGTTACCTTGTGCAATAACTTGACTTTTTTAAATATCAGTTTCCTCGTCTATAAAATGGGGATATTATCCACCTCACAGGACTACGTTAAGAAGGCATTTTTGAATAAAATACTCTAAAAATGCAAACAAGTGTGCTATGCTATCTGCAAATGACCAACTTCCCCCCAAAACTCATGTAAATGATTTCGCAATGTGAGTAGAGATTGCTTTTGTTTTTACTGGATGATCCTATCAATGGTTAAGTTAGTCCACAGTTCTGAGATGAGTTGAGCTAGTGCTAATTAGAGAAACACTCCTGAGACTCATCCAGGGTGCTTCTACATATGAGGTACCAACTGAATATTGGGAACCAACTGAAGACAAGATAACCTCTGAGTGAAAAGAGACTTGTTTGATATCAGTGTGTTCTGGCATAAAGATGCATTAGTCAGGGCTTGGATTGACAAGATCCAGAAATTGGGAAATAGTGAGGGGTTCCAGAGCTGTGCAGAGTTCCTGAATTGTCTAGAGGAGGGCAACCAGGATGGTAAAGGGAATTGAATGCATGAGGATGAGTTGAAAGAACTGACGACTTTTAATTGGGAGCAGAAAAGACTCAGGGGAGAGGGGAGAGATGGGGAGAAAATTTGGAATTCAAAATCTTGTGGCAATGAATGTTGAAAATTAAAAATCAATCAATTAATTAATTATTTTTTTAAAAGATTCAGGAGAGACTCGAAAGCTGTTTTTAAGTATTTGAGAAGGCTGTGATGTGGAGGAGAGATTAGATTTGTTCTATTTGGCCCACAGAGGCAATGGGTAGAAGTTTACTGGTGGAGAATTGATGCTTGATGTCAGAAAAAATCTTCCTAATAATAAAAACTCTTAGTTGAATTGGCTACTTCAAGCAATGAATTGTTCATCCTCTTTGGAGGTCTTTAAGTAGAGGCCAAACACCTTGGTGGACACATTGTTATGGAGATTCCTTTAGTCTTTGAGTTGAACTTGATGGGCCTGTAGGTCCAGCTCTGAAATTCTATGATTTTATGACTTAGAAATATCCAATACTGCACACATTTACTAAAGTTAACTTGGACAGATCTGAATCTTTCTTTAACAATTCAGAAATATGTCAGAATTTTTCAGAGTTGTTGGGTTCTCATTGCACAGTATTGTCCAGCTTTCTAGAAGTTCCCCTCATCCCAGTTATTTAGTAGATAGCACAGAAAAAATTAAGTAACAGTTTAATGGTTCCTTAATATCCACTGTAACCCCAGGAATTCTAGAGCAACAGATGCTTTGCATCCTAGGACTGATCCCTTGGATTTTTTTGTATTAAATCAGAGAGGGACCTAGGAATATGGAAAACATGCCCAGTGTGATCCAGAATCCTGTGGTATTCCTGCTAGTTAGCTGAATCGTCAGTCATCATCAGACCAGCCACTGATGTAAATCAACCAATTAAAAGTCATGATTGGTCTGATGAAGAATGGCAGATCAGCTAGCCAATCATGTTGGTTTATCCCACAACTGATCTCTAGAGTCTCACTAGCACAATATTCTATACCTTGGAGCAGTTTGGGATCTCATTCAGGTGGACTTACTTATTGAAATAAACAAAAGATACTTTATGTAAGGCAATCTTGCTAGAAAGCTGTCCCACACCTGGACCTAAAAGATTAACTATAGGGAGGTATCTATGTAAGAGGAGGCGTCTAGGTGGCTCAGTGGATAGAGTTCTGGGTCTGTAGTCAGGAAAATCTGAGTTCAAATACAGTCTTTTACTAGCTGTGTGACCCTGGGCACACATCACTTACCTTCTGTTTGCCTTAATACATTGGAGAATGAAATGGCAAACCACTGCAGTATCTTCACCAAGAAAATCCCATGGACAGCATTGGTGTGCTGTGGTTCATAGGGTCATGAAGAGTTGAACAGGACTGAACAACAACAATCTATAGAAGAAATTTTGAACTTCTAGACAAGTTCAATTGGAAAGGGACATGGTTATGTAATAAATGTTTTAATAATGACTTACATTTTCACAGTGGTTTACCATTTAAAAAGCACTTCCATTTCAACATTTCTATGAAATCGGTGATATTTTGCATTTAAATCAGATGATTTTCCCTCCTCTTTTCTCATCATATCCTCTCCTCATTGTGTGCTTTTTGCTCATGACCCTCCCTGTCTCTAGAATGGGCTCATAACTGTTACCATGGAAATTGCTTCCTTCTTTGAAAGCTCAATTTAGGTCTCACTTTCTTCATGAAGCTTTTTGGATTTCATTATTACCCGTCTCTCAAATTTACCTCCTTTCTAGACTTTCTTTTTCTTTGTACCATCATTTTTTCTTGCATCACAGATTCAAAGTCATTATTTCTGAGTCCCTAGTAGTCCTCAACCCATAAAATCCATTTGTTTGCCAAATCTTATTGAGTCTACTTCCATAATATCTCTTGTATCTCACCACTCCACACTACTCATATGGCCCTTTTAGTTCAGGCCCTCACTGATGCTCACCTGGATCATTGCAATAGCCTGCTAATTTGTTCCCTTATATCACATGTCCTTGATCTCCAATCTATTCTCTACAGGTGAATGATTTTTTTAAAGCACAGGTCTGCTCATATCACTCCTCTACTCAATAAATATCAGTGATTCCCTATTGTCTCTAGGATCAAATATAAATTCTTCTGTTTCACATCCAAAATCCTTTACAATCTGACCCCAACATACCTGGGACAAGTAGGTAGCAAAATAACTGGAGCACTTGATCTGGAGTCAGGAAGACCTGAGTTCAAATCCTTCCTCAGAAACTGACTCATTATATAACCTGGGCAAATCATTTAACCACCTTGAGTTTCATTTTCTTTATCTATAAAAGGAGGGTTTGGATTTGATGACCTTTAAGAACCCCTCCAGCTCTAAATCTATGATAGTGATGTGATGTCTTTTCAGCCATATTATATGTTACTCCCCGTCCCACATAGTACACTTCAAACTTGCCTTCTTGCTGTTATCAAGATGTCACTCTATCTCTTGTTTCTACAGCTTTATACTGGTTATGTCCCTCCATACCCAGAATATATCAATCAATAAACATTTAAGTGCCCACTATGTGTGAGGCATTGTGCTAAGTGCTGAGGATACAAAAAGAGGAAAAAGGCAGTTCTTGCCGTTAAGCAGTTCACAGTCTAATGGGAGAGACAACAAACATATATACTTAAATAAGCTGGAGACAGGATAAGTAGGAAGTAAGAAACAGAGGGAAGGCACTAGAATTAAGAGGGGTTGGGAAAGGCTTCCTGTAGAAGAGAGGCTTTCAGTTGGGACTTGGAGGAAGCCAGAGAAAATAGTAGATGAAAATGAGGAAAGAGAGTGTATTGTAGGCATGGGGGACAGCTAGAGAAAATAGCCAAAGTCAAGAAATGGATAGATGGAGTATCTCATTCAGGTAACGTTAAGGAGGCCATTGTCAGTAGATAAAAAATATATGACAAGGAGGATCATGTAAAAAGACCAGAAAAGTAGGAGGCATTTTGAGTTATGAGGACTTTGACAAATAGAGGATTTTGTATTTGTCTCTGGAGGCAATAGGAAGCCATTGGAGTTCATTGAGCTGGGATGGGATGGGGGAGTGAAATAGTGTGACCTGCACTTTAGGAAATTCACTTTTGTGGCTGAAGGGAAGATGGAATGGAGTGAGGGAAGACTTGCAGTATGCAGACCAATCAGCATGCTATTGCAAGAGTCCAAGCATGAGATGATGGAGATCTACACCAGAATGGTGGCAGTGGAGAGAAAGGGATATATTTGAAAGATGTTGAAAAGGTGAAATCAACAGGTCTTGGTAACTGACTGGATATGGGGGGAGGGGGGGTAAGAGACAGTGAGTCAAGAATGACCCTTAGGTGGTAAGCCAGAGAGACAATGAGGACAATGATGCTCTCTACAGTAATAGGAAAGGTAGGATAAGGGTAGGGTTTGTGGGGGGGAAAACAAGTATCACACCCTCTGCCTCTTAGAGTCCTTTTGTAATTTTCAACACTTCACCCAAGTAGCCATTTTATCCCATCTTCTACATGGAATCTTTTCTGAACCTCCCCAGATTTTAGTGTCTCCTCCCCAAATTATCTTTTATCTTGTATATTTAGTAGGTGCCACACTTCTCTCTAAATTCTAGAATGGGGCTTGCTCCCCATTCCCTACAACTTGTACCCATATTAGTAAATTGGGTACTCAGATCAGCAAACTGCTATTAGTACTCTAAAGGTTCCAGGAGTAACCCTTTTGGGTTATTTCTACTACTATAGTTCCTGAGCTCCCACTTGTGTATTTCCCATTAACAAATGAGCCAGATGACTCAATTATATCTTAATAACAACAACAACAACAACACTCAAGTCAAATAAAGAACCATAACTACATAACATTCTACCCATAACACTTGGTGCACTTCCCCTCCAATGGACAAATTGTCACCTAGGGGAGACTGAACACAAACGTGAAGTACCATGTTAATTAGGCATATGTGTAGGAACTCATTTGGCCAGGGCAATTCACAATTCTAGAACATCAGGCCTCAATGTCCTTTCTGTGGGACTGTTCCCACAAAGTTCTCTGGCAGGGGTAATAGGTGTCTCTTTTGCTAAGTTTGGCTACTCTATGGTCATGCTGGACAGCTCCATCCCAATGCTGCTTCACTGAGGGACCAACCAACCCTATCCACAACTAGGCTGGATTGTGTGAATTCCTTGCCAGAAAAGTGCTACATTCTTAAGAAAAAGAGACCTAGGATTTGTAGATACTTTCCCCAATTCTTCTGCTTTGGCTGAATTCTGGTTTCTTTTCACCTCCCCTTCAAGCATTGGAGAGAAGAATTGTGTCTCTTATCTTCCTTGCAGTTCTGAGGTCTTAGATCAACTTTTGGCTTTCAGAGGAGTGTCCCCCCAGTAAGAGAACTTACTCTTTTTATGATAAATAGTACATTACCAGAACCTCATCTGCGCCAACTATGCCATAGCCAGGCAACGTATTTTGTCCAATAGTCATAAAATAGTTCTAGGGTTCAAGGTTCCCCATTTATTAACTCCAGAATTCTCCTATCGGTCATATGCAAATGATCAGCTGGGAAACAAGGTATTAAGGTAGAATGGACGACATACTTTCTCTGTACACAGCCTTCTTACTGTTTTCTTTATGGAAGGCTCATGTTTCAATCAGAAAATTGATAGTCTTAAAAAAACATACTGTTAAATATCCATTAGGCATATATCTAAGTGCATGTTGTTTTCCCCAATAGAATATCATTTTCTTTAGTATGGTGTCTGTCTCTATGTCCAGCTCTATCCCAGTGCCTGACACATAATAGTGTTTAATAAATATCTATTGATTGATTTTGCCTGGCACATTTTCCCCTAGCTGCAAGTGATTTCTCTGGAAATTATTCAAGACATATTTGCCTGGATATTTTGTTTGCATCTGTCACACTTTCCCTTGTATCAGGAATGGGGAACCTGCAGCCTTGAGGCCAACATGTGGCCCTTTAGTTCCTCCAAGGTGGCCCTTTAATTGAATACAAGCTTTGTCATTCTGTGAACCTTGGATTCCATCAAAGTGCCCCACTGGAGGACCTAGAAAGCCACATGTGGCCTCGAGCTGGCAGGTTTGGCTTCCTATCATAGTTACTTGTACACACGCTTTTCGTGTCCACCTCCCACTGTTAAATTGTCATTTACTTGAAGGAATCCTTTGTATCCCTATTGCCTAACACTATGCTCTGCACATAATAGGAATAAGTTCATGAAATGAATTTAGTAAAACAGTTCTTATTATTCCCATTCCACAGCTGAGGCTAGAACAAGGTAAATGACACACTAATTGTAACATGCATAAAATTCATGTGTGTCAGGACTAATTCATGTGACCCTAAGTTTTCTGACTCTAAGTTCAATGCTCTCTCCACTATGCCTGCTGCCTTCCTTTCATTCCCTAGTACATTTATATATTTGTTTACCAGCTGAGGGAAATTAAATGATATGAGTAGACACTACTAATTGAAATAGCAGTAAAACATCTCTGAAATTATAAGTTAATGGTCAAAGAGTATTCACTTAATAAAAATTTTTATTTATACACCACTATCTAGGAACATACCTATTGGAAAATATGTCATCAATGAAACATGTGGGTTAAAAAGAAGAGAGAAAGGAAGGAAGAAAGCATTTATCAAGCTCCTACTGTGTGTCAGGCACTGTGGTAAGTGCTTTATAAATATTACCTCATTTGGTCCTTGCAACAATCCTAGGAGGTAGGTGCTACTATTATCATTTTACAGTTGAAGAAATGGAGGCAGACAGAGGGTAAATGACATACCCAGGGTCATATAGCTAATGTCTGAGGCTAGATTTGACTGACTATAGACTCAATGTTGGACATATGAGGAGGGTAAGAGATAAGTGATGGGCAGCCCATGTACTCCACTGGCATTTTTATAGCACTAATAAGTCAATCAGCAAGTATTTTTTTTTTGCTTTTTTTTTTTTGGAGGAGGGAAGGCAGGGCAATTGGGGTTGAGTGACTTGCCCAAGGTCACATGGCAGTAACTGTTAAGTGTCTGAGGCCAGATTTGAACTCAGGTCCTCCTGACTCCAGGGTGAGTGCTCTATTTACTGTGCCACCTAGCCACCCCTCAGCAAGTGTTTATTAAGCTCCTACAATGTACTAGCCTCTGAGGATAGAAATACTAGGAGTGAAACAATTCCTATTCGCAAGAGTTTATATCCCAAGAGAGAGAGGGGTAGAAAGAGACAGCAAGTATACATATTCCTGTAGAGAGAAAGTATACAAATAAAAAAAATATTGTGAAGTTAGAGGGAAGACACTAGTAGTTGAGGAAATTGAGGAAGGTTTCATTTAGAGGGTGGCATCTTGAAGGAGGAAAGAGACTCTATGGGACAGGAGTGAAGAGAGTTAGCATTCCAGGCATGAGAGATAGCTAGTACATGAGGAACACAGCGAAGGTTGGAGTGGCCTGAGTGCTGAGTTTGGGAAGAAGAATAAGGCAAAATTAGGCTGGAGATATAGGGTGTGAAGGGCCTCAGAGGCTAAGCAGAAGAGTTTATATTTGAACCCACAAGCAATGGAGAACCACTGGAGTTTTTCACATAGGAAAGTGATATGGCCAGAACTGCTCTTGAGGAAACTCCCTTTGGCAGCAATGTGGAGCATGAGAGCAAGGAAAATTAAGAATGGCTCCCAACATACCATGTAGGCTCTCTGGGGCAAACTTAAAGGCAGACAAGGATTAGAGTCACACAGGATGGGCAAGCAACAAATGGGTTGGGGACTGCGTCATAAGAGGGAGCACTCACATTAACAAAAGCTCAGCTTCAAGGTACAAATGTGACCCAGTCCTACAAGACAGCAGGCAATAGTGGATTTCTCCTTCCTGCTTCCCTGGTGTCTATGTTTACACAATGCCAAAAAGCTAATCAATTCAGTTAATGTGGTGAATGAAATCAGGGCCACATAAGTAAAACTGGGCAAAATGAATGGAAGGAATTTGTCAGTACAGAGGCAATGTGGTGTAACTGAATGAGTACTGAATTTAGAGCATTTTAAACTCGGGGCACAGGACTTGCATTTGCAACCCAGATATGCCACTTGGCACTACCTCCATGAACTTGGACAAGTCACTTAACTACTTTGAACCTCAGTTTTCTCATCTGTCAAATGAAGGGCTTAGAATTGAGCACCTCTAAGATCTACCCCCCCTTTTTTCTAGAACTCTAGATTTATGACTCCATGATCCAACTCATCTGGTCCAACTCATCTGGGTCAGAGATGTCAAAGACATTATCTGGCTAGCTATTCTTTCCTTCTTTCCTTCCTTCCTTCCTTCCTTCCTTCCTTCCTTCCTTTCTTCTTTCCTTCCTCCTCCCTCCCTTTATTCCCTTTTTTTTCCCTCTCCCTCTCTCTTTTTACTTCCCTTCCTCACTTCCTTTTTTTTTTCCTCTCTAGAATAGTTTTCTCTATCTTGTCTCGTCTAGAAGCATAGGGACTACTCATAGGCCTGATGTCACCACTCATCAGCATTGGAACTATGACTTCCTCTGCTTCTGAACTGGGCCAGTTTTCCCCTCCTTGTTCAACTTGATGGTGCTACTTCCTTCCTTTCCTCCCTGCCAAGTCCCAATAAGATCATCATAATGATATCAAATTTAGTGGAAACACTCAATTGGTTTAGCCCACTATAGCTTTGAACTCCTGAGCTCAAGATATCCACCAGCTTCATCCTCTCAAGTAGGTGGAATTACATGTATAAACCACCATACCTGTCTGGACATTTGCAAAGATTCAGATGTTCGTTGTCATCTAAACCAAAAACCTGGATATTGGGAGGTTGTACATCACATAGCTCAATATGTGTGTACACAAGGCTCCTAATATAGTCATTTTACTGAATTATCTAGTTAATTCAGCCAAACAACTGACTTTTCAAAAGATCTGAATGGTATATAAATAGATATGACCCAATTGTCCAGTTGTTTTGAGATAGCTGTCTTGGCCACAGAAAGAAACTTATAGTCTTTGAATCCAAAGAACCTAATATCAAAAGGGGGTGGGGAACAGGAACAAACAAAGAAAGAGTATGTCACTGAAAAATCACCCAATATTTTCATCTTGGGACTCTTTGGGATAAATTATGACAAGAGCCTACATTTTAAGCCCTGGCTTTGATATCATGCAGCAGATCCACATTTCTAACTGGGTTGCTGGCTATTTTCACTTGGAACTTAAATCTCAACTTGTCCAAAAAAGAACTATCATTTCTCTCCCCAGACCTTCTCCTCTCTATGCCTATCTCATTCCTGTCAAAAGCATCACTGTTTTCCCAGGCACCTCAGCTTGAAATCTTGGTGATTCTTTTTAACTATTCCCTTTTCTTCATCTCTCAAGTTGAATCTTCCTGAACTCTTTCAATAACCTCCTAACTGGTCTCGCCACCTCTAGTCTCAGCCCAAACACAACATATCCAAAATGAACTTGTGTTTCCCCCTGAAACTCAGCCATCTTCTGAATTTCCCTGTTATCATCAAAGCTTCCATTATCCTTCCAGTCCTCCATGTTTGCAACTTCAGTTCATCCTTGTTTCTCACTCCACATGTCTGATGAGTTGCCATTTTTCTGTCATTTCTATTGCCACAGCAGGTCTGTATACAGTCCTTTCTCTCCACTCACACAGCTGCTGCTGTGGTATAGACACTCATCACCACATGCCTGGCCTACTTCAATAGCCTGATGCTTGAACTCCCTTCCTCAAGTGTCTCCTCATACTAAGCCATCATTCATTTAGCTGCCAAAATACTCTTCCTAAAGCATAGATTTGACCATGTCTCCTCCCTATTGATAAATTCCAATGGCTCCATAGTACATCCAGGTTCAAATATAAAATCCTCTGTTGGGCTTTTAAAGTCCTTTCAACCTGTCCCCTTCCTAGCTTTCAACCTTCTTACATTTTACCCCTTTCCACGGACTCTGCAATCCAGTAACACTGGTTCTCTCTCTCTCTCTTTTTTTTTTTGCCTTGCGCATACCATTCCATCTCCTTACTCTGTGCCTTTTCGCCTTCTGCCCCCCATTCCTAAAATTCTCTCCTCACCTCCATTTTGGCTTTTCTGGCTTCCTTCAAGCCTCACTTCAAACCCTCCCTTCTTCAAGAAGCCTCTCCCAGTCCCCACCCCTACCAGTGCTAGTGTCTTTTCTCAGAGACTACTTTCTGTTTAGCCTATATGTATTTTATATGAACAGAGTAGTTTGCACATTATCTTCCCACTAGAATGTGTTCTTCTTAAGGGCAGGGGTCACAGTTTTGCTTTTCTTTGTATCTCCAGACTTAGTACAGTAACTAGTGAGCATGGTAGGTGCTTGATAAATATGTGGTGACCATTTTTGACTGACAGTTACCAAAGAAAGTGATTTTTTTAAAGCACAGATTTGACCATGTCACCTCCCCTCCTCAACATACTCCAGTGGGTCCTAATTATCCCTAGCATCAAATATAAATTCCTCTTAACATTCAAAGGTCCTGACCATCTGGTCCCTTCCTATCTTTCTAGTCTTATATTTAATTCCCTTATGCACACATTTAACAATATTGGCTTACCTGTTGTTCCCCATGCTTGTCGAGTTATCTCCTTTCTCTGTGCCATTGTACTAGCTGTTTCCCAAGCCTATAATGGCCTCCTCTCCTCCCCCTATCTCTGCAGCTGAAAAGCCTTTGTTTCCTTCAAAATTTAGCTTAAGTTGAGGCATCTAGATGGCACAGTGAATAGAGCACCAGCCCCGGAGTCAGGAGGACCTTAGTTTAAATCTAGCCTCAGACACTTAACACTTACTAGCTGTGTGACCTTGGGCAAGTCACTTAACCCCAACTGCCCTGCCTTCCCCCTCCAAAACAAAAAAAAAAAAGATTTAGTTCAAGTTCCATCTTCTGTAGGAGCCCTTTCTGGGTCCCTCCAAATGCCAGTACGCACACACACACACATACACACACACACACACACACACATATACTCTCCCATATACACGTGTGTGTATGTTATCTCTTCCACTAGAATGTAAGCTCCTTAAGAATAAGGATTGCTTTATTTTTGCCTCTGTATCCCTTATGCCTAAGGGGATTTCTTTACATTGCTGTCAGAATAATCCTCCATATTAGAAGATTATAGATACGATCATATCCTTGGTTGGAGCGTGACCTGCACAATCTGCCGTCTTCCTAATTTTCTAAGTAACACCATTCTCAACCGTTGATCCAGGTCTCCTGCCCTGTCTCCTGCCTGCTGTCGAAAGGGGAGAAAAACCATTTCATAGCACACCAGACTCCTCCCTTCCAGGGAAGAGGAGAAAGATCATTTCACCAAGTCTCCAGACTTGTCTTTTGCCTTGGAGGAAGGGAAGTAGCAACCTTTTTTCAGGTCCAAGTACCTGTCCCTTCATCTGACCTCCCAAAGGTTCCCCAAGGACTCTGTCCTGAGGTCAGACCTCTATGGACAATGAAAATCTACCCAAGTTCATTCCTCAATGATCAGCAGCCTTGCCCTGGTCATAGCTTCACTATCCCATTGATTTTGACCCCCCTGTTTTCATCATTCAAACTTGTTCCCGTCCCTCACTGCTCAATACACTATTCATTGTCTGTCCTCTGTTCCACATCTCTTGCTTTCTAACTTCTATGCCTTTGCTATGCTGCTCCATATCTTTTACCTGGGATAGCCTCTCTCCCCATTTCTACCCGTTAATTCTCTTAACCATTCTTCCATTTCTAGCTCCGTTGCATCTCCTCCATGAAACCTTGCCTGTAAGAAAGATACTTTCTTTCCTTGTACTTTTTTCCTGTTCCATTCCTTGTTCCTTTTCCCCTGACAATTATGTGCACTCCCTTCTGACTTGATAGTGTATTTCATAACAGCAACTGAAAGTCTAGGTGGAATTGTATCTCCTACAATGGCCATCTTTGTATTCCACACATAGTAGACACTTAATTTTCTTTTTTATATTGGGTAGCCGATATCAGTTTGGGTAGGGTTATTGCTAGGAAGGCTATATGTCTTTCTCTGGCTCTGAGTTCCGGGTCTACACAAAGTGCTTATCTCTCTGGTATAGCATAGTTCTGTGTCAGCCTGGCCTTGCCTTTCACCCCTTTAGGCAGGAGGGTCCCTGACAATTCTGACAAGGGGTGGGGATTGGTTAGGCCATTCATTGGTTCTGAAGGTTCTTCTATTTAAAACAATTTGTTAGGCACCTCATGATTTACGGCTGCAGTGGAAAATGGGGCTGAGTATTGATTCTTGGCCTTTTCTATTGCAAATGGGCGTAATGTTTTATAGGATGTCAGAATAATAGCGGTGGGCACTCTATCAATGTCAAATGTTAAAAATGATCAGCTATTGTGATGTAGGAGATTAAATATGAAAGCTTGATGGGTATATAAAAGTGAAATGGCAATAATAAAGGGATTTTTATGTTCGGCTCGTTGCTCTCTGGAATCCACCTGGGGAGCTATTAGAGCCAATTGTGCTGATCAGTGACATATCACCATGGGTTAAAGGATGGGACAGGTGCTCCCCCTCCCTAGGCAGTTCTGAGCAGGGCAGGGTGTGGTGGTGGGGGTGGGGGAGGGGAATCAAGCTGTGAAGAGTGATGAGTTCATTTTTGAGTGTCAGGTGTCTTGGGCAAACTACTGCAAAGCTAAGATGTGACTCCTAGGGGTTGCTGGGAAGAAAGAGCATGAGACAACTCTGGGAAAATAATAGACTCCAGAGATCATTTAGGCCACCATCCAACCCTTGGATGCCAGAGGAAACCTAGCAGCAGTCTGCTAGTAAATGTTTAACACCTAGCTCTTCCTAAATAAATAAATAAATGGAGTGTGCAGGACACTTTTTTGAGTTTAATCTGAATTATTAACATTTTCTCTATCACTTTAGGTCTAGACAATGAACAAAACAATAAATCAAGTCCTAGTTTGTAGCATTTGCAGATTTCTGGGATACAAATGCTCACAATGAAATCTAACCGTAGCTCTCAATAGTACCATCCCCCCACTCCACTCCACTCCACTCCCCTTTCCCCGTGCCTAGTTTTTCTTTATAATTTCCAATTTGGGGACAGCCCCTTCTAAAATACTCATTCTGTTCAGAGTCATTTTTCTGGAACTGAAAATTCCTCCTATTGAATTTAGCCCCCGAGAAAAGAAATAATTTGGTGTGATACTCTTTTGACAGTCTGACCTGCTTTATACAGGAAACAAGAGTGGGAAAAGGAAAACGTTTTGGCATACCACATGGCCTCTCTAGAGTCTGTCCCATCTAAGACTTTGAAGGATACATAATAATAGATAACATTTCTATAAAGTACTTAAGATTTGAAAAGCCCTTTACATATACTTCCTCATCGTCACCTATGAGGTAGGTACTGTGGTTTATCTCCATTTTAAAGATGAGGAAGCTGAGTGAGAAAGGCTAAATGACTTGATCAAGGCCATACAGCTAATAAGTGCCTGCAAGATTCAAAATTAGGTCTGTTTAATTCTAAGTTCAGAACTCTACCCACTGTACTACCTAGCTGCTTATGCATTCTGGGTATGGCTGGGCCACCAAGTGGCTTCCCTTTCTTCTTTCCACTTAAGGTGACAATATCCTAGCCAATGATAAAGGGGGGGGGGGAGGGGGAGGATAATATACAAGGCCAGGGGAGATGAAACCAGTCAAGGACTGTCAGTCACAGCTATGGATTCAGTGCCTAACGTGAACCAGAGGCTGTACAGAGCCCTGTAGACAACAACGAGGACAGGGTAGGAGGAATGGTGGGGGCAGACATTTGATGTTGTTCTTGGACCCATGCTTAAACACTGGACCAACTGGGTCTAGAAGATCGCCCTGCATTGCAGGGAGGCCAGTAAATAACAGGGGCAAACAGCAAGAGCTCAAGGACCATCATCACCATTTCCATGCTGCTATTTCCAGAAGCAAGCGGACCATATAATACCCATAAAGCCAGCCTGAGAACTAACACCAGGTCCCTTCTCAACCAGAGACAGGCTGTCACTCTGACAGCTATCAAGCCAATCAGAAGAGTAAATTAAGGTGTCCTCTTTTTTTTGGAGGGGCAGGGGGTAGTTAAAATGCTGATCCTCAAGTGACAGGTTTCTGAGCTGGTAGTGAACTGTCACTCCTGCCATCTCCACTCTGGAACCTCTCAGGAAGGGGATGTCAAGGAAACCAGCAGGCTCCTTGTAGACAGTGGCTGCTCCCTAAGGGCATCAAGTCATAAGTCACTGGAGAGGGAACATTGTTTGATTTCCCCCTAGAGACCATGGTAGAGCTCCAGTCTGTACCAGTTCTGACTGCGGTGGGGGGGGTCAGAGGAAAACTTTTCCCTTGCTGGGTAGAAACTATTTTTTCTCCCTGTAATTATGACATTAATAACTAAGTGGTGCTTCATTATTAAATGACACTGGAGTCACACACACATGCATAAAAGCATACACACACACACACACACAAACACATTCTGGAGGCCCAGACCCTAATCATTTTTTAAATTGTAAGCAAAAACAAAGAGGGAGAGCAAGAAATATATACTGGGACGAATGTACCCTTAATTACACAAGGATTTTATTAGCTAGCACTAATTAAAGCATTTTGCGAAGTCTGACAAATGTCTAAAATTATTCACTTTAGTAAATAGTTTGACGCAAGCAATTTGTTTAAAACTAGAACTTGGTGAAAAAGTTCAAGTAATTTTATTTTTACCCAAGTAGCACATTATGAGATGTCGGGGGGAATAATTAATGATTAGTAGCTTAATGGTAGAGTTATGCTCATTATCCCACTTCACAACTCCTGCCAAGATTCTCAGCCACAGATTTTCAAGCTCATTTCTTTCTAGAGAGAGCTTTGACCTCCCACTACAAAGGTACCCATTTTGTAGATATAATTCACTAAAATCTGGCGAGGCTAAATAACCCCTCTGTTCTAACCAAAGATCCCAAGACAGGCTAAGCACCTATATCTGAACCCTCTGTCTATAGCTGGCATAGGTAACTCCAGGGTGCCAATATGGAGGTGAGAGGAGATGCTTTCTCGTTGGAGGAATAGGCTTTCTGCCCAGTAGGAGTAAGATATACTTTCCTCTGGCAACTTCTCTCCCTGAATTTTGTCTCACAATACACTGTTGGACCATGCCACTGTTCCTAGGCAACAATGCTACTGTAAGGTCCATCTCCATGGTATCTCCCTCCTGATGTCCATCTTCCTACACACCCCCACACCTATAAGAGTAATGGCCATACTCTCAGGGTTTGGAGGCAGTGGGCAAATTCCCTCCTGATGAGGCTGCCCCCATAGTTGGATTATCCTTATTATTCATTTATCATGTGCCTCTATACCCTATCCCCAGTAGAATTTCCCCCAGATATCAGAACACCCAGGTATAGCTCTGCTGAAGCCCCAGTTGAGTTTTCCCTCCCTGCAAAGAAGATAGTGAAGTTCATTTTCTCATCTATTCTTTGGGCTCAAGCTTAAGCATTAAAGTCATCCAGTATTCAATGTTAGAAATTGTTATTATCTCTGATACTGTTCTTTCTATTTATGTTATTGGAGGCACTGTATATATGGATTTCCTGGACCTGATGACTGCACATTAATTTGTGCCTTCCTTTGTTCTTATGTGTAGCACAAGCTCTGCTTTTCCCCTTTCTGAGATCTAGGGGTAAGCAGAGGGGTTGGGTGGAGATTCTTGTTCTAATGCTATAACTCATGAGCCCCTGTTCACATACTTCACCCATTGATAATCACTTGATAGCAATTAGTCAGCCAAGAATTTGTATAAAGCATGTCCCTCCAAAGTCTATGACATAAAATATCCAGTAGAAAGTGGACTCACATTTAGAATACATATATATCAAAAGGGCAATTCATAGTTCCTAATTGTTAGAAGTTAGAACTCTTCTGCCCGTTGCATTGGTACTCAAGAAGTTCCACTTAAGCATGGTATACTCTAATCAGCTGAACTGCTTGTAGAATCCTGAAAGTACTACCTTCTTCACTATGTCCAGTTTGCCTTCAGCAGATGCAGAATCTATTTCCAGTCCCTATTGTTCCAAGGACACAAAGCTAAAGAAAAAATTCCAATCCCTTTGGTCCTATGAAGTTCACAAGGCCCTCCTCTGGCCGAAAAGTTTAAGGTGTCCCCTCCCCCAGCAATTACTCCTCGGGGGCTTGGCTTGAATGACTGACTTCTGCCACTAGGCTATATGACACTTGAATGTCCAAATCCAAACTGGCTTACTGGTTTTATAAAAGCCCCCTATTTCTCTTATTTGAGATTTTGAGCAATGTGTGTTTAAATTAGTTGTTTTTAATTTTCAATTCTTCATTTGCACATTGCTTATTCCTACCCTATGACCATTTATGCACTAGATAATAATGATTATCCGTCACATATTTGTGCTAGTTCCCTATAAATCTTGGATATCAGACCAATTTCAGAGATGTTTGGTGCAAATTTTTCTCCCAACTGACGTTTTCTATTCTTCTCCTCCTTCTGTAGATTTTGTTTGTGAAAAAAGAATATCAATTTCATGTAATCAGAATTGCGTATTTTATTTCTGGTCACTAAGAACTCGCCCTCTGTCCACAGCTGTGAAAGGTATCTGATGTGATTTTCTTCAAGTATCCTCGCGGTGTAATCATTAACATTTTATTTGTAGTGTTCATTTGGAGTTTATTGTGACATGTGGTATAAGAGGTTGGCCTAAACTTAATTTCTGCCAAACTGTTTTCTACTTTTCCCAGCAGTTCTTGTCAAATAGGGAGCTCTTTCTTAAGTAATTTCTGGTTTTGGATTTATTGAAAATCCTCACTTTCTCATTGTTATTCAAATAAGACCAGTCACATAGTTATTCAGCACACACTGATTTGTTCACATGCTCTTCTCAAGCCATTCACATAATGAATGTGAAATTTGGATGTCCGCTTTTGAGTTATCTTGGTTGACTGTACTTCTTGAACTGATTTTTATCATCTATTCAGTCTTCTGTTTCGCCTAGGGCAGTGGTTCTCAACCTTTCTAATGCTGGGACCTTTAATTCTCATATGTGGGCGTGTCTGCATGTGGGCAGACCCACCTGGAGACGGATAGAGGAGCAGTGTCTTGGTTCCTAAGAACATCGGAAATATGTGTTTTCTGATGGTCCTGGGTGACCCCTGTGACCCCTGTGAAAGGGTCATTCGACCCCAAAGGGGTCGCGACCCACAGGTTGAGAACCGCTGGCCTAGGGCCTATAAACATAGCCTCATCCCCTCTAGCTGGTGCTTGGCACTTCCTTTGCCTTCCTATCTGCTCCTTACTAGCTAGTATGCTGCCTAGAAGAAGAAGAATCGACTATTTAAATCATGCTTTTCCTTCCAGTCTATAATTCTCTGACATGGACAGAATTGTAACCAGGAATTCTTGTGCTTAGGGGCAAATTTAGTTGAGGGGTCAGCCACAGAGAAGAGAATCCATCCAAATACAGTACAGTTTAGTTTCATCTGGAGAGTGGGGTGTCCTCCAGACAGTCCAGTCAATTCTTCATTGGCACATTTCTTATTTATGACCCTAGGAAGGGTTAGGGTTATGGAGGTGGGGGAGAAGTAGCAGGAGGAGAAGAGGTGACATTTGAAGAAGTTTAGCCATAGGGAAAGATGAATGAGACATATTTGCTTATAATACAA
This sequence comes from Pseudochirops cupreus, assembly GCA_028627135.1. Lineage (NCBI taxonomy): Eukaryota > Metazoa > Chordata > Mammalia > Diprotodontia > Pseudocheiridae > Pseudochirops > Pseudochirops cupreus. The sequence goes on along the minus strand of CM053582.1, from coordinate 163,206,072 downwards.
GACAGGTCAATACTAAAGGTGGAGGTGGGTATTAGCATCCATACTGGAGAAATGGAAAGGCAGGGCTCTGCTGTGGGAATAAAGTGTGCCTACTCCAGATACCAGCACCCTAAGACAAAACCCAACTTCCTCCACTTTCATTGGTGGCTTTGAACATAGGCCACAGGTCCACAAGATCTCTCAGACTATGTTAAAATGTTAATACTTGTAGTTAATATTAACATTGCATTAAAATTAATCTTTTGGATTTGTGGAGCAATATATACTTAACAAAGACACTTCTCCATATGAATACTATTACATTTTGTCTAACCAAGGAAACTGAGAGTCAGCTAGAATGTTTATTAGATTCATTTTATAGACTGGAAAGTTTCCCTAAGAAACTTACAAAATTAAGTGGCAGAATGAAAACTAGGTGGTAAACCCAGGTCTTCACATGGCGCTGATGCTACCTAATCTTCAGGATTGGAAGTTTAGCGATTATATAGAGAATATTCCCTCCTTTTCAGATTCTTCACTTCTTCCCCTTCCCCCCTGCACACACACACACACACACACACACACACACACACACACACACACACACACACACTTTTCTTTTTCTTAAACCAAAGTTTGAAGCAAAATCCACTGTGGGCTGAAGGAGGCACTTTAAACTTCACTTGCTTCAGAGTTTAAATGGGAAGACTTGACAGGTATGCTAATGCCCCTCTATTAAGTCTGCAGAAAATGACATTAAAGGTATTGGTTAAAGATACGGCTCAGTGTTTGAGCAATTTAATGAAGTGTTACACACAAGCTGACCTTGTAGAGGGAGAAGCTCGAGGCTTTCCCAATGTTTCAGGCGGCCCTGGCCACTCTGTTTGACATCTGAGCTTAACACCAACCCCAGACTCATTACTGTCTTCTAGCTTCTGGAAACTGCCATGGGAGAGATCACCCTTTGCTCATAAAGTCCAGTGACAAGGAGAAGAAGTAAAAATAGTGGCTTGAGGCCCAAGGCTGGGCAAGGTTGGAGGTGCTCATATAGTCAAGAACACAGGTTTTCATCCCTGAGGGAACCAACGTAAAGGTAGGAGAGTTTGTTTGCTCCATGGGATGGTTTCAGGAGCTCAGTTAGATCTACAGGCTCCCTGAGAAGTTTACCCCAAGTGTTCAGCTGATCTTCTGACAACCTGATGTATGGAGTGAACTTGGTGGCACAGGGGGAAAAGAAAGACCCCATAACTTTCCTTTGACAGGGAGGGATAAACTTTCTCAGAGACTGAAGACTTGCCCCACCTCCACTCTTCTGGGTCCAAGGAGGAGAAGAATCACAGAATATTAAAATGAAGAGGAGATCTCTGGGGAATTTTGGCTAGATATTAGGTCATCTGAAAAACATCTAGGAGGGGATGTGTAAGTAGAGTGCAAACTCAAGATGTGTGATGCAGTAGACAAAAGAGCTTTTGAGAGCTTAGACTTCATTGAGAGGAAGAGGCCAGTAAAAGGAAGATGATATTCTGCCCTGGTCAATCAAGCTCTAAAGTAGCATGTTTAATTCTGGACATTGTAATGTAGGAAGAACATTGATAAGCTGGAGAGAATCTATCTAATGGAGGGCAATATGGATGGGATGATACAGGGTGTTAAGATCATGCCTTATGAAGACTGGTTGAAGGAATTAGAGATTCTTAGCCAAGTAAAGAGAAGACTTAGGGAGCCCATGATAGCCTTCTTTAATTATTTAAAGAGTTGTCCTGTGGAAGAAGGATTAAGCTTGTGCTTGGTTTCAGAGGGCAGAACTAGAGGTAGTGGGTACAAATTGTTAACATGAAGCTTTTAGCTGGGTGATGCTTTCCTGCTGCATCTGGGACCACTGCCAGTCATCCTGACCTGTATCTCACTACTGGACTCTGATGACTCTGGAGGAGAGAATGATGCTGAAGACTTTGCACAGCCCTGCCTCACTTAAATTCAATTCACTTACAAGGCTCAAGACATCACCCTCCTCATGTCATTCATCTTCATGGACCAAAAGCAACAAGTGGAAGTGAGGAAAAACTTCTAAAAATTGTGCATAATAGTGAGCCTGGTCAATGAGGGCCCAGTCTTTAGAGCATGCTCAGATTTGTACTTCCTGGAGGGTTACACAAAACACGTGCAAATATCTCTTTTCTATTTCCAAACCAACATGTGGACCTTCTGAAGCCTATTCTAGTCACTTGTAACTGAGGGAATGGTTCTGAGTGATGACAAAAAGCCTTCTAATTGACAATAGAGATGGAGGAATTTATGACTTTAGAAGTGCTTGATGAGTCAGAAGTGAGTGTGCCTATAAGATGGATGGCCCCTGGTTTTTTCAGTCTCTTTTCCTTCCTGGAGGTGAGGCAAGGACTGCTGGAAACTGCTGTGTGAGGAGAAGGGAGGCTCACTTTCTTTTGTCTTTATTCTTCCCTGATCTTAACTAAATGAGTTCACTGGAGAAGGGAGTGTTCTGGTGCTTGTGTGAGTTCAGGAGAGTCAGAGGTTCCATCAGAAATCCCAGTACAGAACAGTTATTACCAGTGGTCAACAGAACTGGTAAATGATGGAAGAAGCAACTGCAGATGAATATGGAAAGACAGTCACTCAAACATGGTAGTGGCTTCAGGACCTATGGTTCCTTGTGATAGAAGTGCCAGCTATGGACTCTGGGAAAGCACCAATCCTTAAAACCCAGTAGAGGGCCACACCCAAAGAGAACTTCAGGAAGATTTCATAAAAGGGAAAAATGGACTTCTGAGACTAGGAGTCAAAATCGACCTTTTTGCCATGTGTCCTTTAAGTCTGAACATACTCTCCCCAGGGACCTTGTGTGTATAAGGAGTAAATGCACTCCCATTTGGAGGTGGGGATGTTTTATAATTACTGTTCTTGCTATACCTTCTCAAAAAATCCCTTTTCTAAAAGTTAATTAATGTCAGCTAATATTGTCCCCCCAAATGTCCCCCACACCAATAGGAATTCAAAAGCTAAAGCATTAGGCTGTAATTACTCAAAGTTACCCCTAAAATCCTGTGAGAGCAAGTTGGGTGAGTAGCCTAGAGAGGGTACATATACAAAGCAGTTTGCAAATCTTAAAGCAATCATCCAGGTAAGTAAGGAGCCTTTATAAAGTACCTACTATGCCCCAGGCACTGTGCTAAATTCTGGGAATACAAGGAAAGGCACAAACAGTCCCTGCCCCCAAGAAGCTCACATTCTAATGGGGGAAAGACATGCAAATCATTAGACACATACAAGATATATACAAAGTAGATGGAAGATAGCGAGGTGGTACAGTGGATAGTGCACTGGACTTGGAGTGAGGAAGATCTGAGTTCAAATCTAGCCTCAGACACTCACTAGCCATGTGTCTCTGCATAAATCATTTAACCCTGTTTGCCTCAATTTGCTCATCTGCAAAATGATTCAGAGAAAGAAATGGCAAACACTCCAATATCTCTGCCAAGGAAGCCCTAAATGGAGTCACGAAGGATCAGACTCAACTCAACGACAACAACAATAACAAAGATGGAAAATAATCTCATATGGAAAGGCATAACATCTGGGGAGACTCGGAGAAGGTCTCTTGGAGACATTTGAACTGAGTCTTGCCAGAAGCCAGGTAAGCTAAGAGGTGAAAGTGAGGAAGGAGAGCATTTCAGGCATGGGAGAAAGCCAGCAGAAAGACACAGGAGATGGAGTATCATGTGTGAAGAAGGGCAAATCGACCACTGTGACTGGCTTGTAGAGCGTAAAGATGGAATTCAAGTGTAAAGATACTGGAAAGGCAGGAAGAGGCCAAGTGGTGGGGAGTTTAAATGTCAGTGTAAAGGTGGGTTGAGTTGATATTATCATTATTGCCTTTCGTATCTCCCGAGCAGAGCAGAGTGTAGAGTAGCCCATAAGGTCTTTGGAGGGCAATTTTAAAATCATCATAATCATAAACAGTCACCTTTGCATTTGTTGTCTCACTGGTATCTTGCAATAAGCCAGAGAGGAGGGAAAAACCAAATCAGGTTTTGTTCATTTTATTGATAAGGAAACTGAAGTCTAGAGATGGTAATTGAATTTCCCAAAGACAAGAGTAAGTTAGCGGAAAATCTGGAACCAAAACCCATTTTTCCCAGCTTTTCACTATTGGGGAAAAAAAAGTCTAAGCTTCTCTCTAGCAGCTCAAGAGAAAAACCCTATTAAGGTCAGGGGACATGTTCCCTGATGACAGAGCTTGATGGAAAAATCATAATGACACTAGCATTTAGAATACCTGGATATCAGAGATGGAACTGATGAGTCCAGAGGTATTAAATACAAGGCCCGGGAGTGCTACTCCCACCAGATTTTTATCCTCAATCAAAATCAACTTATAGCCATACCCTCTAAGTATACTCCTTCTAACTTCCCTAATTGAGATACAGTTCTTAAGAGTTTATAAGTATCATCTTCCCAAGTAGGGATGAAAACAGTTTAACCTTTTTGAATATCATGTGTTTTTTTTCTTTCCTATTTACCTATTTGTGCTTATCTTGAGTCTTGTATTTGAAGATCAAATATTCTGTTCAGCTCTTATCATTTCATTAGGAAAGTTTGAAAGTCCCCTCTTTCATTGGATATCCATGTTTTTACTTTGGAATATTATATTCAGTTTGGTTGTTAGTTGTAATCCAAGCTCCTTTGCCTTCCAGAATAACATACTCTAAGTCTTCTGATACTTTAATTAAAAGCTGCTAAATTCTGTGTCATCCTGATTGTGGCTCCTTGATCTCTGAGTTGTTTCTTTCTGGCTGCTTGCAATATTTTCTCCTTGAGCTGATAATTGTGGAATTTGGCTACAATATTCCTTGGAGTTTTCATTTTGGATCTCTTTCAGGAGGCCATCAGTGGATTCTTTCAATGACTATTTTAATCTTCTGGTTCTAGGATATTAGGGCAGTTTTCCTAGATAATTTCTTGAAAGATGACATCTAGGCTCTTTTTTTGATCATGGCTTTCAGGTAGTCAAAAAATTCTTAAATTATCTCTCCTGGATCTATTTTCCAGGTCATTTGTTTTTCCAATGAGGTATTTTACATTTTCTTCTATTTTTTCATTCTTTTGAATTTGTTTGACTTTTTCTTGATGTCTCATAGAGTCATTAGCTTCCACTTTCCCAGTTCTAATTTTTAAGGAATCACTTTCTTCAGTTAGCTTTTGTATCTCCTTTTCCATTTGTCCAATTCTACTTTTAAAGGAGTTATTTTCTTCAGTGGATTTTTTTTCCAATTTGGCCAATTCTATTTTTTAATTACTTGTTTTCTTCAGTCAGCTTTTATGTTTCCTTTTCCAAGCTGTTGACTCTTTTTTCATGATTCTCTTGAATAACTCTCATTTCTTTCCCCAATTTTTCTTTTACATCTCTTACTTTATTTTTAAAATAATTTTTGAGCTTTTCCAAGAGGATTTTTTGGGCTTGGGACCAATTCATATTCCCCTTTGGGGCTTTGCAGGTAGGCATTTTGATATTGTTGTCCTCTTCTGAGTTTGTGTTTTGATCTTCCCTGGTGCCATACTAACTTTCACAGTCAGGGATCATTTTTCTTATTTTCATTTTTAAAAGTTAAGTTCTGCTCCTGGAGTACAGGGGACATTGTCCCAAGCTTTTTGCAGTGGGGTTTAGGGGCCTGGTCACTGGTCTCCTGTGCCTCTGGGGCTGGCAATTTGCCCACTACGCTAGGGTAGCCCAGACTAGTAAGGCCTGTTGTTCCCTGGCTTCTGTGGTTGGCCGTTTGCCTACTGTACTGGGGTGGGATGCCTCACAGCTGGCCTATTGTGCCACTGGCCTCAGCTAATCTGTGCTGTGGCTAGGGGCCTCCTGCTGGCTTGCCTAGACATAGCCCAGCCTGTGTACCACTTTTACCACTTTTGAGACAAACCTTTCCTGAAGTCCTTCTAAGTTATCTTGGTCTGGAAAATTGTTTTAATCTGTCTTTCTGTGGGTTCTGTCACTCCAGAATTCTTTTTGATTTCATGTTGTTTCCAAGGGAAAGTAGGGAAAACTGAGGCAACTTTTTGCCTTCTCTCTACCATCTTGGTTCTGCTACCTCCCCAAAAAACCAGATGAAAATTTAATTGGGAAATATTTAACAACATAAGTAAAAATACAATAAAACATTTATAATGTTAATTTTTCATTTTCTGTTTTTACTATGGGGCCCACAGGGATCTTTCTACATGGCTTAGAGGCTCCCATTTCAGTTTGAGCCTGGTTTCATTGATCCATTCCAACCCCACCATTTTACAAATGAGTGAACTGGGGTCCACAGCAGGGGAATACCTTGCTTAAAGTTACATAGCTAGTAGGAGAGCAAGCAGAACTGGAAGTTTGGTCTTCTGGTTCAGAGTCTACTTCCTTCTACTCCCTGTGATTATTTTACAGGGAACTTACTCAAGGCAAGTGCTCATATTGTGATCATAAAAAGAAATAAAAGGACATTCTCAAGGTCTCTCATAAGAACTTTGGAATTGGCTGTGTGACATGGGAGACACTGGACTGCACCATGTGGGGTATCCACATCAGAGAAGATGCTGTACTCTATGAGCAAAGCAGACTTGAAGTAGCTTAGCAGAAACGTGCAATGCATACATTTAGCAGTATCTCCCCTCCAAATGTTCACCTGGACTATTTGTGCCCTACCTGTGGTAGAGCCTTCTGAGCTTGGATTGTTCTAATCAGCCACAGTCAGAAACACTGTACTTTGACCCCAACACAATGATGTCATTTTGGTCCTCTTAAGAACAAAGCACAATAACCAACCAACCAGCTCCCTCTTAGGCAAGTCTCTTGGACTTTCTGCCTGGCAGACAACACAGAAGATCATGATATCTACCATTCAGAGGTGGTCCCATCAAAGGAAAAAAATAGATCCCTTTAAATAACAATAACTCTCATTTCTGGGGTACTTTGATGCTTGCAAGGCATTTCTTATCACAACTCCAGGAGTGATGTAGGGCTAGTATTATTGCCTCTGTGTTACAGCCAAGGCAACTGAGGCTCTAAAACTAAAGCCCAGTGATACAGCTAGTGAGTGTTGGAGGCAACATGCAAGCCCAGGTGTCTCAATTCTTAGAGCTCTTTCCATTGTATCAGATTGTCTCTCCTTTTAATTAATTTTTATTATTTTTTGTTAATTAATAATTAATTTTCTCAGAATGCATTCTTTCTCCTTACTCCTTGGCTCACTCAATCTGTTCTGTTCAGCCACCCCAAGGTGGAGGGGACACTAAAGATGTGGGGCAGTGGCTTATGAAGCTGCCCATAGTCAACCTGAATTTTTTGGAAAGGGTAAAAGGTAGAGAATAGCTGGGAGCACTCTGCCTACCTGTAGGCACCTCCTTCCCTGTCACTGTTCTCCTTTCCTGGGATTCCCTGTGAGCACCAACAGGTATGCACCAAAAGCCAAGGCTTCTATCCTAGCCTCAGATGACTTTCCTATGCCAGATGAGATGAGGTGATGGGGGTCAGGGTGTAAATCTGCAATAGTATATCAGTCTGGAAAATAGACAACCAAAGCTCTGACTATTACATACCTGATATAGTCAGTGAAACGTACTCTAGATCTAGAGTCGAAAGACCTTGGTGCAAATCCTGTCCCTGCCATTCTCTGCCCATGTTATCTTCAGCAATTCACCTCAACTCTATGGCTCTCAATTTTTCATATAAGAAATTATATGAGGGGCGGCTAGGTGGCACAGTGAGTAGAGCACTGGCCCTGGAGTCAGGAGGATCTGTAGATTATGTAGTATATTCCACTCTGAATGATTGTATCATTCAGTATCAGGAACTGCAAGCTGCTTCAGAGCCTAGTAAAACAGTCTTGTACATAATAAGATCTTCATGCATCTTGTTGAATAAATGAATGAATATTTGATTGGATGGATGGATGCTTAAATGCAAACCACTTTCTTTTCTTTGCCATCCCCACCAAGTTTGAGTTTGCCTCCTCAATAAAAAAAGATGAGAGAGCTTTCATTTTGAAAGATGAGAAGGGACTTCAAAATCTGCCAACCACGTAGCCATGTGCAAATTAGTCTCACTTTCGTCACCTATAAAATGATGTAATGACGATACTTCTGTAACCTCACAAAGTCATAGAGAAGAAATTCCTTGGTAAGCTCTAAGTACATGTCACAGTAACCGACACTGACACAGCATTCTAAAGTCCACAAAGTGCTTTATATTTCTTATCTTATTTGATCCTCCCAATGACGCTGGAAGGTCAGGACCACAGATAGTCCTATTTTACAGATGAAGAGATTGAGGATCAGAGAAATGAAAACTTTGCTAAGTATTATTTGATTTGCAAGTTTCTGAGGCATAACTTGAATCCAGGCCTTCCTGGCCTCATCTATGCTGTCCCTCATACATACAGGAGAGCTATTTCTATTATCATGATTATAACAATTAATATTTTTGTTGATGATGCTTTTATATGATAATAGTTGGTTATTTGGTAGTCATGCCTCTCTTGGCTGCTTAATTTTTTTTAACCTCTTGGAGAGTGAAGGGGGAAGCTCAAAGAAAAGAAGGTGGTTTGCATTTAAACATCCATCCATCCATCCAATCAAATATTCATTCATTTATTCAACAAGATGCATGAAGATCTTATTATGTACAAGAGTGTTGTACTAGGCTCTGAAGCAGCTTGCGGTTCCTGATACTTACAATCATTCAGAATGGAATATACTATATTATCTACGAGAAGCCCATGCATCATACCATAGGGTTCAAAGAAGGAAGAGATCAAGTCTTGCTAGTAGAAGTAGAAGTGGGCAATCAGGGAAGCCTTCTTGGAGGTGGAAGTACCTCTTCAACTGGATTTTGAAGGATGGATAAATTTTTTTACAGTCACTGATGGGGCAGAGAAGGGAAAGGTGTAGTATTTGCATTTATACCATTACAATTCTCAGGCAGTGCCATCCACTGACTAATCACGTAGGAAACATGGACAGCTCAGCAATGGGGGAGAACGCCAGTCAGTAAGACCAGTTTAACTGTATTAACATGGCTCAATTCTCCACTCTGCATTAAAAGAGGTCTTGCACATCTGAATAACTGCTGAATCCTTCTGTTGAAGGAACTGGGTGATGTTCAGTTTGGAGGTGAGAAAGCTTTGGGGTAGGGGTGGAGGACTTGACAGCTGCCTTTAATCAGTTGAAAAATTCTCCCAAAAAAGTGGGATTAGACTTTTTCTGCTTGACCCCATAAAACAAGAGGTGAAGTACAATGGATGGAAATTAACATGGAGGCAAATTATGGCTTGACACAAAGACAAACTTCCCAAGGGGGGTAAAACTCTCCCTAAATTGAATGAGTGCATCACAAAATAGTGAGCTCCCTCTTACTTCAGGGTTTTGAACAGAGGCTAGATGATCAGTTGTTATAGATGGGATTGGTGCTTTCATTGGTTGGACTGGTTTCATCCAACTCTAGGACTCTATGATTCTGTTGCTTATTGGCTTTCTATTGCTCCTGGGGGGTTGTGATGACCTAGACTGAGCCAAAGACAGGTTGGCCAGTTGTTTTTTACCAGAATATATGACACAAAAAGGTCTGAGACAGTCTGACATTCCCCAGAGTGGCATTTCACCTTCCGAAATGGTAGCATGAATATGAAATAACGCCTATTATTTTTGAGCCCAGAGCTTAGGCACAGTCAGCACTGAAGGTGAAAGTTTCCC
>CM053582.1:163174133-163195852 GCA_028627135.1 Pseudochirops cupreus | reverse complement strand
TCCTCCCTCCCTTCCTTCCTTCCTCCCTTCTTTCCTTCCTTCCTTTTTTCCTTCCTTCCTTCCTTCTTTCCTTCCTTCCTTCCTCCCTTCTTTCCTTCCTTCCTTGTTTCCTTCCTTCCTTCCTTCTTTCCTTCCTTCCTTCCTTCCTCCCTTCTTTGCTTCTTTCCTTCCTTCTTACCTTCTTTCCTTACTTCCTTCCTTCCTTCTTTCCCTCCTTCCTTCCTTTCATCTTTTCTTCTTGAATTAATAACCACCCCTTAAATTTATTGCATCCTAGGATTTAGATTTTGGTATCATGGGTTTTTGTAAAATAAGGCATACATACCAGCCTTGAAATCCTACAGGATCATGTAGCTACTCCGGAGAAAAAAAGCTGAGCATACCTGGAAAGATACAAAAATTCAGATTTTTTTACCCCAGGTTCCAATTCTGTATGACCAATCTCTCTTTCTCTCTCCCTGATGCTGCCCAACCACCCCGCCAATCTCAATAGCCATGATCACTTCCCCAGGTCATGGTTTTCTACCTACCCATTCCTTGAAAGCTAGGTAGGCACTGTCAGGTGGGGCATATGGGGGCAGGGGGAGAGTTGATTCCTGTGCTGTAAGTCTGACTTCTCTACTAAATAGAGGAGAATAAAATCATAGAGGAAATTCACTTGAAAACCTTTTGAAGGGACACAGAGGAGAGTGGAGAGATTTTTTTTCCCCCTTTTTTCCTTTGGAAAAAGCTTTTAAAATAAATAGCTGACAGCGTCTCTTATTTGAGTAATTCTTTGCTGGTTATAAATGTGCCACTCCAGAGTGCTTTATTTAGAAGTAAAAAATGTATTCTCTGGGAGAGGGCTCTGCATCACCCAGGAGAGAAAGGCTCGCCCTCCTCCCGGCTCCCCCGATGCCCATCCTCAGGCATTCATATATTCTCCTATAATCTGATCTAGGTTATAAAAATAAAAAAGGGGGGAGAGACAGCTGGTTCTCCCACACAGCTGACATTTCCCTTTATGCCTGGTCTAACTTTTTTATGACAGGCTGGGTTCACTCCACTGGAGAATTTCTCCCTTCAAATGAGCTTCGTGTTTTATGTTTGAAAATTCTCCTTTAGACAAACCTGGTAATTTTTCAAGTTAAAATGTGTATGTTTTAAGCACTTAGGAAGTTTAAGGATCCCTCTGATAGGCACATAAATCTGAGTTTATTCATGCTAAAGTCCCTGTGTCGAACTGCACTCTTAAAAAAATAATAAAAAGCAAGTGACATATTTTTAACTTGTTTTTAAGCAGAAAAGCCCCAAACTGTCAATTCTCTAAGTAATTGATTAGTATCTGCATACTGCCAGCTCTTTCCACAGCAGAATGCTTATGTTTGGTAGGCACTAGAAAGACAGTCAGGCACGTGATGGGAAATTAAGAAGGTGCTGGTCTGGGGACCTTTCTCTTCTCAGTGGGAAGATAGATTTTTGCATAGGGTAGCTATGCCTGATGGGTCATACACATGGGCCATACACTCCTCCCTGGGCTCTTCTTTGATTTAGTGACCTCCCAAGACACTTCAGAGATGAGGATCAATTTAACTAAGCCTGAGAGCAATGCCATGGGGTTAAAAGCCAGGTGTCTGAACCTGAAGTCTACCCTTCCCAACCCCAAATCAATCAATCAAGAAACACTTATTGAGTGGCCATCATGGGCCACAGTGACAGGTCAGAGAGTCCTGGGCACAAAAGTCAATGTACTCAAGCTCATGTTTTAGCTTTGACATTTAACAAGCTGTGTGGGCTTGGGCAAGTGGTTAACCTCTCAGATCTTCGTTTACCTCCCCATCAGTAAAATGAGGATGATCATACTTGTACTGCCTACCTCATAGGGTAGTAGTGAGAAAAGCATTCTTAAACCTTAAAATCCATAGAAATCTGTGTGTGTGTGTGTATACATATATAAGCAGGCATGTGTACACACAAGTGTGTATGTGCCATAGTAAGGCAGAGTACTAGGTTGTGGGGATAAATAAAATCCAATCCTTCTCTGCCTTTAAGGGAGAAGTAGCTGAAACATCTGAAAAGTCAAGGAACTACCTAAGAGTTAAATAAAAATACAATCATAAAGAATGCCATAATTTAGTCACAACAATTAGAGACAAGTAGTTGGCCTGTGTGATCTGGAAAGTGTTTCAAAAGAAAGAGGGACTTGACCTGAGTATTGCATCTGATATTTATATAGAACAGACAGGGCTTACAGTACACCATCTCATTTGGTCCTCATAACAATCCTGCGAGGGAGGTACTGTTATTTTGCCCATTTTATAGATAAGGAAACTGAGGAACAGAGAAATCAAGTGACTTTTCCAGGGTGACACAGGGGGTAACTGTCAGGATTGGTTCCACATCCAAGTCTTCTGGTCTCTATCCATTCTGCTGGGCTGTTTCAAAGGTTTACTAAGCTGGAAATGTAGTTAGAGCAAAATGAATATATGATACAAATATTGGTAGGTTTTAGATTTTTCTCATAATGTCTTGTGAAGATGCCTTCTTGAATTAACAGAACTTGGGCTGAAGTTATTACCAAGACACATTGCAGTTTTTGTGACTTCCAAGGTGGTCTGCTTCTACTTCTCATTGGTTCATAGACTCCAGGCAGTGTGGTGTGGTAGATAACGAGCAAGGGGCTTCAAGTCAGGAAAAATTCAGTTCAAAGTCCTTTCAAGACACTAGTTGTATGACCCTAGACCAAGTCCCTTAACCTCAGTAGCCTCATTGTAAAGTGGGGATAATAATAATAATAATGCCTATCTCAAGGGATTATTGTAAGGATCAAATGAGATGAAATATACGGAAGATAGAAGGGTTATAGAAATAAGTACAGTGAACCCTTGTCCAGAAATTCCCCTCCAGATGGATCTAGAAAATGTGCCAGACTGAATTCTGATGAAAAAGTCCAGAAAAGGTCAGAGCGAGCCTATTGTTTGGTCCAATTTGGCATAGAGAGATAGACAGGGAGATCTATGCTGGGAATGAGGTCTGGCCAGGAACATTGCATGCAGTACACCCCAGAGCCTAGGGAAAGTCTGTGTACCAGGAAAAGAGAAGGTCTCAGGTCAAACCAGGGCTCCACCAGACCCATGCACCAGCTGCCAGATTTGTTGCTTGCTACCCAGTTCTGGGTCACAGATCCAGGGCAGAGTAAGAAGGGGACCTGAACACAAGGGTGGTATTCCTGGATAGGGAAACCTTGGGGGTATACTGAGAAAGGAAGAAATTCAGAAGCCAACAGCATCAGTGTGAGCAAACCACAAACTCAGAAAGCTCTCACTTCTAGCACCCTCCCAGTCTGCAGAGGAATAACAAAGACAAACATCCCAAGACTAAAGGACAGCCTACAATTTTTATCATTCTGAACCAACAGAACTTTCCAGCTGATGAATAGAGACAGAGCCCAGCAGCAATCTACACTTGCACAGACCTGAACCCAGGTCAGGAACTTGCAGATCTCAGGCCAGGGGACAACATCAGACTTTGCTCTGTATCAGACCACTTTGGGAGCACTGAAAACTCACAGGTCCTCATCCTGTCCCTGAAATCCCGTAATAACAGAACACTCAATACTGCTGAGAAAGCAGCAACAGGACCAGCCCAGAATTTTCACCTAAAAGTGTGGTGGAGACCAGCACTAACATCAGGTACAAAGTCAAAAAGTAGACTGGAAAAATGGGCAAACAAAAAAAGAACCCCACCAAAATGAGTTGTTATCTCACATAATTATAATGTATAACTAGGTATCTCTACCATCAGGGAGAATGGGTGGGGGAGAAGTACCAACATTTGAACGTCACTCATCTGAACTGGTTTAAAAAAGGGAAGAATATATATACACAATTGGTGCAGAAACACATTTTACTCAACAGGAATTTAGGAGGGAAAGGAGAGAAGGGAAATTAGAAGGAGGGTAGATTAAGGGAAGGATTAGTCCTAAGCAAAACAAACTCAAAGTATGAACAAAGATATTTATAGCTCTTTTTGAGGTAGCAAAAAAAAAAAATGAGAATCTAAGGAGATACCCATAAATCCGGAAATGGATAAACAAATTATGGTGTCTAAATGTGAGGGAATACTATTGTACTGAATTCTTTATCAGCATGATGGCCAAACAGGATTCCTGATGAATACTAATGATGAAACATGTCATCCACATTCTGATAGAGGGGTGAAGGACTCAGAATGTGGAATGTTAAAAATATTTTTTGGACATGACCAATGTGGAAATTTTTATTGAATATATGTGTATATGTATATATGAACATATATATATTTGTGCATATATGTATATGTGTGTATGTAATGGATTTTGTTTTTCTAATGGCATAGAGAGATAGACAGGGAGTAGGGGGTAGGGAGGTAAGGATGGGAGGGTGAGAAGACGGACCATCACCACTGAAACCAATTACAATATTTTTAATAATAGATATGTGTGAAGCACTTTGTAGACTTTGAAGCACCATATAAATGTTAACTATTACTACTTTTTGGTTCACTGTATAACTGTCTAGGAATTCCTTCAACAAAACCTCCAACAAGTGGTCTCCTAGCCCTTACTTGAAGACCTCTAGGGAGGGGGAGTCCACTACCTTCTAAGGAAGCCCATTTCATCTTTGGGTAGCTTTTATTATAATGAAATCTCAAGACCTGTGTAGGTGGGATAATGGACTCACTTTTGATGCAGAGTCGCCTCAGAGAAGGAACTATGTGAATCAGGAAGAAGGGTTTCATCTCTTCTTCCCTCAGTTCACACATGCCATTCCAGGGTCCACAATTTTTGTGGAATAAGAAATTTGGGGATCAAGCCTCTCTGAGTCTCAGTTTCCTTATTTGCAAAGTAAGGGAACCAGACTATATTAGTAATTCTTAACACATGTGTATGTGGGTGCATGTGTGTGTGTGTGTGTATGTGTGTGTGTGTGTGTGCATGCACATAGTGCATCATAGACTCCTTTGGCAGTCTGGTAAAGTCTATACATTTCTTCTAAGAATAGCTTTTTCAATGCATAAAATAAAATACAAAGGATTTAAAAGGAAACCAGTAACATAGAAATTTAGAAATATAAGAAAAATAAATTAATGGACCCCAAGTTAAGAACCCCTTCCCTAAAGGATTTCTAGGTACCCTCTGGATCCAAATTCTATTAAACCTATGAATCTCAAGACAAGAAATAGGCAAGTGCTGAGAATTTGGAAATCTGGATTACACATAAGAGAATGACATATTGTCTAGCTAAAAATCCAGGTGAGCTCAGGGAATTTTGCCAACTGAGGGAGGTAGGGGCCCAAGTTGAGTCAATACTAAACAGTTTAAGCCAATTTTCTGAAAAAGCCCCTTCCTCTCATCCATAGTTAGCTAAGCTTTTACTCCTGGTATGGAGTAGGAGCAGAAAATATTGATTCCACTTATCAACCAGTCAGTAGCATTGATTGCGTGCCTACTGTGGGCATCACACCATAGTAGGAACTGTCTGAGGATAGTGGGGGATATGAAAGAAATAGTGAAAATGGTTGAAGGAATGCCACCATGTAATTCAGTGTTCTTTATGTGAGGATTTACATGACAAAATCTTTCTTGACTTTTTCAGCACACTTTTTACCTCTACAGATTAATTTGTATACTTCCCCTAGAAAGAGAAAGGCAAACTATTGTAACTTGGTATATTTGCTTTTTAATCTTCGTTGCCAGAAAACCCAGGGTCAAATTTATTGCTATTATGCCCAACCCTGGTGCCTGAAAACATCTATTCTTTCTGCTTCCTTTATCTGCTGTTTCATTCTCAAATATCTTATTGGAACTGAAAACTGTCCTGTGGTCTTGAAGATTCTCAAGTCCTTTTGCAAGAAGAATTCCAGAATAAGACAATCCTAGAATTTTAGAGCTTTAGAGATCAGCTAATGCAACCCTTTTAAGTTATAGATGAAGAAACCAAGACCCAGGGAGTTAAAGTGAGCTGATTAAGGTTGAACAACTCATTAGAGGAGATCTGGGAGCAGACTCTAGAATTTTAATTCCTTACACTTTCACATTGAGACACTCCATCCCTCCCCACCAACCCCACCAACATTTAGTCCTGATACTGGACGCTAGTCGAGCTCTCATCTATCTCTGTTCTTTTGTCTACTCTGCTCCTTTCCTCTTTCTTCCATCCTCTGCCAAGTTATTTGTTTATAGAGTCAGCAGAGCTGTCCAGCACCCCCTCTCCTACCCTAAGGAGGACTGGCTGCTTAATACTTGTGTCCCTGCTTGGCTCCACTCTGCTCAGCTTCTGTCTCTCACTGGGTCTTCCTCACATTTAGGGATGCTGCAAACCACCCTCCCCCCATGCTGCCCTGATCTCTACATCCCCATGCTTCCAGTTGCTCAGCTTTCCTTCCTTGACTTGGTCTTGTTAATTTGACCTCAGATCTGAATCCTCCTTGAGGCTAGCCTCCCTCCCAAAGGCTCTCCCCTCAGGATCTCCACTTTTAGCTTGGTTGTCCTAAGTTTCAAGTTCTCACTCTGGTTTTCTTTGAAGACTAGTCCAGTCATTTCATCCAGGGGTCTATCTACCAGACCCCCATCTACCAGAGTGACTCCCTCATCAATACCACCAGAATATATTACTGTTTTATCAACATGGTTTAGTGGAACCAGTTAAGCATGTTAGGTGGCATATGCCTCTGTATGAATCTGCATCAAGGACCCTCATGGGACCTTCAATTTTTTAGTGAAAGTGAGAGAAACAGAATTTTTTTAGTTGATTTTTTTTTAGTTAAGTCAGGGAAACAGAAAACAGGTGACATAACTTAAGATTCAGTAGATCAACAGGTATAAATTAGACATGCTGAGCCAATGAAAAACAATGGAAGTGACCAGAATCAATAAGGGAGGATCCCCTGGAGGAGGGGGAAACTATGAACCAATTCTAAAAGTCAAAATGGCTGAGGGGAGAGAAGGCATTCAAGGCATCAGGACTGGTACAAGGAATAGAGATGCGAACAAGTAAGCTCCCCAAGGAATCTAGATGTAAAGAACTAGCTAGGAATCTTTTGTAAAAATGGATGAATCCATCCATCAGTTCTTATTGTGAACTTATTGTGCCCCCTTAGCAATGTCAGGAAATGGGCCTTTCTACCCTTAACTCCTGATTTGGAGAGGATTAACTGATGTATTCCAGGCGAGAGAACAGGCCACCCCATAATTAACCCATCCTCCTGCATTTCCTAGCTCCCAACAAAAGGAGCCATAAGGAATCGACCAGACTGGGCTAATCTCCCAGCCCCTCCTTAACCCTGTCCCTCTCTGGGTGAGCACCTGGCAAGGGCTGTTAAGCCATTCCATCTCCACCCACCACCCCAAGCCCTGTCCCCGGCTCCTTCCTTTCTCTCTTTCTCAAGTTGTTATAACACAGGCATCACGCAAGGAATCAAACAGGGACAGGTCCTATTGTTCAGCAAAGAGGCAAAAAAAAAAATAATCAAAAAAGCCAGGGACTTAAAAAAGACCAGAATTATTTCTCAAATAGAATGGAAAAATCTAACATGCCTTATCGCTACGGAGAACAAGCACTGTGCAAACGCACAGGCCTCTGACTGGCATGCCAGTTGTTTTGAATAGACGCATGACATTGTCAAAGAACCTGCCATTGTTGCTGCTGAAAGGCACTTGCAACATTGCATAAGAATCAGCCATAGTGTCACCCTCAGCCTAGTCAAAGCTGCTGTTTTTTCTTCTTTCTTTCTTTCGTTAAAAAAATAAAAAATAAAATAAAATAAAAGGGAAAGAAAGAAATGTCCCTGGAATAAGACCTTCAAAGCTAGATAAACCTTATTTCTGAAAGGCATCAGAAACCACGCACCCAAGCAAAGCCACCAGCTAAAGAAGTGTTTGAGTTGGGAAATGTGCCATCAGGGAGGAGGGAAAGGGCAGGAGGGATGAGGGGCCGCCTCTCCTCCATTTGATTCCCAAGGTTCTCTTGGTCTGAGTTGTTAGGCTCTGCCTCTGGCCCTTAGGGGATCCTTGGTGTTAAGTCATCGAGCGCCTCCCTCTACTCCCTGGACACTCTTTTAGCAATGGAAATCTGGGGATGAACTATTCAGCTGTGTCCACAATTCAGACAGGTTGGTGCTTGGCAAAAATCTAGTGTTCTAGCTTGTGTTATTGCTTGCTCTGTGTGTGGCGGTGGGGAGGGGTGATAACTACCAGGTCCCAGCTGATGAACATGACCATGCAGAAATGCAGAGAACTCTGGCAACTCTAAAGTTGGGAGGGTTCCCAACCTCTGCCCTTTTCTGCTCTCAAAGTCCTACCAAAACACACTGCTGTGTATTCACTCGCCTCCACAGCTATCCCTACTCTCATGCCTACTTCTCAAACAGCCATAACATTAAATTCCACATTCATGGTTCTCAGATCAACTACCAACTACCTCCCAGCCATATTCATTATTGTTTTGGATACTTCCTTATGCCTTCAAATATTCTCTCTCTCCCAGATTGCA
Organism: Pseudochirops cupreus; assembly: GCA_028627135.1. Lineage (NCBI taxonomy): Eukaryota > Metazoa > Chordata > Mammalia > Diprotodontia > Pseudocheiridae > Pseudochirops > Pseudochirops cupreus. Next base: position 163,187,342 of record CM053582.1, on the reverse strand, counting down.
ATCTAGGGATTTTTCAAAACCCCTCTTTTTGATATCAAAGGGCAAGGAAAAAAGGTCTTCCATATCAACCAGTTAATCAATAGACATTTATTAAGCTCTTACCATGTACTAGGTACTATACTAGGTTCTAAGGATATAAACATGAAAAAATTCTAGTCTCTTCCTTCAGGAAGCTGACATTCTAATAGTGAAGACATCATGTACTGTAAAAGTATAAACGGGACAAATCTGAGGTACTTTAGGAAGGCAGAGCCCTAGATACTGGGGGTATCAGGAAAGGCTTCACGTAGAAAGTAAAGCTTGAGCTAAGTCCCAGGGGTTCTCTGAAGTTGAAGTAATGGGCAGCACCTGTGTGTGTCTCCCCCTTCAGCGGGAGCTCCTGCCGGGCAGGGCAAGGGGCCACTCAGCTGAAGTACATCATTTAGCACATGATGGTGAATTACAAATGTCAGCTCCTGCTCTGTGGCCAGCAATGATTTCCACTCTACAAGCAGGGAAGAGTGACAGCTGCAGTGATGGGCTTGCTTCTTTCCTATCTAAAAGGGTTTGAAGGTTTAGCTCAGAGGTGCCAGGATGATGCGGGAAACACACAGAAATCCTTCCCACATTCTAACTAACGAGACACAGGCCCCCCACTCCGGCCCCCTAGACCTAACTTTACAAAGCTTTCTAAAAGAGGGGAACCTCAAAGTCCAATCTAGGTTTGGCCTCTTGTATACCTGTAAGAAGAGACTCTTTTGTGGGCTGCTGGTTGTGTGCTGCCAATTATCAAGGTGGGATTTGGTTGGACTCCTCTGCTCCTCTGGCTTAAGAAGGACTGCCCACCATTCTGACTCTACTGACAGATGCTGTCCTCAGAGCAAAGAGGCTACGTGGACATCCCCTGACTTCTAGCCAGGGAGGATCTACTCCTCATAATCATAGCAATCTCTCCCCTCTCCCCCCGACCCCATCTCCTTTTGCAAAGACTTCAGGCCAATTCTGTCTTCAAGGGGAGGAAAGGAGTACCTGCCTCTTGAGTAATAGTGGTTCCTAGTGATGGAGAATTGGTATGGGTGACTTGGAAAATGTTTGTGATGTGTTAAGGGAACAGCTTGCTCTTATTCCTCATGCCTTTACGCTGGCCATTCCCCATGCCTGAAACGCACTCCTTTCTTCCTTCCACCCCAAAGAGCTCCGCTTTTCCGTTAAGATACAACTCAGGCACCCCCTTCAGTATGATTCCGTGGTCCTCCCCCCAACCCAATGCTTGTGCATTCCCTCCCAAGCTACCTTCCATCTAATTGTCCTGTATGTATCCGTTCTTCTTAGCTTTATGCTGTACATATTTTATATCTGCTCCCGTTAGAATGCAAGCTCTTTGCAAAGAGATACTATTTTGTTATTCGTATCCACTGTGCCTAGCGTTGTACCTGTCACACGGTAAATGGTGCTCAGAAAATTCTTGTTAATCAATCGAATGTTTCACTAAACATTCTCTGAGACTAAGAAGAGTGCACATCAATAAGCCAACCCCACCTATTGTACAAATTATTTGTATTCATAAGCTATAGAGGTTTATACACACATCAGTTAACAAAAATTACATATGGTTTTTCTTTCGCAAGTAATGCCTTACTTTTAAAAATAATTGTGGTTAAAACAACTCTATTTTAAACACTCAGCAAAATGACAAAGGCTATCAATAATCCTCAGCCTCGCTGAATCTCCCTGTGACCTCCCGTAGCTTAGCAGTCACTCAAAGGTCACAGCAGTGCCACATCTTGAGAGGGATGCCGATAAATCAGAGAACTTGGACTCGGATGGTGGAAGTCTGGAAACCACATCCCATGAGGAATAGTCGAAGGTACTGGGGGATGTTTAACCTGGAGAAGAGGTGACTTAAGGGGTGGACTGGGGAAGGTTTCATGAGAGTGGTTTTGAAGTATTTGAACACTTGTCATGTGGGAGAGGGATTAGGTTTATTCTGCTTGGCCCCAGAAGGCAGAACCAAGAACAACCGGTGTAAGGGACAGAAGACACATTGAGGCTCAACATAAACAAACAGTAATTAGAGCTTTTCTGTAGCAGAATGTATTTCCTTCTAAGGTAGGGGGTTCTCTGTCCCCCAAAAGTGTCCTGTCAAAGACTGACTGCCCAACCCTCGGGGTTATTGGGGAAGTCCAGTAGATAGGGGAAGTTTCATAGATGATCACTAAGATTTCTTCTAATTCTGAGAAGCTGTGATTCTATCTCTCCAGGGTCAGTTACCTCACGATATCACCCCAGACCAAATCTACTCCAGGCCATGTGGACCTGCACATCCCTTTTCCAGAAGAAGAGGTACAGAAAAAAATGTTTTGGGGAATGGGATACATAAAAACACCCGGGTGCATGCGGGGTACCAACCAATCAATGTAAAGGACTCAATTATAAGCAGAAGAGGCCCTCTGGGGGAAAAACATTTGTAGTGAAGGTGTATAGAGCCCAATCCAGTGGTGGGGAACCTGTAACCTTAAGGCCACACGTGGCCTTGTAGCTCCTTAACTTGTAGGCCTTTTGACTGAATCCAAATTTTACAAAATTTTACAGGATTTATTCTCAAAAAGTCAAAAGGCCTCACCCATAGATCACTTCTGAGCAGCCGTCATCTCTCCCTCCCTCACATCCTTCACCTCTACCCCAAGGCTTTCAGAGGAATGAGGACAGACATTGTTCTTCCTGAAAAGCCGGAAGGGAGTGGCCTTCAAACCCTACCCCTAACACCACTGGGGGCCCAATGCTTAGACAATGGGTATCGATACACAAAACCTGAATCTATCCTTCCCCAGGCTGGTGCTAGAGCCAGAACTGAAGGCCCTGCAGCTTTCAAAACTGGCCGGGGTCTATGCTGAATGGAGGGCCTGGTGTGCTCCTGGAGGACAACTCAGCTCTGGACGATATTCCCTGGGCCAGATCATTGTTATGCTTGCTAATGACTCTTGGAGAGACTCTGGCAGGCCTGCCAAGTGGCACAGAACCTTCCCCATGCCATGCCCAACATCCCTTCCATGCTGAACTATCCATGACTGTGACAAGGAAAAAGGAATAGTCTGCTCATCCTTTACCAAGCTGCACCAGAACCAGTGGAAATCTCTGCTGTTCCTACAGATCCCCCACCCTCTGGCAACTTTCGATGGAGAGACAGTCCTCCTTCCATACATGGGTCCTTCCAGATCTGGTCTACGTTAGCAAAGGGTGAAAGAGGAGAAGCAGATTCTATCAGGGGACAGAGTGAACTGTAGAATTATGGCATCACAAATTTAGAGCTGGAAAAGACATGGCAGAGTATTTAGTACAGTCCTCTCATTTTACAGAGGATAATTTAAGCCTCCTTTGTAAAGGAGAAAAGAGGTTATGTGATGTTCTTGTGACCATGGTGGTCCTATACACTTGGCCTTCCACTATATCCTCTAGTATAGACACTATTTCCTAGAGAACTTTCGGTTTTGGAATTCCCTCTCTGGAGTCCTTGTGGCCTGAAGTGGTGGAGTGCTTGTCATGGTCTACTATATCTAGGTTGGCTACAGACATGGTTCACTCTATGCTCCAGCCATCTTCTCACTAGCCAACTTACCACCCCATATTTACCTCCCTCCTTGCCCTTCTTCTGCAGCCATAATCAAGGCAATGCAACCTTTGCTTTGGAGAGTCTGTGCCACTCTGTTTCCCTATGGCTCCCCTCACTGCCCCTGTGACTTTCCAAACTGAAATGCCACTCCCCCTATATGTGTTGTGTCCCCCTATTACAATCCAAGCTCCTTTAGGGCAGGAACTATCTCAGTTTTGTTCTTTCTTCAGCAGTAAGACAATGCTCTTCCTACAGTAAGTGCTTGTTAAATGGTTTTTCGTTCATTCAAGGCTGTGCTCCATGATAGTTCCTGAAGACAGGAGGAAGCAACCTCCCTTGGAAACTGACATCCTGGAGCAAAGACATATTCACTCCTTCCATCTCCTTCCCTGATGTTCATACTCTTCCACCCTTCAAAACAAATATGCAAAGACCATGTTTTTGTTTCATTGTATCCAACTCTTCTGACCCCATTTCAGGGTTTTCTTGGCAAAGATAATTGAGTGGTTTGTCATTTCCTTTTTCAGCTCATTTTTCAGATGAGGAAACTGAGGCAAACAGGGTGAAGTGACTTGCCCAAGGTCACACAGCTAGTAAGAATCTGAGTCCAGATTTAAACTCAGGTCTTCTTGACTCCAGGCCTGGCGCTCAACTTTCACCACCTAGCTGCTCTATACAAAGACCATATTTAAGACAAAATAAGGCACTCAACTCCGAACTCCCTGGGACCATGCTTGTTCACTCTGACTCCACCCTGTGCTGACATCTAATGGGGACCTCTGCCCCTTTCCATTCCTTTTGCTCTGAGAATTAGTAATCAAATCAACACTACTGTTGTTTTTGCAAAGGCCACCTCAATTGACTGCCCTCATGTCCCATTCCCCATCTCTGTGAATCCCCGAGGCCCCGATAATCTTCCTCACTCACCTCTCCCCTATCCATGTTGCCTCACCCTATTAAAGTGAAAGCTCCTTGAGGGCAAGGTTCATCTCTTTAAAATATTTTTGCCTCCAGTGCGTAGCATATTGCTTGGCATATAGTAAGTTCTTAATAAATGCTTTTTCATTCATTCACTAATTATGACTTTGCAATTGTCCCAGGGATGCCAAGAACCAGTCAGATGCGCTAGGCATTGAGCTAAGTTCTGAGGATCCAAAGGAGAAGCAAAAACATGGTTCTTGACCTCACATAGTTCACATTTCAGTGCCAGAGAGGCAGGGTAGTCCATGGACCCAGTAACAGGGAAATGAATTGGCCTTGGAAGCATGGAAGGAAGGAATAGTGAGGCAGCAGCTACCAGCTACGTGCCTCCTCCCCCCCCCACTCCCCTGAGATCAAAGGAAAGAGCCCCATGTGGCCAGTGCTCAGAGTGGGCTGGGATTGAGGAAGTGGGGGAAAGGAATGGAGCGGGGGGAACTAGCTAGGGCCATGGGAGCAGCAGTAAGCCACAGCACAGTCCCATGTGTTGGAAAGTCCAGGGAAGAATTCAATTATTGTGGCGTGTAATTTTCTGTTTGCAAAGCTTGTATTGTGTGTGTAATTGAATCGGAATAAAGAGATCCAATGGCTGCAGGGCTGGGATAAGGCTTTAGAGCTCGACGCCAATGAAGCCAGGCTGAAAAGAGAGTTGGGGGAGAGTGGGATGGGTGGGAAGTAGGGGAGGGGGGAAGGAACAGAGATGATGAAGGGACTTCACAAACTACGCTTCTTGCTCTCCCCTCCACTCCCCCAACACAGACTGCTCAGGCTAGAAGTCATCTCGGCTTTTCTCCAGTGTCTGAGCTACACAAATCTCTGCCTGGCCTGGCCAGGAGTTGCCTACCTTCTACTCAAAAAGAAAAGATAATTTCACCTTTTTTCTTAGCTTCTCACATTTGCTCTAATTAGAAAGCATTTGTCTAACTTCAGGCCATGTTGCCATGGGGTAAACCCAGAATCCCACTGAGCATTGCCTCTCCAACAGCAATGTGGTGGGCCTGCAAAGAAGCTCTTTAACTGCACAGAGGCAGCCACCTGGGCAGGCTGGGCCAGATTACTAAAGTGGGCCGTTGTTTTTCTGAGGGGCAGCACAAGCATCGTGAAAGGGGGCACTATGGAGTTTTCTTGAGGGCACGGTGGGAGCAGACCGTAACTGGCTTAACAATAACTGGCTTAACAATGGGTGAATTCTAGTGTTACCCTGCTAGGTTCCAGTACTAGAGCTCAGACCTAGTTAGTAGCCTAGGTCTTTGTAAATTACTGTACCTATATCACAGGACAGTTGTAAAGAGCAAATGAGATAATGTGTGCAAAAGGGCTTTGTATGCTGTAAAACACTGTATAAATATCACCTGTTGTGATTCTAGTGCGTGTGTGCATGGATTTCTGTGTGTGCAAGATTATGTGACATGTGTATAGATCATGAACCTGTGTACACTGTAAGAATAGGTAAGCATGTAGTGTGTATTTTGTTGTTCAATTATGTCTGATTCTTCACTATCCCTTTTGGGGTTTTCTTGGTAAAGATACTGGAGTGATTGGCCATTTCCTTCTCCAGCTCATTTTACAGATGAGAAAAGTGAGGCAACTAGCATTAAGTGACTTGTCTAGGACCACACAGTTAGTGCCTAAGGCCAGATTTGAACTCAGGAAGATGAATCTTCCTGACTCCAGGTATGACACTCTAATCACTGCACCACCTAGCTGCCCATTTGTATATATACATTTGTGTAAGCAGATGTTTGTGTAGGAACCTACAAGTGAGCTTGTAGAGTCAGATAGACTTCTCCCTAAGGTTGGGAAAGTTCATCCATCTTCAGCTGGCCCCAAGGGGGACTATAAATGGTCATATGCTTCCATCACCCTTTTGAAGGGAGGAAGGAGGGAAGGTGGGAAGGAGGGAGGAAGGAAGAACCTGATTTCCAGTCCCAGCTCTGCACTTAGAACCTGTATGACCAGGGACAAACCCCTTGCTCTGGAGAAGCCATCCTATCTTAGTAGAGATTCAAAGTAGATGGATGTGCCTTGCTTTAAGAAAATTCATTATTTTAAAAAATCCAATTTACTAAATGGAATGCATTTCCATTCATGTTTCCATTACTATTCATACAACTGAAAAGATCCTTTTGTGTGAGTGATCACCCTTCAGATGTAGGACCAAGGAAAGCAGGAGCCTGAGCCCCATAAAGAAGACTCAGCTATAGGACCTTGAGATCTCAAAGGCTGCCAGGCACTGAAATATCCCAGTTCCTCCTTAGACTAACCGGCCCTGATACCAGGTTCTCTTTCTTGACCCCTAAAAGGTCTGGAGGCTAAATAGGAAACCAGTCTCTGCAAATCTTGCCCCCTTCTCCACATAATGCTTATATTTTGGGCTGTCCTCCCCCCAACCTTCGCCAACACCTTTCTAGTTCCTTTGCTGCTGGTCATATTACTTCTATTAATCTGGGGCTCCATGGGACATAAGACTCAGATTTGCCTTCTAGTCCAGGAGGCCTATGAGATTGAATTCCAAGGGGAAAAAAAGACAGGTTTAGGTTCAACTCAGCTGCCTAATGACATTTTCTGAGTACTAATCAATCCAACTCCAAGACAAAGAGCTGCTGGCACCCAGAACCGAGATGAGTGGCTGGCTGAGGCTGAGGCTGAGAATCAAGAAGGTAACAGGAATAGAAAGGAAGAGAAAGAGGGGGATAAACAAAACCAAATACAATGGCTCAGAATCTCTTCAGCATCCCTAGACTTACAAGCACTTATTAATAGCCAGCGAAAGGGAAAGAGGAAGTGTCTCATTGTCTTGAGCTGTCATTCCTCACTCTGACGAGCACTTAAAATGTCAAGACCCCTTTCAGCAGCTATGCACAAGCAATCAGGCCTTCTCATCGGTCACTGCGATTGCACTGCCTCATCGGAGCCCCGATGACTTATTACCACGATGCATTTGGGAGACAAAGCACACATGTGTACATAAACAAATCCTATCTCTGGGAAGTTCTGCCCCTCACTATGGTGGGAGGAGGAGCATGCCATCCTGGTTGGGCTGGATGGAGGCAGGGAAGAGAAGGGATCAGAATCCCAGCTAGACCACTTGGGGACATCAGAAGTGGTTATAATTCGACTTTTTAGAGCAAGGAGACAATCATAGCTAAGAAAGAGAAATATGGAATGGAATTGGGGAGGTATAGGAATGTAGAAACATTTCATTTCATAGCATGGGCAGCAGGAACCTTCTATGGGAAATCTGTAGTTATTCAGATACAGCAAAATACAAAGCCCAGAGCTGTGCATTTCAAGTTGAGGTTGTTGTTAAGGCATTTTTTAAATTGTATCTGACTGTTTGTGACCCCATTTGGGGTTTTCTTGACAGAGATATTGTAGTGATTGTCATTTCCCTCTCTAGTTCATTTTACAGATGAGGAAACTGAGGCAAACAGTCAAGATCACACAGCTAGTAAGTGTCTGAAGTCAGATTCGAACTCACAAAAACAAGTCTTCCTGACTCCAGGCCAGCACTCTATCCACTACACACCTAGCTCTCCATTATTTCAAGTCCCAACTCTGCTATTTGGTATTAGTATGACCATGGACAGATCCCATAACCTCAGTATCTTCATCTGTAAAGTGAGTGGAGGTTTGGAATGGATGATCTCTGAAGTCCTTTGAAACTGTTACCTGGAAGTAGGGAATTTTGTGTTCTCTGTCTCTAATGAAGATAGAATTTGTGGAAATGGACTTAACCTTCAGCAAGGGAAATTGAGATGATATCTGAAAATGGGCTTCCAAGACAGTAAGAAGTAGTGAACGCTAGAATGAGAGCCGAAGAGAACAGAAACAGTTCCTTCTCTGAAGAACCTCATGTACATTTTAGAATCATCTTTTCTGCAGTGGTATGAATATAATACCGCTTATGGACAAGGAGGTAGGTCAGAGGTTCTGTCTGGCTAGCAGAATAGGTGATTGATTTGAGAAGGAATAAACTCTGTAAAGGAGGTGACCAGAAAGGTGAGTTGAGGGGAGATAAGAGCAAAACTTCCTCTGTAGGAGAATCTTTTCAGAAAATTTTAGTATATTCTCCTCTCATTTCCCTGAAATCTCACAACTTTGTTAGGGTGGTAAAATAGGTGCTATTATCTCATTTTACAAATGGGGAAACTGAGTTTCAGAGAGATTGTATAACTTGACAAGATTTGCATACCTCGTAATCAGAGGAGGCAGAGCTTAAATCTAGATGCACTGAAGCAAACATCAGAAAAATTTCTTTGCAAGATCCCCAAAGTTATTGCATCCTGTTATAAAAAGTCAAACCAAGATCTCCACACCCTTGCTCCATCTCCATCCCAAGGGACTTGCATGGAAGGAATGCCCTCTCTATCTAAGATAAAAATTATAGCAAGAAGGATTTAAGTTAGATCAGAGGATGGACTTCCAGACAATGAGAGATAGTGAATATGGAAGGGAAGTCACTTTGCAGTCACTTCAGAAAATCTGAATAGAAATCTGGCTACATGTTTATATGTATTAGAGTCATGGATGAGGGGGGAAAAATCACAAAATAGCTCACCTCCCTTTTGTGTGTTGTTTCTTCCCTTTAGTGTGCGAGCTCCTTAAGGGCAGGGACTTGTCTTTCTTTTTGTCTAAATTTGTATGCTTGGCCCTTAGCACAATGCCTAGCACATAGTAAGCACTTAATAAATTCTTGTTTCCTTGCTTCCCCTAATTCTACAGATGAGAAAACTGACTTGGATTGGTGAGTTCAAATCTAGCCTCAGATACTTATTAGTCATGTAATCCTGAGTAAGTCTCTTAACCCTGTTTGCCTCAGTATCCTCATCTGTAAAATGAATACTGGAGAAGGAAATGGCAAATGACTCTAGTATCTTTGCCAAGAAAATCCCAAATGAGATCTCCAAGAGTCAGACACAACTGAAAAACAACTGAGCAACAATAATACACTGCATAGTGTGCGGTGGATGTTTAAGTTGACCAGTATTTCCTTCTTTCCACCACTCCAGCCACCTGTCCATCCACCTTCAATATGATATGTAGATGTTACAACTGATAATCCTGATGTCCATATTGGTCTTCTTCAGCCTGACCCTGAACTTTTCAGCATGACTCTGAATACCACAAGGAAAACACATGCAGTATGAACACCGCTTTAATTCCCTGATTATACTTTCCAGAGCTGATCTGGTAAACAGAAACCTTCCTATCCCAAAGAGGGTAATGGTACTGCAGGTGGTAGTTTTCTGTTTTTATATTTACACTGAATATTGAATGCTATCCAGATTATCTGATGAATGAATAGATGGGTGAATGAAAGGATGAATGAATGCATGCATGAAAAAAGCATTAATAAATTCTTCCTATATGCAAAGCATTGTAGCAAATGCTGGGGATAGTAATAGAAAAGTAGAGACAGTCCCTGCTCTCAAGGATTTCATTCTAATACAGGTTTCAGTCACAATTCAGATGGAAAGGTCTGATGGTCCCAAGAGTGTGGCAGCCAAGCAGGTGGTAATATATTTTCTTTAATGCCATTTCTACTGATACAATCATATCTCTTTGTGATATTGAACCATTTGACAGTTCCAAAGATTTGGGTACTGAGAATTTGTAGCTGTCAATGTTGAGGAGGGGTGGGTTTCAGAGCCAGCAAAAGCCAGGTCTCGTTGCCACAAGAGTTACTTCCCAGGATGACGACCATAGGAATTGGACTGGAAGTAAGTCTGGGGTATGGAATGGGGGAATCTTCCTGTAGCTCTTGAACTTTTCTGTCCATTTTACAGATTTTGAACATGACTTTCAAAAGGTTAGTGTTGGATGCTAACATCTGTAAGGCAATAAACATTTATTAAGATCTGCGGATAAAATGAAAGGTAAGAGTCCCTGCTCTCAAGGAACTCATAATCTAATGAGGGAGGTAACATGCGACCAACTAGGTACAAATAAGCTATGTATAGAATAAATAGGAAATAATCAACATGGGAGCACATTAAAATTAGGAGAATTTGGAAAGAGCTCCCCATAGAAGCTGGGATTTTAGCTGGCATTTGAAGGAAGCCAAAAGGAAGATCCGAGAAGGGAAAACTTTCCATGACTGGGGATCAGTTAGAGAAAATGTCAGGAGCCAAGAGATGGAGCACCTTGTTCAAGAAACAGCTAGGAGGCTGGAGTCATCAGACTGAAAAGTACATGGGTCAGGGAAGATTAAGGTATAAGAAGACTGAAAAGATGGGAGGAAAGCAAGGTTTTGAAAGGTTCTAAATGATGGAGAATTTTTTATTTGATCCTACTGGTGATAGGGAGTTATAGGACTATATTAAGTACAGGAGCAAGTTGGTCAGACCTGTGCAAACCACTTTGGTGACTGAGTGAAGGAGAGTGATGAGAATGGGGAGGGTCTTGAGGCAGGCAGACCAACCAGGCCATTAGAATAGTTCAGGACTAAGGACATGAGGGCTTGCACTGGGATGGTAGTAGCATCATGAATGAACAGATGGAAGGATGAATGGATGAATGAATGCATGCATGCATGAAAAAAGCATTAATAAATGCTTCCTGTATGCTAAAGAGACAAAGGTATATTTTAGAGATGTTACAGAGGTGAAGTCAACAGTTCTTGGCAACAGACTGAATAGAAGGGATAAGAGATAGTAAGTCAGGGAAATTTGGAAGGGAGTAAGATTTTGGGGAAGAAATATCAAGTTAAGTTTTGTATGTGTTGAGTTTAAGATGTCTACTGGACATTTAGTTTGATATATCCAACAGGCAGTTGGAGATGTGAGACTGGAGGTCAAAAGAGGAGTTGGGGCTAGAGAAGTAGAGTTGAGGATGACCAGCTTTAAGATGTCAGTTAAACCTATGATGAAATTTCCAAGTGAAAGAGGAAGAAGACAAAAGGGCCCAGGACAGAGTTCTGTGAGGACCACCCCCCCACACACTATTAGCAGGTGTAACCTGGATGAAGATCCCACAGAGGATATTGAGAAGAAGTGGTCAGATGGGTTGGAAGAGAATCAGGAGGGTGTGATGTCCTGACAACCTAAAGAGAAGAGAGTATTAAGGAAAAGAGGCTTTGTCTGCAGGGAGGACAAGAAGGATGAGATTTGAGAAAAGGCCATTGTGGGGCGGAGTCAAGATGGTGGGATAGAAGTAGGAGAACTCCACAGCTCCCACCATTACCACTTCAAATATCTATAAAATATGACTCTAAACAAATTTTAGAGCTCCAGAACCCACAAAATTACAGAAAAACACATCTCCCGCTGGGGGAAGCCCAGCAGATGGGATGGGAAGGGCTTATCACAGAGCTCTGGGAGCTGAGCCCAACCCGGCCTGAAACCATCGCTTAGCCCCAGGGTGGTCAGGACAAGCTGCAGCTGAAGCACTCTGGAGAGTGTATCACCGGCAGCTGTGGCAGTTTCCAGAATTATCAATCCATAAGAAACAAGGACAAAGTGAAAGGTAAGTGGAACTCAGCTAAATTTGGGGGAGAAAAGTGGGTCTGGCCATCTGCCCCCAGGGCAAGAAAGCAGCAGAAGGAGGGGGGTCCTGCAGCCACCTCCACGTGACTGCTTCAGAGCTCCAGGACTGTAGATTGCAGGGGGGCCAAGAGATCATTCAGAGGCTAAGTGTTCTTGCCTTAACCGACCTGGATCAGGATTGCAGTCTTAGGTGGTGGTCCTGAGGTGCATTTTCAGTGAGCCAAAGCTGGTGCGGGCTGCAGAGACTGCGCCTCCTCATAGTTCCAGCAGCTGTGAAAACTCCAGCAATTTGGGACAAAGGTCTCCCCTCTGAAAGCAGAGTTCTACTGTGGCTCAAAAATTAAATTAATTGACTGGCAATATGAGCAGGCAAAGGAAGCAAACCAAGCTCAGCAATCAAACTTTAGATTCCTTTTTTAGGGACAAAAAGGATCAAAGCATGGAAGAGGAAGAAGACAACACAGTCAGAACTCTTGCACCAAAAGCTTCCAAGAAAAATGTAAGCTGATTACAAGCCATAGAGGAGCTTAAGAAGGATTTTGAAAACCAAATAAGAGAAGTGGAAGAAAAATTGGGAAGAGAAATGAGAATGATGCAAGAAAATCATGAAAACAGAGTCAACAACTTGACTGAAGAAAATAACACCTTAAAAAATAGCTTAACTCAAATGGCAAAAGAGGCCCAAAAAGCCAATGAGGAGAAGAATGCCTTAAAAAGTCAAATTTGCCAGATGGAAAAAGAATCTGAAAAGCTCACTGAGGAGTATAATTCCTTCAGAGTTAGAGTGAAGCAAATGGAAGCAAATGACTATGAGAAATCGAGATACTATTAAATACATCCAAACAAATAAAAAAAATAGAAGGTAATATGAAATATCTCCTTGAAAAAACCACTGACCTAGAAAATAGATCCAGGAGAGACAATTTAAAAATTATTGGACCACCTAAAAGCCATGATCAGCAAAAGAAACTAGAAATCATCCTTCAAGAAATTCTCAAGGAAAACTGCCCTATATTTTAGAACCAGAGGGCAAAATAGAACTTGAAAGAATTCACCAATCACCTCTTGAAAAAGATTCCAAAAAGAAAACTCCTGGGAATGTTATACCCAGGTTCTGGAGTTCCCAGATCAAGGATAAAATATTACAAGCTGCCA
>CM053582.1:163149720-163173633 GCA_028627135.1 Pseudochirops cupreus | reverse complement strand
ATTGAGAGGTGGGAGGGGAATAGAATGAGAGAAGACAGGGAGAGACAGAATGGGGTTAATCATCTCATATAGAAGAGGCAAGGGATAACTGTTACAATGGAGGGTAAGAACAGGAAGGCAAAAAAGGAGTGGGATCAACCTTACTCCCATTGAATTTGGCTTAGGGAAGGAATGACATACACTCTAAATTGGGTATCTTGCCCTACAGGAGAGTAGGAGGGAAGGAAATGAGAGGGGGGATGATGGAGAGGAGGGCAGGGTGGGGGGGAGGGTTGTTAGAAGCACACGCTTCTGTAAAGGGACAGGGACAAAGTAGAGAATAGAACAGGGAGGGTGGGATAGGAAAGAGGGAAATATAGTCAGTCTTTCACAGTATGTGCATTGTGGAGATGTTCTGCGTAACTACACATGTACAGCCTGCATTGAATTGTTTGTCTTTCCAGTGGGGGTGGATGATGAGGGAGGAAGGGAAAGAATCTAGAATTTAGAGTTCTATAATCAAATGTTAAAAATATATATATTATTATTATTATTATCATCATTATTTATATGCAACTGGGAATTAAGATATACAGGTACTGGGGTAGGGAGATCTATTTTGCCCTACTGGAAAGCCAGAGGAGTGATGGGGGAAGATATAGGAGAGAGCAGATTGGGGGAGGGGGTAAACATGGGATCGCTGTTTTGGGGTGGTGGGTAGGGAAAAGACAGGGAGAAAATTTGTAACTCAAAATCTTGTGGAAATGAATAATGTAAACTAAAAATAAACAAAAGTTAATTTTAAAAAAATAATGAAAAGGCTGTTGGATGTGACAATGAAGAAATCACTGGTAACTTTGGAGAGAGCAGTTTTTGGTGGACTGGTGAAATTGGAAGTTACTGAACACTGTGCTTCCATATTGAGCAGCTGGGTGGCTCAGTGGATAGAGTTCTGGGCTTGGAGAGGAGAAGCCTCATCTTCCTGAGTTCAAATCTAACCTCAGACACCTAATAGCTGTGTAACCTTGGGCAAGTCATTTAATCCTGTTTCCCTCAGTTCCTCACCTGTAAAATGAGCTGGAGAAGGACACAGTGAACTACTCCAGTAAAGCCCAAATGGGCACGAAGAGTCAGACATGAATGAAAAATGATTCAACAACAAAGCGCCTGTATATAGGTAATATTTTTCTTAGTATAGATGTCTACTGTCCCACCATCCATGAGGTAAGTGCTTTAAGCTTCTTTCCTATGATGTAGTTGGGTTTGTGCTGGTGTTTCAGTGAGTGCCCCTTATTACCAAGGGCAGGCATTTACAAGACAGTAGGCCATGGTGAAAGGTAAAGTATATGGATCTGGCACAACACACAGCTAACTGGTCCATACGAGTGTGAGACTTGTGACCTTTGCCTCATTAGCACAAGACTCCAACCAGCTGAACTCCCTGACCTCCGATACTGGCATGCACATGCACCTGTGTGTACATGCAGACAGAAACACCCCCCAGCATCTTTTCACTTCTATCCAGTCAGGATCACTTCCTCTATCCATCATCATTCAACGCATTTTTTTAATAACTGGCAAAAGAGAAATGAGGGAACTTGGACATCTTTGAGTGGATTGGAGCTTCATACTCCTACACTGGCTGGGAACCAGGCTGTATTTTGAGCAGTTTCCCCAGCTCTCAACTCAAGTCTGAGCACATGAAGCTTGGTGGGTGGTGATCAGTACGTATCCCTTGATGATACAATATTTCAGGGCATCCAGATAAGCAAGTAGGAGATGGCGTGGCTCTATCCTGTTAGGATGAATGAAGGAGCCATGATGAGCCCCCATCTCTCTGAGACTTTCTAGCTTCCCAGGCACCTCTAGGGACCTGGATAACCCCCCCAAGCATTTAGATCTGAGGGAAATGGTAAGAGGGATAGAGTACGGACTCACTGATATCCTATAATTAAACATGCCCCTCCCAGGGGCAGAAAAGAGGTGGAGGCAGATATGCTATTCCCATCTGAAAAAGGTGGAAGTGAAGGGTAGATACACTGGGATTTCAAAAGAGGGTGTTACTGGATGGGGAGCGTAAAATAAACAAGCCACTGACAGTGTCTTTTTCATCATAGCCATGGTAACAGACACCGCTGGAATCAGAGCTGGCACGGGGGCCTGTGTCTGAAACTCCTGAAATATATGCAGCGTTGCACCATTTTCTGATTCCTTTCTGTGTTGTTTTTCTCCGACTCCTTTTTCTCTGAAATTGTTAACACAGTAAATGCAAACACAGGACAGCAGCATGCAAACACAGCCGGATAGTCACACATGTATGCACATATGTATGCTCGCACATACTCACAGGTTCCCACACAAATATCTGCTTGCACACTCAGACATTCACACAAATACATGTTCACACCTTCTCATACACAATCATGAGTGCATAAATACCTTCTCTTATACACTCCCACAAACACTCATGTACTCATGTAAACAAGAAATCCATGCTTACCCAATGGAATCATGCTTGGTCCCATCTATATTGTGTTTTATGGCGTGCTGAAGTCTTTTTCATGCATTGTGTTATTGGATCTTATAAGAGTCAGATGAAGTGGGTAGAGTGGATGTTACTATTCCTAAATCTGGAAAGATTTAGGAAATTGAGGTTTAATGAGGTATAGGGACTTATCCAAAGTCATAAAGTTAGAAGGCTGCAGAATGAGGATTTAAACTCATTTCAAAGCCAGTGCTGTTTTTATCCTCACTCTCTCTGTGCTTATCTTCACACACACATACACACACACACACACACACATTTTGACATATACTCATCATATACCACCATCCATCATACACCACCACATGCAGACAAATGCAAAATCCTATACTCAGATGGTGATTTGTTGTTATTAAGTCATTTCAGTTATGTCCAATTCCCTGTGACCCCATCTGGGTCTTGGCACAGATACTGTAATGGTTAGCCATTTCCTTCTCAGATCATGTTACAGATGAAGAAGGTAAGGCAAACCATGACTTGCCCAAGGTCACACAGCTAGTAAGTACCTGAGACTGAATTTGAACACAGATCCTTGGACTGACTCTATCTGTTGCGCCACCTAGTTGCCTCAGATAGTGATACAGGCACTTAAATACACATTGATATAAATGCCTTATTTTCTTTTTACTACTGGGGTTTTGTACTGGGGAATGATGTAAATATACTTTGTATAGATTGCAACAAAATATTTGACAGTCTTTCATGCTATTCTTGCAGATGAGATGGAGAAATGTGAGCTAAACAATAGTATAATTAGATAGATCATTCCAAATGGATTGAAATCAAAGAACAGTAGTTAGTCGTTCAGTGCCATGTTGAAAGGAGGTCTTCATTGGAGGCCGATCTTCCTGTGCTTGGCCTCCTGCTGGTGAAATTTTGTCAGTGAATGGGACAAAGGCATATATGCATGATTATCACTTTTAAACATGACACAAAGCAGGAAGGCATTTTTTAAAAACACTAAATGATGGTTAGAATTAAAAAGATAGACTATTGTACAGAATCTAATAACATGAACGTTAGGGGGAAAAATTTAAAGTCTTACATTTGGATTAAAAAATTAACTTCAGAACTCTAAGATGAAACAAATGTTAGTGGACATTAATTTGTCTGAAGAAAAAAAGATCTGGGATTTTAACGGATCGAAAGCTCATTATGAGTCATTAATTAAATGTGGCAGACAAAAAATAGCTAATGCAATCTTTTACTGTATCAAGAGAGCCGTAGTTACCAGAACTAAGGACGTGAGAGTCCTGTTGGTCAAACCACCATGGAGCACGTCATTCATTTCTGGGCTCCACATATTGGAAAGGACAATGATAAACTGTACTTTGTCCTGTGGAAGGGAGCTGAGAAGGGCCTCAAGTTTGTGCCATAAAAGGAACCATTAGAGGAACCTAGAGAATTTAGCCTGGGGAAGAAAAGACTTAGTGGGGGGCCTAATAGCTACCTTCAAGAATTGGAAGTGCTGTCAAATGGAAAAGAGATTATATTGGTTCTGTTTGGCCCCAGGGGTAAGGTAGGCCATGGGAGGAAGCTGCAAAGAGTTAAATTTATGCTCCATACCAGGGAAAACCTCTTAATGATCGGAGCTGTCCAAAGGTGAATGGGCTGCCTTGAAAGGTGGTGAGTTCCCCTGCCTCGGAGGTCTTCATGTAGAGATGGGACTTCCAATTGTCAGGTATGTTACAGAGGGCATTCTGGTTCAGGTGTGGTTTGGACTTGATGGGTTCTGAGGTCCCTGGCAACGCTGAGGATCTGGGATTCTAAGTAACACCCTCCACACATGATCATGCTTAGTCTCAGGTGAATTCAAATTCACATATACCCATAGAATAACATATTCTTTTCAATGTTTATATTTATTTGTATGTATATGGATAAGCACATACATAATTTATGCAATACATGTAATGTTTATTACATGTAATATAAGGGGGCTGCTAGGTGGTGCAGTGAATAGAGTGCCAGGCCTGAATGGGGAAAGCTCCTCTTCCTGAGTTCAAATCCAACTTCAGACACTTATTAGCTATGTGACCCTGGGCAAGTCATTTAACTCAGTTTCTTTATCTGCAGAACACCCTGGAGAAGGAAATGGCAAACCATTCCAGCATCTTTGCCAAAAAACAAAAACACAACCATACAAATGGGGTCATAAAGAGTTGGACATAACTGAAATGACATAACAACATATGGATATGTACATTTATAATGTATATATTTAGAGAGATATGGAGGCAGAAAGACAAAGAAAGATAGAGATAGAGAAATAGGGAAAAAGAGAGGGGGCAAGAGAGGAAAGGAGAGAGAGAGACAGAGAGAGAGTCTGGATCTATGATTTCTCTGGAATAGAGAACTTCCAATGAGGAATCACAGTCTCAGAGTTGCTTGGGTGCTAAGAAGTTCTGTATCTAACATAGGGTCACAAGACTAGCATATGTCAGAGGCAGGAGTAGAATCTAGGTCTTCCTGACCTAGAGCCTCTATTTACTATGCTGTGCTTGTGTGTGTGTGTGTGTGTGTGTGTGTGTGTGTGTGTGTGTGTGTGTGTGAGAGAGAGAGAGACAGACAGACAGACAGACAGACAGACAGAGAAACAGACAGGCAGAGAGAGAGATAGACAGAGATGGAGAGACAAAGAGAGAGATAGAGACAGGGAGACAGACAGAGACAGAGAGAGGGGGAGGAGAGAGAGACAGAAGGAAAGAGAGAGAAAGAGAAGGGGAAAGGAGGGAAAGCAAGAGAGACAGAGAGACAAAGAAAGAGAGAGGGAAATAAAGAGGAGGGGGAAAGGTAGGGAGAAATGGAGAGAGAGACAAAGAGACAGAGATAGACAGAGAGAAAAGGGCCTGGATTTGTGATTTCATTGATATAGGGAATGACCAAATGAGGAATTCTTATCTTAATGCTAGTCAGCACAGTCTCTAAGTCTTAGAGAGTAGCCCGAGGCACTGAGAAGTCCAGTGACTTACCCAGGGTCACCCAGTCAATATGTATCAGAGGCAAGATGAGACCAGGCTTCCTCTCTAATGATTATAGGGTGTTGCCATTCATGTGTGTGGACAGCACACACTTACTGTGTATACATGCCTGTTCAAATGGGTGTTGTCACGCATAAATCGGCACCAATGCACATTCCCATGTGTGTCCCTACATGTACTTATTCAGCGACGTACACTCCCAAGTTTTTTCTTTTTAATTCCAAAAACCCTTCTGGGAACTCCTGTCATCATCCCCGCTCTGAGGTAGGGACCAAAAAAGCCATTACTTGGGGACTGTGCTTTGAGGCACTTGGGCGCCTCAGCAGGTAAAAAAGAGACAGCAAAAAAGTACCGGCGCCAGTTGTTTTAGAAAAGAAGAGAAGAATGGGTCTCCCAAGGAAGCGGGGAAATCAAAGGCTCCGTCATTTAAAATCCCCACACAACAGAGGGAGAAATCAACACGGCGCTCTCGGCAAAGGCGGCAGCTCCCCACATTCTCCCACCCCAAAGAAAAGACAAACAGAAAACAAACTCAATAACAAATCGAGACTGAAAGGGGCAATTGTGAAATGAACAGCTCTGGGCATACTTCTCTTTGCCAGAAAGGCCCAGAGGCCCAGAGAGGCTGGCTGGTGAGTGGGAAGGGAATAATGGGCCAGGCCAGAGACTGCCAGGCAGCCCAGGTGGAGGGATGGGCAGATGGGCTGGTGCAGGGAGGGAACTTCACTGTCTTGTAGACCTTGGGAGGTCATCTTAACCAGTCCCCAGGCCCTAGCCCCAGGTCCCAACTATGCTTAGACCATCCCCAATGAATGGAAAACTCATGGTACCATGAGAAATGAAGCAGTGTAATGGAAAGTATACTGCACTTAGAATTAGAAGACCTAGGTTTAAATCTCACCCTTCCCACTTCTTCTGACCTTGGAAAAATCCACTTCTCCCTCTCTAGGCTTACATTTCCTTATGTGTAAAATGAAGGAGTTATACTACATGGTGTCCGAGGTCCTTTTCAGCTCCTAATTTGTACTCCTTCTGCTAACCAGGATTAAGGTGCATGTGTGTTGGGGGGGAGGGGGAGATAATGACTTCCTTCATCACCTACTTCAAAAACACCTACAGATAGGGCCCCAGTTCCTCATTCCCCTGCTCTTTTAGATTGATTCCCTTTTCATCATTTCAAATCAGAGGACCCACATTCAAATCCTGATTGTGTCAATTACTAACTATGCAACCATGGGCAAGTCACTTGACTCCTCTAAAAATTGAGGGTCTTAACCTAGATGACCTCCAAATCCCTTTCAACTCTTCATCTGTGACATAGATCATATAATTTTAGGGACTCTCAACTTCAACACATTGTACCTAGTGGGGCCCTCTGGTCCAAATATAATACATCTCCTCTGTCTTCCACATGACAGCCTTTTAAGGTACCTTTAGGGAAATTTGGTCCAATCTCCCATCAATTGCATCAACTGCATGAATTTCTCAATAGACAACATTCCACCCAGCTACAAAAATGCTGAACTGGGGTTCAAGGTACTCTGTGGGTCAGTACTCTTAAAACTGTAACTCTAGCTCCCACCTTAATAATCAGCAGATAGAGTGAATGAGTGAGTAAGCATCTTTTAAACCCCTATTTTGTACCTCACACTGTGCCGAGTGCTGGGGGTAAAAACTAAAGTAATCTAAATGGTCCCGATCCTCAAAGAGATTTTATTCTGATAGGAGAAAATCACACCTACAGGGGAGTTGGAAAGGGGGAACAAAGGAGAGTTTACAAGCAGGGAGGCATGGCTAGAGGAGCCCATGAAGTGCTGTGGAGGCTTGGAACAGAGCAAAAGAGGCCAAAGTCAGTCTGACAAAGCCCAGGGTTGCCCCCTTTATTAGTTACTCCATCTTTTGAAAGAAGACTAAAATTATCATTAGAACAAATCAAGAAATCGTCCACTGTTCTGCTTTTGGCAGATCAAGTGAGCTCTAGTAGATGGCTTTATAATTGAAGTCTCCCATTACTACAATATCATGCTCTGTGCTAGGCTGGTGATATGTTTTTCCAACTCCTCATCCATTTTCTCTTTTTGTTCAAGTGGTCTATAACATACTCTGGTGATGAATTCATTTCTGCTTTTCCTCTATTAATTTTTACTCAAATGGTTTTAATCATTCTTCCTCTCTTTGGTTGACATAAGAATACCTTTTCAGTATTACACAGTGATATTCTCTTTAACTTTCTTTAAAAATAATTACAGTTGCATGTAACATCCCAGTGTCTCAGTGATGTCAATGAGGCCAAATTTATTTTTTTATGTTAGGTAGGACCCCTACTTTATCTTTCTTATTGCTTACACATTGGGCATTTGTGTACAGACACTTGAAATAATGGCTTTCACTACTGGCTCCTTCCCTTCCTTGGATTTTTCTCTTATGAGCTTCTAAGTGTCTCAACAGTAATTTTTGTTTCTATGCTATAGTTTTCCTGAATGGCATCTAGCTTGGTAGATATACCTAGGCAGTTTTCTCTCTGCCTCATCCATTTTTTAGTTTAAAGTATTTTTTCCCAAATAAGATTTGTAAGACACTAGGCAAATACATTCTTACCAGCCCTTGTTAAGCATACTCTTTCCCCAATTAGGAACCTGTCATTCCAATGTCTTAAGCTGTCATGCAGAAATCCAGGTCCCATTCTCACACACCATATTCTTAACCAGTTATTTTCCTTCTAAGACAGATTTTTCTCCTCTGGATGTTCTGTCTTCAGGGACAACAAACATGGAAATACAACCTGTGCTCCTATACACTTCTGTTTCTAGTACAAGATTACAACTTTTTGCATGGTTTCCAGTCAGAGGATGTGAATTCGGATCCCAATTTTGCTCTTTCCTATCTTTGTGATTTTAAAAGTCAGTTAACCTCTCTATTTCTCCATTTATAACATAAAGACATCATACATGATCTCTGAAATCCTTTGCTAAGACTGTGCTCTCTACAACCATGTTATGGTCTTAATCTTTTGTTGTTGTTTTTTTTTTTGAGGCGATCAAAATTAAGTGACTTGCCCAGGGTCATACCTCTAGTACGTGTCTGAAGTCATATTTGAACTCAGGTCCTCCTGACTCCAGGATTGGTGTTCTGGCTCCCTGGTCTTAATTATGATATAATTTCTTTCACTTACCAGAGAGGGGTTTCTCAAATCTGTTGCTTTTAGCCTAAGGTTCTATCTTTTTTTTTTTTAAGTACAGAGCCCTTGTGGATTTTAATCTGGGAGTGGAGGGCAGGGGAGTAGGCAGGACGGGGGATGGGGGCTAGGCATCCTCTTCCTTCCTGGGTATTTCCTGGTCTCCTCAGCTCAGGGAGATTGCCATGGAGCAGAAAGGTCACACCATCTCTGGACTACTACAAGAGTTTGACTCCTCAGCCCAAGATTCCAGTGCTTTCACATTAGCTTCATTGGCTTCTGTCCAGATCTGAACTTCGGCCCAAGCTGCCCCATCTGATGCCCCATACGGGTCTGAATGCACCTTTTCCAGGTTGGATCTGGCGGCCCCAGGTCCAGCATGTCCAGAGCCACAGCTTCCTCTGCCAGCAGCTGCATCAAAAAAATCAGCATTCATTGTGACAGAACCACTGCTCACAAAATACTTGGTGGTGGTGCCATCCTCAGCGTGTACGGTCACCACACCGGCTTCAGCACCTTCAGGGTGGAGGCTTGGGATCCCAAAGGCTCCACTCTGGATTGGGACATCCACCTGCTTCACATTGGCCTTGCTGAAATACACCTGCATCAGGGAGGTAAAGGTGAAAGACATCTGGCCGGGGGCGGCAGCGATAGCAGCGGTGGCTGCCGGGGAAGCCTGGGCGTAGGTGTGGGCCAGAGGGGCCGCAGGGGCTGCAGGGGCCGCAGGGGCCGGGATCTGGGCTTGGCACAGAAGGTGGAGTGGGGAGATGGGCAGCATGGCGGCAGTAGCGGGGGACAAGCCAGGTAGTGGGAGCAGGGGAACGGGAGGCCGGGCCAAGGATGGAGAGCGGGTAAAGTTCTCTCTTGAGCTCTTTTGTGAGGCAGACCTGGGCCAGGCCTATTCAAATGGCTAGCAAGAGAAGCTGTTAGGCATTTTTGTCTTTCGAATTGCTCTTTCTGCTACTGCCATTCAGTCAATACAGGAGACCTATCCTGATACAGTCTTAATTCTTATGTGAATTATGATTTGAAATTCCTTTCAAACTCTGATTATACCCCCTGCTTGCTCGCCTGGGTCCCATCAGCATCATCCCAGGAACTTCTCTTAGCAAAAGATGCTAAGGTGAAGAGACTTTTCAACCCCTAGAATGCCACTATATACCAGAAAAAATCAACTTAAGAGAAAGACTAAAGAGGGATGCGGGTAGGGGGAGCTGATGAAATTGCAAGCTTTGTCCTACTTCTCTTTATTAACCTAAATCACTATATCCCTTGCACTACTGTTTGGGAATTGGTGGTGGACCACAGGATGCCTGCAAAGGCCCCGGTCTGGGGCAGCTAGGTGGCACAGTGAATACAGCACCAGCCCTGGAGTCAGGAGGCCCTGAATTCAAATTCAGCCTCAGACACTTAACACTTACTAGCAGTATGACCTTGGGCAAGTCACTTAACACCAATTGCCTTGCCTTCCCCCCTCCAAAATAAAAAGTCACAGATCCCCTGCATTTGTGGAAAACTGAACAATTTGCAATTTTTCCTCAGGCAGAAAGTAAGAAAGCAGTAACAGATAGAGCTTCTGAAAGTTCTAGAAGATATGTCCAAAACAAAACTCATTACTTTTTTATTTTTAAATAAATTTTTGTTGAGATCTTCTTTCTCTTATATTATCACAGTTATCTCTGGTATCTTTCCCCCTCTCTCTCCCAGAGAACCATCCTATATAACCTATTAAGGGAGGGAGGGGAGTCAGCACACTGTCAAAAAAGTTCAAAACCATATGCAATGTGTAAAATGGATGTGGACCTCCCACTTCCAAAAAGGGGTAGAAAGTGACATGCCTTGGTGTACCTTTCTAAACAGATTGTCTTTTCATGAGTGTGCTCACGTATCTCTGTGGAGATCTCTTTGTCCCCCTTTATCTCTCCATCTCTGTCTCTAACTCTGTGCTTGGTTTTTATATTTTATACTTCTCTCCATTTTTGTCTTCATTTTTTCCTCAACAACATCTCTTCCATCCGTACACTTCTCCCCCGTGTGGCTGTTCACTCAGACTATTGCAATGTCTTCCTAATTGGTTCCCTTGTATCAAATCCATCCTCCAATCAGCTGCCATAATGCTGTTCGTTAAGTACATGTCTGGCCCCTGCTCAATAAGTTTCAGTGGCTCACTATTACCTCTCTGTTCAAATGCACGCTCTTCTCTCTGTTACTCCCTTTCACAAACTCTGTACGCAGCTGCATTGGCCTTTTTGTTTTTCCTCACATGTGACACTTGATGTCTCATCTCCAGGCTTTTGCATAGGGTGCCCCAAAGCTAGAAGGTGCTTTCTCCTAACCTTTGCCACTTAGAATCCCTACTTTCCTTCAAAGTTCTGCTCAAACACTGCGCTCTCTTTGTGACATCTCCACACCCCCATAGCTGCTAGTGCCTTCTCTCTCCTCCAGTTACTTTGCATTTATTGTGTGTTCATTTATACGTGTACATTTTGTCTCCCACTATAGAATGTGAAATTCTCGAGGGCAGAGATGTTTAGATGTTGTCTTTGTAACTCTAGCCCCTGGCATGGCGTCTGATACAGGAAGCCACTTCATAAATACTTATTTATTGATTTGTTATTTCAGAAAGTCCTGTTTCTTTTTCCCTATTCTCTTTCCCCTTCTATTTTCCTCTCTCCCTCCTTCCTTTTTTTCTTTCTTTCTTTCCTCCCTCCCTTCTTTCCCCCTCCCTCCCTTTCTTCCTTCCCTCCTTCCTTCCCACTTTCCTCCCTCCCTTCCTCCCTTCTTTCTTTCTTTTTCTTTCTTTCTTTCTTTTTCTTTCTTTCTTCCTCCCTCCCTTCCTTTCTTCCTCCCTCCCTCCCTTCCTTCCTTCCTTCCTTTCTTCCTTCCTCCCTCCCTCCCTTCCTTTCTTCCTTCCCTCCTTCCTTCCCACTTTCCTCCCTCCCTCTCTTCCTTCTATCCTTTCTTCCTTCCCTCCTTCCTTCCCACTTTCCTCCCTCCCTCCCTTCCTTCCTTCTTTCCTTCCTTCCTTCTTTCCTTCCTTCCTTCCTTCCTTCCTTTCTTCC
The DNA here is from genome assembly GCA_028627135.1 of Pseudochirops cupreus. Taxonomy (NCBI): domain Eukaryota; kingdom Metazoa; phylum Chordata; class Mammalia; order Diprotodontia; family Pseudocheiridae; genus Pseudochirops; species Pseudochirops cupreus. The sequence goes on along the minus strand of CM053582.1, from coordinate 163,161,891 downwards.
TTCTTTCTTTTCAGCTGTCCCCATAGCCAGACTAGCTGGTCTTGAGTAGGAAAAGGGAGGGGCTGCTGAGACCATCAGTTCCACCTTTCCCTGCCAGGCTCTAATTCCCATCCCCTTATTAAATCTTGGGGATGATTTGGACTGCTTGTGCTTTTCTGGACCACCTGCTGTTTGACCAATTCCTTTTCTTTTTCCTCCTGGTGACTAATAGCTGCTCTTTCTTTCTGAGCTTCTGTGTTTTCTCTCCTCCCATCACTCCCTTTCAGTGTCTGGTGAGTCGTGATGCCTCTCACCCACTTGACTCCCCGACAAAAAGCTTGAGAAAACAATCCCAGATCTACTCAGGTCAGCTCCCCAGGGGCCCTGGGGCCCATGCTCCCTCCCTCTCTCCTGGGAGATGTTGCTGTGGAAATGAGAGCATGGCTGAGAGACAAGGAGACAACAAGATCAAAAAGGACAGAGAGACTGTGACAAGGGAAAGAGGGTTAGAAAGAAATACGTATGGAGAAATCAAGACAGAGAGGCAGAGAAACTGGGTATGTGGAACAAGAAAAAAATGGAGAGAAGTATGAAATACAAGGAATAAATACAGAGTTAGAGACAGAAACAAAGGAGGACTGAAAGAGATCTCCAGAAAGAGACGTGGGCACACTCATGAAAAGATAATCTGTTTACAAAGGTCCACCACGAGACTGTAACCTCCTAGAAGGGCAAAAAGTCAAGTTCACAATTCGAGGGCTTTAATTAAATGAAGAATAATAGTAAGATCAGAGCTAGTGTCAGAGTCTAGGTCCTCAAACCTCCGAGTATGAGTACAGAAAGGAGGACTGGGGTTCATCTCAGAGACTGTTTCCCCATCTGTAATGTGGGGATAATAATGCTTATGCTATCTCGTGGGGCCATAAAAACACTTTGCAAACCTTAACTATATCTGAGATCTATAATTTTGTCATTGGGGATGTGCCTTCCATAGATGCAGAGAGAAGAAGGAGGAGGAGGAGAAGGAGGAGGAGGAGGAGAGTTAGCACTTAAATAAGACTTAAATGTTTATGAAGTGTTTTATAAATATTATGTCTATTGATCCTCACTATAACCCTGAGAGGTAAGAGCTTCTTGACCCTCATTTTATAGATGAAGAAAGTGATGTAGACAGGGAAAAGTGATTTTTCCCAGGGTCCTGTAGCTTAGCAATTAAGTGACTGAGGCTGAATTTGAACTCATGTCTTCCTGACTGACTCCAGCATTCTATACATCACACCACTTGTCTGTTGGGATAGTAGTTGATGGTCTTTGAGAGTTTCTTTGAAGCAAAACAAAATCATCACCAGATGGCCAGTGCAGTATGAAGCTCTCTGGACTTGCCTCTGCTGCTTCTCAGAGGAAAGATGCACAGTTTGCCACTGGGTTTGGACTTGAAGCTTTTCCGTCTTGGAGGAATCTGCTAGAGATTGTTCTGCTCTGACATAGCCCTTGAGAACTTTTATGACCTTCATGCTAGTGAAGGCACGAGACCACCCTTAAGATACTCTAAAGTATGTCACTATATAGTATCCTAGCAAGAGTTACAAGGGACCTCAGGGTCATCTAGGCTGACTTTTCTTTTTTATAAATGAGTTAACAGAGGCCTAGGAAAGTGAAGGGAGTCCCCCAGGCAGTGAGTAATAGAGCCAGAACTCACCCAAGTCCTGGGGTTCCATATATGGTGCCTTTTCCACTCTATGCTGTTGCCTCAGTGGAGATATTTGAATGACTATTTATTTTGCTTTGAAGAATGCATATTTCAGGAATGGAAGCACACGTCCAGTGCCCAGCAAGGTCTGGGTGCTTGCCAACCATTGTTTACAGTAGCTGTAACCAAGCTCAGTTCTTCAGAAGCTGATCACAAGAGTCGAACTTGAGTACCCACATCTCTCACAGTCCATGCCATAGAAACCCAGGAGTTAGTACATGAGAGAGTGCTGGATTTGGAATCAGAGGACATGGGTTCAAATCCCCACTGCCACTTAGGGCCTGTATGACCTTCAACAAGTCAGTGAATGGCCTGTGAAATGAAGGGATTGGACTACCTGTTCCCTGAGGTCCCTTCCAAGCCTGGATCTCTGATCCCATAAGCTATCTGGGTCACTGCTGGGCAATCAGTAACAGCAGCTCTGTGAACCCACCCCTCTCCCTGCACCACACTGACAGTCTTCAGCCTCATTCACTCTGCATCTGTTGCTATGGTTGTGCTTGAGAGAGAGAGAGAGAGAGAGAGACAGAGAGAGAGAGAGAGTGTGTGTGTGTGTGTGTGTGTGTGTGTGTGGAGTGTGCCGATGTTTTTTCTCCAGCTGAAACAGAAGCTTTGTTCCCCTTCTCTCTTTGCATCAGCATTATCACTTACACTTCCAGGTCCACTTATCCCTTTCTGTGTATTCATTAAATCCTGGTTAGTTGTTGCATTATTTAATGGAATTGATGATGCAATTAAGCCTAGGGCATTGCTGCCATGAGAAGAGAAAGCAGGAAAGGCATTCCCCTGCCCCTGAATCAGAGCAGTCTCTCTCCTTAGTTCATTCTCACTAACTGCTATCAAGCTATCACACCCACACTCTGCAAGCCAGCCTTCTGAAACAAGGACCATGGAACCCAGGAGGAGAGGCTGCACCCCCTTACCTTTACCCTTTCTGCTCTTCCTCCCTTTCCCTCCCCTCCCCCTTACCCCCCTGGCCCTATCGTGGGGTGAGGAGGTTAGTGCTGGAAGTCAAAAAAGATCCATGTGAAATTTCAAGTATTTCACAGTCCAGATTTTTAGAGAGGTCATTTCATTTACATCCCTGTCTTGAAGCAGGAGTGATCCAAAATCTTTTCCAGAAAAAGAGTGTTTTTCAAGCTAAAGGGAAGATCTCACACATCCTCCCTCTGTGCTCTGTACTCACGGCTTATAGCCCTCCTTTTAAAAAAACTTGCCCAGATAGGGACTAGGATAGAGGCATAATGGAGTACCAAAAAGAAAGCCAGTCTTGGAACCAGACAGACCTGGGTTCAAGTCTCCCTTCTGACTGGGTGACCCTGAGCAATCACTATAAGACTATAAGACTATAAATCTCCCACATTGATTGAGGGCATTTTCTTCATGCAGGGCATTCCTTATACCAACAAAATCCTAGACACAGTGCCCATCTCAAAGCAAGACTGTTCTGAAATCTTCCCTCAGACTGCAGATTTTTTTAAAGCTACAAGCAAGACGATTCCATATTCTCCCATAGTATTCTGTGACCATATCTTATGGCCCTCCCCATAAGGAAATTCTTCCTTTTGCCCAACTTAAATCTCTCTTATTGTGTTTGAGCCTATTTCATTTTGTTCTGTCCTCAGTGCCTAGTTATCACCCTATGTATATTATTGAATAGTATTATATACTGTTATTTTTATATTATACATTGTATTAAGATGCTGCCGCTTGTTAGGTTGTGGCATCACAGAATCTATCCTGACACTCCTCAAACCATGCAGTATCTCTCATAGAGCTCTGACCTCTGGTCCTTGTGGCAGCTCACATCATTACTGTTCTCAGAGGCTTCCCCTACTTGGCCCTGAGCATCTTTCTCATTGGGAGCTGGGTTTCTCCTGTACCCTGGTTCCTCTCTAGACTCCCTTGAACTTGCTGACTCTCAAACTGTTCCATTGTTATTTATGGGCCACTCAGGGATATGACCAATCATTTCTCAGCCAATGGCAACATCCCTTCTAATTCAATCAAGAAAAATTTGTTCACACTTCATAAGGGGATCATTGGGCAGTGGCTGCAACTTTACAGTTAGTTTAACACCTCTTTACTGGTCCCATACTTCCTCTGATTAAATAATTGGCTTGGGGGGAGGGGGTTCATCAGAGACCAATTTCTCTACAATTATATTTTCATATATTGGAAGACAGTTACCAGATTGTCCCACAGCTTCCTCTTTTTCGGACTTGCGGATCCCAGTCTCTCTAACCATTTCTCAGGGCTCTTTGTCTCTGACCATTTCAATGTCGTTGTAGCTGTGAGTCCTTTCCAAGTTCTCTAGAAGTTGGACTAAGTTCCTAGATCTGTCCACGACACTCCATTCACCTTGCTACTTCTTTAAATCACTTTTTTCCTAAACTATTATAATAATAATATTATTTTTATTATCTATGGTATTTTCCTTCTCCTGTGCTTTCTACAACAGCTGGGATTATCTGCCCAAGGCATAGACCTGACCACGCCTCAGACAAACTGAGGCCTGGGAAAGGCATTAATTTAGAAAGGCCAAGGTCACCCACTGCATCTTGGGTAACTGCCAGTCATCTTGACCTATGTCTTGCCATTAGACTTGGATGTTGCTGGAGGAGACAGTGGGGCTGATGACTTTGCAGAGCCCTGCCTCACTTAAATGGGCAAGTCAAAACATCACCCTCATGATGTCGCTGGTCCTCTAAGGACCAAAACAACAACAACAACAACACTGACCATGTTACCTTCCTGATCAAAAGCCTTTAGTGACTACTCATAGGATAAAACACAAACTCCTTAAATCTCTCGTTTAAGGTTCTTTGGCTTACACTGGCCCCAATCTATCTTTTAAATCTCATTTCATATTCCTAACCTTTATGCTTACTATGTTCCATGCATGAGAAGCAATGTAGTATAGTGAATACACAGACAGACCTGGTGTCAGGAAGATCTGGGTTAAAATTCTCTCTCTGGCGTGCCCTGACTTAGTGGCCCTAGGTAGATCAATTAACCCTTCAGTGCCCCCAATCAGCTCTCTCAGCCTACAAATTGTAGAACAGATATCATTCTTCTTTGCTAGAGGGAGTTGACTCAATGGGACTTCTCAGACTAGATTAGTTCTCTCCCAATCTCATCCTGCCATTTCTAGTTCCATGCACAGCTTCCTCTGTGCCTAGAGTGTACTCCTTCCATGGGACTTCCTGTGGAAATCTTTCCTCTTTCAAATCCTTGCTACTTCCATGAAATCTACTCCTGTATCAAAACGATCTTTCCCTAGTTCACTTTCTTCTCAAGCACTTTGTCAGGATCTGTCCTTAACTTCCAATATACTCTATTTTATTACCCTTATTTCTGTACAATTCCTATTCCACCCTCATTCCCCAGTAGAATGGGATCTCCTTGAAGGCAGGAATCATAGCATTTTTCATGTGTATCCATAGCACCTAACAGTGGCAGGCATTTAGTAAATGCTTATTCATTATTGCTACTTTTAATTTAATTGAAATAGAATTTTAACCAGCGTTGTATATATTGGGGCAGAACTGACCCCTGACCTAGATCCTTTCTTTTATAGTCATGTGTCTTTGGACGGTTGTAACTGAGTATATTAGAATAATGCATTCCTAGCCAATGTTGGCAAAATGTACCAGTGTCAGGTGATGTAGAAGGAAATCTAAAGAAAATGATTTCATTCATTCCTGGGTAAATGGGCCCCAAAGAGGAAATGCTCATTTGCACATAACAACATTCCTTGGGCCAGGGAATGGCACATTTATTTTACGTTGTCCTGAAAAGGATTTATTGTTTAGATTTGGATTTCTAGTTCCTGGGATTGGAATTCCAGCTCTGCTATTTATAAGCTGTGTGACCTTGGGCAAATTACTTTGCTTCTCTGGGCCTCTGTTTCCTCATTTCTATTTGAGCTTTAAATTCTATAGTTCTATGAGATAGTTGGGTACATATTGGTGGGATGAGAGTTATGGTCCTGGTGAGTATCTCAGAGATGGTGCATTATGGGATAATGTTAGCATCATGGAAGCCAAAGGAGGAGAGTTTCAAGAAGAAGGGAATTGTCATCAGCGTCAAATGCTACATAAAGGTAGAGAATAATGAGGCTGGGGAAAAGAGAATCAGTATGGTGATTGGTGATCTTTAGAAGAGCAAGCAACTTTAGCAGAGTATAAAGGGCTAAGTCCATAGCCTCCATCAGCCCATCAACTAAGGAAACTTAATGTGTGCATTACTTTCTTCTTCATTCTACCTTAAAAGGAACCCATGGCTACAAATCCCACTGGTGGATAGAATACTATAGAATAGAATACTGCTTCCTCTGTGGTAGGAATATGATAATACCTTAGAAGCCGATGATGACTCTAAGCAACAAGTGAGCTAGGAAAGAGGGGCCAGCTGTGCATTCCTGGTTCCTCTGAGGGCCTTTTCTTTGCAGCTGCAAGCCTTCCTTCACCATCTCTGCCACCCTCTGTGACCATTCTGGAGTTTAGGAGCAGGAGGGGGAGAGGCAAGAAGCTCTAATACCTTTCTACCAAAGTCCTGCTGAGGGTTTGCTTCCTGTTGTTTTATCTGCCCTGGGATATCAGCTGCAAGGATCGTATCAAACTGTAATTACCCAGTCTAGATTTGTGCTAATTGGTTCTCTGGAGTAAAGTTACCTCGATCTCTGTATGAGGGGGTGGGGCACAGCAGGAAGTGATTTGGAGTCAAAGAGGTTCTCTTTGATGATCTATCAGGAATTAGCTCTGGGAGCCACTATAAGGAGGAGTTAGAGTAAGGGAAGAGGGGCAAGGGTTAGGGATGGACAGCAAAAAAACAGAAGTAGGAGGACTGGAAGCTGTGAAGCCACAACCTCAATATAGTCAGGAAGGACTCAACTTTGACCGCTACAGCCAATAAGTAATAAGCAAAGACCTTCATTCTCCCATCTCTTCCTACAGTCCCCTCTGGAAGCCATTGCAATGGTATTTTATTATCCTTCCTTTAAAATCTAGCTTCCAGGATTGCCAGAATTTCTGTGGTAAAACTTGAACACCTTAACAATCAAAACAAAAAATAAAACTGGCTTGATTCTGACATTCCATTCTGTTACTATTCTGTTTCACTGACAAAATTCTTAAATATGTGCATTACACTTCTTACCTCCATTTCCTCCTCATCCATTCACTTCTCAATCCCTTGAAATCTATTTTCGACCTCCACCACTCTATTAGAGCTGCCCTCCCAAATGTCACCAATGAGATCTGAGTCACCCAATTCAATGGCCTTTTCTCAAGCCTCATTCTTCTTGACCTTTTTGTGGAATTTGACACTGTTCACCATTTCAAAACTTCCCACCCTTTATTTCTGAGATAGTTCACTCTGTTCAGCTCCCCTCACTCCTTTACTGCTCCTTCTCTGTCTCATTTCTTGGGTCCTTTTTCTCCTTCAGTGCTAATTGGAAATTCCTCAAGGCCCAGTCCTGGGGCTACTTCACTTGCCATACTCTTATTTCTCCTAGATTCCAACAATTATAATTTTAACTTTTCCCACTATGCAGATAATTTCCCAGTATTTATCTCCAGTCTAACCTCTATCAAATTCTAGACACAAACTCACAATTTCCTGCTGGAAATTTCCATCTGAATATCCTGTAACCATCTCATATATCTTTGTATATTCCATAATACCAAGCATGGCATCTTCTACGCAGCAGGGGTTCTAAAAATATTTATTGAATTATGAGTGAATAAATGAAGCAACGCGTCTGAAACTGAAAGGGTAGCCAAAAAGCTAATGTGTATTAAGAGCAGCATTGCATGCAGGGCATAAGGAAGTAAAAGTTCTGATGTACTATAATCTGGTCAGAGAACAGCTTGAATATTGTGCTCAGTTCCTGAAGGCACATTTTAGGAAAGACATTGATGAAATGGAGGTTGTACAGAGGAAAACAATCAGGATGGTGCATGGCCTGCAGTTCATATCCTATGAGGATCTATTAAGTGAGTATGTTTAACCTGGGAAGGGAAGAGTTTGAGGAGATGTGGTAGCTGTCTTAAGTATTTGTTCAATGGTCTCACACTCTTAAGAAAGATTATGTTTGTTCTGATTGACCCCAGAGAGTGCAACTAGGAATTCTAGAACTAGGGTGGAAATTGCATAGAAGAAAATGATAAGGAAAAACTTCCAAAGTGGTAGATTTATAGAAAAATTATAATGGAATCCTATAGGAAGTAGCAGTGTACCTCTCTCTGGGACCTTTAGGCAAAGGTTGGATGATTCCTTATCAGATATGTGCTAGAGGGAATTAGTTTTCAGGTGTGGCTTAGCTTGGATGACCATGGAGAGCCCTTCCAACTCTGAAATTCTTTGATTCTATGAAAAATAAAAACACTTTCCCTCCAAAGGAAGGACTTTCCTGCTTTCCCTTTTACTTCCAAATAAAAAAGGCAGATGAGTAAACAGCCTTATACTCTTGGATTTCCTCCTTATACTTTACTCCCCATATTCAATGTCACCAAAACCTATTGATTTTTCCTCCTTAATTTCTCTCAATGTGTCCCTTCCTCCTAATTTCTGTTACTAACACCAAAGTCCCCATCTTCATTGTCTCTTACCTTGATTATGGAAATAGCCTTATAATTGGACTTTCTTCTTCCAATCCCTCACCCTCCAATGCAGCATGCACACTGCTATCTTCAAGAAAACAGAGCTTTTTTTCATTATGTGTCTCTTTTGCCAAAAGCCTACAAGGGATATTCTTTGCCTACTCCTCATACCAGAACTCAAGTCCTACACAATTTGTCCCCATCTGCTTTTCTAACTCTATTTTCTTCTACTACCCAGCATGAACTTTTCATTGTAATTGAACCCCTCCCAAACATTTCCTAGTCGTTCCTGATTTTACCTCATTCCTGCAAGGCACAATTCAGGACCCACTGGTTCCATGGCCATTCCAGTCCACAATGATGAAATCTCAGAGCTGGGAGGGCCCTCTGAGGCTGTGTATCCCAAGTTATACCTGAACAGGAATTACCCTTAAAACAAGGAATAGAGAAACCAAAGCCCAGCTAACTTGCATCTCCCCAGTGTAAGGAGACCAAGAATGCCATTCACCATGAGTAGCCTCTACCCCTCTACCTATCTACACACTGCCTTCCAACTATTGTCAAAATCCCTTGACAGCCTCCCCTTATCTTTTTCTCCTTTTCTTCAGTCTCTAAAGAAGAGGTGGTCCTTCCCCTCTCCAACATTCCTATATCTATTTCATCTCCTCCCATTTCCTCTGGCGGATTGCCCTCATAGTCTCTCCCTATCGCTGGCTCATTCCTTGCCACCTATAAAAATCCCCAGATATTCCATATCCTTTAAAAAGAAAACAAAAACAAAACATCCTTTTCTTTATGCTAGTACCCTACTATATCCTTCTCTTCACTCTAGTATCATCTCAAACTATCACCCTATATCTTTCCTTTCTCTGCCAAATTTTGGGGGAGGGGGGTGTGTGAGGAGAAGCTGTCTACTCTCATGGCATCTACTTTGTCTTTTCTTATTTACTTTTCAATGCTTTGCAGTCTGACTTCAGATTTCACCGCTCAACTGAAATGTCTCTTTCCAGAGTTGCCAATGATGTTAATTGCCAAATCTGATAGTGCCTTGGCAATCCTCATCCTTCTTCACCTCTCTGCAGCATTTGACAGTGTTGACTACTTTTTCCTCCTAGATTCACTCTCCTTTCTGGGTCTTTGTTACACCGGTCTGTCTCTCTTGTACACTCGCTTCTTATACACTTAACCCCTCCTTCTCAGTCTTCTTTGTTGAAATATCATCCACATCCTAGCCTTTAACTGTAGTTGTAATCCCCAGGGTCCTTCTTGGGCCCTCTTCTCTTCTCTCTATGTTCTCTCCACTTGGTGGCCTCTTCAGTTCCCATGGGTTCAATAATCATCTTTACACAGATATTTTGTAGATTTCTATATTAGTCTCTATTTCTTCTTGAGTTCCAGTCCCACAATACAAGTTGCCTATTAGATATTTTGAACTGAATGTCCCATAGGCATCTCAAATTCACCTATGACTAACACAGAACTCGTAATTTATCCTCCCAGCCTCTAGCTTTTGAACTTCTCTGGTCTCTGTTCTTGGCCGCACTATCCTTCCAGTTACATAAGTTACACAGGTTTGAAACCTTGGCATTATCCTTAACTTTTCATTCTCCTTCATCCAATATATCAAATCAATGCCAAATTGTATCCATTTATCTCTGCACAACACTTCTTGCATCTTCTTTACTGTCATCGCTCCAGTTCAAGCTCTAATCACCTCTCACCCAGACTCTTGAAGTAACCTCCTAATTGGTCTCCCTGCCTGGGGTCTCTTCCCTCATCAATCAATCCTCCACACAGCTGCCAAAATGACTTTCCATTTTAAAAAATAAAATTTATATTGAATTTTTCTTCTGTACCGCTGACAAAGTGACTAACCTAAACCTCAGATCAGACTATGTCATTTCCCTGCTCAGTAAACTCCAGCAGGTCCTTATTTTCACTAGGATAGCAGCTATATGACATGCATAAAGTGCTGTTCTTGGAGTCTGGAAGACCTGAGTCCAAATTGCACCCTGATACTTACTAGTTGTGGGACCTTGGGTGAGTCACTTAACCTCTGTCTGTCTCAGTTTCCTCAGCTGAGACAGTAATAGCACCTACCTCTTAGAGGTTGTTAGGAGGATCAAATGAGCTGTTTATAAAGCTCTTATCATAGTACCTGGCACATATATTATGCACTACATAAATGCAGGATGGAATTCAAACTCTCCAGGCATCTAAAGATCTTCATTCAGGCAGGAAGCATTAAATAATCAATTACCACAAATGAAGAGAGTCCCATACAAATGGACTTTGAGATCTCGGTTACATATTTACCAAAATTCAGGCAGCTAGGTGGCACAATGTATAGAACACTGGGGGAACCAGAAAGACTCATCTTCCTGAGTTCAAATCTGGCCTCAGACCTTTACTAGCTGTGTGACCCTGGGCAAGTCATTTAACCTTGTTTCCCTCAGTTCCTCATTTGTAAAATGAGCTGGAGGAGGAAATGGCAAACCACTCTAGTATCTTTGCCAAGAAAACCCCAAATGGGGTCATGGAGAGTTGGACATAACTAAAAAATGATTTAACAAAAATATATATTCAGGAACATATGAGGAAGGGAAACAGAATGAACATTTACTAAGCACCTACTATGTGTCAGACACAGTGACAACAAGAGCTTTACAAAGATTCTCTCATTCAATCCTCACAATGAACAGGAGACACATCTCTTGACAAAGTAGAAACTCCTTAATAAGGGATAAGATTTATTTAATTGTTGTCTTTGCATTTTCAGTGCCTAGTCCAGTGCCTGGCATATAGTAGACAATACTTGCTGAATGGTTGATCGATTTTTGACAAGTGGCCATTTAGACTTCATCTGGAGACCTTCAGGGACGAGGAAACTCACCACCCATCAGAGCAGCCCATTCCATTTTTGGACAGTGCTAATTGCTGGAGAGTTTTGCTTTTGTTAAGTCTAAATCTGTCTCTAGGTAGTTCCCACCCATTTGCCCCTAGTTCACCCCTCTGGGGACACATCAAAGCACTTTCATCTCTCTGCTATAAGATAGCGATTCAAATATTTGCATTCCTTCCATCCTCACCCCCACTGCCAGGCTTATCTTCAAAATATTCCCAATTCCTTAAACTACTTCTTGTATGGCATCATCTCTCCGTCTGTTGCCGTCCTGGCTACCTTCCTCTGAATGTGTTTATTTGTTAGTCTTCTTCTTGAAATGTGGTGCCCCAAACTGAATACCAATGAGATCAGATATCTTCATACACGATGTGACCAGGCAAGAGAAATGCAAGACTATCACCTCCCTTGTTCCAAACACTATTAAGTGTCATTAATGTAGCCTGAAATTGGGTGAATTCTTAAAATTCTTTGTTACACTTTTGACTCATATTAGGCTTATAAATCAATAAATTTTCTTCCATATGAACTTCTGTATAGCCATGCATCTCATATATGACATTAGCACAAATGATTTTTTTTATCTCAAATGTAGAAATTTATCATTCTCCCCATTAAATTCGTTTTATTAGATCCAGTTCAACATTTTATCCTCGTAAGATTTTTTCTCTTTTAGATCTTGATTCTATTCTTTGACTCATTAGCTAGTTAAACCCCCCCTACCCCCCCCCGCTCCCTCCCCCCAACTGCCAATGTTCGGGTCATCTGCAATTTTTGTAAGCATACTATCCACACTTTTATCTAATCAGTGGATAAAAGTGTTGAACATCACAGTGCTATTCAACCAGACATTCTTGGGTCACTCCATTAGAGTACACGTACTGCTTTTTTATGGTTAAGTAAATGTTTCATGTATTTTAGAGGAAACTGTAGGT